>OY728138.1:1925867298-1927117298 GCA_963277665.1 Viscum album
AAAATATATATAAATTGATGAATGAAATTTTTTATTAGGTTGTCATGGAAAAAGCAGTGATAGAGTTTATTTTGAGATTCCTAACCTTTCAGAAGGTCAAGGTGGAGCACCCTCAAGCAGTGAGAAAGCTGCAGTTTTTTCCAATTACTTTTTTTAGATGAGATAAGATAACCATGAATTTTATGAAATGTTAACTAATAATGATTTTTTAACATGATGAAATATATGTAATTTTGTATGTTATCTTTAAGTCATCACATTTTATCCCTATTAGTGAATCTTATATGGTGAAATCATTATTGAAATTCAATATCTGAGGATTTGAAAAGATGAACAACATTATAGTCTCAATTTATTTAAACAATCCCCATGTCTATGTATCATTTTTGGAAATCATTACAACAAGACCTTAGGACTCAGTTAAATATGAGAATAATGTATCATCCTAATGCTGATACATAATCTAAAAGGGAAATATAAATGTTAGAGGACATGCTTAGGGATTGTGTAATGTATTTTTATGTCTCATGGGAAGAGAATATATTTTTTATAGAGTTATCATACCAAAATAATTAACATGACATGACATATATGTCTCCATTTGAATAATTTTATAGGAATCATTGTAATTATTCACTTTCTTGGATGGAAATTTTTGAAAATTCTCTAGTTGGATCAAGCCCTCTCCAATAGTCAATAGAAAATGTTCAGTTGATCAGGAATAGAATAGAGAAGGATCAGAGACATAAAAATTAGTATGAGTATCATTATCTATGACCATTATTGTTTGAGGTGAGTGATCATGTGTTTTGTAAAATATATCCAAGGCTTGGGAATTGTTGTTTTGGTATGAAAGGAATGTTATTTCCTTAATACAAAGCCTCCTTTGAGATTCCTCAACAATATAGTGAGGGGAAATATCAGTTTTCTTTTCCACCAAGGTTCAGTTCGATGTATAATGTGTTTCATGTATCTTAATTAAAAAAGAACCAATGTAATCCTGAACATGTGATTCAATGAGATTATATTGACCTAGAGTTAAATTTTAGGATGATTCTTGTGTCGGTAAATATTGTAGAGGTGAAATAGAAAATATTTGGGGAGAAACCATTAGTATAGTGTGGATTTTAAGAAAAAATAGATGGATTTAGAAATAAATATAGGAGTGTGAAAAAGAAATTATGAGGTAATGGACCAAGATCTTCTAGGAAAACTCTTATTTTAATCATTATAATAGAAAAAATTCTGATGGTGGTTAAAATGTTGCACCCCCAGTTTTAAGAACATAACAATTTATTTATGTATTGTAACTATATATAATTATAAGATTATGTTTCTATAAGTTCAATTTAATTTTTGACTTATTTGGAGGATTTTATGGAGGTGAAAGGTTTGATCACAATTTTTAAAACCATGCACCCCATCTAGGAAACTATGTGGCTTGAGTGGTATTAGAGACAATAGGTCTGTATGGTTGTCTCATAGTTTGGATAGTCTATCTTGTTTCATGGGTAATGAATGTATGTTGTGGATAGAGAGAAAAAAAATTGGTGCAAAATTTGTCTCACTATTGAAGAAAACCATATGAGGTGTGGATTGAGATTATAGCTTATACATGGCTAGTGCATAGTTTTACTAAATGTATTCCCTAACTCTGAGTCGTGCAGTTTCAGATATGAAAATTGTGGATGTAATTCTAATTAAGTATTGAGACCCCTTCTAATTTTCTAATATTTCATAATCACAAATTTCTTTTCCTCCCAAGGATTTAGATGAGATTCTCTTCATTCTGGGAGAATGTTCTAGGAGATTAAATTCCTATTTGATATCTATGTTCTCCAATACAAGGTCATTGTTATTATTATTTCAAATATTCTTCCATATCATGGAACTATAGATCTATTATTTTATGGTTAGTAATATGTGTTAGATATTTTTTTGATGAACTATTTTGGGATATAATGAATATAACATAGATTGTGATCATATCTAGATGTTTTTGTGACATTATTCATTTTTACCAAAGTTTGTGAGGTAAGTGGAATCTCTATTAACTCAACTTGATAGGGAATTTAAGGTTTAGCTTGAAATAAATACCTTTCTTGAAATTATTTTAAAATACATGTGTGATTTTTTTAAAACCACTTTAGAGATAGTTTTGTGATGTTTTTAAAATTGGATAGTTTTGTGGAAAATGTTCTTGAAATATAAATTTAAAATGATGATTTTATTGTTATTGATTGGTGTTTATTCATATAAAAAGTTTTTTTAAATTTTTTTAAATAATAAATGGATTATGTTAGTTGGATTAGAATTTATTTTTTGCGCATAAGGATTCTTTGAGTATATGCTTTCATTAATGTGACCTTGAATAGGTGGTGTGTACTATTGGGGGTGTGTTTTATTAGGTAACATGGACATTGTATACCTTATGATGGCTTAGTATATTAATGAAATAAAACTCATGAGTATGAAATTATCTTTCTAGATACATGTGTTGATGTGTGGAATCATTGAATGAGTATTCAAAATGGTTTTGACAATGGTTTTAAAGTAAATTTTTTGATCTCTTTCCAGGGAATGTTATTTTGGATTTTATATATACTATTTTAAAAATTTTGAACTATTTTGTATAAATGTGATAATAATTCTTTTCTAGTCAAATGAGTTTGAAATTCATTGGTGAATTAAAATTCAGTTTAGTTTCACTCCCTCATTGGAAACTATTATTCCTTTGTAGATATCATCTATCTAGACACAAATAAATGTAAAATATCTTAGGGGTTTATAAATTTTGAAATCATTACCAAAATATTTATACCAAATACACTATTGATATATAATATAATATTTTATAATATATATCATTTATATCTTTAGTATGTTCTTATTGTATCCCTATTTCATTCTGTGAAAACTGAATTGATAACAACTTATTTTGGTAGTTTTTAAAAATGAGAATCTTACATTTTTAATAAGTTAAAAACATAATATAATAGTTAAATATGAATATTATAATCATAATTTACTTAATATATAATAATAATAATATTTTCAATGTTCCCATTGTCACCCATAATTGGATTTTGATACAATGTTCACGTTGATAGTTAACTGACCGAGACTTGAAACTCCTTTACTCGATTGAAATGTATTTTTAAAGTGGTGTTCATTTGATAAAATGTTATTAAAAAATAAAAATAATGTTTTTATTTATTTAATTATGTTTTACCAAATTTTATAATTCTGATATATGGTATTATAATGTAAATGAAAAATGAAAAAATATTTTTCCTAGAGGGGGCAATCATCTATTATACAAGATTTTCATTTATATATCATAAATTGTGATAGTGGGTGATGGTGTATATTTAATTAATATTTAATAATCATAAATATATGATATATTTAATAGCAACTTATCATTACTGGTCTTTTGATAATTAATTAATGGAGGTAATTAAATATAAAAAACATCACTTCATGGAGGCGGTAGTCTGTGAAAAGCACTAACGATATTCATACAATGCTTTCGAAGTGCATGGAAATGAATAAATAAAAGTTGTAAAATTAATATAAAAAATATTATTACTTTAATTATAGTAAATTTATCATATATATATGGTGATATGATATTTTAATGTCTATGATTCAGAATAAAAAAATATAATGAATATAATACATATGTTAGAGACCTAATTTTTCAAGTGTTGTTCCCTCAAAATTGAAGGAATTATAAAAATTATGAGTTAAATGGGGATTATTATTTTTTATAAATGGTTATAGATAGGGAATAATGGTGTATTCTCAATGAGTATTTAAAAAAAATAGTTTATTGAAGAATATTTTTGTATCCTTTTATAAGTTGAGAAAATGGTGAATTTTGGAAACACTCGTTTTTTTCCTTAATACCATGAATCAATTAAATGGTCAATCGAACGATAATCTATATATTATTGGGTTTAGGGTTTATTTTCATTGATAAATGAATATCCATTTTTAACACATGTTTTAATCATTTATAGGGATTTTCTAATTACATATTTTAATTTTACATTATACTTTTAAACTAGGTAATTCAATTTTAACTATATTATTTTTGTTTTGTTAATTCTATTAAATAAAAGATATAAAAAATTAATGTTTTATGGAACTAATTTTTACATCTATTTAATCCTCTAAAATCCATAAATACTATAAAATTAATTATCAAATTATAAAATATATTTTATAGGAAAACTATTTTTGATGAAAATTTACTTTTTGACCATTATGTATACATAATATTTTTTAAGAAGGATTAAAAATTATTATAATAATAATATTTATAATAATTTTTCTATACATAATATTAGATTAATTATTTATTGGTTTTTAATTTAATTTTTTCAGTTAAAAATCCTTGATATAAATCGAACAATATTTATCATTTTTTTCAATATTATCTTGTTAAATAGAATCAATACTAATAATACAAATTTTATACATAAAAATGATATTTTATATATTAATTAGTTTAATTTTTTTATCTAAAATAAAATAATCAATTTATCAAATTATTTATCTATGAATAAGGAAATTATTTTTAACATTAGTGCTTGTAACGTGAAAAAACATGTTTATTGAAAATGAACATTTTTAGAAAAAAATATTTCTAATTTGGATATAACTACCATTTCCATTAAATCAAATGGGAAAAATATAATTATTATTATTTTAAAAAAATAATTAATGAATAAATATATCGAAAACATTCTTCATCATGTTATAAATAACAAAAAAATAGTTGAAAAAAAGTTGTCATTTAATCCCCATATTAACATTCAAAATATTGATCATAGGTTTATAAATGTAATATATTATATTATAATTCATTATAATATATTATAATATATAATTTTATTTTAAAAGGATTCATAAGAACAAAATGTATTCATATAACAAAATAATTTCCGAATAAGGAAAACATTAACGAAATAAGTATTATCACTATTCTATTGGAATTGATTATTTTAGAAAAACAGAAAAAAGAAATACAAAAATATTTTTTTTTTCACGAGGAATGGAAAGATAATTTTTAAATTATCAAATTTTAATTAAAAATGAATATATAATAATTTTTAGTCAAAAATATATAATACATTGAAAATAAAATTAATTGAAAATAACATTTTCAGTATTAAATCAAATTAATTATTAACCATCTATAGGAAATAAACATTAATGGTATACCATTTTAACTTTTATTATTGATTCATTAATATTTTCATATTAATTTTTTGTTGTTTTTTACGTTAATTGTATCATGTTGTTTATGTAATATAACATAATATGTATTTTAAAGGGACCCAAATATTATATCATTACGTTTCACATCATAAAAAAATTATTTATAATTAACTAACATTATTTGATGATGGTATTTAATATTATAAAACCTGATTTAATTTTCCAATTAGGTATCAATGAAGTGTATTTACTTATAGTAAACAAAATATAAATATTATGTATCATCCCTACCATTTGGGTCAAATACCTTTTATGGTTTAGTGTTACAACCGATTTTAACATTCCATGAGTGCATATATTAAACCTATAACATCAAATTATCATAAATTTATTTATATAGTGATTTGTTATCCCTTATTTTATAATAGTTCACCTTATAAAACTACCACTACCAGAAATATACATGTTTTTAGCTGTTATGTTTCATTTTTGGGGTTGTCTAAACCATGTTTCAGTGACAGTTTCAAAAAACTAAAGATAACGATGGAGTCAACAACTAACATGTGGCTAATTCTTCCATTTAGTAGCAGTTTCTAGTAAGCGTAATAGAATGTATATTTAGAGCTTGTTTTCCAATGAAACAATTTCTCTTATTTAGCAACAGTTAAAACCAACACTAAATCAAAAATATATTTTGACTGAAGAACCACTATTTTTTGATAGTTTTCTTCGTTTTAGCAGTGATTTTGATCGAGAAAATATTTAAAGGATTTATTGGTGGTTAAAAATGCTAATAAATAAAGGAATATTTTTTGAATGTAGTATCTACACTAAAATGAAGAAAAACATCATGAAGAAAACAACATTTTATATCAGTGGTTTAAACAAATGAACAAAAATAAATATTTATCAGTGGTTTAAACTACCACTACATGATGGTTTACAAAAAACGACTGCAAAATCTACAGCCATAGAACAACACTAAAAAAATTTCATATATTAAAATAAAATTGCACATAAATCAATAACGTAATTCCATAACAAATGAAACACATAAAACAAACACAAGGTCGTTGATATTATCTCATACCTATCATCTCTCAAACACACCACTACCCGCATTCTCTTCTAAAAGGCCCTATAGTCCAAGTCCAACTATAGAGAATAACTTATCTCTCATGTTTCTACTAACCAGGTATTGTCCCATCCTATAATGATCTATACCCCTTGGAAACATGATTCCATGTATTTTAGTGCTTCTTAATAGGACACATATTATCTTTTATGGTCACTGTAAAAGGACCAATGTGGTGCCTTTTAAAGTCCTAAAACTATGAAAAAATTAGTCTTCTTTTAGGGTTGTGGGTCCAAGAAACATTTAAATATTTTTAACATAAAGTGTCATGAACTACATGTCATGAAATTTAGCAACATGTGACATGGACTATATGATATGTAATTTAATTTCATATAATAAAGACTAATTGGTTAATGCTTTCCAGCTATGTTTGGTATTGGGATCACACTTGAGTTTAAATTTCCATTTCATCCTGTACATTAATGATTAGATAAGAAATTATATGGTTATAATTATAGGGGATACAGACCATTGTTATATAGAGATCATGAGAGATATATCAAATTTAGGAATGGTTAGGGGATTACACCGTGTTGGGGGACCATGTGTATATAGATCATTGTTGGGAAAATGAGGATTAAATCAAAATTTTGATATGACTGGGGATTAAAACTATGTAATAGTACCAACTGTTTATCTGCATCTTATCAATCGGTATCAAGATAATTACAGATTTAACTTATATGGAATATGGTGTGAGTGATATATTCTACTAATTTATGGGATGATAGACCATCATATTTGTAATGGCCAGAACATTTATGAATAAAATTACCTTTCTTTTAATGTATTATAGATAAATAAAATACATGAAATCATTTTATATTATTATATCTAATTGGATTTAAATGAAAATAATGTATCATTACTGTTGATAATGTATCTATTGAACAGTGATCACATGGAAAGTATAAATATTGGGTTTTGAAAAATCCTTTTAGAACCAGAAAAGGATGTGTTTGCCACAACCAATAGGATCATACCCTATAAATCCCATTTATCAGATCTTTTAAGGGAGATATCATTTCTAGGATTTTCCCTAGACTAATCCCTAGCTTAGATCCAACAACTTAGGCATGAGTAATACCATTTAAGGGAGAAGATCAATCTCATCGAGATCACGACCCAAACTATATTCCCAAAACAACCCCATAAAATCCCCCCATCACACAACATACTATTAGGGAGTATATTGGTTTAATAAAGGGATATTTAACAATAACCTATTATTATGATTTTGGGTATTATTTTTTTATATAAAAATAAATATACTTCCAATTTAGTATTGTAACATTGTAAATGATTTCAAAGCACAAATAAGATTTTTGATTAATATTGAAATTCAATAAAAAAATATATTTTTATAAAATAATGGATTTTTAAATTAGATTATATTTTAAGAAAATATTATTATTAAAATAATTTTATTAAATATATATGATCAGATAATTTTTATGAAGTTAATTGTAATTTTTATTAAGGTTTGAAAACGATTTTTGTCAAAACCTATCAATTTTAAATAAATGTCGGTTTTTATTTTAAAAGTGAAAATTGAAATATTTAAAAATTTATTTATATAAGATGAATATTTTTTTGAATCAAGACGTTACAATTATACAATGGTGAAATTTTCATAATTTTCTGAGATTATCGACTTTTGGGGTAAAATTTAAACACCGTATAAATATATAATATGTTTTATTACATCATAATGACCCAAAATTGATGTAATAAAATAATATAAAAGGTATATTCATATAAATTTATTTTTATTTTAAAATAATGTAATTTTATGTTTATTTTATTCATTTTATAAATCCCTATTGAATTCCAAGACATACAAAATATTTTAATATTTTAAAATCATTTACATGAAAGTGTGACTCACCTCCACATAAAAAAGGGAAATATTTTAATATCTTCAGACCATATACTGAAAATAAAATTTATACCACTACCCTTATCTATAAATCATGGTAAAAACCTTGTGATGGTGTTTGGTTTTAAATATTTTATTGTATAGTGTCCAAAACCAAAATAATAAAAATTCCCCAACCATTCCAATAATAACCCACCCAAGCACCCATTTCTCTTCACTAAAGGTCTCTTATGTCTGACCACCCTATACCCCTATACAATATAGTCCTCTTAATGTGCCTCCAAGATCCAAATAATCCTCCCCAAGCCTTTGGGATCACATATCAAGTAAGGGTTCCTTCCATTCTCAATTTTCTTCAATGTTTCCTTGTATTGTTACATCCTTTTATTTTCAATTAAAAATTATGGGGTATATTTTATCACCTCACCCAATATGCCCTTATTTTGTTTCAATGATGTTATACCCCTTTCTCTTACATTAATCCCTCCCATGTACACCTGCTACCATGCAGAAATTATGCATGGGTTTTCTCTTTTACCATTTGCATTCAACAATTTTTTATATTATACATCTAAATTCCATTTAACATGATGGGATATTATGTGCCATGATACCCTTACTATCCATTTCATATATAAATGATGAGATACCCCCTTATCTCTCATTGATCCATTTTATGAACTTCTATTTGACATCGTTATGCTGCCAAAATTATACCACGTTTTTCATGACAAAATCATCGTGTAGTGAATACCATACCCATTTATCTATCAAGGGTATTCAACTTTATGCTCAAATAGTTATTGATTTTGGACTTAATATTATTCATTCAACATTCCCTAATCATGGAATTACTTATAATGTTGAATTATTCCATTTTATATTATCTATGTGGAACACTTATGCTTGAAATAAAATGTTTAATAAGGGTGCACCCTGATAGCGCTCCAATGCATTGGGTAACATTTCGAATCATGATAAGACAAGTATAATGAGGGTTTAATCATTCAAATTCATGTGAAATGAGGGTTTACTCATGATAATTCATCATCAATGAGGGTTAAATCATGCTAATCAATGTGCAATAATCATTGGCACACGCAAATATCATGTGGTATATTGTTTCCACATTTCCATGTTATGAATATCATGCTATATCATGAATTTATGTTCATGTTTATTTTTCACTCCATTGATATGCCTATTGACTAACATGTATTTTCACCCTCATGTTATTCCATGTTTATTCCCTTATTAGGATTTATGGCTCCCACTTTTCATATGTATGTCCTCATGTTATCCCATGCATTGTTAAGTATTATGGAATGTTGTGTTCATGTAAAAGACGTTTTTATTAAAGATATGTAATTTATGTTTTTTGTTTTTATGTAATATTCCTAATCTCCAAATACAGTATTCCTTTTTATCCTATATGTTTTATTAAGTGTATGTTTATGTAATTAATCATGTTTAAATATGAAATAAAATTAAGGGTTGTAAAAGTTGGTATTAGAGTATATGTTTAGTTATTTTTAAGATTACGATTTGAAAACTCTAGTGAGATGCTTATTTAAAAGACCAATTATAATATAATAATACCTAAATATTTGTGAGTATAAATTAATTGGTCTATCAAGATAATACATACCAATCTAGATATGAACAAGTAATGGTGGCTCTAGCATAGATGTATCAAGTTGTAAAACCCGAAAACAATGCTTTGAGATAGAATTGAATGAAAACAGATGCACAATAATAGAACATGATGAACTAAGGGTTCGACACTCTTTGGGGATATACTTCATTAAATTCATAAGCATAGTATGGACCATTATTATGGGAACACATAAAAAACCCCATTAAAATATACATTAATAGATATATCATGGATAACATTGATTGAATCCTAGAAATTCCTACGTTAAGGAGATAAATGAAATTTTTTAGTTATCCCATTAATTTCATTATATTCCACTTTATGTGTTTACCTATTTATGATACTCATCCATAATTCTCCTTTTATTCCAGTCAATAGTCAGTAATAGGTGGAATCAAGCTAACAACTGAAGCAAAGATTAATGTTATGACTCCCCTAATGAGATGTCCAATCCAATGGGAGTAGAAATCACAAACAAGTTCATGATAATCACTTAGTTAACTCCAGTGTTGAATAGAAACCTGGTTCAAGAGGTATATCCTACCCCCCCTTAGAATGAACAAGTCACAATCAAGACTATCACGAGGCAAAGGCCTCATACACTCAATGGATCATATGACCCCTCAATTGCTAAACAACAGATAAACTCCATTTTCAAGATCATATCCATCCTCCAATGCTCTAAAAAAGAGAAGGTTCATTGGGATTATTATTATATTTAAGGTAAATCTGATCAATGGTGGACATTGATAAAAAAATATAATGCTTGAGGATGAGATCGATGTGATGGAATGGAAGGATTTCAGAAAAATGTTTTTTGATAAATATTTTCCCCACACCCTCTGACTTAAGATACAAAGGGACTTTCTTTACCTCAAGAAATAAGAAGAATAATCCATAAATGTTTAGAAGAAAAAATTCACAAGACATTAATTATATGCCTCTATTTTTTTGTCCCCCCAGAATGCATAGTTGACCACTTATTTGGTGGGATAAAACCAAGCCTAGAGAAAGCCTTCGTAATATGAAACATTGATAGCTATGATGTAATTGATTTATGTGTCCTAAAAGTTGAGATGGAAATCGTAAAATCATAGGGCTATCAAGGGCATAATATGTTGGATGTGTACTTTAATTCTAGTGGTCCGATGGATAAATCCAATGGTGATAATAAATTAAAGCACCTCACTTGTCAAAAGTGAGGAAAGAAGAACCCCAAAAAATTGCCTTATGGGGATCATGGAAATTCTATCGGTGTTTAAGGGAAGGGAACCAGGATAATTATTTACAATAGGAGAAATACCTCAATGAGACATAGGAAAGGAATTTTACGGTCGACCCTCATCATTTTTTTCATCGATACAACTGCAAGGAACCATGGCACATTGTGAACTAGTGACCTAAGCCAATGGTAATTGGAGATAACCAACAACCTCCGAGGAAGCAAGGGTGCACTTTTTTCCATCACTACCAATAAGGTGAATGCAAAAAATGAAGTGGTGCAGGTACACAAGTTATTAATGTAAGAATTATGAATATAACTTTTGATTTGGGTTCTATTCAATCTTTTATATCCTGAAATTTTAGTAGTATGATTCAATAACCACCACAAATCATGGAAGTAGAGATGTCGATGAAAACCAAAAATGGGGAAATTATTGCATCCTATATATATTACTCATCCCCTATTATAACTTGTGGGTGGAAATTACCATCGTACCACATCATACTCCCTCTAGTAGAATATGATGAAATTCTTGGCACGGATTAGCATTCCTTATATACAGCCAACATAATGTTCCACAAGAGGGAAATCACTCTCCATTTGGTGAATCAACCCCATATTCTATAAAAGTGAAAGGAAGAGGATGAATCTTATTTAGAACCACAATATCTAGAATGGATATTACTAACTTATGAGCATGCATATAATTATCAGATGATTGAGTTTAAAGAAAGAACCATCCTCCAAGACATGCTTGTTGTGAGGGAATTCATTAATGTTTTTTTGAAGGAATCTACTGGTCTTCTTCCTAGAAGAGCTTTTGAATTATCAATAGATATTATACATAGGGAATTGATAATATCCAATACAATGTATAGAATGTCTATTTTGGAACATTAGGATCTAGATAAACAATTATAAGAAAATATGGATGAATGGTTTATATGACCAAGTTCATCACCATGGGGAGCACCACTACTCTTTGTCAAGAAGAAGGATGGGTCAATTGGCCTCTGCATATATTACTGTGAGCTCAAAAAAATCATGATAAAGAACAAGTATCATTTTACACAAATTTATGACTTGTTGAATCAACTAAATGGAGAACAATACTTCTCCATGATGGATCTGTGGTCGTGAAATTACCAAGTTAAGGTGAAGAAAGAAGATATCCCCAAGACTACTTTTCATTCAAGGTACATACACTCTGTGATTATAGTGATTCCATTCTGACTCACTAATTATCTAGAAATATTCATTGTCTTGATGAATAGATTATCTAGATATTACCTCAACAAATTTTTGGTAGTCTTTATTGAAGATATTATAATATACATAAAAACCAAGGAGGAGTTTGGGGAACATCTAAGAAATATACTAGAGACCTTCCGAAAGAGAAGATCTATGTGAAGTATAACTACTGTGAGTTCTGGTTGATAGAAGTCTCATTATTGGGGAATATCATCACATGAAAAGGGATATATATGAATCCTTACAAAACAAAAGTAATTTAGGGATAACTGAGGCCGGTATCTATGATGGATAACCATTTCTACCTAGGGTTAGCTGGATATTATCACCGATTTGTGAGAAATTTCTCATGAATGTCAACCCCTCTTACCAAGATGGCCTAGATATGAGTCACATTTTCATAGAATGATGAATGTGATGAAATATTCATGGAGTTTATGAAGAGTCTTGTCACTACCCATGTGCTCAAACTACCCACAAGTGAGAAGCTTTTCATAATCATTAGTAATTTTTCAAAGAAGGGTCGGGGTTGTGTGTTAATGTAGAATGAAAAATTCATTGCCTATGCTGCTAGGAAGTTGAAAATTCAGGACAAAACTATCATATTCATGATATGGAGTTGGAAGGTGTGACCTTGTGTTGAAAAATCATGCAGCATTATCTCTCTGGGGAGAATTGTGAAATATATTGAGAAAAAAATTCTAAATTATATATTCACATAGAAAGAGCTGAATATGCACCAATGAAGGTGATTAGATCTCATCATGGATTATGACTACTCAATCTTTTACCACCCAAGGAAAGTGAACAAGGTAGAGGATGCTCTAAGTAGAAAGGACCCACTAATTCAATCATGGATTAGAATTGAAAAGGATCCAAAATTATTATATTTGATGAAGATGGACATGGTATTCATAAAGATGGAAACATCATCAATCCTTTAAAAAATTATTTCTCAATAGTCTCTTTAGAAAAGGTTAAAAGATTCTAAAAAATATTATGTGGTAATTCAAAATGATGTGGAAACTATTCAAAAGGGAAAATCCTCGGAGTTCAATGTTAATGAAAAAGTAATTATGAGATTTGGGTCAAGACTATGGGTTCCATAAAATCCAAAGTTGATGAATGAACTTTTGGATCAAGCACATAGGTTAACCCAGGAAACATGAAGATGTATTGAGATCTCAAGGAGAACTATTGGTGGGATAACATGAAGAAGGAGATCTATAAATATACATCAATGTGCCTGGTATGTTAGAATGTAAAATCATTGATGTAAAAGTCTTATGGGATAATAAAAACATTACCCATACAAACATGGAAATGGGAAAACACCACCATGGAATTTTCCACCAAACATTCAAAGACATACAAAGGAAACAATGTTATATGGGTTGTTATAGATCATCTAACAGTGACAAAACACTTCATTGAAATTATTGAGGATTTATAATTAGATGAACAAACACATATATACATCAATTATTTGTTAATGTTTTCTAGATTACCCCTATCGATTGTGTCTGATCAAGATCCAAGATTCACCTCAATGTTATAGAAGAGCCTTCAATATGCTTTGAATAATTAGTTAAACTTCCTCATTGCCTATAACCCTCAAATTGATGAACAATATGAGTGAACTATATGGACACTGGAGGACATGTTGAGAGCTTTCTCAACAAACTTTAAAGGTGGAGAGATTTCTCAATGGACATCAAAGGTTGATGAGACCAACATCTTCCTTTATAGGAGTTCTCTTACAAGAAAACAATCTAATAAAGCATCCAAAAGGCTCCTTTTGACGCCCATTATGGGAAGATGTGTATAAAACCAACTTGTAGGCGAAAAAAACTTATACGTCTGGAAATGGTTGAAGAAATGTTGGAGAAGGTTAACACCACCCAACAGTACCTTAAAGCTACTCAGAGTCGGCAATTGAGATATGATGAAAACCATCAACAAGACCTAGAGTCTGATGTTGGAGAAATAGTATTCCTCTAAATATCTCCATAGAAAAGATTTATGAGATTAGGGAATAAGGTAAGGCTTATTATATGGTATATTATCTTTTTTGAGAACCTTATTCCCATTGGGGTAGTGGCCTGTCGACTAGCACTCCCACCGAACCTATCTCAAGTCCATGATGTATTCAATTTATCACCCTTGAGAACGTATACACCTAACCAATCACATATACTCAATCATATGTGGTACCATTGGAGAATTACCTTTTCTATGAAGAGAATCCAGTGAATATTTTAGATCGTAGAGGAAAATTTCTACGAAATAAGACAATACATCTCTTATAAGTGTTATAGAGAAACTAAAAGTTTGAAGAGGAAACATGGGAACGGAATGAAGTGATGAGGTAGAGTTACCCTCATCTATTTTAGTGTGAGAAAAGGATATTTCAATAGATAAATTTCATAATGGGGGAAGGCTGTAACGAATCAAACATTGATGAATAAAATTGCCTTTCTTTTAATGTCTTATGAATATAGAAAACACATTTACTGCATTTGTTTCATTATATCCAATTGTATTTATATTATCATTAAGTGTCATTACCATTAATAATGTAGTCATTCAACACTGATCACATGACTAGTATAAATATATGGTTTTAACAAATATTTTTGGAACAGAAAAAGGAAGTGATGACCTCAACTAGTAAGAAATTACCCTATAAAGCCCATTTATCAGATATTCCAAGTGAGATATGATTTTAAGGATTTTCCCTAGACCAATCCCAAGCTAAGATCCTACAACTTAAACATGAGTGAAACCATTTACGAGATAATTTCAAGCTTATTGAGATCACGACCAAAACCATGATCACTGAACGGACCCATGAAAGCCCCACCACCACACACCTGACTCTTATGGAATATGCTGGTGTAATAAAGGGACATGTAACAAGACCCAAGATTTATTATTATGTGCATTATTTTTTATATAATAATGAATATAATTTCATTTTATTATTGTTACTTTTAATTGATTTTTAAAATAGAAATAATATTTTTGCTTAATATTCAAATTCAATTAAATAATTTATTTTTGTGAATTAATGTATTCATGAATTAAATAATTTTTTAATAAAATATTACTGTTAAATTTATTTTATTAAATATAAATTATCATATAATTTTTCTGAAGTCAATTTTAATTTTTATTAAGGTTTAAAATTTGTTTTTTTCAAAACTCTTTAATTTGCAATAAATGTGGGTTTTTATTCTTAAAGTGAAAATTAAAATATTTAAAAAATTATTCATATAAAATAAATAATATTTTTGGAATTAGGAAGTCGAAATTATGAAATGGTGATTTTTTTATAATATTTTTTTTATATTTGAATATCTGGTTTAAAATTAAATACTTTATAAATATATAATGTGTTTATGACATCATAATGACCCAATATTGATGTAATAATTACTATAAAAGGTATATTTGGAAAAATATATGTTTTTAATTTAAAATAAAATAATTTTACATTAATTTTATTTATTTTATAAAGACTTAGTGAATCCTCCAAGACATATAAAATATTTTATGATTTTAAATCATTTTATTACAAGTGTGACTCACCTCCACAAAAGCACAGGGAATATTTTAATATCTTCAGCCCTTAGGCTAATAAAAAGATATATTCAAGAAACCTTTTCCAGAAACCATTGGAAAATACTGTGTGATGGTTTTTTGTTTTGAATATTTGATTGTGTAGTTTCTAAAACCAAAATAATAAAAAATTCCTCCACCTTTCCTATATAAAACCACTCAACAACCCATTTCTCACCACTAATGATCTTTTATGTTTGACAACCCTCTGCCCCAACTCTCTATAGTCCACCCAATGCATACCCAATATACTAAGAAGCCCACCATGCCTTTGAGATCACACATCCATGTAAGGGTTCCTTTCTCAATTTTCATCCATGTTTCCTTATATTGTCACATACTTTTATTTTCATTTACAAATGATGGGGAATGTTTTCGCACCTCCACCACTCTGCTTTTATTATTTTTGAATGATGATATTCCCATTTATCTCTCATTAATCCCTTATGTGCACAACCATTACCATAACAAAATTCCATAAGAGATTTATCTTTTCCTATTTCTATTAAACAATTTATTTTAATTTATGCATCTAAATTCCTTTTAATATGTTGGGATATTTTGTCCCATTATTTCCATCATTTCCATTTCATGTATAAATGATTAGAGACCCCATTTTTTATCACCATCCCATTTTATTGGATTCTATTTGGATTTGTTCTGTAGTCAAGATTGCACAACAATTTTCCATTCCAAAAACATTATTTTGTGAATACAATACCAATTTATCTATCAAAGATATTGAACATTATCACCATGTACTTATTGATCAAGGACTTAAATTTGATTATTCTATATTCCTTTATCATGGAATAACTTATGATGTTGAGTGATTCCATGTTATATGATCTATGTGGCACACTTATGCATGAAATGAATTGTTTATGAAGCACTACTACAAAAACCGGTATTATCAACACTCAAAACTGAATTTAACATCACTAAAAAAGCATTGTAAAGCTCAGTACTGATAAAGGGGGGTACCCTTTATCAGCACTAAAAAAGAACTGATAAAGAGAGCCTTTATCATCGCAAAAAAATCACTCATAAAGAGTGCCTTTATCAGTGCTAAAAAATGCTCATAAATTTCTCGTTTATCAGCACTTAAAACGTGCTCAAAAAGGGATCCTTTATCAGCGCTGAAAATACACTGAAAAGGGATCCTTTATTAGTTCTAAAAGAGCCTAGATAAAGGGATCCTTTATTAATGCTTATAATGGATCCCTTTATTTGTGATTTTTTTAGCACTGATAAATTCCATTCCTGCTGTAACATGAAATTTTGCAGTAGCACACCCAAACAAAACCTGCAAAAAAATTATCATACCAAACAAGCAGTTCACACAGATAAAATATGAAGTGGTAATCAATTTGGGATCAAAGGATGGGAAAAATCCATACCTAATGTGATGTACTAATTATTTATTATAATTATCAAAAGGTACCATTAAATACTATTTCCTCAAAATGATATCTTATATTTCCTCAGATAAAATATATAGAGAGAGTTCAATGTCAGAACCATAAAGAAAATTAGATTAAGGCATGCATGCGAATGCGTTTGGTCGGTTTTTTTTATGTCAGTAGTGGAGGGGGGTTAACTCATACATGTCACACAAGACCAATGAATCATTTTCCTAATGTATAGACATAATCTGAATGTGTTTGGTTGGTTTTCTGTACATCAGTGGTTATTTTCACTTAAAATTTTGTCCATTTTAATCCAAAGAGAGACACTTTGAGTGATACCAGTCACACTGTGCTTTTGATTGAGGCAGGGTTGACTTGTAAACATAACAAATGACACATAGATAATTCTTCTAAACTATCAACACAATCCAAATGCACTTGGCTAGTTTTCCATATGTCACTTGTTGTTTTCACTTAAAATTTAATCCATTTCAATCAAAAGAGAGACACTTTGAGTGATACCAGCCACACCATGCCTCAAATTGAGGCGTTGTTGACTCATACACGTCACAAATGACCCATGGATCATTGGAATAACATATAAACACAATATGGATTCATTTTTTCAGTTTTCCGTACATTAGTGGTTGTTTTTAGTTAAAAATTTTGTCCATTTTAAACAAAAGAGAGACACTTTGAGTGATATTGTCCACTTCGTGCCTCATATTGAGGTGGGATTTCCTATAAAATCTATAAAATGACTAATTTATCATTCCCCTAAAGTATCAACACAATATGAATGCATTTGGTCATTTTTTCGTACGTTAGTTGTTGTTTTCACATTTAATTTTGTCCATTTTAAACAAAAGAGAGACACTTTGAGTGATATTGGCCACACCATCCCTAATATTGAGGTAGGGTTGACTCATACACGTTAAAAATGACCCATGGATCATTGGACTAATGTTTCAACAAAATACGAATGTGTTTGAATAGTTTTCCGTACGTCAGTGGTTATTTTCACTTAAAATTCTTTCCATTTTAAACTAAAAAGAGACAGTTTGAGTGATACTGGCCACACCATACCTCATATTGAGGAGGGGTTTACTATTAAACATCAAAAATTACCCATTTACAGTTCTCATAAAGAATCAATGCAATATGAATTCATTTTTTCAATTTTATGTTTGTTAGTTGATGTTTTCACTTAAAAATTATATCCATTTTAAACAAAAGAGAGACAATCTGAGTGATATCGGCCACACCATGCCTCAAATTGAGGTGAGGTTGAATTTTACACGTCATCCATGAACAATTTATTGTTGGAATAAAGTATCAACCCAATAAAAATGTGTTTTGTTAGTTTTCAATACATCAGTGTATGTTTTCACTTAAATTTTTGTCCATTTTAAACAAATGTGAGACACTTTGAGTGATACCGGTCACACCATGACTTATATTGAGGTGGGGAAGACTCTTACATATCAAAAATGACCCATGTATAGTTCTCCTAAAGTATCAACACAATCCAAATGTTTTTGGTCACTTTTCAGTACATTAGTTGTTGTTTTCACTTAAACTTCGGTCTATTTTAAACATAAGAGAGACACTTTGAGTGATATTCACCACACTATTCCTCAGATTGAGGTAGGGATGACTCTAAAATGTCACAAATTTTCCATGGATTCTTGGACTAATGTATCAATACAATATGAATGTGTTTAGTTAGCTTTCCGTATGTTAGTGGTAGTTTTCACTTGAAAATTATGTCAATTTTAAACAAAAGAGAGACACTTTGAGTGACACCATCCACTCTATGGCTCATATTAAGGCATTATTGACTCATACACGTAATAAATGAACCATGGATTGTTTTAATAAAGTATCAACAGAATATTAATTTGTTCAGTAATTTTTTCATATGTCAGTTGTTGGTTTCACTTAAAATTCGGTCCATTTTAAACAAAAGAGAGACACTTTGGGTGATATCGGCCACACCGTACCTCGGATTGAAGCAAATTTTTCTCTTAAACATCAGCCACAAACCATGGATTGTTTTACTAAAGTATAAACAAAATATGAATGTGTTGTTCAGTTTTCTATATGTCAGTGGTTGTTTTTACATAGAAATTATGTCCATTTTAAACAAAATAGAGACACTTTGAGTTATACCAGACACACCATGACTTGACATGAGACAAAGTTGACTCCTACACGTCAAAAATGACCCATGGATCGTTATCCTAAAGTATCAACACAAACCTAATGCGTTTGGTTGTTTTTTTATACGTCAGTTGTTGTTTTACTTAAAATTCTATCCATTTTAAACAAAAGAGAGACACTTGGAGTGATACTAGCCACACTGTGCCTCGGATTGAGGCATAGTTGACTTGTACATGTCACAAGAGACCAATGAATCATTAGAATAAGTTATAAACACAATCTTAATGTGTTTGGTCAGTTTTCCATATGTTAGTGGTTTTTTTCACTTAAAATTCAGTCCATTTGAAACAAAAGAGAGACACTTTGAGTGATACTGGTCACATCGTGCCTTTAATTGAGGGAGGTTTGACTATTAAATGTCATATATGACCCGTGGATCATTATACTAAAGTATCAACACAATCTGAATGCATCTGGTCTCTTTTCTGTATGTTAGTTGTTGTTTTCACTTAAAATTATTTCCATTTTAAACAAAAGAGAGGCACTTTAAGTGATACCGGTCACACCATGGCTTGGACATTGGCGAGGATGACTCACAAAAATCACACATAACCCATGGATCATTTATATAAATTATCTACCCAATACGAAGGTGTTTTTTCAGTTTTCTGTATGTGAGTGGTTGTTTTCAATTAAAAATTATGTCAGTGTTAAACAAAAGAATGACATTTTGAGTGATACTGGCAACACTGTGCCTCATAGTGAGGTAGGGTTGACTCTTACACCCCAAAAATGACACATGGACCGTTATCCTAAATCATCAACACAATCTGAATCCGTTTGGTCATCTTTTTTATATGTTAGTTGTTGTTTTCACTTAAAATTATGTCCATTTTAAACAAAAGATAGACACTTTGAGTGATACTGGCCACACCATGCCTCAAATTGAGGATGGGTTGACTTTTACACATTACAAATAACCCATGGATCATTTTTCTAAAGTATAAACCCAGTATAAATTCATTTCATTGGTTTTCCATACGCCAGGGGTAGTTTTCACTTAAAATTCTGTCCATTTTAAGCAAAGGAGAGACACTTTTAGTGATACCGGACACACCATGACTTTTATTGTGGTGGGGTTGACTCGTAAACTTCAAAAATGATCCATGGATCATTATACTTAAATATTAACACAATTTGAATGTGTTTAGTTAGTTTTCTGTATGTTAGTTGTAGTTTTCACTTACAAATTATGTCCATTTTAAACAAAATGGAGACAATCTGAGTGATACCAGCCACCATGTGCCTTGAATTTAGGAAGGGTTGACTCTTACATGTCACGCATAACCCATGTTTTGTTTCACTAAATTATCAACACAATACGAATGTCTTTGTTTAGTTTTCTGTACGTTAGTGGTTGTTTTCACTTAAATTTTTTTCCATTTTAAACAAAACAGAGACACTTTGAGTGATACCAGCCACACGATGCCTCATATTGATGTCGGGTTGAATTTTAAACGTCAATAGTGACCTATAGATCGTTATACTATAGTTTCAACACAATTTGAATGCATTTGGTCAGTTTTATGTACGTTAGTTGTTATTTTCACTTAAATTTTTTGTCCATTTTAGACAAAAGGGAAACAATCTGAGTGCTACCAGCCACAAACTTCCTTGGATTGAGGAGGGGTTGACTCATACATGTCACACATAACCCATGGACTGTTTTCCTAATGTATCAACACAATTAGAATGATTTTGGTCAGTTTTCCACATGTCAGTATTTTTTCACTTAAAAATTATGTCCATTTTAAACAAATGCGAGACACTTTGAGTGATACCGGCCACAACGTGACTCATATTGAGAAGGGGTTGAATATTACATGTCCAAAATGACCCATGGATCATTATCCTAATGTACCAACACAATACTAATTCATTTGGTCAGTTTTCCATACATTAGTGGTTGTTTTCACTGAAAAATTATGTCCATTTTAAACAAAAGAGAGAGACGTTGAGTGATACCAGCCACAACATGCCTCAAATTGAGGTGGGTTGATTATTAAATATCACACATGAACCATGTATCATTGTAAAAATGTATCAAAACAATACTAATGCATTTGGTCGATTTTCCATATGTTAGTTGTTGTTCTTACATAAAATTCTGTCCATTTTATACAAAAGAGAGACAAATTGAGTGGTATTGGTCTCATCGTGCCTCGAATTGAGGCAAGGTTTACTCGTACACTTCAAAAATGTCCCATGTATATTTCTCCTAAATTTAAAACATGGATTTTGGGGGGGGGTATGCCTTATAGAGGAAGTAGGTTCCAACAATGTTCATTTTCTTAGTATGGATAATCAGAAAACATACAATTTCTACCAATGAAAACATTTAATGCATGTGGATCCATTTAGAATCTTGATTCTCATACTAAAATCAATTTAGTCCAGAGGTGTTTATTCCTATTTTCTTTGAATGTGAGTTGGTATTTGTGCTATGAAGGTATTTTGCAGATTTTACTGGTGTTTCTTATCCAAAGACCAAATAAAAGTGGTTCATCATTCTTGCATGTTATTGGTGCATTTCAACTGTTCAAATGGAAAAATGACTCATTGGAGAAAGGATATTTTATTTAATAACAATTAAAATTATTCTATGAAAATTTAAATACAATAATGTTTCATCTTTTTATCTCTGTGAACCCCTCTAAAAATGTCTGTAAATTGTACACAACCCCAAGTCAGATCTCCATGCTATTTGTGTACAATCTTCCATAAGGTATACAGACCACTCATTTCTGAAAAAATATATATCATCTTCTAAGTGTGAGGCTTTTCGATAGTCATATTAGTAATGAAAACTATATAAATAAATAAATAATAATTAATTTAAAGGAAATAGTAGTTGTTTTTTAAAATACATCTTTAGGGATGTTAGTTTGTTGATGAAAAATGATCTCTCTTGTAAATTTACAAACATAATAACCACAATCTTTATCTCTTGTTTTTTGGAAACTCCAAAAACATTGATCATTTGGAGAATAATTAACTTGTTTTGATATGTGTTTGGATAGTGAAACTTTATTATATATATCCTAATACTTTTCCATATGCAGTACTTGTTTGCCTCCTTTTTCTTAGCCCCTATACTCAATCCTTTTTCTAGATGACAGTGATACACCACCCTATCATATGAAATCCTTTGTAAAAGATAATATAAATTATATAACTTGATGTTTAGACCTTAAACATAGGATTTACTGTCTAACTGATTCACAAACTCTATCATGTGTGGTCGGTTTGTTGGATATCCTTGCATTGAATCTGAAAAATAAATCGCTGGAGTATCCAACTTCACCATAATTAGCAGCCAATGTTGCCAAAAAAAGGAATATGTAATGAAAGAAATGAAAATATAATTGATATGCTTTAATCATAGAGTTTTACCCCAACATGGTAGGTATTAGGAAGATTCTATCATCCGTAATCTTTATGTATACTGTTTTTAGTAAGCCCTTTACTATTTCATCCCTTATTGATGGCTCTAATTTCATTAGTTGTGTAGATGTGGTATGAGGACTCATGAGTCCGAGTTTTGGCTCATGGAGAAATCCATTCAAATATTTTTCATATATACATCTGCCAATAATATAAAATAAATTTAGTCATAATTAGAACATTATATCTGCATATAGAAAATCAATTTATGAAAACATACCACATATATACATTTTCAACTATGACTCCTAGACAACTATATTCAAGGATGTCATTTACATTTTCAGCAGCAACTTAATCAGTAATTTACCCTTTGTATATATTCTCTTCTAAAAGAACTATATGACTACCACAACTTTTTATCTTTGTATCCAAATAAGTCTTTAATGATAGTAAATGGGTATAGAGAACTTGCAGTGTAATTGTTCTTTCAGCAGATATTTTGGATCGGTTGGTCGATCCTTTGGATGATTTGAAGCCCACGTTTCTTGTCATCCCCTTCCCTATCTCCATATATAATAACATTCATTGGTTCAGACCTTTTTTTCTT
The DNA here is from genome assembly GCA_963277665.1 of Viscum album. NCBI lineage: Eukaryota > Viridiplantae > Streptophyta > Magnoliopsida > Santalales > Viscaceae > Viscum > Viscum album. Next base: position 1,925,890,925 of record OY728138.1, read on the forward strand.
AATTGTTATAGTTTTAGCTTGAAAAAAATGGAAATAAATACATCTTCATCCAAATATACTCTTACAAGTTGTGAAATCCATACAATGAATGTCCCAATATCCTTTTTGATCGTATGGATATCATTATCATCAAGTGTAATAAGTATCTCTACATTGGGATCATGATCTACAGTAATTGTCACATTCATATGATCTATTGGAAGTGTTCTATTATGAATCTTGTCATCTGGGATGTTGAACACCGTAGCCCTCACTACAAGGTGATAGGTGGGTGTTGATAGACATAACTCCCAGTTATTATAACCCTGTTGAAGATCATTATAGGAAATGTATCAGTGTTTTTTTTATTCAAATTTCATGGGAACAATTATTATAATATTGATTATCACAGAAAAGACAGATCTTTAAGGTGAATGGCTCACCTCAACGCAGGTGGGGTGGGGGGTGGGATCTTCATGCGCTAGTTGTTCCTGAGTTGTGTCTTCTCCATTCTTCTTACCATAAAAGTTTCTATCAACTCTATCTGCCATTGAAATCATTCCTCAAAAGTTTCCAGTCTTTTTCTCATTTGTTTCATTTTTCATTTTTATCGTACATTTATTTTTTTCTCAAAATATACTTGGGGTGTGACCCAAAACCCCACACCTCTGATATGACCCTATTGTTCTAGCCACTTCAATGCCATCGATAATAGGTCTGCATCTGCTATAGGAGTAGCTGCTTCATGTGACTATCAGATATTGGAAAATAAGTAATTATTATTATGTAATAGCAATTTAAAACAAAAAATTTTATTGTGTCATACTTACACATATTTCCCACACTTTTTGGGTGTTTTCATATACTATCTTCCCTTACTTATTCACACGTTCTTCCTTCTATAGAACATGACATGGGATGGAAGTTTATTTGGAATTAAACACATAAATCTATATATAAATATAGAAAGATAATTATGATGTTGTTTCTTGGCACATAAAAATATTATTGTATATTTAAAATACGTACCATTTTTTTTCGAGTAATGTGTACCCCATCCTTGATTTACGATAGGGGTATGTTGGTTTTGATGCACGTTCTTTATTTTTCAGAAATGATATTCTATTTCAGAAATGAAATATTGACAATCAAAGTGATGAATAAACATATCCTCAAATAACGTATTATCAACCACAATATACCTGGAACATCTCATCCCCATGACTTCCAATAAATGCATCTCATGCTTCTTGGGATATCAAGTGAGTGTAGACAAGGGGTGGGTGCGGGTTTATTTTACCTTTGGAATATTTCAGGTGACATTTTGTTAAAATAGCACGAAAACCTTGATGAATCCTACCTACAAACATTAGTACATAATTCTTGTGTGAATCATCAACTATAAATGTACTCTGTAAGGGATTGAGAAGAGTAAGACACTGTTTCATTATTTTATTTTCTTGTAAATTAAAGAAAGAATATCATAATGTTACCGTAATTTCATCCCAGGTCATAGCCTTAAACCTAAATACAACATGGTTCCATGAATCTATATAAATAGGAATTCATTGCCGAGTGACAATTCCAATGTAACTACTAAATATAGCCTTACTGGGATTCACGTGTTGGCCTCAAGCATTCCATCCGACCTCAAATTTGATGCCTTTGTTTTTTTCCTTAAAAACATTGGCTAAAACCGTCAAACTATGATGCAGCTGTGTTTTATGTGATGTAGGTCCTTCATTCTTGACCATTTCATCGATATCAACATCATCAATATGTTCATCTGGAATGGTAGCAACGACATGTGCTGATGGTTGTTGGACCTCAACACTAGGAGCAATAATAGGTTCAGAAACATGTTGTTGCTCTACACTGTGAGCAGCAGTAGCAGCTGTAACTTGAGAGACTTTTTCATCCTCGAGGATAGGAGCACCAAAATGTGCAGAAGTCATTATCTAAAAAAGTGGATGAACAGTTAATTTCGATTACATAAATTCATTAATAATAAGATAATAACATGAGATAAAAATATATATATTAAAAATATATATATCATGTTTATTGAACTCTCATTCTTTTTTTTCAAAGGATGAAGGGATTTGACACCTCTATCGATTTTCCAAATTCATTTGTTGTGGTCTCCACTAACATACAAAACATCATCTACATTGGGACCGCGGCAAAATGATTCTGACGTACCACTGAAAGGATCATCCTCAATTGAATTTTCATCAAACACTTCTGTATTTTTGGATGATAACAGAAAAATTGACTACTTTCGGCTTGCGGGATATGGAACATAAGATACCTATACCGCTTGTGATGTCATTATAAACTATTATTAGTTGTACCCCTTATTACTAAAATCGACTTTCACAAATCCCAATTCATCTATTTTAACACCACTATTGTTATCAACCCATGTTCAATGAAACATCTTCAATTGGAATGTCAAATAATCCAACTCCCATATTTTTTTATAATGCCAAAGTATGACATATTTGAATAAATTGGATTTCTATCCTCACTACCAGAAACATGCATCGCTTCATCAACAACTTTAACTCCATTATTTTTCATGGTACTATCTTAATCATGTACATCTGAATAGAATTTATAACCATTAATTACCTAACCATTGTAAGATAATACATACACACTAGGTCCAATGACTAACCATAAAAGTCATTCGCAAACTGAATTCATATTTTCCTCTAAATCCTGAAAAATATGGTCATGAAACCATCATATAAACTGGTGATTATGTGTATTTGATATCCATTTTCAGCCCTTGATGGATTCAAATACCTATAAATTTCTTTGTGGGTTTCAATATATGGAGAAACCTCCCAATAGTTTTACAAAACATAAAGGTGGGCCTACTCCTGATCTGTAATATTTATTGTCCCAACATCTCTTCCAGAAACATCCTCACCCTCAATGTGTCCAGTGTGAGGAGATTTCGGGAGACCAATACTTTCCACATTAGATAGGTATTCACTACATAATTCAATGGATTCCTCATCAATATATCACTCAACAATACAGCCCTTAGGCCGACATCAATTTTTTATATACCCTTTCAAAATCTTCATATACCATTCAATGGGGTACATAAATCTATAATGCACAGGACAACAATGTAAAATCTCTATCATCAAGTGAACCATAAAATGAACCATTTTTCAAATAATGATGGCGAGAAGAACATTTCTAATTCACATAATATGATGACAATTTTTCTTTCCATATATTGCAATTTCACCGAGTCTAAAACTTTGTTTCATATAGAATTGAAAAAGAAACAATGTTTGGTTAAGATATGATGAAAATTTTTGGAAAAAATGTAATGTAAAACTATAGGAATTATATATTACATCAAAACATTGCAGTCATGTGATTTAAAACCTTTTAAATTAAATTCATTCATTGAAAAAATGTTCATGATATTTGATTAATAACCCTCTTTAACCATTACATCATTTAAGAAGTTACATAATTGATATCACTCCTCCCTGGAAAGAGTGTAACCAGTTGGAGGTAGAAACATTCGATTTTCACCCCTCATGGGAGCCAAACTTCTCGTATTCCCTTGTTAACCATGTCCAACCGTTCCTTAATTCCATACTTTGTTTTTCTAAGGGAATTTAGAAAAGTTCTGATAACACTGTCACATACATTTTTTTCCACAAGAATCACATTAAGAAAATGTTTGATGTACATATAATTCGAGTACGGTATTTCAAAAATAACTGATCTCTTTTTCCAACTGATTTTTGTATGTTTTTTAAAAAATGGTTAACCAAAAATAGTTTTCATATATTTTACTTTCTCAAACTGCTGATCGCCTATTAGTGGATATGGTGTTGTATGTTGTTATGAACTTCCATTAAATGATGTCGTCCAAGATTGGTACTTATGCCGATGGGGTAGAAATATTCAATGTCATAAAAACACATATTTCAATGAATGTTTCAACCTATTTGATTATGTATCTTCTTCACACATGGGACACCCTTGAGTTCCTTTAATGTTATAACCTAACAAAATTTCCATAAGAAGAGAAATCATTTATCTTCCCATACAACATCGCTCTCAACGTGAAGTATTCACTTTTATAATAATCATATAACATAACATCTGAATCCCACAATAACTTCAAATGCTCGATCAAAGGAGAAAAATAAACATCAATATCGTTACGTAATTGTTTTGGTCCTGATATAATCATAGATAACATAATGAATTTCCATTTCATGCATAACCATGGTGGAATAATTTACCAACATAACAGGCCATGTATTGTGAATGATGGTTTGAAAACCAAAAGTATTCTCACCATCTGTAGATAACACAAGACGAAGGTTTGTTGACAAATTTACAAATTTAGGATACTCAAGATCAATTCTCTTCCATTGAGGAGATTCATTTGGTGACGTAATTTTGAATCTTTATTGATTTTATCTACATGCCACGATAATTGTTTTATAGTTTCTTTACTGCCATATAGATTCCTAAACCTTGGAATGATTGGAAAGTACCATAAAAAATTTTGTAATACTATATTCATCATTCTATTTTCAAGAATCACCACACTTTGGGAATTCTGTATGTGATTTTTTCTTTTTGAGAAACAATATATAGTCTTTCGGGTAGACATGTATTCTTTCAAAAATAATACCCATCGAGCGTAGCATTTGTTTAGCTTCATATGTCTGGATTTAGAGATAATTATCTTCCAAAAGCATGTCATTCAATAGAGACAGTATTTCTATAAAACTAACATCACTCCATCCATTTCCTACTTTCAATTTATACAACTTCATTATAGATGAAAATGTTGTATATTTAGTGCAACTAGCATAAAATGGAATATTTTCACAACTCTTTAACTTATCAAACAATTTTGGGCAATCACAGAGTTCATCTTCAATTGTACTTGTCATTTCCTCAATATGATCTTCATCATCATTGACATATGTACTCACATCCTCCATAAATTCTTCTTTATTATCCATATTTGTAATCATATATGATGATCCATATTATGTAGTTTTATCCCAGCCAGAAGCTACATTATCTTTTTCTCCATGTTTATTTCAACATTTATAACTCTGATCTATTCTATGACATATCAAATGTTCTTCCAACTACTCTGGAGTAATTAGTCTAGAATAAAAACAATGTAAACACGAACAAAGGATTTGAGAAGGATCCTTTGCATGAGCCTTTGCAAACTTAAAGAACTCTTTCACTCCATTCTCATACTCTATTGTCAAACTATTAGCATCCATCCAATATTTATTCATCTCCATCATATTAGAATCTCAAATATTATTATTTATGATTCAAATACAAAAAACAATAACTCCAAATACAGTCGAAGAGAACCACTTTTTTATATAAATATTGATTAATATAGCCTAATAATTTCCAATAACGATTTGGAAATCAACAAAACCTGGATAGACCACCATCAAAATCAGCACACTTTACAATCCCCTTACCAATAGTTCTAGCACCCACCACCCTTTCCGCAAAACATTAAACATTCTTTTAACCACCCCTACAATCCAACTCATTCATAATAAAATAATCACATTAAATATAGCAAAACAAGTGACCAAAATCAAATAAAATGAAAACAAGGATGCAATTATGATGAGAAAACTAAAATAGTAGATACATTTCCAAACACAAAGGGGTTTGCAGGGGAGACAAAAAAACAAGTTTTATCCAAAATTACCATGGAATATCATAGGTTTTATTACCCAAATTTACATAATAAATATAAAATTGAAGTTTGTGAACATAAATTCTATCAACCCTCTTTTCAATAATTGTTAATAACTTCCATAATATTGAAAAAAAAATTAAATGAATTTTATAAATAAAATATTTCCCAAAATCACGACCTTTAGAATAGAAAAATTCCCATCCATTTTGGTAAAATAGAAATATTCTACCTTTTTTTCTTATGAATCATTAAATTTGGATAAACACACTAACCAACTCATTAAAATTCATATTTTCATAGGAATTATAAGGTAAAGAGGGATAAATAATTCCATAGAAAATAATTCAATTGAATCTTTTTGTATCAATTGAAAGAGGGTATTGGTTAATAAAGGGATGAGGTCTATAACTCACGACATAATCATGCCCAAACTCTCAAACCAAACTTACCACATCTTACAATTTTATCAACTAAAATAGGACCATAAAATTAAATAAAACTACACATTACTAAATCCAAGAAACACCATGATTCATGGGGAACTCATACTACTGATGCCTAATTGCATCACCATTGATATAGATCAACTATACAGTTATGGAACACCTTGAGATACTCAACCCTAGGGCATAATTACCACCATACATCTAGAAAATCTCATCACACCATTATTCCTCATTCCATTTGGACCACAACTCAAGGAACCATATTTTTTTCCTTCAAATAAACTCAAAGAAAACCACTCTTGATAACTTCAACACAATCCCTCATCTACAATAAAAACCTAAAACATAAACTCACAACCTTTTGTAGAATTTCTATCATCAAAGATGGATAAAATTTACTGGATTTCATTTATTCTTCAACCAAGAATTCTAAAAACTAGACCATTAATCCACAGATGTGAATCCCAAGAGAAAGAACAGTGTATTCAACATCATTCATTTCCATGATATTCTATAAACACTCATAAGTCTATATCTAGGGAATAAAAACCTTCCAAAAACAAATTTTTACTGAACATGATTTTCCTTCCATCATTGTAAAGACACCCTTAAAAGTAATCCCATTACTATGGAAACCCATAAATGAGCTAGAATATTTTACAATTAAAAACCCTCCTTAACTACTTATAGCCAATTCTTAACCTTCAGACCCAACACCTAGATAATAAACATCAAAAAATCCAACTATTTAAATTTAACAACACTCTATCCCATGTATTTTTCTCTATCCTGTGCACTTTACCATGATAATGTTTCAAGATTTCTAAGTATCAAAATTAATAAATTTAACCCACAAAATTTAATAACTTACCAACACTATGAGATAATCTTACACACTAAAAGAATCATATATACCCCAATATATATAAACTACAAAATCAATTCATTATTTATTAAAAAAATATTATATTCCTATGTAATCATCACTATAAGACCCTCCAATAACACAACCACCTCATCACCCCATGCCACCCTTCATAAATCCAACTAAAAATCTAACAACCACTTTTCTCCTTGTCACTACTCACATTTACAATAGATTGTCAAAAATAATATTAATCATGAAAATAACTTAACAAAACCCTATTAATAACAAACAATTCACTAGTTAAAATTTTAACCACTTTAAGCATTTTTGAAAGAATGTTACCTAAAAACGTAGCCCAAACAGACAACACAATCCAAACCAAACCAAACTAAACCACCATAATGAATATTATGATAAGGAAATAAGAAAAAGGACTAGGATGAGTAGAGAAATCACCAAAGATAAAAGATGGGAAGCTGAGAATATAACCTCATTTTAAAGAATCCCAAACACTTTAAATAGGGTTCTTGGGGAGTAGGGTCTAGCGGGGAGGAGGAGAAGTATGGTTTGAGGGGTGGAGGATCTGGGGAAAGGGTTCAAGGGGGAGGATAAAAAGTTAGGTTCACCGCAGAGTAGGGCTAGCAGAAGTAGAGTAGGGATAGAGGTGGCATTGTTGGGAAGTGGCATCGGAGTAGGGAAATGGCGGTGGAGGTCCAACAAAGAGAATATCGGGGGGGAGAGGAGTTGTCACAGGGGTACAGTCCCACAAAATCTTGAGGGTGTGATAAAAACAGGGCATTGTGCACCCCATTTTATATAATGGGACTATGGATTTATCAAGGATAAAATTTTAGCACCGATAAAGTGACCCTTTATTTGTGCTAAAATTTTAGTAATGATAAAGGGTGCATTTAGCAGTTCTTTTTTACTTAGCATTGATAAAAGGTGGCGCTTACCTTTCCAATTTTGGTAGTAGTGAAGGTTGCACCTTTTTTTTCAATCCAAGGCATTGAATGATGTTTAGTATCATGATACACCATTTTTAATGAGGGTTTAATTATTCAAATTCATGTTCAATGAGTCTTTATTCATTATAATTCATGTTCCATTATGGTTTACTCAGGATAATCCATGTGAAATGATCCATGGATCATGCTAATATCATTTTGTTTGTTGTTTTAACATTTCCATGTTATGAATATCATGTTATATCATTCCTTTATTTTCATATTTCTATTGAACTCCATTGATATGCATATTTACTGACCTTTACTATCTTCTTCATGTTAGGCCATGTTTATTCCCCTACATGGTTTTATAGTGGACCCTTTTCTTATGTATGTCCTAAGGTTATCCCATGCATTACAAAGTATGAAGGGTCATGTAAAATAATCTTTCAATAAAGATGTATAATTATGGTTTTATGTTCTTATGAAATGTTCCTAAGCCTCAAAGACACTATACAACTCAATATTAAAGGTTTCATTAACTGAATGTTTAAGTAATAAATCATGTTTAAATATGAAATAAAAAATGAGGGTCTTTATAAAAACCTACATGAAATAGAGACAAGAACAAATACATCCATAAATAGAAGGGCCCCTAGAAATCACTATTCTAGAACATAGAAATATAATAAACACTAAATCAAAACAATGATTTAACATTTCACACACTCAAGACAGACTCACACACATTCATACCATTCGGAATAAATAATATTACACTACTGGAAAATAACCCTATAACCACAGGTTTTCCCAAAACCGTGGTATAGGGCACCCCTATACCCAAGGTTTTCAAAAAACGTGGGTATAGGGGTAATATGGGAACGTATACCAATAGTTTTGGTCAAAACCGTGGGTATAGTTTTTTTTGAATACTTATTCCTCCGATTTTAAAAACACGTGGGGAAAAAGACATCTAGACCAATTGTTTTGACAAAAACCATAGGTGTATGAATTTTTTCAAGACCTGTACCCACGATTTGACCTCTTATACCAATTATTCTAATTAATATATTTAGAGATATAAAAATATATTAACATAAAATATTCATAGGTTAGTTGGTTAGGCGTTGTCCATTGTTCGCTGCATCCTAGGTTCGAAACCCATTGATTTTTTTAATACATATAGTGAAATTAATATATTAAAATAAATTAAGTTATATTAATATAAAAACGGGCTATCTCGGTTGGTTAGGCATTCGACGCATGAATATAATGACCAGGGATCGAAACTTACAGGGATTTTTTTTTCAAATAGATACATGTATTAATATATTTAGAAAAATATAGAAAAATATACTTGTATGTGACGTAGCTTGAGTGGTGAGTCTCATTGATTTTGAAATACTAGACATGGGTTCAACTCCTGCTACATGTTTTCTGTACAAATAAAATATATACCCATGGTTTTAAAATAGTGGGTATAAGGTTTTGACAGCATGGCAATAGGGTGAGAGGCATTGACATGGTGGCAAAAAATTTATGCCCATGGTTTTCAAAACCGTGGGTATAAGTTAGGGACCTATCTCGATGCCTTGGTTTCCCATGGTTCCCAAATCCATGGGTGTAGCCTATACCCATAGTATTTGAGGATATACATGTGGTTTTGAACTGTGGGTATTGGTCATTTTTCCAGTAGTGTTAACTTAGATAGATTACATGATTCATCTAATGAGTTGGATATCTATGGGATAAAAATTCTATTTTGTTTCTTTATGAAAATTTACTATTGAATAAAATTACTTTATATAATTATATATGTAGATATTTAATCCAAATATTGCATTAATCCATGGTTATAATGGTTCCACCCCACCTTAATAGTGGTGTCCATATAGTGAACCGATTTAACTGACATTTGATATTTTGTGAAATCAATTCATTAATTATGGTAAACTATAATTTTCTATATTAATTTACTTATATCCACTAAAATCATGGGAACAACATAAATTACTCTTTTATATAATTTGATAAACCATATGTGTCATTCCATTACAAAAAACCCATGATGAGTTTCCTTTATGCATTATCGTAAAAATTACCATTTTAAAACTAGGTATAAATTCCATTGAAATGTTTTTGAAAACCATATATACACATATTATAAAGATGACCTTTTGGAAAACCATTTAAAAAATGTACCATCCAGACTATATACCACCGCTATATTTTTTCTATTGGAATTGTCCCAATCATGCCAATTTATATCACATAGACACATGGTCATTGGTATGATCTAATACCTATCACATATCGGTCACACCACTATAAAAAATATCCCCAAACCCAGACCACAGGCACTAGTAAAACTATACAAAGTCCATTATCCATCATTTTTATACTAAAAATGTACCATCCCAAGATCATTTAAAATCATGAATAGCTATATCAATCTGTAATAATAGAATCTATAGCCCTAGAAAAATTCTAAAAAACAAAGAAATGAACAGAACATTACACCATATAGTTATAACAAAAGACATGATATAAATGGATTCAAACTCTTCAAACATGTGAAATAATGAAAATTTCATGTGAATAATATTTTCCACAAATGGTTTATGAAAAAAAACCTCTCTTTACATATTGTTCCATGACATCAAAGATAACAGTAATCACTACCCGATGCTATACTCAGATCTTTACCCTCTCAATATCCATCTCGAGTTCCAACTACCAGCACCTACAAGATAGTTATATTTAAAGCTAAAGAGTTTTTTATATGTATATTTAAACTTAAAAATAATAATATTTTGTGAACTAAATTATTTGGAAGTTTTTTCTTGTACCTAATCACTACCATTCATCGATGTAATATCACTAGGGACTCATCCAAAGTCTTCTAATAAAAATCAACATAATATTTCTACAAAGAGAATATTTCCCCCCTATTACTGAATTTTTCATTTCATAAAAACATCCATTCTCTCAGAATCTAGGGTTAGGGAGGGACTACAACCAGGATTAGATACAGATGCAATCTCTGATTGTATGTTAAATACATCAGATGGTATTGGTCCCAAACCAGTCCCACACACTCAACTAGGATGCTCCTTCCCATGGACATTACTAACTAGGTCATTCTGGAAGACTGAGAAGGACTGTGTGGGATTGTAACCCCATTGTTCTTTAATTTTTACATATGAAAAAATATCAGTCAAATTTGAATAAATATATAACAATATAGTGATAACTAATAACAAGTTTATATAATGAAAAATGAATTTATACCCCAACTTATTTGGAGGGATCATTAACATAACCCAAAAAAAATTATGAACATCCAACCATAGTCCAATGTGGGAGACATGGTGCCCTAAACTCTATGACTACATTAATAAAGGATAAATAAAAAATTTATTATTTGAAATATTTAACATTGTCTTAAAAACATTTAAACCAATTAAAAGATTACCATAGTTGATCGGTTTCAAGAAACATTTGTGGACCTGACAGTATGAGGTATGACTTGCTTAGATCGACTCGATGCATTATTCCGTGAAAAATCCTAAAATAAATAAAATTTAACATAATAGTAATGTATGTGATGCCATACTTTTATGATATGTATTTATCAATGTAAAATGAGATTAATATACTGATATATATTTAAATACCACATGCTTCTCATGATGATGGATATAAACAAAACTATGCATTTTTCTATAGGTACCCCATTGGGTACCTTATGAAATATTTGTTGGGTTCACAATGAAGAATCATTGAATTTTCTCCATAATCTACATTTAAAATCCTTCCATTTCATACCCAAATCTTTTAATGTCTACTTTCATGCTATAAGATCAAGAACATGAATGTGGAAAAACATATGTACAAAGAGATTCATTTTGAAAATTTTAGAATTTAATAACCTAATGAAATTCAATTACACCATAAGTTATTAAAATTTCCTATATATATTAATCAAAATATTCATTTTTCCATGTTTAAGGAATATGTGTCCAATCATCATACGTAATCAGAAGGGTAACCGGGTCCACGATGAGGTGGCCTAGAATATATCCAAATAACTCCACAACATTATATGTAGGGACCCCATAGTAGTATAATGGTATAACTATCTTCATTTCTTTTAAATTCCAGGCATATGAAAATTTCATATTCTTCTCTGTAGTAGCATTGTTTCCAACTTTTATGAAAAAAAATTTAATAGTATAAAAAGTGAAATAAATTTATTCTTATTAAAATTTGTACCCATAAATGTCACCCTATGATATCCTAAAAAAGAATAAAAATTAGAGACCTGATCCATATTCTATTAAGGCTAATGGATGTGGAGGAGTTGGCTATGTTTTTGATGGAATGCTGATAGAGGGAGTAAGAGATGGTGTAGGGGGAAATTTGAGAGTGTCTCAAATTCTATAGTGAGGGATAATGATGGATCATCATCTATATGCATAGATGAGGGAACATCAACCTAGAGTTAACCATAATCTGTATAACACTTAATTCATTTTATTCCAATATTTTAATCAAATAAAATTAACATTAGAAAATATATTTTAAAAAATTCGTGTACAAAAAATATAAATGATAAGAGATGCACAATTCTGAAAAATTAAATATACATAGCTATGTTGATGAATGACTGCATAAATACCATAAGTGGCTGATAAATGAATGGATGATGACATATAAAATCATTTTTCCTTCAATCACATCTTTTACCTACTTCATCATTACTTCATCTACTTATCCACCCTATGAAGAATAATCTTTTCAATATCATGATAGATGATTATGTTTTCTTCTTACTGTTTATGGGATTCAATTCAAGAGGTCAAATGATCCACTTCATCACCCATATCATTTAAGTATCTTTATTTTATATAGGAAACTACAATCCAACATTCATCCATGATATTTTAACATAATATACAATTTTCACTTGTGATGATAAGATATACAGATCTTGTAATTCACATTCACCAACATCCATCTTGTGAGATACGTTCATAGAAGTAAATTGCAAGGAATATCTTTTAACACCCATGATAATATCCACCCAATTAAATTTGAATAAAACAACTAAAAAATTTCCATTGTAGTTTAATTTTTTAATATCAGTCAAAATTACATAGTATCCCACAGTATAAAACATAAATATACCACTATTCAGTGTCTTCAGTCCCACTTCCTAATCGGCTATTTAAAATTTAATGCTATTCAAATTGTAAGTGTCAAACATTCTATCATGTTTTAGAGGACCTAGAGAAAAAATATCAGATATTCTAACAACTCAACTCGAGTATCAGCATTCATTATCTACAAAAAATTAATATACATTATATGATTAAAAATATATATGTTTCAACCTAATATTCGTATTGATTGCAATATTTGTGAACTTACTCATCATAAATACAATTTTACAAGCTTTATATTAAAAACATTTGTTGTATATTTTTCATCTCATGTATGGAAAATCATTCATCTATTTGTTAGTATAACCAAATATTCATTAAATGGATCTAAAATTTTACTAATCTGTAAAAAATATCTATTTTCCAGTAATAATTCTATTTCTTCCCGTGTAACATTAGAGATCATCCCAACTAATTAGCCAATATCAGAAAATATTTTTGATTTCCCATGTAGTTGATATTGAGTCAATGTGTCATCAACAGATCTAACTATATTGAATCTTATCTGAATATCATCCAAGTACCTATAACAAAAGGTAAGTCACTCCCCTATCAATGAGAGTTTAGAAATAAACCCTTTATATTAAGCTTTATTTCTTCTGTATGATTTAAAATTCCCAAGTATTCTATTGAATAAAATAAAACATAACATAATTTTTTATTTAACTATGTGACAATAATTGTTTAAATAAATTAAAAACATGTAAATAATTACTTCTTAATTGGTTGCATCCATAAATAATGTATGGGGCCTCCTAATTTAGCATCCTCGACAAAATGCACAATTAAATGCATCATGATACGATAAAATGATAGAGGAAAGATCATCTCCATTGTGAAAAGTTTAAATAAAAATCTCTCCTATAGGTTTTCAAGGTCAAATTTTTGTATATTTTTCTCACATAATTTTCTAAATAATGTAAAAAATCGCTTTACTATGGAAGTAACCTTTTGAGGTAATATTGTACACAATGCCAATGGTAGAAACTCCAGTAAAAAATTTCTGAATGACATTTCAATCCATGTAACCTAGTTTTATTTAAGTAAACACACCTGGATACATTACATGAATACCCATAAAACACCTTCACATGTTATAATATTATAATTATTGTGTCGTTATACCTATTTTTCATTTCAAATATTCCTGGAGCATACTTTTCATTCTTATCTGAACATAGATTATAATTTATGTTCTTTATTTTTAAGTCTTTCTGATAATTTAGAGAATCCTTCAATTATCCATTATTATTAATTAATTTGATGATCAAATTGTCAAATATAGTCTTCTCAATATTCACAAGATCATTATTATTCCCTAACAAATTAAAATACCAATACAGATGTTTGAAGAATATAATTTTTTCTTACATGTTTTCATTTCGATTTCACATTAAGATGAAATTCAAACTCACTTCTCATTATCATTCAAATGACACCCCTTCCCAAATTTGGTTTCACAATTTACAAGTTGTTCCAATACTTCACAACCTATCAAAACATTTGAGGATGTCTTTTCTCAATAGAACCACTAAATTTTGACTTTTTCCACCAAAATGTAGGATATGAATCAAGAAATATTCAATTTAATAGGAAGTACTATTTTTTATTGTGAGGCAGTCATTTGGGATCAAAATCAAAGTTAAAAATAGGAAAATACAATCCAATATATGTTCTCCAACAATATAAATTCAGTAGTATATGGAAGTCACTAATGGTCCACATTAGAGTAGCTTTCATTTTAAACATTATTCAAGAAGATGCATACTAGGTATCAACACCATTGATTCATATCTCTTGTAATTATATAATTAGGTGTTGTAAGAATACATCAATTTCATTTCAAAGATATTTTTTCCAAAAATAACCTACAAAATGATAAAATATGTTTGTCACATACACATCCATGGTGGAAGATTTTAAGGGGTCAATGAAACTGACCAAATTGCATAATTGGTTCTCAAAGCCTCAAATGGGTTAAATACATCGGTAGTAAATCCCAATAGAACATTCCTAGGATCAGATGAGAAATATAGATATAATGAATTAAATATATTCCCCAATTTTTAATCTATTGGATATCACATTAACCCATCATTGTTATTTACTATAGAATTCCACTTCATGTGCTCGATGGTTTTAAATGATGTGAATAATCATTTCAATCAATATTTTAAAGGAATGTAACCCAAAAACATTTCAACTGCATTCCTTCTATTATTCCTCATATTAATATGTTGATTCAGACTTCCAATATCACTCATTTACTGTCATATAAAAGAAGAACATTTTTTTAATCTTATCTTCTCGAATCCTATTTCCAATAAAGAAAAAAATTATTGGGACACACAAGTATTTTTTTAAAATTCAATCCAATCTTGTTATTTTTTTCACAACCTAAAAAGACATAAGGATATTTTCTACAAGAAATTTATCACACAAAAATTCTAATATCCTAGACATCACCTTATTTTTAATTCCATATAGACATTTAATATGGTACAACATTAGCAGAAAATAGTGTTTTAATATTTCAAACATCCATTATACAACTCTTTATTTCTATCATCAAATAAATATTGAAACACATATATCTACTAAGTTAAGTTTCATGTTACATTAGTCACCACATTATCATGACGAGGATACAATGATATGATACAATCTTGATCTGGTTATCCTATAGTCTCAGAAATATCATCTTTTACATTGCTTTTTATAGCACCCTAAATTAGTTGTTTTGATTTTTTTTATATCGATGATAGTGTATTGTAATGCTGAATGTATCATTTATAAGGTTTTTCATTTCATTGTCCATTTCTGATGTAGTTGTGAGTTCATTATTTCAGTTGATGTCAATGCTAAAAATTTCTATAACATTCGATTCTCCATTCCATATTGAACTCAAATATTGAGTATGGAATTTGTTCAATATCAAGTGTTCATAAACATCATATAACTTTAACCATATTCCTAATTTACATTTAGGACACAAACATCTTATTCTACCATCAATGGATTGATTGGAAATGTTAAAATATAAAAACTCCTCCAAACCTATAGCATAAAAAGGAGTGTTTTTATGTAATGTGTTGTAGCTTTTATCCATATATATCAGAATTTTCCAACAAATTATTAAAAAAATTAAAATACATCACTATTACTAAATAGGAAAAGGGATAAATAGAAGTGAAAAAACTACAACCCATGTATTTATTTGAAGATTCATATAATTACTAGATGGGATGTCACAGAATTCTTCACTAAAATTTTTAGTGGTGGATGTTCCCTTGAATAAATCACATAAATATTCTAGTTTAACAACTTACTTTGTGAGAGTCATCATCAAATTTTCTATATATTTAACTAGTTTTTCTTCAACTACATTTGTATTATTAAACGATGAATTTATCCAAATATGATAACTGTATACTTATTAAATTATGTTTTGATTATATTACATGCTTTAAAAATTACCTTTATCAATATAACTAATGATGTAGGTTCAATGATTAAATTAAAATATCGATATAAATTTCTTCTATAAATTCTTTCCTAAACCGATAAGTTTTATAAAACTCATTAATTAACATATCCAATATAAATAAAAAACCTTAAATTTACATAATAGATATAAATTTTACCAAAAATGACTTTACATCTATAATACTTCCAATATCACAACTAAAAAGAAACTCATATCAAATCAATATAAAATAATAACTTTAGTTGAATCTACCAACCTATAAAAATAAAAAATATTTGTTTGAACCACCATCTAAATAAACATTAATATAAATTGGTATAAGACAAATATATCTTCTAAAAATTCATTAGAATCTTATATCTCTAATAAATTTTCTCATTATGAAGAAATATCAATGCCTATAATATATTCGTTAATAATGATCTTTATAAAAATATTAAAAATGATTAATCCCAATGGTAAATAAAAAAATTATACGATGAAAAAAATTAACAAATTCAAGTTTAACTCATGTAAAAATAAAGTAAACCAACATCACTCATATCCGTCATCCACCCAAACTAGCTCATAACATCTAGTGGAAAAGAAATATCAATACCATTTGAGAGAAAATCCCATTGTACCCTGATAAATCGGTAATATCAAGAATTGAAACTTTAATAGTGCATTATTAGTATAAGGTTTCACACTCTTATAGTAAATCAAATTCATATAATAGATGTATATGGAATTTTTCATGCTCAGGCCACTGGATGATGTCTTTTCCCTTATAAAATCATATATAGGTACTCTGATCTGAAAAAAAGATAAACAAAAAATCTTAGATTACCATATTATTTTCCACATGAAAATATACTAAATGAAATAATATGTTAGCATTTATTATTTATATTCATAGACATGTTTATTGGAATACATCAATTATCTATTCTAGTCCATATCGTAACTGTACATGTATAAAAATCATGTCCTGACTGCAATATGATACATCCACCAATAAATTTATACTTTGTAACAAATTATTTAACTACTAATTTGTGTTAATATAAAATAATGTATTGGAATAATAATTTTTCATCCACCACATCCAATGTTGGTTTTATTACACTATTTATTGTATTATAATACAACAAAAACTATTTAAGGAATTTACCAAACCAAAAACCTCATCAGCTCTAGAAGGGGCGGAAACAACGAGAAGGGTTCAGAGAAAAGGGGGAGGAGTAGTAGAGCAGTGACTAGGGGGAGCAGTGGTAGTGACAGTTCAAGAGAGAGGGAGGGATCACCATCTCAGGATCAGGATCTAAGGGCTCGAGGAAGAAGGGGTAGTGATGGGGGCTTGGATTCAGGGGAGTAGGGGGAAGAAGGGGGCTGGTGAAAAGGGATGACCATAGAAGCCCTAAGGTGAGGGGATAGAGGTCAAGGGGATATTGATGGAGAGGGGGTCGGGGTGTCGGGTATGAGGGGGTTTAGAGGGGGTTTCAGTAATAAGGGACACATTTTCAAATAATGTAAATGTTTTAGAGGTGGTTTTTTAAAAACAATCGCTAATTGAGGATTTTGGTGTAGTGTACCTATTATATCCCCTCATTCCTCAACTTGTAAGTGCCAGAGTTATTTTTTGGTTGATAGATGAATTAAAAAATAAATTATTATTCACATTGTAAGGATAATTAAGATCGAAAACCATATAAATAAATGGAATTTTCTAATTGGTTTCCTCTAATGCATTTACCTTCACCATCTCCATCTTATCTATCATTTCTATTTCCCTCATCAAAAAATTATCACCCATCCCTTTTCGTGCCTATTTCACTACTGTTGGAGTTTACAACTCCATAAAATCCTCTCATAAAAAGGTTTTAATGGGATGGGAACCACACCATGTCTTCTTTTGGTGGCATTTCATGTGTCTAAATTGGGATATCAATGTCCCAAAATAATTCCCACACATACATCATGGGAGAACCTGTTCTGTGGCATCGAACCTGATTCTTGAAATACTCCCATCTTTGAAATCACTTGTTGGAGCCCTCATTTTTCACTTAAGAACCCTATCCTATTGAAATATTGGTGACGGTAGTGTGATGTATTTTACATCAGCCATTGGTATGGTGATTTTTAAATCCTTAGAAACATTAGGGCCTAAAAATTATAGTGGTGCGTTAACATATTAAAATGAAGATGATATGTTTCTAAAATCCACTCTTTATGATCTATTAATGTTTTGTTCTATTTTTTTGTTTCTTACCTATTGATTATTCCTATAAATATAATGTTTTGGGAAATCTATGGCATCACAAACCTGGGTTCCACTCAATGTTTCCCTGAATCAGGTTGTAAACATGGAATCAAGTATATCTCACTGAGTGCCAGGGGATGCAAACTAGTAGTGAGGGCCAAATATTGGTTTATGGAGAACTATTCCATCCGTAATAAAGTGTAACATAATAGATAATTGAAATAATAGGTAAATAATGGAATAAAAAAAGTAAATATATGGTTCAACAGAAGCATACAGGATAGAAAAAAATGGGTTCAACTCATAATAATAATAAAATATGATGATACATATCATGTTTCTATAAAATTTTAATACATGTGAATAAGGGAAAAAAATAAAATCAATTCCAAAGTAGAAAAAAGAAATCAAAAACTATCCATGCATCCTAATCCATGTCCCAATCATCTATTACCAAGCTCCATCCCAATAGAAGAAACTAATATCAGCTGTCCAATATGGGACACTTCCCATTATCAACCCCTACATACTTGAAATATTCCCAGTTACCAAGGGAATACCTGATAGGGTGTGAGATGAATCTTTGTAATCCACCACTAAAAAATTCTATATATTCCAATCCATGTAATATAAACAAAAACAGTGTGCAAGTATAAATATATAAAAGTAGAACAATAGAGTAATGTAAATACTCAAGTACCTTCTTCATCCTCAGCTGGTGTCTTAACATATAACCATTTGTTTTATTAATTATGATTCAGTTTATATAGTGTGTCATGTGAGGTATAACCAACCACAATATCATAAAATGATAATAGTTGTAATATATCCATGATATAACTATGATTCCTATGATGATGATAATTGTAAGAGGATCCAAGGTAATAACCAAGGCATCCCAGACCATAGGGGTCGAGAAAACTCAGTAATAATATATAACATGTTTATAATGGGTAAGAGTGTAATCCAAGGTGAATCACCCAAGGCATTCCACAATAAAGATTATAACCAAGTCTAATGAATTCATCCAAGGTAAAACATGATAAGAAGTTACTAGGACCAAGGGTGTATATGTGGCTCCACGTGTCCATAGATGTCATTCGATATTGATAGAGTGTATAAAAGGAATATTGTAATGATAATGGATGGATCCTATGGTTTTATACTGAAAATACATTAGAATACAAATACTGGGTTCTAAAGTGGGTGTTAACCATGGTAACCGACATCCTTGAATAGAAATGGCATCCATGTGAATTAATGGAATTTTCTTAGAAATCCAAGGTTGGATTGATTCTGACATCTCCTATAATTATGTCACAGTCTTTATATACTAGACAACTTATACTAGATTAATTCATCAATTAAGGCAAGGTAATACTCATTCCATTTAATAAGTAAAATGTTAATTCCATGATTTTTATTTGTGTGACAAGGCTAAATTAAATGAAACCATTTATTAATTCATATAAGTTATATTAAATTCATTAGGTTCACTCCATTTCCTTCCATTAATCACAGAAAATTGTGATGTGGAAGTGAATCCATGTTATTTAATTACATTCATTTAAATAATCCAAGTGATATGTGTCAATATATTTCACCATTAACCATTTAAATATTAAATAATTAATTAAAACACTTACACTAGAAGGATAATGTGATATATACATGTAACAACCATTGAAATTTCATTCTTTTAATTAAAAATCTTACCTCAACCATGGTCAAGTAAAAATTACTTAAATGATGGAACAAACAAGATTAAAAATCTACTAAAAACACATGTCAATAATTAACTATACCTGGGGTGGTAATTATTGAGGATTTAACCACCAATGATGAGTAACATATAAAAATATGGTCATAGAATTCAATTATAATAACTATAACCAGGGCACATGAATTTAATAGGAACACCCAGTGGAAATGGCACACACACAATTACGATAATTTATAAAACGAAAAAACCCAAGGGATGAGTCATAGAACACCTGCCATAGTCTAGTACAACTCTACTTGTACATTATCAGCCTCTAGTTTGGTATAGATTGAATGTGATCTGAATAATGGACAAAATTTATGAAAATCTGAAATATGAGCCTACAACTAAATAACTTTTTCTTGGATATGGGAAACAAAGAACATCTAAAAATGAATCCTAATCTTAGTGATTCACATCCAACATGAAAAATTTGGTTCAAATTAGACACCAGACAGAATCATGGGATCAAAATCTATGAAATAAGGGTAGAAAGCTCCAAAAATGGATGAGAAACCTTTTCTGTTTGTTGGAATATGAAAATGAGGATGAAAAAGGTTTAAACATTTCATTAATGGGGAAATGGATATTTCTTCAAAAATATAAGCGTCACATGGTTGAAAAAACCATGAACCACCCACTAATTTATAAATGGAACCCACATTGTTAGGGGAAATAGATAGGGAAACTGTGCACAAAAACTCTGAATCACCTTTGATAAAATCTATATACATTTTTCATAGGTGTGTGACCCCTAGTGCATGGTTAGGGAAAACTATGTTCCCTGATTCACCTCACTTTCCAGCCCCGCAGTGTTATGATAGACCGTGTGGGTTGGGCCACATGTTTTCTACCATCCATGATGCCTAGTGTTCCACTGATTAGGGTTATTAACTTCCAAAAAAACCTCATAGACCCAAAAAACCTTTTTGAACTCAATGGAAATTTTTATTGGTTCTAAATCCTTTTTGACCTCAAACTATAGAGGTATTATACGACAATTGGGATAGAATTTTTTTCTAAACTGAGAAATAGAACCTTTCTTCCTGATTAGATGAAACTAATCTGAAGTCTCCTCTATGAAAAATGGACCAATTTGATCTTCAACTCGACCTCTAGGAATAAAAGGGTCTGATAGAATAGAATACCATACAAGGACTCAAAAGGATCCATCTGAATTATCACATGGAATCTATTATTATAGATGAAATCGATGGTCTAAAAATAATTCCACCATGAAACTCAAAAATAAAGGATGCATGCTTAGATAATGTCTTATAGAACCTATAGTGTCTTTTCCGAATAGACATTTCTCTTTGGGTGAAAAGTTGTGATCAAAAGAAACAATGCACTCATAGTTGTTTGCAACCTCTACTAGAACTATGATGTGAAGGGAGAATACTTATCTAAAATGATTGTATGGGGGACTTAATTTAGTCAGCCGATCTTGTGGAAATAAAATCTTCCCAACTCATCAAAAAATAAAGTCTCCCATATAGGATGGAAGGGGAAGCTCTTTCCATTCTATTAATTACTACCCAAACTATGGCACTACCTTAATGAATCCTCAGTAATCTGACTACAAATTTCATGTAAACATCCTCCCATTTCTATTCTAAAATTAGAAGAGGCTATAACAATCTTGAAGTTTTATGGGGTTATGGATTCACTTGCAGATAGGTGGAACACCAAATGATAACCTGATATTTTATTTTTGAACCCATACCACCAATACTAGAGTCACATATCCTGATATATTTGGGATTTATGTTGATGAACATTCCAATGAGAAGTGTGGGAATCATCCATCCAATCCTCTATCATATATATAGGAACCCAACCATTTCCATGCATACACAGTATTTCAATCTATCCACAGACTAATCCGAAGGTTGGTCCTTTCCAGAAATACACTCATGAATAAAAAAGGCTTTAGGAATTAAAAATTACATTGCCTTCACCGTCTCAAGGATGGAAGAGTTAACAATCAAGGTTGCGAGGGAATAATACTTGTGACTATCATGAAACTTTTGATGAATCTTATAGGAGAAGGTCATCAATTTCTATTTATAATTGGTTTCCCCTATAACTTGTGACAAATTTTTCTCACTCAATGCACTAGAAACTACGTTTCCCTTTCCATATATATAGGCATAACACCATGAGATTTTGTAAATTATTTTTTTCAAATAAATATAAGACATTTATATTTTTCATTTCACGCAACCCTAAATATATATTTTGTTATAAAAATGCAGTAAGTTTCAAATTCATTATATGAAAAACCAAGTCAATATGGTGCTACACACAATATATATATATATTATATTTTGGTACACATAAAACTATTCTTCACTTGTATTACACACAATAACAAGTCCCTTTTACATCTAGTGTTACATGTATGTTGAGATTTTTTGAACTTCAAGATACTATTAATTTTATTATTGAAATATTATTATTCAACCCCTAGCCATTGGAATGGAAGTTATGAATAATATTAAGTAAAATTTGAAAATATGATTTACATATATATATAAAATGGATCCTTTTGTTCTCAATTAGTATAAGTAGACGTAATAACTATTTAAAAATAAATAAATTACATTTCTAAGGAAGCTATTTTATATGAAAAAACGCAATTTTATCCTATTTAATAAAATAAAAAAAATTATTAATGTTTTAAATAAGATGTATATATTTTAAATTAAATACATATTTTTTATATTCATCGAATATATATTATTGGTATAAAATAAGAATAAATCCATTTTTATGAATAAAAATATGTATTTTTATAAAAAAAACTTTTAAAGGCTTATAATAGAAAACAAATTTTAAATCCAATTCTTGAAAATTTTATAATTATTATATGATATAATAAACGTAGTTTTTTATGAAGAAAATAAAAATTTACTTTGGTTGAATTTTTTGTATTTTTCAGATAAGTTTAATTTTTTAATGAATAGAGAAAACATAAACTTTTAATACAAAACAATTTCTTCATATAATTTTATTATACATTTAAATTATATTTTAGTTGAGTTTTAAATTGTATTAAAATCAATTTTACATCATCTAATCCAATTTAGGTCTTTGGAACCATTTTCACATTGAAATTGGATATAAAAGTTTTTTAATTTTTTGGACATTTTTAATTAAAAACCTGCTGTAGTGGCCCATATGTTGGATTAATTTTAGATTAATTTATACCAATTCTATTATTTTACTTTATCCAAATGGATTTCATTTTAGAAATAATAATAATTTATAAATAATTTGAAGTTCAACTTAGTTTTTGACCAAAAAATATTACTGAAGGTGATTAAAATTGATTATAGTGATTAAGAGAAAAATTATATTAAAAAAGGAAAAAACCATAAACTTAAGGCCCAAAATAACATTTTCACTTATACAAAATCCAGGTAGTTTTTATATTTCTGTCATACCCTCCATTTTATTTGTTTTATACCATTATTTGATCCACTTATTGTAATATCATGATCTTTTTAGAGATACATTTCTGTTTAAATATTTTCTTAAATCCCATAAAGATGATTAAATAATGTTTTACCAAAATTATGAGGAGAATTTGAGTTTTTAAATGGTTCATGATATGATTGAAATGGGAAAATGGCCATCCAATTCATGTTTCGTGGTTGACACATCGTTAGGGGTAACAGTGTACCCTAACTATGAATGCATGGAGAAAGGTTGCATAGTTTTGATGAAACCGTGTAAGGGGGAACACCAAACCATGAGGGCTTAGATAGATCAATTATTCATGATTGGCTCTTGGTATTTTGAACTGTGCAGGATCCCAAGGTAATTGTGAGACTATAACCCCTCTTCGATAGATGATACCACATTGTTGGCGCACAATTGGAAAACCTTATGACTAAACTATACAGACCAACAAAAATGAGATTTTTTCATTTCCCCTTGGTATTTTTTGTGTTTAACCTGATTTAATTCCCCATTATTCTTCCAAAAACCCATGTGATATACCAAAATAGCCATATTTTCCCAAGGTTTTATCACCTTTGTTTTTATGCTGTTTGGAGTGTCGTTGGGTAAAGATCGAAGCTATGGGTAAATCTGACATTCCTCTGACTTGTATTTTACATGTTAGGATTTTTAGTTTTGTTATTCTACTTTATAGTGCCCACAACCCTCTTTTTTATAGAAGGTATTGGGATGAGGCTTCAATGGGTGCTTGAATCTAGATATAAGGCTAAGGATAAGAGAGCGTTCTTCTAAAGATTTTAGGTAGTGGTCTACGAGATATATACCACATTATTGAAGTTGATTTTTTCAAGTGTGGTTGTGTTAATAGGCTTATCTTATTATGAATTTGATGAATTTAAATGGTTTTTTAAAATTTTTGGATAAAGGATATATTCAACCCATCTTGATCTCCATGGGATGCATTAAAGTTGACTAGATTGATTTAGATCCTCTAATGGGATGTGCCAACATTCTCGAACATGGAGAATTGTAATGTCGGGCATAGAATTGACTCATCATAAAGAAGAGACCATGATGAAAATATTGATATGTTAGTGATTTAAAAAGGTAATATTGATATTTTTATAGACTTTGATAATATTAGTTGGGATATATTTGATTAATATGAAATGGGTTGGATAAATAAAGTGATTGTGCTAAATGACTTATGAATTGTACTTGAAATGAAAAAGTGGGTTACTAATTATGTAATGATAAAAATGTTAAATGTTATAATGTATGAAAAAAAGAATAATATTTTAAATTGGCCAATATACGATAATTTTTTATTATGATAATGGGTTATGGCCCGAGAAAGGGAAATGGGTTAAAATGGGCTATGCAATATAATTGGTAAATGTGAAAATTGGTTAAGGATTAATGTAAATTCACATATTGAATAATTGTGAGGTATGAATGTTATTGGTATAAATTTTTCTATTCTTTTTGATATGGTATTTGTGGTAAATGGATAAGGAATCATGTTCATAAGGTTTGTTAGTTGTGGGGTGTTGGACTTGAGGATCTACGCCCACGTGTCGGGTTAGACTGGGATTCTAAACCCAACACCATAATACAAGATTTAGGTAAGAAGACTGAGGCTCTATTCCCATAACAGTTGAGTTTTATAACTCTATATGGACTAAAGCTCCAAGGTAAGTGTATTTTATTGATTTTTGAAATGTTGATCCCTAGTGAGATTTGGATCTTTAGTTATTGCATTATGCATAGTAATTGACCAGCATAGGCTACTGTGTAAAAGACATAAATGCCTAACCCATAGAATAAGAGATGATAGTGGATTAAGGTATTAAAATGGTTAAAGTGAATATGGTTAACTAATGGAACCTAAGATTTATTTTTCTTACATATTCATGTATTTCGTACATGAATAAACTATTTGTTTAGACATGATATTTTTTAGACACCATTTGTGTTGGCTTACATAGTTTTAGTCACACCCTACATGGGCTACCATTGGGTACCCAAGAATATTTCTTGGTATTAGGTTAGAAATGGGGCAAGGTTTATATGTTATAGAGTTTATTAGTGCATGACATGTGCATATATAAGGGATCTAAACTTATAGTTAGGACACATTTTTGGGATTACAATATTTGTCTCCTTTTTCCTTTTTCTTCACTTTTGGAATTGTTAGTAAGAAATGACATATTTATTTTCTGGTTTTTCTCTATACCCTATTGAGATTGTTTGGTAATACATTTTTGTTGTTTTTTTATTATTTTTTCTTTGATTTCATATGTTATTTATTGTTACTAACTCTAATAAAGGGGGTTTACTCTTTCCACAAGTTCTCTTGGATCCTCATTGCTCGTCGGTAGGCTCTAGCATCTGGGGAGGCATGACAGAGGTCAGGTAGTGACCTAACCTAAGGGTTCAATTTAGTAGATTCTTAGTTGGGGATGTTAAAAATTGTTATTAGAGTGTTTATTTTATTTGGTCTTATTATTTGGGGATATTAGGTAGGAGATTAAGATGTGCCATATTTTAGTAATGATATTATTCTTTGGAGTATCTATCCCATTTATGGGGGAATACCCAAGTGCCTAGGGTGTGATTATCATTCTTGGTTTTTTTGTTACATTTGAAAGATATTTCACCATTGGATGAGGCACATTTTAGTTTTATGTGACCGTTTTATGATATTTTCCCATGGTCAGAATGGCACAAGGTTGTACATTCACTCATAATTTTTGGAACCTAAGGAAATAGGTGACATGTATCATGGTAGTAAAATATATGGAATATGTGTGGTACATGGGGGAAAAATTCATTTCATTTTCTTCAAAAATATAAAGGAATTCATGTCTAATAAATATGATTCAAATAGGTAAATGGAAGGAAATTTAAATGAATGCTTAATGAAATAGTGACTAACAAAGATTCATAAATGGTTTTAAATATTCTTGTGATGAGATAAACAAATAGAGTGATTCGTAAATGAGGGAAATTTATGTAGTGAGAGTGCAAATGGTGAAATGGGTAATAATTGAATGGATAAATTTTTATGTGAGTTAATTTATCCCATTTTAACTATGACAAGGATTAGAGATGTATAAAGGCAGTGAAAGGGAATAAGTTATATATATTAGAATACTGTATGCAGGATACGTGTTTATTTCTTATAGAGATCCTTATTTTATGGAAACTATGGATATTTTATATTTATTGTTATGATATGTATGTTTGGAATTGTTGAAAAATTCCACCACGATGATAGGTGCTAGTTGGGAGACAAGATTATACCATGATGAATACTCATATAGAGTTGGGGGGAAAATTTCCAGTGGTTCAGGGAAACAAAAGAGGGGAACAGTTCCATGATAATATTGCATGATTTATGAATATAAATGAATGATACCTAGGGAGGGTAGTGCCGAGTATGTATGATTAAACCAGAGAGTTTCATTTACAACATCCTCCAAAATTTACTATATTGGGTGAACCTGTGGTAGAGGAGTTCTAGATAAACTCCTTATAGAATAATTTAGAAAAATGGATACACCTCATGAGGAGTGAGTCAAGTTGGAAGCTTATATATTGTGGAGACTGGTGAATCTATGGTTAGATATTCTGGTTCATGCATAGAAGGCTGATGGTATGTAATGTAAATATCATAATGATATTTTTTTGATCTCTTTTATCTTGAGACATTAAGTTAGGAAAAGGATGAATAATCTATGTGGTTTAATTAGAAGAATATGTCAATGATGGATTATTATGGATGCTTCAAAGACCTGATAGGCTTTGTCCCAGCATTGAAAGTGGATGTGGCCACTACAGAAAGATTTTTACATGGTGGAATTAGACATGAGATCAAGTCCCAGGTGCATAATTTTCATTTAAATATGTTTATCGAGGTTCTAAATAATGACCTTCTTTTTGAGGAGAAACTAAAGAAGAACATTGTGGTGGCCATATGGTTCCAATTGGATGATCCAATGGCGAAACTTTTGAGGGTATGAATCATACCTTTGAGAGTATTTAATAGGGTAGATGTGTGAAGATTTGTCAAAGAAGGGGACTAGTATCTTAGAGTGGTGACTTGGTGTTTTATTATCAATTTGGAAGGCCACAGAACAATCCTGGTTAGTTCTCTCAAACCACAGTTGAGTGAAGAGCATGCAAAAGAATGAGGTATGTGGAGTTTTTCTTTAGGAACCCTCTACTTTTAGGTTCTTAGGGATAATCAAGGATGATACAATAGTTAGGCAGAGGGTTGGACACCCCATATCATGCAGGTCATTAGTGTTCTATTTTCCGTACCGATCGAGGAGGTGGTCCTAGTACTTTTGGGTGAGAGTGAACATATCCCTAGGGTAGTATAACAGTAGGAAATCAGACTAGAGTCTAGGGTATAGGGGAAGGTCAACTTCGCGCAATTCATCTAGCACTTGAAAGTGGTGAGTTCAGTCCATCGATACTTTGTGGAACAATTCATAACACTTCCATGAAAGTTACTAGTTTATTTGATACATGCGATTCACATTATTTGATATCTTCTCAGTTTTTGAGTGTTTTGGGCATAGTGGATGAACATATAAAGGGGGTTATATTGATTGAAATGTTGTTAGGGTTGCGAGATGAAAATATCCTACAATATAAGGGGTGTTCCCTCGAGGTTGGTGGGTACCACTTTCTTTGGGACATTTTTTTCTAAAGATATTTTGTATTGATCATATTTTAGGGGTGTATTGGTTATTATTATATTAGGACCATATTGAATGTTAACTTTATATGGTAATGTTTAAACCCTCATAGAGGAATATCTATTTTCATCACAGGGAATGGGATATCTGAGTAGTCCATATAGGGACAATCAATTTGTAGGTCGGTGAACTCATAGCCCAAGTGGCTTTTATTATGCTTGATGATGGGGATGTAGAGGAATGAGTATTATGTCCAATAGTGGATCTGTTTTAGTATGAGTTTCCTATATAATTATCAGGGTTGGCACCCAAGAGAGAGATTGAATCCATGATAGAGTTACTACCAAATAAAAAACTAGCTTCTATTCTGTTATATAGAATTGAACTGAATGAAATCCAAGAATATAAAGTCTAGTTGGAGGAATGAGAGAAAATAGAGTTTATTCAACAGAGTACACCACACTAGGGATCTCAATTGTTTTCTTTACAAGAATGAATATGGGTCCTTGTGGTTATGTGTCAATTATAGGAAGCTAAATCATATGATAGTTGAGAAACGATACCCTCTTCCTCAAATTGATTGTCATTTTGAATAGCTTAGAGGTGCGTCAATTTTCTCTATAATTGATTTGAGACCATGGTATCATCAAATAAGGTTGAGACCTTCATGTTTTCCATGTACTTCATTTAGGAGATTGTGTTGGTGAAAAATATAGTTCCCTTGAAATCAAGAAAAAATTCATGGCCAGTTCGAAGCAAATATAGACTCGAATTGCCTTATAATTTATCTAGAATCATCAAAAGGGGTCTGTTTCATGAATATATTTGGCAAAGATACTTAGAGTT
Organism: Viscum album; assembly: GCA_963277665.1. Lineage (NCBI taxonomy): Eukaryota > Viridiplantae > Streptophyta > Magnoliopsida > Santalales > Viscaceae > Viscum > Viscum album. The sequence goes on from OY728138.1 coordinate 1,925,920,647, forward strand.
CCAATCTTGAATATATCTTCTCTAGAACATCACTTTTCCTTTTCAATCCAAATTCAAATGTATATTATCTGAAACACCCCTTTTTCATAGCAATCCGATGGTGAAAATATCTCTTATGCAGCATCACTTTTCCTTCACGATCCGACCCTGCACATATCATCTCTATAGAGTCACTTTTCTTTCATGATATGATCGTGATTGTATCTTTTTTGTAGTGTCATTTTTCTTTTATGATCCTACCACGAATGCATCATCCCTATGATGGAACTTTTAATTTTCAATTTGACCATGAACATATTTTTTCAACATCATCTCTTTTAGCTCATGATTCGAACATGAATGTATATTCTCCATGGTGTCACCTTTTATTTACAATCTATCTTCTAAAGTATCTTCCCTACGACACCACTATTCATTCACGATCAGACTATGAACGTATCTTCTCCACGACATCACATTTTATACTCGATACAACTGAAAATTTATCTCATTTATGGAAACACATTTTCATCTCAACATGCTGGTTTTCCTTCATTATATCCCTATAAATTCCATCAACCTCCACTGCCTATAAATAGATGGATTACCCCCTCAAAATGACTATTACTCTGACCTTTCACCTTCCCAGCTACTATTTCAGAAATCTCTTCATGAACTCAAATATGGATCATCGAAGGTACTTTAGCATTCTGAACTATGCATGATTATGTTCTTCATGCCCCCCACCTATGGTAGGTATGTTGTTTACGAAGGCCTCCGCCTTTAATAAAGAATGTATCCCCTTTGGGTTTCTTGAGTCTCTATGATGTATTAATCCTTCATAGAGAGCTCTCCAAATAAATATATCTTTTCTATGGGAAATATATACTCCAACAAAGTCCTTCATTCATGAATCACTATTCGTTTACGAAGTTCCCTTCCTTCATAGGGCCCCACTCCTTCCCGTAGAACTGTTCCTTCACGAAGTGCCTTTCCTTCCTGAATCTCTTCATATCAATCCCCCTAGCCTCATAAATCCCTTTCTCATATGACCCTCTAGTTTTGTGTGAAGTGAAATTCATGGTTCCTCGAGTGGTGTTTCATATAGTTTTTCACATACTTATGCATCTTTGCATATTCATGCTAATGACTATTGCTTCTTCACATAGCCCAAATAACATGATACCCTCGAGTGACCACTACTCCACCCCATTGTTTGATGGAATTTCTTGAGCATTCCTTCCCCCAAATATTGGTTGGTACAAGTTATGTAAGTCCCATGGGTGAAGATTGATTCCTCCTCGTCCAAACTATAGGATATTAAGCCACCTAGAACCTTCATCAACAACACATGATGTTAAACTATGAGTTTCTATATGTTTGGAAGGTCTAAGATATTTAAAAGGGGAATGTGAATCAGAGATCTCCCACATTATCAATCTATTATGGATTTTTCTCCATGCGCACGTCGGGTTGTCTTCACGTAATCCCCAACACACTCTGATAGGATGTTCCTTATACAATGGCCATACCATCTTCAAATATCAAGTGACCCTCCTTGGGATTCCCTTTTGAAGTTAGTCCCAATATCCATCTTGCAATGCCTAGTAAGCCTTGAACCATCCCTCATGGCTATAGCTTTTGAAAAAAATATCTATGTATGCCACTACCTTTTGTTTCCCACACCAAGCATGAATCATGCGGGATTATAGTAAGAAACGACCAAGAATCCTTTAGAGGATGCTAATCACATGTGATTCCTATAACCCGCATCTAGTATGATGTTAAGATGCATCTTTCTTGAACTACATGAACTTTTATATTTTTCTTATAAATTGGATATGTAAAAAGCCTCTTCGAGGTTCTATCCCCTCACACCCCACAATCCATATATTCCATACATTTCACATTGGCTCACCTTAGTACCACATAAAGTTATACTATACATTCTATCTATGTGGGTTTTGACCCCTTTCAGGTATGTAAGAAGCCAATTTGAGATTCAATACCAATCAATGGTAAACCTTGGTACTCTATCCTAGGGATATACCCCCTGATGAGATACTTGCCTTTTTTGGGACACATATCCAAGATCCACGTCGAAGAGGTGTTCTGATCTACATGGGTTACTAACCATGTATAAGACCCATACTTCACCACACCCCTCAAACCATGAGTGTCCCTATTATGATGTACATCTATCCATGTGTAAACCCCAACATGTCTCTAGTTCGTAGTCCATTACAAATACCCCGATTTCATGCCCCATCCTTGAACTACATGGAACATTATTACCTGCCACTGGGATATGTAGAAATCCCCCCAATGGTCATGGCCATCACCCATTTCCCATTCAGATTCCTCCTTTGATCCTTTGTGTATCAGGAATATCATGCCTCATCCCAGAGGTTCAACTTCCTTTGGGTCCCCCATCCTTACATTTCATTCCAATGAGCCACCTCCTTAGTTGTCTTATTGCCCCACCAAACTACAGGGAAAATGAATCCCATCCACTAGGATACGTAGGGATCATCCTTGAGGTTCAAGACCAATACCAAAATCATATTCACACCAGTTCCATCCCATCAATCTCATCCACTTCATCAAATCATCCATCAACCATCCATATTTTACATGGACCACTAGATCTTAGTGAACTCATTTTATCCACCCAGGAAGGTAACCATATATAATCCCGGAACAATCCATAACCATACAACAATGAGTATCACTCTTGAGTTGGGCCAATAACCATATGTATGTCCAAACATTTCTGTGGGTTTTTTTCCTCTGTGTACACCCAGATTCATCACCCCCTTCAAACTACATGGGTTTTTATCCCTATCTTCTATATAGAGTACATATGAATCCTCTCTAATGTTAAATCCTAGATAATAGTAATCCATGGTGTCCCCTTTCCTAGGACCCAACTTCTATGAACAACCATTGGTGGTGTCCAGATCAACCTTTGTGGTGTGAAACCTTCCTTTTTTTTGGGACAAACCATCCCAGGTCTTTCGCCATAGGGTCGTTGAATCCCTGTATACAGTAATCTTTCCAGTTTCTCCCTCCTAAGTTCATATCCATCTGATCCACTCTTGTTAGTGTTTTGATTAGTATAATTAGTATCTTCTAGAAATTAAACTCACAACATGCCCCTTATTAAACAAGTAATGATAAGAAAAACCCTAGAGACATGGATCTGGCATAAGATTTCTTGTATTATATGTGAGATGATTCGGGCTTCTATACCATCTAGAAGCCCTCTAATTTGAGTGATTTTAGGTGTACCAGGTTTTTAGCATCTAGACTAATGGCTATAAACAACGTGGTTAAATCTATAACTGAAGGTTGCTACCCTAACTTGATCTTTTAGAATGTCCTGATAGGAGTAGTGTAATTAACCAACATCCACAAAGAGATGACCCCTGGAAGGGTTTCACGAACAACGTTTTCATCTATAAGGGAGACCTGGACTAGGAGATGAGTTCCGAGGAGGAATCCATTGAAGGAGGTACCGTCACCCCATCATACCATTTCGATACAGAAGAAGACACTGCAGAATATGTGATTGATGGCACCCACCATTAACAAGTGGGAGTGTGAGGTACAATACACAACCAAGCGAATGTCAAACTAGATTGGGCAGTGAAGCCTAGAAGAAAGCATTTGAAATAGAAATGGTGAACCAAACATTAATATTTTCTCTTTAAACCTTATGGATTTGTAGAATTCAAGACTTAAGTTGATATGAATGTCACTGGATTCATCGATCCAGTGTCAGGCCCCGTTAAGAAAATTGTATCCCTACCATGAAACTCACTAGGATTTGGGTAAGTTAATTGTTGCGCATTTTGGTCTGTGACATCATTAACATGGATCTTTATATCTATTCATGAAATATTAAACAACACTGGGGAACTGGTAACTACATTCCTATTATCCATACTCATTGGTGAATCTTCATTCTTTGAAGGAACCATGCTACAGGAAACCAGTCGCCTCCCACCTTAAAATATAGGGGAAGTGGAAACAATAACACAAAAATACCACATAGCTCTACCTCCACCATCACATCATATACCACCATGACCACTGAGATCCCACACCACATATCACCTCAGATTTTATCCATAAGAGGAATATTTATACTCTCATTATACAATATGAATAGGAGGATGTTATAAAAATAAAGGATTTCACCCACCAAGATCTAGTGTCTCCAATACCTCAACATCTCCTCCACCCCCAAGGGCTGCATAGGGATCCATTTCTCCCCAGTCCAACGTCCAACCATTTCAGGACCCTCACCATGGAACGCCCCAATTATACACTCCCCTATAGCAATGAGGTAAGGGATGTTCGAGTCATCCCAGCTTTGACATCAACCTTGGAGCCACCAATGCGTGATCCCACTAGGCTGCATCAATGCCCCAAGCTAGTCTCATAGGCAGATGAATATGTAGTCTATACCCCAGTATTTCTGGCCCGGACTCGGATGACCCAATGTCTATGTTGAGAGAAAGCTAAGGAATATTCCAATCAGGGGGCGTTATCTTATATAACATTAGTGGATCATGCCACAACTAACACATACTATCAGCTCAATTATATTATAGATTAATGACAAATCTATGCCCCTATCGGGGTTGAGACACCATACACCCCGTGAAAAGGTTATTCTGACTCTTTTGGTCACTAGCATAAGAAGCAACCATCAGGGGACATCCTATGACATCTAGATCCAGTATAGGGGACCTTCCTGTACCATTTATAGTTAGAGTGGTAGTCCTCCCTACTCTCACACGCTACATAGAGGTCTTCTAGAGGCCACCATTGCTTTTCAAAGAGAAGGTAATCCATGTCTTGTTATTGTTCAGCATGTAGGTCCTCCTTGAACCCATGATCCTGGGTATGGGGATTTTCCCTATATTTTAGGTTATCAACACAAAGGTCTTCTTTTCCCAATAACCCATCAGTACAAAGGTCCAAACTATGTCCAATTTGATCAGTGTGAAGGTCTTCCTTGTAGCACCACTTCTAAATGGTGTGGAGGTCCTTAGCATGATGAATTTGGCCAATACTAAGGCCATATCCATGTCCTTACCAGCACCAGTGGAGGCCCTCTCCACTTCGGACATGAAAATCCTGAAGGTCCACCTTGCACATCCTGTACTCTTCATGGTTATACTTGACCTGTTCCATTCATCATCTTCTCAGGAGATCCTCACAGAAAATCACACCCAAGAGGACGTAATCCCCACTATCCAATCAAACATGGCGTCCCTACCCATTTCCTTATCAAAACTCAGAGTTGAGATCCTTCCCACTCTGATGACATCAGGCATGGTGGCTTCCCCTATGTTCCTAGAATCTCCAACAAAGGACCTCCCCACTCCAGAACCATCCAGCATGTAGGTAATCCCCATGTTGAATATTTACCCAGCCTTGAGAAACCATCATAGGGAATATGAGTGAATTGTCACCACAGAAAGAAGAATATAGCACAATTCTAGATTGTTTTAAATCCAGTCCACCTTTCATACTCTAAAGAATAGTGTTATTCGATGATGGATACTTCACCTGAACCTCTTCATCAGTGTCTAGGGAAATAATTATTAGTATAAGAATTACACTTCCAAAATGTGTAATTAAAAAGATCCATGAGACCCAATATAGGTACATATAGTAGGAAAAATATTTTACCCCTTTATAGGGTCTCACCATTCATTCGTCTCTATCGTCAACATGATCATTCTCTACCACAAAATGAGAATACAAAGAGTTCTTATGAGGGTGCGAAGATGATGAGAACATCCTAGATTCATCCCCCGCGGTTGCTACCTTTTCATATAAATTTTTGGTAATCACTCCATCCTATAGGATTATGATGATGTAGTCAGTACTACCTCGGGAAGGTGAACCAGTATGTAGCAGCTTGTCAGTGCACTTATCATTATCTACAGTGTCAATAAACTACCACAGTGGTCCATCTCACTTTCCTTACTAGTTCTTCCACTGCCCCCAGTTAAAGAGTGGGGACACTAAGGTCTAGATCCTGATGCCCAATGAAGAAAGTTTTGGTACATACTCACAACGAACCATCTTACCAATTTTTTTTGTAGATTACTACTTCAGGCATCATCATTCCTGATCCACTCAACCAAGATGAAGTCAGGTGTTTCCACCTAACCCTGGGTATGACGTAATTACATCTTAGTAATCATTGATTGGATTATCCCGAAATCTAGGAACATTATGACGTCATTGGATAGAAATGATTCCTTATTGAGATAGGTGTTCTTCCCATTCCTCAGCACCTTACATCACCTAGTTATAACCAATCTCTTTTTCAACGATGTGTTCAGAGTTTCAATAAACTTATAAAAATTATCTAAGAGGCATCTCCACACATCCAGATCCATGGGTGGGGGTTGAATTATTCTCTACACTTCAGTCCTATCCTACGTTAACCCGACATGGTGGGTGATATATAGGATATTCCATCAACTCAAATGCCCTGGTTGGTTAGTTAGTGATATCAGAACTCGATTATTTTATGATTTGCTGATACTCTCATTCAATGTGGGTGGTTATGTGGTCTTCCCTTGTTTCTAACATCTGGAAGGACCCACATGAGCTAAGGTATTGAACTTTATTTATTACTTAAATATGATCGAGATGCAGTAATAAAAAATAAAAAGAAATATATCCATGCACAAAGTTTAAATGTATAGGCCGATGAAGAATTTTTCACACACATTGGCCAAAACATAACCCTTAAATATCTACTCCATCAATTGAAATCTTTAATTACAACACTCTATAGTGTGTATATTCTAGGTTTTCATGATATATATCAAGATCCTACTCCTCAATGATGACCACAGATTGAATCTCATGAGTCATGATCTACATTCAGTCCCATTCAGAATGATGTTCCTCCACATGATGGTGCGCCTATACAAATTGCTCAAGGGCCTCCTCCAGTTGGGCCTTCATTTATTCTGGGAGCCTCATCTGAATAGTGATGAACATGAAATGATCACCCATCTTCCCAATGATTCTTAATATCTCTTGATAGACATATTGAAGTTTCTAGATATTTTCTAACTTCTTCGAATACCACTCAATGTCCAGGTGCTGATTACTCACATGATTCTTCTAGGAAAGGTAGTCTCATACCACTGTGTGTAGATGCCACAAATCTTCCCATCCATCACATAGATCTCACAACCACATTCAAAGAGATCTAATTCATCCAATCCACTCATATTCTGTTACCTCATTATTGAAGAACATGATTAGTATCCATGTTTTTGTACAGAGCCTTCCGGCTATCCTTAACTGCATCCAAATCAGATTTTCGCAGCTCCAATGGATAAACAGGTTCATACTCATGAAATGAATCATAGATATCAAAAAAAAGATATTAATAGGGCATTACATTCGATGAATTGGGATCTAGGTTGTTTGGTTTGTCCTTATCACTTGACTCTACCTCTATGACGTCATATCGACTAGCTCTAGGTTCTGACTCACCAATGTATTCACCCATCATCATGATTGATCACTCATGAGGAACCATAACTTGGCTAGATCGGGTACTTAATTAAATATAGACAGTCACCCCTCTCAGAACGGGGGTCCCATGTACTCTTGTTGTCCATACTAGTAGGATTCCCACCATTTTAAGAACTATTCCGAAAAGGTTTGTGTTAGTCATTTTTATTGAAAAAAATGATAGGTGTTTCAACAATAGGTGAGATACTTATTATTGTTAAAATCTTAATCTATCCTTTATCTTTTCAACACTATATTTCCATGTAATGGTGCCCCATATATAATGGAATGCATTGAAGGTTCTAGAAATGCTACCCTTACCTCCCCAACGCTAATGGATTCTAAAGTTATTATTTCTCTCAATGCATGTCTTGGGGCCTTTCCCTCCACACCCAATGTCACATATTCAACCATGATAATAGGGATTATCTACACAAGGTCCACCTAAATATGTAGATCTTGTTTGAGATATTATGGTAATGTGAGAAAGATAATGGAATATTAGATGAGTTACATCTTACTTCACAAGTTTCAACACATCCTCAAAAAGAAGTCTCTTATAAGGCCATGATTTTGACTTCTTATGGAGATCCTCCCATAGAATCTACTTTCCTCATATCCCTTCTAAAGGTCCTCCGCACCAACAAAATCCCCCCATGAACAATCCAAGTTGTCAGGTAGGGGGAATCACTCTGCTAATTGAGCCGTCGACAACATTGGATTGGACATTTTTTCCAACAACACCCTAACTCATTATGTTAGCGGTCATGAAGTACCTCAAGAGTGCAACAATTCCTTCAGTTATTATACGTACCTTCTTACCATAGCTGGGGAAATTTTGAATCCAACTTCTTTGAATCATATTTCCCCCCGCTCCATATCATGACTGTTCAAGTTCTCCTAGATGTCATCAATGTTGAGAAAATGTTTGCAAAATTCCCAGTATTTCTAGGCATCTTGATAAATGGAAACTGGGGGAATAACTGCATAACCCACATACTTTCCTATATCCTTAATAGGCCTCTTTTAGAATCCCCTATATGATTCCCCTTTTTTCGGGGCCATCCCGGTCTGAGTCGTTAGGTCTAGCACTACCACCTCCCTTTCATCACCTTCAAACGACACTAGTTCGTGGCCCTCTACCCTTACATATTCATCCTAATCAAATGACATTCATTTACACCACCATAAGAACATCACCTAAATACCACTAAACCTTGACTTAGATTAGCAGGGACCACTAATTTACTAGAATGGATTGTTGGGTTCTTTAACATATCACATGTGTAAGCAGCTACCTAGCTCAACGCATAGTTGTGGATTAATCCTAATGCAACCGAAGGTGGTGGTTCTACATTAGAAATCTTTCCATAATCCCATGTGAACATCATCCATATTTCTGTCATCACACATGGGTGGTTATCATGATACACCCCCCAAATACACGTTTGTATTTATCCTCTGCATACATCAGAATTGTCTTTCAAATTAGTGTGGAGCATATGGTTCAAATATGGATTCTTAGTCCAACCACACTACCAAAACAACAGCATTAAAGGATAATATATATAATTTCTTCTCAATGGGGTTGGTTCCATCATCAACATTTTCACCAGTTCGCAGGGGAGTGGGTGGAAGATGAATTGGTCGGTTTTATAATATTGTTCAGAGTAACTTCCATGCCTATCATGGGCAGGGAGCTCCCTAAAATATTTAGAATCATTGTTTGAGAGTGTATACAAGGTGGATAGATGTGATTGAGGTATTAGTAGCCTCCCATGTGCCTGGTGATGTATATATATATAGTAAATAAAAGGGCCCAAACATGCACAACAACCACTTTCCTTCCTAGATGTGCTGAAAAAAGTGATACAACTTCACTAGGACTCTGATTCCCAGGTTGATGCATATTCTGGAAGCCATCCACACCACTATGAAAAATGAGCTTGTCCACACCCACATGTATGAATCCCTTTCCAAAAACATCCATTCATAGATCAACACTGAGAGGAATCCGGCCATCATGACTATTGGCTGTTGGATAACCTTGATGATGTAGCCCATAGTTTCCACTCGGTATCCTACATGATCCTCCAATAAAAACCATACATACCTCACTGAGCTCCCCTTGGTTGGGGGGGGGGGTCTTTTTGGTACTTTTTTAACATTTCCACTCCTTCTTCTAGAATGTAAAGAATTTTATTGAACCACTATTTCTTGTGGACATCCCCGGTGTTCTTCATTTCATCATATGTTCTCAACACCAGGGATAATAATTCCTTTTCAAAAGGAAACATCTCTTATGTGTACTCCTAGATATTCAAGGAAGGGTGGAACTCATCATACAACCCCACCCCCCACCATAATCAGGATGCTAAATATCAATTGAATATCCAAGAGGAAGATACAAACCTCCCCAGGATGAAGGTGGAATATGTTGGTATCCAATGACCACTATCTTAGAAGTTCAGGTGTTATCTCCTTCCAATGGGAAACATTGAATTTGAAAGCCCATGTTGCTTCATAAAGTCTTAATTTTCACATATCATGCTCTAAATCAATGTAGGATTCACACACCCAGGAGGTCGAAGCCCACTCATATGTGAAGTTACCACACAGTCACAAACCTGAACTATTTATCCACCCCTTCCTTGGATTCCAAATCCCATACTTAATAATAACTTTTTACTAAGGTGGGGGAGTCTCTTCTAGAAAACCCTTACCATCAATGTTATTATCATTGTTATAGTGGTAGTTCACTATGGTGAGGGTATGATCCTTATTGATGTGGCCACCTGTAGCCCTTTATCACTAATATTGTTTTGGCGTGATCCTAAAATAGTAGGCTGACTCATTTCTTCATTCTTCAAGAAATGAAGACATCATCCCTCAAAACAAAGGCATAAAAGGAGGTCTTTTTCATAGGGGATATAACTTCAAAACATCTAACAAATGTGAAATAAAAAATTCATGGTCATAAGAACACCAAACTTACTCTCTTATTTTAATGTTGTTTTCTATTTCTTCCCACTGAGTTGCATTGATAAGAACATCCCTAGAAGCCACTTGAGCAGCCATCAACCAAATACTTAGGAAATATTTGAAGTTTATTTGTGGATTTTATTCATAGAGAAGGTTTTAAAAGACCATTCAAAGAGGAGGACCCCATATAGAAGCCTAGATCATGGCCCATTTCACAAAGAAGCAGCAATTCACGATGTACCAATTCACTAAAAACATTCACGGACCACAAGACCGTAGAACCTGGTTCATGTAGTCACGTTCTTAGGGTGGATATATTCCTAAAAACATAGCATCATCGTAGTCTTTCGCTAGGATCCAGGTACATAAGAAAGACCACTCCAGTCCTATTTATAGGAAACCTCAAGCTCGCTCTTCGTAGTGAACTACACCCGCACATTGCAACGACCCTTGTATGATAGAGCATTGTAGTGTTTCACACCCTGCACCCTTTAATATCCCACTTTACAATCCAATAAGTGGTTTTGATGACTTACCCTCATAATATGACCCTCTCATCCATCAGATCCCATTTTGAGAGTGGGGGGGATTTGTGGTAGGTAAAATCATTCCCTCGAAGTCATAACCAAAGTCACGACTGGTTCGAAGCCAATGCAGTCATGAATGGATGTATAATTCATCAGTAATAATCAAAAGGTGTTTGTTTCATGATGATTCTATGAATAGATCCTTGGAAAACATACCACAAACATATCTTATATACGATGTCACTTTTCCTTTGCAATCCGACCGCTAAGGTATCTCCAATATTGATACCCTTTTCCTTAATTATCTTATAGTGAATGTATCAGTTTCACGATGCCAATTTTCCTTCATGATTAAACTAGGAACATATCTTCTATGTAGTGCAATGTTTCCTTTGTGATCTGACATCGAACATATATTCCCCACACCATCAAATTTCAATCACAATCTGACAGTGAACGTTTTATCTCCATGAAATCAAGTTTCCTTCCTGATCTGACCACAAACGTATATTCTCATAAGGGTCAATTTTACTTTTTTATCTGACCACGAACATATCTTCTCCACATAATCACTTTTCCTTCATGAACCAAGAACAAATGTATCTTCTCCTGGAGTCACTTTTCATTGGTGATCCAACAGTGAACATATCTCTTCTATATCGTCACTTTTTCATTGTAGTGCCCCTTTTATTCTTTTTGGAGAGCCCCATGAATGATTATAACCTCTTATAATGATAAATAAAATTCTCCCCCCTCAAAAATACCAATACTCAATCCTTTTTCCTTCCTAGAATCCGTTTCATGATGATCTTTCTGAATTCGAATATGGGTCGCAGAAGGTACTTGAGCAATGTTATCAGTACCTTCCTTTGTCGCTCATGGCCCCCACCTATGGTAGGTATTTCCATTGTGAATTCATTCTACCATTGTGAAAGAGGGATACCCTTTGGGTTTCTCAAAGAACCACAATGCATTAATCCTTCATGGAGTACTCTCCAAATAAAAATCACCCTGTTAAGAAAATCTCTTATATGCCAAAGTCCTTCCTTCATGATGCAACCTTCCTTAATGAATCCCCACTTCTTCATAAAGCACCTTTCCTTCACAAAGAACCTTTCCTTCATGAATATATTCCTATAATTCCCCTGGCCTCACATACCCCTTCCCCACATATCCCTCTAGGTTTGTGTGAAGTGATTTCATGGTTCTAATAGTGGTGTTTCATATAGAGTTACCATACCTTATGATTCATCACATAGGCACACTAAAAAATAATTCTTCATCACACAACAATGATAATGTGATCCCCTAAAGTGAAAAATCCTCCAAGTTATTTTTTTAGAGAATTTATTATTCCTTCCTTCCCCAAGTGTGGGTTTCTCCATGTTATGTAAGTCCCAACGGTGAGGATTGAGTACTCCTCGTTAATTCAGTAGGTCGTTAAACTTCCAATAACCGTCATCCATGACACATGACATTAAACTATGAGTTACCACATTTGTTAAAGGGATGAGATATTTCGAAGGGAAATGAGTATTAGAGCTCTCCCACTATCCCTATCTTTTGTATTTTTCTCCATGGGTTCCTCAAGTAGTCTCCATGTAATCCCCGACACACTCTGATAGGGTGTTACCAATTTAATGGCTAAATCCTCCTTGTATATCAGGTCACTCTCCTCGACCTTCCCTCCTAGAGTAAGTCCCTATCTCCATCCCCCTGGGTTGCTAGAAATGGATAAGCACCACACCATCCTTTATGGATGCACCTTTCATGACATAATCATTAGGTATGTCGAAATCTATTTTTCCCCAAACCAAGCATGAATCACATGGGAATAGAGTAAGCAGTGGCAATAATATCCTTCTACAAGCTTCTAACCACCCTTGAGTCCCTTGAACCTTTTTTATGATGTTATAATTCATTGTCCTTGAACCACATATACCATTATTATTGTATTCTATGCAGGTTACATAGGAAGGGTCTTTGAGGTTCAAGCCCCTCACTCCCTACAATCCATCTGTTCTATGAATTTACATCTGGTTCACCATTTTCCACTTGCAGTTAAACTATATCATCAAACTAAATAGGTTTTCATCCATCTCAGGTATGTAAGAAACCTCTCTAAGTTTCAATCCTATCCAATGGTAATCCCTATAACTCCTACCTAGGGATGTACCCTCATGATGCCATACTTTAAATTTTTGGGACGTATCCTCCGGATCCATCTCTCCAAGGTATTATGTTCCCCATGGGATTATAACCATGCATAATCCCCACACTTCACCCTACTTCTACAACCTAGAGTGTCTCTCTTGCAAAGGGCCGCTAACCATACGTAAGCCCCAACATGTTTCTGGGTCGTTGTCTTTTCCATACGACCTGATTCTGTGCCCCATCCTTGAACTATGTGGATATTGATTTCAAGACACTGGGATACATTAGAATCCCCTCGAAGGTTCAAGCACATCACCAATTTCAATCTTGACTCCTCCTTTGAGCCTTTGTGTCTTGGGAATATCATACCTAATCCCAGAGGTTCTATTTCCTTCTGGCCTCTATCTATGTTTTCCATTATCATTGGATACCTCCTTAGGTGTCTCATTGCCCACTGAAATACATGTACATTGATTCCCATCTATTGGGATTTTGATAAAGCCTCCCCATAGTTCAAGCCCAATACCACCATCGTCTTTACCATAGTTCCATCCCATTAATCTCATACACTTTGTCAAATCCTCTATCTACCATCCTGATTTTTCATGGACCTTAAAATCCCAGTGAACACATGTTATCCACTAGGGTACCTAACCATGCATAAGCCCCACAAAACCCATAACCATCCGACCAAAAAATCTCTCTTGCGATTGGCCACTAACCATGTGTAAACCCAAATATGTCTCTGGATATGTTTCTTTTATGTACACCCCTATTCATCACCCACTTCGAAAAATGCGTGTTTTGATCCTTATTTTATACACATGTTACATATGAAGCCTCTCAGAGGTTTAATCCCATCCAACTGTAAACCTTAGAGCCACCATTATTGGGACTCACCTTCCCTTATCCATCATTTTTGGTGTCTAGATTAGCCTACACGGTGTGAAACCTTCCCTTTTTGGGACACTCCATCCTGGGTCTGTCCTCATTGGGTATTTTGATCTTCCCATCAGGTCAGCTTTCCAGGTGCTCCCTTTTAGAGGAAAATCCATCTGGTCCACTCTAGATAGTGTTTTGATAAGTATGATCCATCTCCTCTAGACCTTAAACTCATGACATGACCCTTGTTAAACATGAGAATATGTGGAAAACCTCAAAAATATTCCTCTAGAATAATATTACCCACATTTGACGTGGGATGCATCAGGATTATGAGCCCTTGAGAAGCCCCATCAGAAGGTAGAATTTAGATATACTAAGTTTACAATGTCGAGACATGCTAGCTATGCCCAATGTGACTACTTCCCTAACCAAAGGTTTCTTCCATAACATGACCATTTGGAATGCCCAGATAGAAGTAGTGTAATTAACTGACATCCAAAAAGATCTGGCATGAGGAAGGGTTTCATGACCAAAATCTCAATATATAAAGGTGACCTGGACCTAGTAAAGAGTTCATAGGGGTAATCCATAGAAGGAGGAACTGAAATCCCATTATCCAATTTTGATCAAAGATAAGGCATCACCAAAGAGGTGATGGATTCCACCTACCTTTGGAAAGAGGTAATGCAGGGTACAATGCACAGAAAAGTGAATTTATAACGTGCTAAGGTGGCGCGCCCTAGTAGAAAACATTAAAAAATAGGTTTGGGTTTTATTAGTTCATTTTGATGTCTTCTTGGTTGACCAACAATTAAGAAGTGTTTATATACCTAATGAAATGATTCTATTATCCTTACCAACATCAGTTCACAGTTGTATTTGTGGATTAAATCTTGGTTTACTCTAAGACCTAGGACGATGATGCCAAACATATTGACAATTTACTTAGTACACTAAGAGAGCATAGAATATACATAAAGTTATAGAAGCTTCATTTCTAGATTGATAGGGTGAATTTCGTGGGTCATATCATCTCTGAGGTAGGTGTGTCAATGGACCTAAAGAAAGTGTAGAAAATTGTCTCTTTGGAGCATTACATGAATGTTTCAGATGTTCTAATTTTTCCTAGTCTAGAAGGATATTACTGAAGGTTCATTAAAAAAATCTCCCATTTTTTTGGCACCACTTTCATAATTAAACAAAAAGGGAATTAACATTGAATGGACTGAGGCATGTGAGAATGGATTACAGGAGTTAATGAAGAGGCGCGCCGGTTTTGATGATTCTTAAACCAGGTGTAGAGTATACCTTGTCTTGTGATGAATCTGATGCCAGTATTAGGAACACATTTATTTAGATGGGGTGGGATATGGAATAGTGTTCTCATTAGTTGAGGCCCCATGAATGGATTTACCCTACGCATGATCATGAGTTGGCCTTTGTGGTTTAAGACTTAAATTCTAGTCTGAATTACTTATTGGGAGAGAGGTTTACTATGTATAATGATCATAAAATCCTTAAGTACATATCCTCCAAACATAATTTCAAATTTAGAATAAAATAATGGTTTAGTACATGTAGACCTTTGATTTCAAACTAATGTACATTCCGGTAATGGAGAATAGTGTTGCTAATGCATTGTGCTAAAATACTCAAAACAAGGTGGTTTAGGAATTTAGTTCTTGAGGGGAAGATGTTGGAGTTGTTTTTAGAAATTCAACTAAATGTTCAGAATGGGAAAGGCCAAATGAGCCTTGCCAATTTGGAAATTGAGTCCACCATTCTAAGATGGATAAAGGATAGACAAATTGAGGAACCATAATTTTTGTCTTTGATGGAATGTCTGGAAGTTGGGGGGCCACCTTCTAGCTAGACAATTGTGGATGGTAGGGTAGTTTACATATATGGTAGTGTGGTTGTGACCACTTATATGTGAGGGGATTTGATGCATGAGTTTAATTCCTTCAAGTTGGATTTTCATCTGAGTTTGACCAAAGTGTATCATGATATTAATATGCAGTATTCATGAATTAGGATAAAGATGGAAGTTGCAGGTTTCTCGATGCGATGTTATACATGTCAGATGGTTAAGGTTGGGGCTCAATGGTTGGGTGGTTTTTTATAGCACTTTACCACTTCATAATGGATTTGGGATGACATGATGTACTTGTGTATGTGGGTATTCTAAGGAATCCATATAATAATAATTCAATATGGGTAGTTATAGATTGGATGAACAACATGCCACATTTCGAATCGATTTGAGGGACCATCACTGTTGATCATCTTGGAGAGTTGTATGTTTGGGAGATAGTACAGTTACATGAGGTGTAGAGACCTGAATCTTGACGTACATGAACATTACATTACTTTTGCGGAATACTTAGTACATAACAAAAATCACACACACAAGGATTTTAATAGTTTAGTGTCTTTGGAAACTCGGAACATAATCTTCTAATCATGGTGAAAGATCTTCAATAACTCCCATAAAGATCTTCCCTTTTTTACCTAAAACCTTTCTTTATATCCTAGGGAAAAGAAAACAAAAAAGGGTGAGCTCAAATGCTCAGTAAGGGTAAACAAAAGAAAAATCAATCACATCATATTCATAAGAACATAACTTTTGGAAATCTTAACCGGCAAAAGAGAGCATAATTTCATAACATGGGATAAATCATAGTAGTGAAATGAAATCCCAGTAATCATAACTTAAAACATGAAACTTTGTGGCATAAACACATAATCATAGAGAATCATTTCTTGTTAGTCAAGACTCATTGCCAAGACTATCTTAGTGGACAATGTCCCTTTCTGAACCGAGTCACCCTCGTTTCAGTCCTGTTTCACTGAACCGGTATAACCTACCATTCCAGCCATTTCTATCTCATGAGATATAAAATCTTTAACCAATGCATTGGAGGGAGATATAGGTCCCACCCATCTCATAATGATACCATTCTTATGTGTGCCACAAAATCATAAACCATACATCATTGCATAACCCATGTAATAAAAATGGGAATCTTAAACATCATGACATCATAAAACAATTCATATACGATAAAGGAATTCATAAAAATAATTCCATCACAACATAATAAAATAAATGTAATAATAGGGATAAAAACAGAACCCGTTATCATCTTAGATGGAAAATAATTTTGATAAAACACTTGAACTTCATTCTTGAGGAAAATATCCTTTATACTTCAAAAACACTTTTCCTTTCTTAACATGTCATACAATTTTAAACTTAAAGAAGTTGATTAAAAATAAACTTGAAAACTTGTAAAGTAAGATTCTTGGAAATAATGTTTTAAAAATCCATTCATGCCGTATAAGTTAAAAAAAACATTCTTCGTACTTTTTTCGGAAAAGTCAAAAAGTACCTCGTACGAAAAACAACAAAAGATTCCTTTCATATCCTTTACTAAAAACTCACCAAAGGGTAAAATTAGATTTTAAAAAAATTGTAGGTGGATGGAAATAATATTACATATTGAGGAAACATGGATGTGGATGATAAAATACACCCTAGTAAATAATGTCATTAACTTATTACAGAATCATATTCATTGTTATGATATCATATATGGTTCACTTATGATTTTATATTACCAGTTATTTTGTAAATTCCATGTTAAAGAAGCGTTTTGGGTAAAATCGTTTCATTTATCGTAGGTGTTTGGACTTGTTGTTCTTGACATTATTATTACTTATATCATTATTTAATTACTTCCAGAAAATAAAACATGATTTATATATCATATATATTCAGTATATATATATATTTAATAAATATATAAATGAAATGAAACACACCGTTCATGGAGACGGTAGTCCGTACGTACGCATGAATGTTGTTTTCCTTTATTCATTGTAATGAATGGAAGTAAGTAGATGACATACATATATACATAAATACAGTAGCCTTATAATGTCATATATTTCATTATAATTTCTTATATATACTTTATAATTATTCTTAAATGGTTAACATGGAGAATGAATCTCATCGCATCATGGAGACGGTAGTCCGTACGTACGCACGAGCGATGATATCATTCCCATGGTCGTGGAATTGTGTTGAAGTGTATGTATACTATTTCAGTATCAATATCACTCTATAATAATAATATATATTTACTCCTTACACCATTATACCCATCCAATTAAGGAGGTGGCGGAAAATAGATTACACCACGGCGTGGAGACGGTATTCCGTACGTACGCACGCGGGGTGATTTCCTTTTTCTGTAGGATGGATAGAAGGTTAATTAGAGTTGTTTCATATTTATAATAACATATCAGTATATAAGAAATAATTATGTTATTACTTTATCATGAAACAACTAAAGAAGAAGAAGTTTAAGAAGAAATAAATTGAAAAAGATCGGTAATGGATATTACCTCTTTTGACGCGCCTTTTCTTAACCTCCACTTAAAGAACTAAGTAAGGTCTTTGAAGAATACCAGGACATCTAGGATGATACTAGGGAAGTGGAGAAGATATTTTTTCAGTTTTTGGCCGAGCTTGAATGCTCAAATTGGTGTCAGGAGGAGAGGGAGGAGGTTCCCTTTTATAAGGGAGGAGAGGGGCACCTTAGGAATATCTCAAAATATTATTTTATATTAAGGTCAAATTCGGTTTATAATGGTTCCAAATGGTATTATTTCGAATATAAAGTGGGTATGGGTCTCAATCCTCTCATCCAATAGGATTTAGACAAGTTTAGGTTATTATTTTAACCTTATCAATTAGATTTAACTCTAAGTTAAATAATTTAACTTTTACCGTGTCTTTTTGTTTTCTTACACTATATGGTTAATAAACTTACTATATCAAGCCAAACGAACCCCAAGTTGTTTATTATTAATATATCTATCCTTATCTAAGTAATTTGGCCAATCCTTAGATTTTTAGGAATTAAATAACAATTAATAATATTATATTTGTTTTAAAAACTAATTTATGTCAATTTTGACACTATTTGGTACATGATTTTTTTGAAATTTTTAACAGAATGATAAGTTCAAACCAAGTTACTTAAATCAACAATAACATGTCATATTAACCTAGAAAATTAGTTTAAGTCATAAAAAGTCTCAAATTACATTTATTTGGGCATTTATAACATCAATTATGTTAATATTTTCTTAAAAATGTAATTACTGCATCATCATGGTGTCATAAATAAATTAAATTATTTAAAGTATAAAAATTAAAAATAAAATACCATTATGTATTAAATCTTTTTATATTTCTAATGAATATTTATAGTAGAAATTATATTATGTATAACCCTATATTAAAAATCTTTTAGTAAATAAATTTTGATTTTAACTCTTTTAACTCTTCTTTGAATTAAATAATAATAAATGTCCTAATCTAATCCAAGTGGGCCTAAATGATAATATTTTACACTTAAGGTTGTTTTTGGTCGAGATACACTTGTCCAATAGGATTAGGACATGTGTTAGGGTAATATTAATATCATTTTTACCCTTAATTACCCTATTTACTTTTAACCGTGGTAAATAAAAGTAAAAAGTTACTATTCACCAAAAATTATTTTCATCTCATTGAACCACATTTTACTTACTGATATCAACCGTGTCTCTTGGATTTTTGAAATTCCATTCACAGAAGCGGTAAAATTATGATTTATGAAAAAATTAATTTTTTTAACTACCACTTAGTAGTTTCACTATTCATCAAAAATTGAAGTTTTTCAGAAAAATGTCAAAATTTCATCCTAAGCTATAATTGATCTTCCAAATTCAAAAATGATTTCTATTATACAAAATTCCCAACATATAAGTTGCATTAATTAATTTTATAATTAATTTTCGCTGTCACAACAAATAGCGTGTTTTTAAGAGACAATAACTATCAAAAGATTAACACTTGTTTATGTCTGGTGTAAATGTGAAATTACATCCAATGACCAACATTGTATTGAATTGTAAAAATATATTCTAAATATACTTTAAAACCACTCAAATTAATAATTTATCACTATTAGTTATTTCGATTAAAAAAGTTGTTTTTAATTAAAATTTAGTAATTTTCACTATTCATCAAAAAATAAAAGTTATCCAAAAGTACCAAAATTTCACCCTAAGCTAATTTCGATATTATGAATCCAAACATAAAGTCCATTTTGATAAAATAAAATTTACAAAATTTCAAAAAGTGGTTATTACTATTCATAACGGCTAGTTTTAGTAATATTTTAATAGCATATTGCTGTTTAGTGAAAGTCGTTATTGCGTACTACCACGCTATCGAGGAAGGTCGTGATTGCGTGTAATGGAAGGAAAGTCAAGGATGCGTGTTGTGAAAGCATATTTTGGTGTAGCGTACAACACAAGACATTAATGAAATTAAAAAGAATATTTTTCATAAAATTTTGGGGTGTTACATTCTACCCCCCTTAAAATGAATTTCGTCCTCAAAATTCGTCAGGGTTATAAATGGTTTACTATTTGAAAGTTTCTTTAATAGAAACCCACATCGTAAAAAGGAATACCAAAACCAATCTTTAAAAACAAAAGTATAAAACGTAACCGTTACCCAATTAAACTAATCATTGGGTTTCCATATAGGTGAAAATATGGATATGGAAGAGAAATCTAACCATCATGTTCTGATGGAGAGTGGTAGAGAACATGGCTATGGAAAATCTAGCAATCACAAAACCATAAATTTGTGACGATCTAGGGTACCATCTGATTCATCGGATATAAGGGCACTAGGAAAACATTTTTGGTTTTTAAGATCATTTCCCTAAAGTTGAAAATTTCAATTAGAATAAATACTTACTTTATTTTGGTACAATCTCACTATTGTTCGTGCCTTGAACAATTTCCACTTCATCTCTTAAATAAATGAAGTTTAATTTGTTATTCGTGAAGTGTTAGCAGATCAGGTGATAGAATGACGGGTCATTCCATCTGTCCCAAACAAAAGGTTTGCTAAAATTATATACATAAGTCGATCTATAGTGATATTAATCATATATGGTTCCTAAAATGGACTTATACTTCATATATCATACTGCTTAATATAATAAAACTAGTTTCTACTAAACAGGGAGTTCTTGTAGGCCAGTGGTAGGCGATAAAGGCCAGTCGCACTTTGGTTGTGGGTTCGATTCCCACAGCCTTGTCCGAAGTGATGGGCTGTCGCCCGTCCTGCAGGTTGTCCTTTTTCTAAAACTACATTACTATAACATCCCATCAATAATATTGAAAATCTTCTATCCTTAAACAATACTAACTTATGTCCAACATAATGCATTCTAATCTTTAGGCTTATCCATAATACTACAGTCCACTCTCATAATATAGTGAAAACGATTACCAGAGATTTAATACTGTCGTTAATCCCCATATATCATAAGATATGTCTTGTTGGTCACATTCCAAACATTCAAAGGCCTTAATCATGTATTCTCTTGAATACCCATTGAACCATAGTGAAAACATGAATGCAGTTAAAAGTTAACTTTTTCCACATACCAAAATCCAAAAATTCTATATACTCAAACCATGATATAACCTTCTCCTTATATCAGTCATGAGCTCATGAATACAATCAAACACCTCATTATCTTATTATTCCTTCATTATGCGCATATCATCTACTTTCCAAAAAATATCTGAATAACATTTCATGGTTACTAGTACCATTAATCATACACTTTAAAAACATAGGAAAGACAATAGTGTAACAATCCTTAGATGTCTCTTTATTCCATAGTACCATGAGATTACTTATACAACATTACACTTGATAAACATGTAATCATTCCACTACCTTCTTAAACCATTGACCGAGCTTCAATAATTCTTTCATCTCACATATCATTTGTAGTCTCTTCATCATCATCAACATAAATACTTACCATACAACTATACTGATTATCTTCATGAGAATTTCCCTTAGGGAATTGGTTTGCATAATGCCCGTACATTCCACATTTAAAACATTTAACCATTGTTGATGTCGTAGCAATACTATTATTCTCATCTATGTTGTTAACTGAACCTTTTCCTTTGCACTTACTTGCTTTGTGTCCTTCTTTTCCACACCCAAATCATTTCCAGTTCCTTTGAAACATTCTCCTTGATGCCTCTTCCCACATGATTTACATAGGGGAAATTGAACTTTCTTTCCTCTATGATCATCATGAAACTCCATCTTTCTCTTATTAGCCGAGTCAGGAAACTTACCAAATTTTACTTTATTAATCATATTATGAGATTGCTGATTCGGCATAATAATTATGTTTGGACTTCCAAATCCCATTTCATTATGAAGAATATCATTCCATTGTCCATCATATCCTCCATTATCGTGAATCATCTTGTTTCCAGCCATTTTCTAAAACCCAAAAAAGAATAGTGTGATAGGAAAAAATCATGCTAGGGAAAACAACATAATAAAGGTGGAGTATCCTCAATATCTAACATCTTAGGTTAAATTCTATGATCGTTACCGTAGTTCTAGGACTGTATCCAATACGTATACTTATCCTTAGGGACATCCCTAGACATACCTTATAAATATCTCTAGGGATCTCACTAAAGTTCTCGCATCCTAGTTTCCAAAGGTTGACTAAACCTTTCCTCTGATACCAACTATAGAGACCCGAATCTTGACGTACATGAATATGACATTACTTTTTCGGAATACTTAGTACATAACAAAAATCACACACACAAGGATCGTAATAGTTTAGTGTCTTTGGAAACTCGGAACGTAATCTTCTAATCATGGTGAAAGATCTTCAATATCTCCCATAAAGATCTTCCCTTTTGTTTTTTACCTAAAACCTTTCTTTATATCCTGGGGAAAAGAAAACAAAAAAGGGTGAGCTCAAATGCTCAGTAAGGGTAATCAAAAGAAAAATCAATCACATCATATTCATAAGAACATAACTTTTGGAAATCTTAACCTGCAAAAGAGAGCATAATTTCATAACATGGGATAAATCATAGTAGTGAAATGAAATCCCAATAATCATAACTTAAAACATGAAACTTTGTGGCATACACACATAATAATAGAGAATCATTTCTTGTTAGTCAAGACTCATTGCCAAGACTATCTTAGTGGACAATGTCCCTTTCTGAACCGAGTCACCCTCATTTCAGTCCTGTTTCACTGAACCGGTATAACCTACCATTCCAGCCATTTCTATCTCATGAGATATAAAATCATTACCCAATGCATTGGAGGGAGATATAGGTCCCACCCATCTCATAATGATACCATTCTTATGTGTGCCACAAAATCATAAACCATACATCATTGCATAACCCATGTAATAAAAATGGGAATCTTAAACATCATGACATCATAAAACAATTCATATACGATAAAGGAATTCATAAAAATAATTCCATCACAACATAATCAAATCAATGTAATAATAGGGATAAAAACAGAACCCGATATCATCTTAGATGGAAAATAATTTTGATAAAACACTTGAACTTCATTCTTGAGGAAAATATCCTTTCTACTTCAAAAAAACATTTCCTTTCTTAACATGTCATACAATTTTAAACTTAAAGAAGTTGATTAAAAATAAACTTGAAAACATGTAAAGGAAGCTTCTTTGAAATAATTTTTTAAAAATCCATTCATGCCGTATAAGTTTAAAAAAACATTCTTCGTACTTTTGTCGGAAAAGTCCAAAAGTACCTCGTACGAAAAACGACAAAAGATTCCTTTCATATCCTTTACTAAAAACTCACCGAAGGGTAAAATTGGATTTTAAAAAAAATTGTAGGTGGATGGAAATAATATTACATATTGAGGAAACATGGATTTGGATGATAAAATACACCACAGTAAATTTCAAAGTATAAACAATCTCGGATAAAAATTGAGATTGCGATATTTTCCCTTACCTTAAGTCCGATTTGCTTCGTAAGTGTCCGAACCTCCTGTATAATGATTTAAATAATGTCATTAACTTATTACCAAATCATATTCATTGTTATGATATCATATATGGTTCACTTATGATTTTGTATTACCCGTTCTTTTGTAAATTCCATGTTAAAGAAGCGTTTTGGGTAAAATCGTTTCATTTATCGTAGGTGTTTGGACTTGTTGTTCTTGACATTATTATTACATATATCATTATTTACTTACTTCCAGAATATAAAACATGATTTATATATCATATATATTCAGTATATATATATATTTAATAAATATATAAATGAAATGGAACACACCGTTCATAGAGACGGTAGTCCGTACGTACGCATGAACGCTGTTTTCCTTTCCTCATTGTCTTGAATGGAAGTAAGTAGATGACATACATATATAAATAAATCCAGTAGCCTTATAATGTAATATATTTCATTATTATTGCTTATATATACTTTATAATTATTCTTAAATGGTTAACATGGAGAATTAATCTCCTCGCGTCGTGGAGACGGTAGTCCGTATGTACGCACAAGCGATGATATCATTCCCATGGTCTTGGAATTGTGTTGAAGTGTATGTATACTATTTCAGTATCAATATCACTCTATAATAATCATATATAGTTACTCCTTACACCATTATACCCATCCAATAAAGGAGGTGGCGGAAAATAGATTACACCAGGGCGTGGAGACGGTATTCCGTACGTACGCACGCGCGGTGATTTCCTTTTTCTGTAGGATGGATAGAAGGTTAATTAGAGTTGTTTCATATTTATAATAACATATCAGTATATAAGAAATACCGATCTTATTACTTTATAATGAAACAACTAAAGAAGAAGAAGTTGAAGAAGAAAGAAATTGAAAAAGATCGGTAATGGATATTACCTCTTTTTGACGCACCTTTTCTTAACCTCCACTTAAAGAACTAAGGATGGTCTTTGAAGAAGACCAGGACCTCTAGGATGATACTAGGGAAGTGGAGAAGATATTTTTGCAGGGTTTGGCCGAGCTTGAATGCTCAAATTGGTGTGATGAGGAGAGGGAGGAGGTGCCCTTTTATAAGGGAGGAGAGGGGCACCTTAGGAATATCTCAAAATATTATTTTATATTAAGGTCGAATTCGGTTTATAATGGTTCCAAATGGTCTTATTTCGAAGAAAAAGTGGGGATGGGTCGAAATCCTCTCATCCAATAGGATTTAGACAAGTTTAGGTTATTATTTTAACCTTATCAATTAGATTTAACTCTAAGTTAAATAATTTAACTTTTACCGTGTCTTTTTGTTTTCTTACACTATATGGTTAATAAACTTACTATATCAAGCCAAACGAACCCCAAGTTGTTTATTATTAATATATATATCCTTATCTAAGTCATTTGTCCGAACCTTAGATTTTTAGGAATTAAATAACAATTAATAATATAATATTTTTTTTAAAAACTAATTTATGTCAATTTTGACACTATTTGGTATATGATTTTTATGAAATTTTTAACAGAATTATATTTTCGAACCAAGTTACTTAAATCAACAATAACATGTCATATTAACCTAGAAAATTAGTTTAAGTCATAAAAAGTTTCAAATTACATTTATTTGGGCATTTATAAAATCCATTATGTTAATATTTTCTTAAAAAGGTAATTACTGCATCATCGTTGTGTCATAAATAAATTAAATTATTTAAAGTATAAAAATTACAAATAAAATACCTTTATGTAGGAAATCTTTTTAGATTTCTAATTAATGTTTATAGTCGAAATTATATTATGTATAACCCTATATTAAAAATGTTTTAGTAAATAAACTTTGATTTTAACTCTTTTAACTCTTCTTTGAATTAAATAATAATAAATGTCCTAATCTAATACAAGTGGGCCTAAATGATAATATTTTACACTTAATGTCGTTTTTGGTCGATATACACTTATCCAATAGGATTAGGACATGTGTTAGGGTAATATTAATATCATTTTTACCCTTAATTACCCTATTTACTTTTAACCGTGGTAAATAAAAGTAAAAAGTTACTATTCACCAAAAATTATTTTCATCTCATTGAACCACATTTTACTTACTATCATCAACCGTGTCTCTAGGATTTTTGAAATTCCATTCACAGAAGCGGTAAAATTAAGATTTAGGAAAAACTTAATTTTTTAACTACCACTTAGTAGTTTCACTATTCATCAAAAATTGAAGTTTTTCAGAAAAATGCCAAAATTTCATCCTAAGCTATAATTGATATTCCGAAATCAAAAATGATTTATATTTTAAAAAATTCCCAACATATAAGTTGCATTAATTAATTTTATAATTAATTTCCGTTGTCACAACAAATAGCTTGTTTTTAAGAGATAATAATTATCAAAAGATTAACACTTGTTTATGTCTCGTGTAAATGTGAAATTACATCCAATGACCAACATTGTATTGAATTGTAAAAATATATTCTAAATATACTTTAAAACCACTAAAATTAATAATTTATCACTATTAGTTATTTCGATTAAAAAAGTTGTTTTTAATTAAAATTTAGTAATTTTCACTATTCATCAGAAAATAAAAGTTATCTGAAAAGTACCAAAATTTCACCCTAAGCTAATTTCGATATTACGAATCCAAACATAAAGTACATTTTGATAAAATTAAATTTAAAAAATTTCAAAAGGTGGTTATTACTATTCATAATGGCTAGTTTTAATAATATTTTAATAGCATATTGCTGTTTAGTGAAACTCGTTATTGCGTACTACACACGCTATCAAGGAAGGTCGCGATTGCGTGTAATGGAAGGCAAGTCAAGTATGCGTGTTGTGAACGCTTCTTTTGGTGTAGCGTACAACACAAGACATTAATGAAATTAAAAATAATATTTTTCATAAAATTTCGGGGTGTTACATGAGGTACCATGAATGATTGTTTTATATCGTGATCCTTGATTTACTTAACAATTTAGGAAGGGATTATTAAAGATTCTTGGTACCAATGTTTTTTTGAGTAAGAATTTCCACCTACTGACGGATGAGTAGTCAGAGCATACTATTCAGGTACTAGAGGACATATTGAGAGGTTGTTTCCAAGAATTTGGTGGATTGTGGGAGAAACCCATGGTGTTGTTTAGAGTCTGTGGCCTATAATTTTGTGGATTGTTGTAGAAAAAATTAGTTCTTGTTGAGTTATCTAATAAAGAAATTTACTAGGAAAAAAAATCATATTTCCCTGAATGTGGTGCTCTATGTGGGTCTGTGTAGTTCACAATAATGTTGTGTAGAGGCTTGGGAGTCAGGGTTGTTGGGTCGATGTCTTATGTGGGATAAATTGGTGTAGGTTCATTTAATATGAAAATGGATGACTATGGGTAAAAGTAGACTTTAGTCTTATGAATTAATACATCGTATACCAATTGAGAATTTGGTGTGCGATCGTGTGTCTCTTTGGGTGTCTCCAAGGTTTGATCACCGTTAGATTCGAAAATAGTTTATGTTGGAACCTAGGTAGGTGGGGCTATTTGAGATTGTGGAGAGGATCAGGATGGTGGAAAATTGATTGTCTCTTCTGCAATGATATATTGGTATGCCTGATGTTTTTCATGTGTCATAACTTCGACAATATCACCCTAACCCATCCCATGAGATTGATGTTCAGGATGACGAGCTTAAGGTTAATGCCCCCATTTGAGGAGAATCCAAATTTTATTGTGGACTATAGTGAGAAAGGCCTATAAGGCCAAACTGTTCCCTTAGTATAATTTTTATGGATTCTTGGAAATTTTTATGAAGAAAATTGGGAGATGAAGTTGGATATACATGCCCAGTGGCCTGTTATCTTTTATTTGGAAGCACAATGATGCTTGGGAAGAGTGTATTAAGTATGATTCATTATAAGGTTGGGAGGTTATAAGATCTCAAAATTTATGGTAGTCAATTTCTATTTAATTATTTTTTAAATCCTTAAATTTTGGTTTATTAAATTTATACCAGGTGTATGAGGAGGATCAAGGGTGTTCTGGGGGTTTGTGACATAAAATAACATGGAAATTTCTAACCAGTGCATGTTTCATTGTTATAAAATAGTTGGGTGTTACAGTGCACCCAAACCATGCATGCTTGGAGAAATGGTGCATGGTTTTTATGAAACCCTAAAAAGGGAAAGGCCAAACCATATGGGCTTGGATAGAGCCATTCTGCATGGTTAGTATAGGGTTTGTAAAACCATCCATGCCCCTTAGGGAATATTTTGAGGTTGACCCCTCTTGGAAAGAGGCTAGAACATGGTTTGGAAAATCATACATCCAAACCATGTGCCCTATTAAATATATGTTTTTATCATTTTCCCTCTTAGGATTTTAAGTGTCTCACCAGATTTTCATCATCATTATTTGTAATTTCCTGAATTTATCTAATGGTACAAACCATTGTTTTGGTTTTATTACTTAAAAAGACATTTTAATGATTTATAAGTGGATAAAGAAGTTTCTGGGTGCATCCGGGGCTTGTTCAATTCATGAAGCATGAAATGGGAAAAGGTAGACTAGACCACATCATTTTTGTACAACCATGTAGCCTAGAGATCATGAACATGTAGGATTTCAGAAGTCTGGGACAAATCTCAAAAACATTATTCAGACATAATTAGTCGAACTGTGCACTAAACCATTCAAGGTGTCCCTTGTTTTAGGGAATGAGTCATGTTTTTCCAAACCATGTGGCCAAAATGTGTGTATTTTAGAAAGTGGGTTAATTAAAATTTTACATTACTAAATTATTTAAACCTTTTTTGTTCCTCATCCTTCTTCCTCATCTAGTTCTCATCTTCTTCTAGAGGCATAATCACCCCTCCTCACCTCCTACTGGGTTTCTTACTACCTCCTCTATCTGAGGTCCATTTTTCTAACCATAAGAAGGATCAGAATCTTATCAGTAATCTCTACCATTTTCACCCATATATTTATTGTTTCCTATCCCATCCATCATGCTATTTTGGTGAAATATAATTTACCCCATTTCTATGTAATTTAAAAATCCTTCAATTTCTTCCATTTTAGGTTGAATCAAGGTCTGATAACAGATGAGCGAAGGATTTATACAATGTGATAGGTCGTTTATTATATTTTCCAATGAGTCATTGAGTTATAAATAGAGTTTCATTGTGTCACACACCATATTATTCTATTATCTCTTATTTAATTGTTTAATAAATTAATTAAATGGTTTCTGCATATCCTTAGTGGACCTAGCTTATGAAAACACGCATGAAGGGTTGTTCTCCTTGATCATGGCCAACCATTTGGGTGTTCTTGGCCAAAATGGAAAATATTCTCCTGATTTATTAATGGAACCATAATGGAAATATGTGATTCAAATTAATTTAATTTCCCAAATTTATTGAAATGAATTGAGAAGAATAAAGAGCCATGAGTTTGATCCTATTGTAAATTCCTTGTCGTTATTCTTATTATTTGGCCCAATGTGTAACACAATATGCCATTACTCATGATTTTGAAACTTGTGATTTCCCTTTAGTAAAATCTTATTCTTATACCATATTTCAATCATTATGATTTTTTTCATTATTCTAATTAATGCCTTGGGTGAATGATTATAGCATGTTTCCCATGTTTTATGAATATTCTATTCGATGTTATTTATACCTTGAGAATGTTATTCGATTCCTTAGTCTCTCCATTATTCCCAAAATTGATTGGATTGAATTAAATTCTATGTTTTACTAATCATGTTAACTTGTACTATTGAAAATCTATTGTTGAAATGTGTTTAGATACATGATATACCTTATTGTTTCTGCCTCATTCCTTCCTTTTCTCTTATTTAATGCCTTATTCCTTACCATAAAAATGTTGTTGTACAAAATTTCATAGATTTTTATCTTGGTGAGAAGGTTATATTGAGATGGTAATTTGATGTCATTTAATTTTAATTATATTCTTTGTATTATGGTGTTCCTTGATTGAAATTAATCACTTTCTTTGGGATGAGTGTCAACATGGGTGCTAAGTTAAGGTCTGCATTGCAAACTCTCTATGATTTTTTTGGTTACTCTTGACACACTGGGAGTGAAACTTAGGCTTTCTAGGTATGGGATCTCATGGAATTTATACTTATACTTGTGAGTGACACCAGTTTCATAGGGGGGAAACTGTGGGTTGACCCATTGAGAAGATTGTAATTCCATTCCATAGTTGATACCCAGTCCACTATATGAGATACTTTGTATGAAATTAGAGTCACCATGTCCTGAGTGATATGAGGGATGATGTATGGGGTGCCTTGGATGGACTTGAGGACTTTGTTTATATTGTATGTTCCTTAGAGAACCATGTGATTATGTTTAGATATCCTTGGATGGGAAAAGACTCCACAATTAGAATTTATGGATTGTTTCATTTTCACATTTCATTGGTATTGCATATTTTTTAATTGTCATTATTATGAGCACTTTTATGATGGCATGTAAATTAGACCCCAAGATGAAGAAAAATATTGCTAGTATTCCTTATTGGTTTTCATTTTTTAATTTGACACTTTTATACATATTATGACTTACATAGGTACTTTGTTCAGACATACGACTTAGGTCAAAGAAGGTGGTATGGGTCAAGTGTCCATTCAAGAACCCATAGTAAGGTTTGCATGTTTTATTTATGTAATGATCATATTTTATTTATATATGGAACACTACCCTTATTTACTACATGAAATGGATCATCCTAGACATTGTGGGTATCAGACTATATAGTTTTATATCTCACACCCTGCCTGGGGGCCCTTTTGTGCCCGAGCAGACATTATAATCATAAGTATTAATACATGGAATAATTATACTTTTGATTCTTGATATACTTGTTTCTTTGGATAGAGTTGGGGGTAGAGGACCGATCCTATGTTTGAGATTCTATGTAGTAGTTTTTGGCCATTTTTATGTTTTATAGAATATTGTATATTCTATGTATCCTCAATCCCCCTATGCTCCCATTTTGAATCATTGAATAATCCTCATCATTTGTATCCTTTTATTTATTTATCTTCTTCAACTTATTAATTAGTTTATGGATTATTTCCTTACTTCTGATTCTATCTTCTTATTCATATGCTTCCTTTATTTATTATTTATAGTTTAATAATGTGAATACTCAGATCAATGATTGAATATTATCCCAATATAACCACCCATGGACCACGATGCTAGTCGGTAGCCTCTTGAATTCGTTGAGTCGTTCTTGAGTTCATGTGGCCTGCTATCATGGGGCACTGTTGAGTGGCGCTGAGGGAGATACACTACATAGTGGTATCAAAAATGTTATTTTCCTTTTGTCTTATTGATTGTGTTCAGATAAGAGACCAAGACATGGAAATTTGGTATTTAACTTATGCTTGGATGTAGTGAGCCCTTGTATAGGGGAAAACAAAATTACCTATGTTGGGAAATAACAGTTATTGATTGTAACATTTAATGTTAATATGAATTCACCATAGGTGAAACCCAATTTTATGATGCTAATATATTTTACTATTTATATAGTGATTTTTACTTTTTTATCCTATTGATATGAGGGTATTTTATAAAAATGAATCATACTAGGCATAATAATATTTAAAATTTCTTGCATTATGACATTCCATATCTAATTTCAACGTACATTTCTTGCCTGCATGTGATTACCATTTTTCCATATTCTATTAAGCTCTACTGTGGTTGATTGTTATAAATATAACAATTTTCAATTTACCTTGCGTGTTCATGTTATAGAATTGGATTTAGTTGACACCTAATTGAAATTTATAAGTTGTATGGACCCTTATAATTTGAGATGATGATCCACCTAATTAAATTTATTAGGAAAAGGAGCTTAAATACGTGAATGTTTTAAAATGAATACTACCGTTAAAATGAAATGTTCACCATATATAAAAATGTTAGACCATGATATTGACCATAACATGGCAATGGAATTAGCCCAGGTCTCTAATGATCCTTATGAGGTTTTATCCCTATAAATTCTTGTATCTAGGAGAAGTTTGTTAGTTATTTTATTCCCATAGGTAGGATTTGAACCTATCCATCTTATCAATATATTTATCTCTTTTACTTATCTGTTATTAATCCTTTTTGAGGAGTGAGTATATAAATTGTAGAGTTATGTCACCATGACATCCCCATGATGTATGCCAAGAGAGTGGAGATGATAAAACTATGGAGGTGGTGGGTCTGGATCCCCCTGATATACCTCCTATATAGCCACTTGGGGGACCTCCTACTGATCCTCCACTCAGCATCGATACTCAGTTCAATGAGAACATTATCATGTTTTTTCAATCTAATCAGGGTGATTCACGGCCTACCCCGACTATGGAAGAGATAACATGGTACTTTCATCATCACAATCTTCCCACTTCCTAGGAAGATGAAAGTCATCATGATATAGAGTCATCGTTATAATCCATGGTGTATATCTTTGACCATCTTGAGATGCCTCTAGTGTGGATAGTCAAGCTCACTAGAAACATGTAACGTGATTCTTCTAAACATTTGTGGGATGTAATATCTAAGTCATTGAATTACCGAGGTATGATCTGGGAAGACTTACAGATGAATTTATATGACCATTTATATCCATATACTCTATGTGAGTATCATGCCTAGGTATTTATACATCTTTATCCAGGCACTATGATAATGCTTGATTATTATGATTATTTCACCAAGCTACATCATTTTTCTCAATATATGACTGGTGAATAATTGATGAGTGTGAGGTTCTTTGAGGTTGTTCTTGGTAATTTTACCCAATCATAGGTGAATGTATTTTTGTTGATGAATATTATAAAGATAGTGAACTATGACCTAATCATGGAATGAAATCTCCAAGAAGATGGTTTTGTGTGGTAGGGTAGTTTATTTCTAATACAGGGTGAAGGTTCATCTGAATGACGAAAACAAACATTAAGGGTTCATGTGGGGGATGTTCCTACCATGTGAAAAACACTGATAGTTCTATAGTGCATCACCGGTGTAGTAGACTATGCCATAAGAAGCCATAGTGCATGATGAACCCAATAGAGTGTTGGGATTGTTGAATTATTAGTCACCTTCAGAACGTTTTCCATTAATTTTATATAGCGTCTAGTAGTAGGGGATCGGTACCAGCACCTATATCATGTAAAATATCCATGTCTCCTTGTTAGTTTGGAAGATTTTCATTTATTATCCCATCAGGCTTAGGCACTAATGGTCTTGGCTGAGGTATTTAGAGCCCAGAGATTTAGTGTCGATAGAGTGGATCTACTAATACTAGTCAGGTAGCATCTCAGTGACATGGTATGTTCCATATATATGTAGTCCATCCAACAACATAATATTAGAGTCTAAGCCCATCTATGGTTAGAGGTATTATTCTAGTGACCCCTACTTTAGATTCTTCCATATATGATACAGGTTCATCTCACTCATTCATATATGTTGTGGTTGTGGAATGTATTGGCCTTAAAATATAGTACATATATGAAAATATGTATCTCAAAATTCTCTTAGGGTCATAATAAAGGAAGAAACTATTGGAAGATGTTCCACTTAAGGGAGGTGGCTGTTTTTTGTTCTGGAGTATCCTCTTCCTCGAGATGACCGACTTTAAAATCATTCTCTGAATGGATTAGCTTATTCCTTATCATGCCCAAGTGGATTGATGTATCCATATAGTGTCTTTTACATCACCTGATAGAAACACTTAGATATGTAAGGATGAATGGGATATCTAGGAAGATTGAGCTAGACCCAGGCATATTGGTTAGGGCAATTTGGAAAGTCAATTAAAGAGTCTCTTTATTATCAATCGGGGAATGTAGTTAGTAAAGTTACCTCATATTATTTATAATCTTAGGGATGTCTTTCCTAATGATTTAATTGTCTTACCTCATGAGGGATAGGTCGAATTTACTATAGAACATGTGCCAGGTTCAAGACCAATTTCCATTCTTCTGTATTGGATGGAACCTACAGAGCTCTAAGAACTCATGAATTATCTTCAATATCTAGAGGAAAAAGGGTTTTCTCAGACCCAACAGATCACTAGGGGGTTCACCTATCCTTATCACCAAGTTGGTGGATGATACCCTTATATTCTTTATGTATTATAGGTAGTTGAACTAGATTACAAAAATGATCCATTATCCATTGCCGTATTTTTAATACCTTGTCAACCTACTTTGAGGAGAAACTATTTTTTCCAAGATAAATTTGAGGCAGGGCTATCATCAGATTCATTTGTGTCCATTTGATTTACGAAGCACAACATTCCGAATAATGTATGAATTGTACATGAATTTGGTTATTCCATTCTTTCTGATGAATGTGTCATCATTCATTATGGTTGTGATGAATTTTGTTTTTCTCCTGTATCATGATTCCTTTGTGGTAGTCTTCGTAGTTGAAATTTTTGTGTACTTGATCATAGGACACGATCATTCCCATAATCTTGAGATCATGATGAGTATATTGAGAGATAATGAGCTACATAAGAAGCTCAGTAAATACAACTTTTAGATCATTAAGGTTCACTACATGGGTCATATCATATTTGAGGCAGGCGTATATATTAACTTTGGGAAAGAGAGAGTAGTATTTTTCTAGGGGAAACCCAAGTATGTGTTTGATATACATAGATTCATATGGTGGGTGGGAAATTACAGGTGATTTATATAGTACATCTTCCACAAAGATGCTCTTCTTATGACCCTAACTATGAAGGGTGTATAGTTCCAATGGGCTGAAATTTTTCAGAATTATTTTTAGCAGTCAAAGTGGAGACTCAATTCATCGTCAGTTTTGATTCTACTTGAGTAAGGAATATGTTGTATAGTTTACTATGAATCATCAAGAATTGGAATTTGTGTAGTTATATAGCAAGGTTATCGATTAGTATCATATAGATATCACCATCTAGGGCGCCATTAGTGGAACTACCCTACATAT
Organism: Viscum album; assembly: GCA_963277665.1. Classification (NCBI taxonomy): domain Eukaryota; kingdom Viridiplantae; phylum Streptophyta; class Magnoliopsida; order Santalales; family Viscaceae; genus Viscum; species Viscum album. The sequence goes on from OY728138.1 coordinate 1,925,955,690, forward strand.
GACCTCGAGCTAGTAGCCATGTTTCATGATCCGGACTATTGGAGTAATTAAATGTTGGGTGAGAAGTTTTTAGTTTAAACGAACTATAAAATTCAAAAATATATATCCACATACAAATACAAGAATATAAAATAGTACAGGTGGGTGGAATTCCAACAGTCATTTGACTTTGCGCTTATATACTCACCTGTTCAGGGAGAGTAGGAGGATTATTCGATATCATATCTTCTAAATCCTAACCATTATGTGTTTTATATTTATCTTGAGTAATTCTCTCAGTAATGGAATCCCCGAAGGATGATTATAAATGCGATTATTGGATAATATATATAATTGTTAATGTTTACCTAGAACCTTATTAGTATCAATAAAATATATTTCTACTTCTTGAGTACCCTTGAATTTGTTTTTTTATTCATCACAGATAATAATTTTTAGATAATTTTTCAAGGTATTTCATGAGACATAATGAAGAGTTGTGTATGAATTAATAAATTTTCAATTAACTTAATTATACCAAGTTAACCTCATATCTAATGAATTTCAATGGAAGTACTTATAAGGGATATTAAAAGGTAATTTACATGAATGGGTTTTTAGAAAAAATCAAAAGGTTTATAAGAAAACTATGGTAAATTTAACCAAAAGGTAAATAATGGGTGACTAATAGAGATATTTTTTTTATGAAAAATGTAATCATTTTAAGGATTCAATTGGACTTGTGGATTAAGTGGATCCTATATGAGATACTACATAAATAGTTGTGTATTATTTAGATGATCAAGATATCATTGTTGTGGAAGTGAATATGAAGGAAACTGAGGTGGATAACTATTTTGAGGAAGCAAGGGAAGCTAATGATAAATTATGGGAACCCCCTAATATAATGTATATAATACAATATAAATATAAATTACCTATACCATTCCATGTAGATAAATTGAAAGATTATTCTCTTATCAATAATCAAGTTACAATATGTGATGTTTTTGAAGAAGTGGATACAGACTCAGGTGTGTTGGCAAGGGATGGGGAATGTTTTGAGAAGTCTTCCACTATAGTCCCTACAATTCAAAGACATCTTAAATATATATACAAGTTGAAACTTATATGAGGAATACATACCAATGATCAGAAGTATTAGTAATGGTTAAAACTAAATCATATTATGATGATGATTATAGGGGAATCCCAGTTGAGCATGGTGGAACTTCCATGAAACATCTTGTTACATTTTCTTCAGGTATGTTTTAAGATTTGTTCTGGATTTCCTTTTTCATTGGATAATAGAACCATGAAGGAATTGTGATGATACCTATATTGGTGATGTCATATAATTATTAAAACATTAATTATAACCAATATTTTATTCAATCTATTGTGGATTTATATACAATGTAATTGGGGTACACGATGTGTAATCATTGATTGGAAGCTTTTGTGAAAAAGGTACACAGTGTGATAATTTACATGATGTGTATAGTTTAATTTTTCTGATGCTTTTGTCGGGGCGCACGCATCCATCCTCTTGGGGGCGCGATAGGCGCGGATTTTTTTACCCCACATTCCCGCTTTCCAAAAGGCGGGCGACATTCGTTCTTTATTTAGGGATGTCTGCTCCTTGATCGAAACTAGGATGATGGGATGTCGGTTCTTCCCTCCATGGATTCCTCCTCAGAACTCGTTACCTAGTCCAGGTCTACCTTGTAGATTTAATACGTTGTTCGTGAAACTCTTCCTAGATTCATATTTCCATGGACGACGGTTAATTACACTGCTTCTGTCAGGACATTCCAAAGGGTCCGGTTAGGGTAGCAACCTTCAGTCGGGGGAGTAGTCACATCGAGGAATCAGTAACGTGTATGAATGCTAGGGAATTGGAATGTCTATCTTGTGTCCCTTATTATAGGGCTTCTCGAGGGAACGAAAGCCCGAGGAATACCACATTGAGGGTGGGGAACCATATGCCATAGGCATGTATCTAAGGTTTTCCTCAGATTCCCAAGTTTAACAAAGGTTATGTTGTGAGTCTAACGTCCAGGGGAGACGGATAGGCATGATCGGAACACCATCTAGAGTGGTTCAGATTGAGGAATCCCCCTTGTGGGAATGCCAATATACAAGCCATCCCATGGGTGGCTTCCCGAATGCTGTGGAGGGGAATTGAGTGGCATGATCTCATCGGGATGTGGCGACCTGGGTAAGAATCAGGATGGATGATGGATAATTTTATGGAGTGAAGGAGGAATGAAATGTGCCATCATGGAGATGACGGTGGTGATGGGCTTCAGTCTCAAAGAGACTTCCTACGTATCCCCATGGTAGGGAATAAAATTCCACGTATTTCAGGATGGATGTGTGGGGCTTACACTCTAGGATGCCCAGGGTGATGGAAGAACCGACGTGAATGCGACCGGAAAGACCAGGTGATGGTGGGCTTGAACCTCATGTGCTTCCTACGTACCATGCCTTTACATGGATCAAAGACCTCGTAGTTCAGGTAGGGTTGTTATACTGACATGAATGGGTGTCAGAACAACTGGATGGCAGGGTCACAACGGCTTACCGCTGGATCAGGATGCAGTTTAATGTCATGCGGGATGTGGACGTGTTAGAGAACCGACGTCAAGAAGGACTTCGGTCCTGGTGGATGGTGGTCTTTCACCTCGGGGAGGCTTCCTACGTACTATGCCTTGGCATGGATCAAAGACCACTTAGTTCAGGTGATAATGGGGGGTTGTCACACCAACATGGAGACGGTCAGGGCTAATGATTTTTGGGCTTGAACCTTAGGGAGGCTTCCTACGTACCATTCCTTGGCATGGATCAAAGTCCTCGTAGTTCAAGTGGCGATGGTGGGTGGTGAAAAAACGATGTGATTAAAGGACCTTGGTCCGATGGGTGATGGGATTGAACCTCGGGGAGGATTCCTACGTACCATGACTTAACATGGATTAAAAACCACATAGTTCAAAATGGATTTGGGTGTCGGCGAACTGATGTGAAGGTGAACACGTGGGTCCACTGGTGGTGGGCTTGAACCTCATGAGGCTTCCAACGTACCATGCCTTGACATTTATCAAAGTCCACGTAGTTCCGGATAGTCACAATGGCTTACTGCTGGACTGGAATTCAGTTTAACGTTATGTGGGATGGAGGTGAACGGTAACGTGAATAAACAATGGGCAGTGGACTTGATCCTCATGGTGGTTTCCTATGTACCATGCCTTGACATGGATCAAAGACCACGTAGTTCAAAAGGGATGTACATTTTAATGTCATGTTAGACATCATACAATTTAACGTCATTTTGGATGGGGGAAAACAGTTTAACGTCATGCTGTATGGGGGAATACAGTTTAACGTCACGCTGGATGTGGGCATACAGTTTAACGTCATGATGTATGTGGGCATACAGTTTAACTTCATGAAGTATGGGGCATTGTCATGGACAATGCTTACTCTAAGAACACGTGAGTCGTGATCAGTGTGAGAAACAAGAGGCAGTGGAGACCTGATGATCACGTCGCAAAGGGTGCGTCTGTGGGAAGTGAAGAGGGTCTTATGGGTTAGGCGGCCCATGGTGCTGGGACTTACTCCGGGATGGAGTCCTGAAGTGCGGAAAAGCGTGGAGGGAGAGGTATTTGGGACCGAAGATGGGAGGTTCCTCATTCCCTATTGCACCCTCTACTGGCCTTGGTAGTGGGGAAGTACAGAGGTGCATGGGTGCTACCTTCCAAAAGAGAGACTTGGGGCTTACGCTTTGAGGAAGCCCTTACCCTGTGGAAAAATACCACTCCATTAAGGAGGATATCATCCCCTACGGAGGGGTGATCCCATCTCCTTGGAGACCAGTGGGTGTAAAGAATGTCTGAGCTGGGGGGACCCTGCGTGTGAGGAATGGGGTCGGATCATAGTTTAACGTCATGTGTTGAGGACGAGGTGCTCGATAGTTTAACGTCCTCCAACTCGGACAATGTGGGCTTACTCTACACCCTAGGACGTACATAACCGGCACCCTCTACCCCTTGTGGGAGGGAAGGTATCGACAAGGCTGTGGTTAAGGGGGGTCGCAGAGCGAACCATCGAGGGGTCCACGTTAGTGTGGCTATGCGATGAGGCAATATCTATTAGCATGCCTTTGTGGTGAAGTATTAGGTGAAGAAACACTACAGGTGGTGTCATCCATGGGACTTTGAAGTCACATCATGCAAACCTGGAGGGTCACACAGGAAGAGGAATTTCCAAGAAAAGGGGTGTGATTCTTGAAGTGGAGTGCCTTGGACTTAGCATAAGGTAGAGGTGCGAGTGGGAGGTGCTTCGTGAAGTGTAAGGGTGTTCGCGGAGCACTACCTCGTGAAGCAAAGGTGCCTCACGAAGCAAGGTACTATGAAGCAGTGTGCTTCGCGAAGTACAGTGACCCTTCCTTGGCAAGTGGATCACTTGTACAGGATGGGTGTTTCGCGAAGCATAAATGCTCCACGACTTCCTGGGTTCCCATGGGAGTCCCCTTCCTTCGTGTAGGCCATTAGGCTTCGTGAAGGGAATCCCTATCTGAAGAGGGCCTCAAAATGAGACAAGGTGAAGGCCTCTCACGAAGCAAAAATACCTCACAGAGCTCATGATTCCCAGAGCGAAGGGTGCTTCGTGATTTGGGAGATGAGCAGCCAAAAGGTCGGATTATCTATCTCCAGATCTCATGGGGAGCTCAATATTTATAGGCATGGGGCACCGTGAATCCATGCTCACGCGATGCGAAGGGGGCCTCTGTGGCTTCACGGTGGGTCGCGAATGTCAACTGAATTCGCAGAGAAGTACTATCTCCTCTGCTTCACGGTGGGTTCGTGAACGTCAGGGAATTCGTGGAGCTTTTCCACCTCTAGTTCTTCGTGGTGGGTTCACGAACGTCAAGGCGTTCGTGGAGCTTTACCGTCTCTAGTGCCCCACGGTGGCCACGGAGGCAGGGGCTTCACATCAGGGGTTTGCGAGGGAGGGCACGGGGCCTCTTTTTCTTCATCCTTTTCGTCCAATATTTTGGCACCAAAAAATTCCCCCCCTCAGACTTGGAGCCACGGAGGGATCAAGGGTCCGTTTCTGAGGGAAATTTCCAAAATTATCGGTGGTTCGCAGTACTGACTCGCGGAGCTGTCGCGTGAGGCAGGCGGGGGCCGCACGCTCTAGATGCGCCGCGAAGCTCTGTGCGGACTGGATGTGCCGTGAAGCTCCGGGGTCGGCCGCCTATAAATAGGGGGTTGTCCTTTTGTCTTTTTCTTTTTGTTCGAATTTTTCCTCTTGCACTCTCGATTGGCGAATCTCCGCGTCCTCCGCGTCTGCTCACCGCGAATCGAGCTTCATGGCGAACCGTGAGTCTCCAACTCTGCGACTATGCCAAGAGAACTTCTTCTTGGAAGCTGAGGCCAAGCTCCACGTCTTGGATTTGTGCCCTAGCTTCGCGAGCAATCTTCACGAACTATCTCCGCAACCCGACCCTCAATTTCTTCGAGTTCTAAAACCATAATGGCCCATCAAGAAGCTGTGATGGGGGTGCTCGCAGATGCCGCCCGGAGGGATGAGATGGCCAACTGTCCGGGCCTAGGGTAGCTAGTCTAAAGCCACTCAGACCATTATTCTTTGAAATACCTACTATCAGAGAGCCAAAAGAACTATCCGCTGTGCAAGAATCTGCCGTTGTATGGCTTCGGACTGAGGGATGATGTCTTCATTCCTGAGGTGAGTAGGGACAAACCAGCTTGCTGGTTCAGGAGCACGCCATGCCAACGCCAATGGTTCAGGCCGAGCGATGGTCATGCGCGGGAGGACTTCACACTCGTCACCGCTGGCTGTCTGTACAACCATCTGAACAACATCGATGGGGAGCCACTGTAGCCGGAGACGTACCCTCCCATGCACCGCACCATACTGAAGGCGACTTTGCAGGATTCAAAAAAGGGGTGGTCCGATGAGTGGGACCGGTGCCAGGGCAGTAACTTTACCAACGACTGGGCATGGGCCTACTGGGTAGGTGCCTCATGTGAGGAGTTTGGGGATGATGTTAGGATATTGGGTTTGTATGAGGCAGCATGGGCCTCACAATTCCACATTTATCAACCGAAACAGCTGATGCCGGAGCTGCTGAAAAGATGGTCATCTAGGACCAACACCTTTCACCTGCACCATGGGGAGATTGGCATCAGCCTGTGGGATGTCCATCGGATCTTGGGGGTCCCAATTGTGGGGTCCATGTATGATGAGTTCTTCTCCGTCTTGATCATGTGGGAGGATCCGGAGCAGATGTTGCGGCTAGCACTAGAACTAATGGCACTGGTCCCCAGAGAGGACAAGGAGGCGGTGAGAGATGTCCACTTTAAGATGTGGTTCCAACGGTTCCTGAACTTCCCAGAGGATCGGGAGTTCCCTACAAGTCCTTGGACTTGTCCGAAGTGGGCTCAGAGGGGCAAGGAGCACTCGTATAGGTGGCTCTTGGAGGACATCCAATGGAAGACTTGGGGTTTCAGTGTCAGCACTGAATAACAGCCGATAGTTAGGCTGGCGGCGTTTATCGTGGCCCTTATCTATGGTTGGATCCTGCTAGTGAGGGATACCAACATGGGAGTGAGGCCTAGCTCGTTCATCATGGATTCCATACTGGCCATGGGAAGGTGGTTCAATCTGGTTATTACGATGCTCGCCAGATTGTACAGGATGTTGTGGCACGTTAGCGAGCTCATAAACCCACCGAGTATATGCGGGCCCTTCCACCTTCTGTATGGGTGGATTGTGGCGAACATCAGGGGGGTTTACGAATACCAAAACCCTATCTCGCCACCTGGATCAAACTTCCGCCCTTCTATTCTGAACGCGGCCGGGAGCTTTCTAGTCAAATTAATTGTACCGATGGTGCTGAACTGGGTGTCGAAGGTGGGTGAGTTTAACTTCCACCGGTTTCCGTTGATGATGGGGGTACTCACCGATGATGGGAAGGGAACAGAAGATAACCAGGCCTATCTACTGGACTTTCGAGGTGGAGTCTTGGTGGCACAGGTGGACCTTGAGCCACTCTGTGAGTCGTACACCCCGCATCGGTTCGCGAGGCAATTTCGGTGCCTACAGTGGCTGAACCCATAGGTCTACTGGGAGGTGCATCATGAGGAGAACCCATGTTTAATGAGGCAGTTGTGGCTCATGTTCACATGGGAAGACAGCAAAATACGAATTGCATTGCCTCCGTCCACTACCGCCTTTGGACTGGTGAAAGAGTATGCAATCAGTTGGTAGGATGATTATCCTGGGGAAATGTTGAAGCAGCCAACCATTCGGGCTGGTGACGACGGGCCTCCCTTGTCCCGAGGTCGGGGTCAGAGGGAAGAAAGGTCCTCTGGAGGTGGAAGAGCTGCCGTGGTGGCGAGACCTACAACATCTAAGAATTTGGCAGTAGTGGCAGATCCAACAGTGGTAGTGGACTCAGTTGTTCCAGAAGAGCAGTGCCATCCGGGGGGTGGCCACTGAGGGGGTTTAGTGGGATATCCACTCAGGCTCTGGGGAAGCGGTTGTGCCATATCAACATGCCCAAGAAGGATGTTTTCCTAGAGGCCTGGGACATTTGGGATGTCAACTAGAAGTTTGTTAGCCCGCCTGAGATTTGGGAACACCTGAACCATCTCGATATGGACCTACCGGGTATAGGCCCTATTCGGGATAGTTTTGCAGTGTCTCTAGAGAAGGCAGAGTAATATTTGGCTAATCTGGAAGACTACATACATTCCAGTGGTGCCCCGAATCCGATGATAGACTGGGTAAGGGTGATTCTGGATCAGACGGTTCCCCTATAGGTGTCAGCCACCGAACTGAGAGAGCGCTTCCCCCTACTGTAAGAATAAAGAGAATCCTCTAGTGAGGACGAGGCCAGCGGAGGGAGGCCATTGGAGGAAGGTGAAGTCGGAGATCACGACCGGGATTCTGATGATTTCGTAGAGGTTCTCGAGATAGAATTCCAAATTTCTTTCCTCAGGGTCTGCTCTCTGGCCATTATGGACCCCTTAAGAATACTTGAATCATGCAGGAGGAACTCGTATGCAGTCCTCGCTCTCTCCCTTTGGTGGGAGATGATGCAGGGCCTTCAGAACCTGTGCCTGTGGCTGCATCCAGTTTTGTGTCTCGCAGGGCTAGGACACCCGGGGTGGGTCCCCTAGGATCTCCAGACCTTACAACAGTATACGGAGGGACACACCTCAGGGTTTCATCTGCATCGACTCCATATAATCACCAGGAGTTTGATCTCTGAATATTTTCTCCACTGAATTCATTGTTGTCATGTGTAGATCGTGCCAATTGACGTTCATTCCCTTCCCTGTAGTACAGTTCTCCAACTGGAATGGGCTGTTGCGGCAAGGCTGGTTGGGATGTCTGGTGGAATCCCTCCTAGGGGCATGCCAGTGATTTTGGAGATAGTTCCCCCTCCTACATGATCTGCAGCACTTGCTATCATTGGATGGACCACCAGCAGGGTCGTGCCCGAGGTTATTGAAGTGGAGTCCGATGATGAGGATCAACTGGCTGACCCGAGTCCCGCCATGCCTGCCCTGGCGCCAGATGTCGTGCCAGATTCAACGCCAGATGCAAACCCTGCTGAATATTTCTTGCAGGCATATCCTGTATACGAGCCTGTTAATCGTGCAGACTGGGATGAAATGACCTCTGATGAAGAGGAAATCAAAATAGTCTACTGCTAATTGTGGAAGCTAATCACATGCTTCATCAATGACACCCCCAAGCACTATGGCTGAATGAAATGGATAGACTTCACTCGCGGCTGCAGGAACTATGCACTGGGATAGTGGATGCTTAGTGTCCACATATGCTCATCAGAGATCCCATGGCAGAGAAGATCCGGGAATACGATCACGGGCTCAGCATGGGCTGGCAGCGGAGGAAGGCGACGAATGTCAAGAAGCTCCAGGAGGCTGAAAATGAGTTCCAACAGTTCCAGGACTGGGAGGATGAGCACTCAGCCTCTCTTAATGCACAATCTGAGCTGATCTCATGGTTGAAGGCCTAGCTAGAAGAGGCAGAAGACCATATGAGGAAGTATTCTGGAGAGATAGCTTACATTCAGGCTGACATAGGGAGGGCCCGAGTCAAGGCTGAAAAACTGCACACCGTCGCTGTTGAGGATGATCGGGAGCTGAGTCGGCAACAACAGTTCGTGGGCACCACAAGTCAAAGGGTGGTGGAGCTGCAACACTCTTTTGACGGGGTCAATCCATCCACAGGGGGAGTTGACCCCCAGTGTACTGTAATAATTACAAACCCCTAAATGTACTTTCGTGCTTTATAATTTTTTGAATGACATAGCATGCACGAGCTCCGTTATTTGCACTGGTTCATTTTTCATCCTTACAATGTTTGTGGGACATCCAACGACAACTCGCTAAGCTCGCGTGGGTCAGGCCCGATGTGAGAAACAAGAGATAGTCGCCTCATCATCCAATACAAACACAGGAGTGGAAACCATGTTTTGGGCATCCAGGGTTTGGATAACCGGTACGGATTTCCAGAAAATAGGAGAGACCTGGCCGGAGATGGAAGTTCTCAAAACAACCGAATTACCATTTTTCTAGCGTGCTCATGTGCATGAACGATGCAACTCTAGGGGCGCTAAAATCGGTCCAAACGGATGAGAATGGGAAGTGTGAATCATGATCCCCAAAATTTGGAACACTGTGAGGGTGGCATGACAATAAAGGACAACCGTTAACCGTGGCGGAAAAACAGTATCCTTACTGCGTTAGCCTGAAATGGGGACAACAATTGAGGGCCGACCATTGACCATGTTCACAACATGGGGCCTAACTCAAATATAGTCGATTAGTCTTTCAGGATGTTGGACCAGGACAACAAGGGGACCATAGGTCAAGCATTCATACTGTTAGGGGGTCCCTCCAAACGTGAACAGTCTTCCAGAACATTGTCCCAGGACAGCAGGCGGACCATAGGTCAGGCATCCATACTGTTAGGGGGTTATTCTATACATGAAAGGGGATGAGGGTCCGAATAAGGGGAACGCAAAGCGTGGAATGTGGAGTGATGGTTTGTTCGAACAGAATCCAACACTCATGTAATTACACCATTGTGGTGGGAGTACGCTAGATGGGTGCATGGGTTTGATCATGGATCATTCCTTCTTTGAGACAGGGCCTCTCTAGTGAGGGGGTCTGTCACTTCCCAATGTAATCTTGGGGCATCCTAAACTTTTTTGGGGTAGAGTCATAGTTTCAGGGTCCCCTACGAGGGGTCCAACCATGGGGCCAGAAAGGGGAAGAATATGATTTATGATTCCTGTGGGCTGGACCCTAAGCAAAATACCAGGGTGTCCCTACGTATCCATGAGGATGGGAATCAAGACACACATAGTTCTAGAATATACCTAGGGGGAATAATACCCTAACGAGGATGAGTACGATGCGGTGAGTAACGTGGACATAATCCTGAATCACACTGCACAGTCCCGTAGGAATGAACCTGGGCTAGGGGCCCGAAAAGGCCAAGGGGACTGACAGTTGGGTTTGGTCAGGATGGCCAAGCATACTAGCCATTTAACCTCTTGTAGTGAGGATGAAGGTCATGGAATAGGATTCCCCAGACAGGTGAGGTGTATGTCATGGCAAGTAGCCTGCGTGAATGAGGACGTAATCCCACACTACGTCGTACACTCCATATAAAATAATCGGGGCCAGGGGCCCGACTATTGGAACCACCCAGAAGGAAGTTTTTCGCTTCGGTATGGGGCAGAAAGAATCACTACCCTCGATGTTTGGGACATCTTGGGGTGGAACCGAAGATCCGGGGAACTGTTGACCGTATTCGAAACACAGCGTCCCTACGGTGACCTAATATGGGAGAACAAATGAGCGTCGACCACTGACCACATTGGAAACTCGAGACTTGTATCGGCTTCATGCTCGACATCCTTGAGGGCGTTGGTCCGAAGTGGTAAGAGGGCCCTTAGGCTGAGCATCCATACCATTCAGGGGCCCTTCCAGATGAGGAAAGTGATGGAATCCCTGTCATGGATTGGGTGAAACATAGTTGTACCCATCCACAAAATAGGAGGACATCTCTAGGGTCGATGTACAACCGGGTTGAGACTTACTCGACCTAAGTTGGGAAAAAAGTGTATACCCTGCCATATATCTTGACCCGAGGGGAAGATTTTGGCTTTTGGGCTGGGCTAACAGATGAAATGTCTGGGCGTTCCTACGTATCCCATGAGTATGGGAATCAAGCCATACATAGTTCTTGAAGGCCATGTAGTTTAACATCATGCGGTAAATATGTGGGAGGATAGAAGAACGGGAGTGGGAACATGGTGCGACCATTATAATCCCCGTATGAGTGGGGCTAAAGAAGCCTTCTCCTTATGTGAGGACCCTCCGAGAAAACTATACCCAGTGGGGACAGTCAAAGAGAAGAGCTTGGGGCTGGGCTCAAGACAAGACGTCTGAGCATTCCTACATATCCCATTAGGACAGAAATCAAGCCCTATGTAGTTCTAGAAGCATAGTTTATCGTTGGGCAGGATGAGATTCAGTTTAACTTCATGTGGGATGGGGGACACATCTCATATGGGGATATATACGATACGGTGGGTAACCCGATGTGAATGAGGACGTAATCCCAAACCACACCATCAAATCCCATAAGAGAGCCTGAGTCTATGAAGGACAAGGGGCTTGAGGCTAGAGCCTCAGTCAGGAAGGTCTGACTAGATTGCAGTTTAACATCTTACAGTAAGGATGGGGGCCATGGGGCCGAAGAGGCCAAAAGGCATGAGGCTGAGCCTCGGTCAGGAAGGCTTGACTGACTTGCAGTTTAACGTCTTATAGTAAGGATTGGGGAGATCTTAGTTTAAGGTCATAGAGCTCAGACCATTTTGCAATTTATCGTCATGCAGGACGATGTTGCAGTTTAGGGTCATGCGGGACCAAAATGTAAAGTTTAACGTCATTACAGATGAAGACGAGTAGTTTAATGTCATGCAGGACTGTGGTGAAGTTTAAGGTCATGCAGGAACGTACAGTTTAAGGTCATGCAGGACCATGGGGCTCAAGAAAAGTACTTCTTGAGGAACTTAGCGTTGGTGGGAGGAGTTATGCGCTCACCATCCATGGTCACCAACGAGTATGCTCCGTTGGGGTAGGCCTTATGGATGAAGTAAGGTCCTTCCCATTTGGGCTCAAGCTTGGGTGGTTTCCTACCGGGAATCATTGGCGCTCAGAAGGCCAACACCAGGTCGCCTTACAGAAATGGGCGGAGGCGAACCTTCTTGTTGAAGGCTCTGGTTGTCTTATTCTGATGCCTTTCCAGATTGTGCAGGGTGCGAAGCCTGTTCTCATCCAGTGATTCCAATTTTGCTAGACGGATTTCGGCCACCTTATCTGGCACCTGCTAGTCATAGACTACATTGAGTAACGATGGCAGCGGGATCTCAATGGGAAGGACGACCTCATCCCCACACACCAAGGAATATGGGGTTACCTGGGTGTAATTGTGAGTCATCATCCGACAAGCCCAGAGGGCGTTAGGGAGATTGTCTGACCAACTTTTCTTGTTATGACCAACCATCTTCTGCAGAATGTTAGAGAGGGTTTTGTTGAATTCCTCGATCTGTCCGTTTTCCTACGCATGATAACGAGAGGTATGGTTCGAATGGATATTTTACTTGACACACAATTTCTTCAGCTCGGTTTCTTGGAAGTTGGTGCTGTTATTGGTGAGGAAATCATGAGGGACTCCAAACCGGGGGATAATATTGGAGCTCACAAATTCAACTATGGAACGGGCCTTGACCTCTTTGAGTGGAACTACCTCAAGCCACTTGGAGAAGAAATATGTAGCAGTTAGGATGAACCTACACTGACGGGCTGTCGCCGGTGGATATGGTCCCACGACATCATGTCCCCACACTGAAAATGACCAGGAGTACTTGGTGGAGTGGAGAGGCTCTGGCGGCCGATGCAGGAAGTTAGCATGAACATGGAACGTGTGGCATCTCTTGGAAAACTTGATACAATCATGGATCATAGAGGGCCAAAAGTACCCCAACCTCCGGATCTGATGGGACAGCTTGGGCCCAGCCTGGTGGGCACCGCAGGAACTGGCATGAACCTCTTGCATGACTTGATAAATCTCAACTCCTTGAATACAACGAAGGAGAACACCATCGAAGCCCCACTTATAGAGGATCTTCTCAAGACTAGGACCAATATGGAGGGTAAATTGCAGTGCGTGGCATAGGATTCGCTCGTGCTCAGCCCGATCATCCAGGAGGCAACCATTTTGGAGATACTCGACAAAAGGTTCCCTCTAGTCAGGATCGGCCTCAACCACTACATCTGAATAACCTGGGGCTCCTAACGTGGAGGGTCTGGTGGTAATATGGCTCACTCACAGGACATCTTCATCCCCTGGGGTGACATGGGAAATGACTCTCCAGTGTGCCACATGTATGATAAAATCATCTTGCTCGGGTTCTGCGAGCAACACAGCTAAGCCAGCCCAAGCGCTTGCTCGACTGTCCTATGACCGAGGGACATGGGTAACCTCTGGTCGATAAGAGAACTGGTCCATTAGGTGGAGGGTGCACTCCAGCAAGGGCCCAAGCTCTGGCTTCCTGACAACATAGTTGTCATTGACCTGCTTGATGACCAGTTCGAAATCCCCTTTCACATGTATATGGGGCACATCGATCCCAAGGGCCACCTCGAGGGCTGTGATGAGAGCCTGATACTCTGCCTCATTGTTGGTGTAGCCTTCTGACAACAGGAATGAGTATGGAAGAATATCTTGCATCGGGGTGATGAAGACGATACCCAGACCTACACTGTTGAGATTTGGATTGTCAAGCCTCCTACCGGTGGGGCTCCGGGAGGCACCATCGAAGTGAATTTTCCAACACGAGATGACATGATCGACTGAAAGTATTTCCTCACTAGGAAAATCCAGACCCAAGGATTGATCTGTGGATGTTGGATGGGAAACTAGTAAGTCTTCCAATTCCTTTCCCTTGATGTCCTTTTGAGGCACGAACCTGATGTCGAACTGCTGGAGGATCACCGCCCACAATGCTCGTCGGCCAGTTAACATAGGGCGGTTCAAGATGTATTTCATTGGGTCTACCCGAGAGACCAACTGTACCTCATGGTACTACAGGTAATGCCGCAATTTCTATACGATGAACACGAGCGCAAGGCAGCTCTTTTCGATAGGGGAGTATCTGATCTCTGTATCGATGAGCATGCGGCTGAGGTAGTAGAGACTGTTCTCTATTCCCTCATTGTTCGTCTGGGCGATAAGTGCACCGAGGGAACATTCCAGGGCGGTCACATAAAGGACCGGAAGCTTTCCAGAGACGGGTGGCATCAAGACTGGAGGTTAGAGCAGATACTGCATGATTTCCTTGAAGGTGGTCTGACACTCTTCATCCCATTCATAGGTGGTGCCGTTATTCATGAGATGGGAAAAGGGCTTACACTTGCCAGCCAGATTCACAATGAATTGGCATATATAGGCTAAGTGGCCTTTGAGACCTTGAAGCTCCTGAATATTGCTCAGGGGAGGCATTTGGCTGATGGCCTTGATCTTCTATGGGTTGATCTTGATGCCTCGGTATCTAACAAAAAAGCCGAGAAACTTATCGAAGGTGACCCCGAAGGCACACTTGAGAGGGTTCATCATCAGGTGTCAGGAACAGAGGAATCCGAACACTTTCTCAATGTACTTGATATGGTCCTGGCGCTGGCGAGATTTGGCCACCAGATCATCCACATAGCATTCCACCAGTGTCCTATGAATCAGCTTGAATATGTGATGCATGGCCTGCTGATTGGTGGAACCTGCATTCTTCTGGCCGAAAGGCATGACCTAGTAACAGAAAGTACCATGGGGTGTCCTAAAGGCAGTGGAATCTTTATCCTCGGGGGGCCATCTGGATCTAGTTGTACCCGGAATACCCATTCATGAACGAGAGGGCTTAGAGCATGGATGTGGCATCAATCAAAAACTCCATCATTGGGAGGGGAAAATCATCCTTTAGATATTAGTGGTTGAGATCGCGGATGTTGATACAGACCCTGATTTGTCTGTTCTTCTTCCTAATTGGCACAATGTTGGCTAGCCACCGGGGGTACTGAACTTCCTTGATGAATATGGTTTTAATAAGCTTGTCAACTTCGGCCGCAACCATGGCACCGTTATAAGGGTGCATCTTTCTGGGAGGCTGCTTAAACCCATGATGGTTTATCGGGAGACAAAGGCGGTGGATGGATACCTGGGGATCTAGTCCTGGCATCTCATCTTAAATCCAGGAAAACACGTCACGGTGCTGTTTGAGAAATTCCACATATTGTTGCTGCTCCTCGAGGGGCATGGCTACACTGATCAATGTGGGTCTCAGATCTTCCTCGCTACCAAGGTTCACTTGTACGAGTTCATCGACCATGGTAGAGATGCCTTCTTCAATGGTAGGGGGAGCATCCTCCAGATCCTCATCTCCACTCATGGAGGGATCATCCGCGGGGGGAGCTGCTTCTGAGTTATCAAACCCTGATGGGCAGCTGGTGCTGGCCTGGGCAGCAGTGGTCATCATATCAGGAGATTCATGCACCACTGAGACTATAGCGATGAAGAAAGTCGATGCTACCCCATCTGTTCTTCGGACCAAGGGGCCACACTTGATGACATCAAAGCAGTAGTGATGCGTCGACCTGAGTTGGTTGATCCCAGCCCAGTGGAAGAGACATGTATGACGTACCACCATTTCCATAATCCTGACATCCCGATACCATACAGGGGTAGGAGGTTCTGGGATCACCTGATCCAAGTTTATGTAGGAGTACGAGGTGATTTCCGCCATCGCTTGGACATGGGAACATGCCTTCCTCTTGTACCTGAAACAACAAAACACTGCCCCATGTCGAGGGTCATGTCCTCCAACTGATGGATTGGGAAGATGTATGCATCATCTAGGCCTGCCCAGGGATCACTTGTGACCAGGGTAGGTTCATCCTCACTTTCCAGAATCTTCTTATCCTTGCTCTTGTAGTAGTCGGTGTCTAGATAACGGGCTTCACAAGAGGAAAAAGGAGACGCATCTCCTTGGAGCACGCCTACTCAACCATTGAGGGAGTATTTGAGGCATTGGTGATACGAAGAAGGGACCATTGCATACAGATGGAGACATGGACAGCCCATCAACGCATTGAATGCATTGTCCTGGGAGACAACCATGAATTTAGTGCTGGAAATTAGCCAACCAAACTGGGTCTTCAAGCGGATCTTTCCGACTGGGGATTTCTCGGTCCTGTCATATCCCAGGATTCTGAGGCCAAAGGGAGTTAAATCATCCTCAGACGAACCCAGCTTTCGCAGTGTCTGATTCAGGATTAGGTTAATCCCAGAACCCCTGTCAACAAGGCAATGGAGGACTTCCACGCCATTGAATTGGACAATGAAATATAGTGGGCGTATATGCCCATGTACGGGAGGGTCTTCATCTTCACCAGAGAATGAGATAACTGCTTGACATTCGGCATTCTCAATTGTCTCAAAGTGGAAGGCCTCTGCAGCTGCCACCTCCGTCTCAAACTGGAGGGAGCACCTTAGGGCCTCAGCAAGTCCCTCACGCATTTTGGATGATAGGCAAAGAGCGTCAAAGATAGAAAGCCTTGCTGGAATGCCAAAAAGGTGTTTCAAGACATCATACTTCCTTGCCAAACATGAACCTCTGATTACAGGAGGTCGTTCTGTAATTGGGGGCATGGCAGGCCCTGCCGGCTGGACCGGAGGCTGACTGGTACTGGGTACAGCTCACTGCCCAATAGTTGATGCCTTAAGAGTAGCTACCGGATGAGGTCATGACAACTGAGATTGTCTTGTAGAAGGGAAACACTGGAAATGATATGGACACGGAAGCTCTGCTTGATCTAGTAGCACAAATGGCGATGGAGGTAGATCTGAGGGCACCGGATGATGTTGCGCGTGCTGAGATCTGCGCTGAGCCTACTGTCTGGTTTCAGTAGCATGCATGGCCTAACTGAAAATGCCCACTGATGCGCCACGACGACCCATGTGGTTGCAGTTCTACTGACGTTGACGTTGGCTGTGGACGTTGGGGAGGTTCGCCTGGCATTCCACCTCGTCAGGAGTCATATAAGGATTTACCATCTCCACGGTATTAACCGAAGCATACCCATGACTGTCGCTTGAAGATTCATCCACCTCTGGGTGGGTTCTGGGAGGAATCCCCATCTTAGGGGGCATGAATTCACCAAGAGTGTGGGACGACGATGAATGTGGTAGAGCGCGTTGCTTCTTCTTGCGCCGCTGCTGCTTGCCCTTTTGGGAAGAGGCCGGCTAAGATGACGATGTCGTGGTACTGGTCGCATATTTTGAAGTCTCCGGCTGATTCAGGCATTACCTAATGATAACATGGGTGCGGGCGACAGTTTTAGGAGCCATCCAGTCATTGTACTTCTGGGACCCATGGCTGGGAACCTGTTGCCACTCGCCTTCATCGTCGCTACCACTTTCTGACCTTGTAAAGACACCCAACACTTGTGTCGGGGCCGGGCACAAACAGACTATGTTGTTGTCGACCTGGACTTGGAGCTAGTCTTTAAACACATATCACTCCTTGAGGGTATGCCCCATAATACGATGATAGGTGCAGTAGTTGTGGTGATCGGTGAGATTTTCCTCTGCCAGCCTTCTGCACTCGGGTAAGCGTACAATCCCTTGCTCTAGGGAACTATGGATGTTTCCAGGGACCTGATTCTCATTGAACGAGTAATTCTGGTGCCTTCTTTCCGGATCATGGGCTATGGGAGCCTGGCCCTGATGAGGGGCCGTAGGGGCCTGCCGAGGAGGCGGAGCCTAATTATCCCGCCCAGATGGTGGTGGCGCATTGCACGGGGGAACCTGTCGGTTCTGAGGTGGTTGCTGCTGGGTAGGAGACTGTGTCTGATGTGGATGGACTCTACGGGGCTGTGGAGTCGGTTCCACTGGTATTAATTCTAGCTACCCTGGGGATTCTATTTGGGACATCGTGTCTGGTTCGGCTCTAGCATCCCTCCTGGCTGGGATCACAGGGGGCAGCAGATGTGCTTGACTAGCCTGTTGTAGAGCTTCTTTAAGGCGCTGGGCCTTATCTGAGAAGTCCCAGAACCCTCAAGGGTAGTTCTGGGTGATCATGGAAGGAACCAGTTCTATTTTAACATTCCCTATGCATATCGTCAGTGGCATGTCAAGGGAGTATGTAAGCCCCTTCCACCGGGTGATGAAGTCCACGACTAACTCATCAGGCCTTTGTTTTCACTTGAGGAGGTCTGTGATGCTAGTATTTCACGTGGTAGAGTTGAACTGGTATAAGAACTGCCGGCGGAGATCCTCCCAGCTGGTCACCGATTCGATAGGGAGCTGGCTGTACCAGATGAATGCAGGACCCTCAAACGTCTGCACAATACATCGGAGCATTCTAGCTTCCTGCTGTGCTGGGGTCCCCAACATGGGGCCACAACTGGAAGAAAAATGAGCCAAGTGCTGCGGCGTGTCCCCAATCCCATTAAAGGGCAAGAAAGTGGGATTCCCAAAACCCGGAGCTGCAGGCATATCATCCACCCACGTGGGATATGGCTTGCCATATGGTGGGTCTGCCACCTTCCGCGTTTCCAACGCCTCGAGGCAGGCGATGAGTGCCGCTATAGGATCATCCGGGTGGGGGTCCCGGTCTCGATAGGGATCCCTAACTACAAGTGCATTGCTTGGCTCTTCGACATGGTAAACGACTTCAATGGCTCATGGAGCGACTGGCGGGATGGCCCTTGGGGTGGCTGGGGGAACCCGGGCTGGATTCCTTGGATTGACTTGCCGTTCAGGAGGGTCTGCCGAGACGTATCGCGCCCTCTTGCAGTGAGTTCCGACATTTTTCCTGTCTGCGGGAGTAGCATGATCAGGGTTTCCCGGAGGCATCTCACCGGGGGATGTTGTTCCTACCCCTGCTGCCCCGGCTTAGGGTCACCATAGTCGGGTCGCCTCTCTATAGTGTGGTCGGTTAAGAGTTCGTCGACCAGCCTCTTCTGTTCGGCAATTTTTTGGTGCAACGTGTCCTTCTCAGGGTCTTCATCCGTCTTCTTCACTGAGGCAGACATGTCAGAGTTCTTGACTATTCCGACATGTTCTTTACCCTTGCCGGCATTCCGACTATGTACCAGTGACACAGTGGGCGTAGGAAGGCCTTGAAGGTTCCTCTGCTAATGAGTAATCCTCCTTGATGAGTCTAGCAGCGGTGGTACACCCTCAGGGGGTAAGTCTTCATCGATAAACTCCAGCTCCTCTTCCTTGTCCACTATGACAGCCATGTGGACCGCAACCCTTCTTGGGGGCATGTCCTCAATGTCGCATAACGAATCGGGCCGCCGCCAGATAGGGCTGAAGAGGAGGGAGACATACTATCCCCAGGCATGGACTTGCACATGGGGGGTAGCTTCCCTGATGATTTTTCGGAGTACCTTGAAACTCTGAATTCATTTTTGTTGGAGGGCGCTCTGGCGACCTGGTGACTCAGGGCGCTGGGCCATGGGGAGTACGACCAAATCAACCAGACGACATTGTCTGCCATTTCCTCTAAGTGCACTTGGCTCCTAGGGTACAAAACCCAATGATAGCGAAGATGAAAGTGCATCGCCCATAGGTTTTTATGGTAGCACTCAACTTCCATCGGGGTGAGAGATTCCGACACACAAAAGTTTGATGCTGCCACCGGCCAGAACTTCGCCAGGAAGTGGTTCGCTGTGAGAATATTCCAGAAGCTCCTGGGCTCGGATTCAGGTTCTGTCCCCATATTTCCCCACTCATCAACCAGGGGTGTTTGGGGAACCGGTAGTGGTACTGAGGCAGACCGCTGGGACAGTAAACTGGGCGGCGGAGAATACAGCGAACGAGCCGACTGACCACCGAATTTTAGGCCATCCTCCGAAGAGTGCAGTGACCTGACCACAATGTCACGATACAACGAGCTAATAGCCACAGCCTCTGGTACAAGAATTACGGTTACCAACGATGGGTCACCATGTCGCTCAACTGCCATCGTTCCCCAAAATAGCTCTCTGTGATCTCTGGTTGAGGGAGAGGGTGCTTATGGTGACCACGGTGGTGACAGTATGGTCGGAAACTGTGGGGTTCCCACAATTTCTTCCTCCTGGATGTATCTGCGAAGAGAGGCAGGAATCCGGTGGAAATCGAATTTTGGAAGGATGAGACTGACACGACTTGTTCTTGCCCCGGTCTTTAATGCGGAGGAATGAGGGGAGGGTTCCAATGCCAAGTCACATTCTGCTTCAGAATCCGAGAAGCGGTCTGGTTTGATCTTCCTCCGGGATTTCCTAGGATTCTTCTTATGATGGCGACGACCCGCCCTCCTGCCCCTAGATGGCTCTACGGGACAAGGTTGATTCTCGACATGTGGTCTCATGGCAGTGCTGATGCAATGGCGGAGATGACATATCCTTGAGACAAATGGTGTACGAGGGGAACTGGGGAAAATGTTGAAGGGAACATGGGGAGGACCTCCATGGACAACACCTGAGTGGGGAAACCTCCATTGGAACCGGTGGGAGCATGGGGAGGACCTCCATGCTTGGCATGGGTGGAGCGAGGCTGACCTTCGCCCCTCTAGTTTCCAGGATGAGGAAGACCTTCACCAGTTACGGAAAGGACATAGGGAGGATCCCCACATTGGGGAGGGACCGGATGGGCAATGCCTTCACATCGACAGTTGTTGGTAGGAAGAGGAATTCCATACCCAGTGTGATTGGAAGGGGAAAGACTTCCACGCTGAGTGTCACTGCCATGGGGCAGGTCTCCATTCGGGTTTGGGGTAGCATAGGGCATACCTCCATGACTAACATAGGAGCGGGGAAGGCCCACACTATGTGGAGTGGTGGTACGGGGAGGGCCTCCGTACATGGTGACATCACCATGGTTTGGTTTTCGGCGATCATCACTCTGGCTTGTGACCCGGAGAGTCAACCCAGCCTACCCGCAGGGTGGTTGGGGCCTCGATACCGGTCGTGTGTAGGAGTGTTACTGCTTAGTGTGTGCAGGGGTTTCATGATATACGTCGATGGTGGCTCAGGCCATAGTGGCTGTCGACGTTGACGCCCCTTGGCGGGCGCCCTCAGCTCGGGCCCAACACTGGCGTCGGGTCAGGCGAGCCAGTGCAGGTGGTGTAGGGGCATAACCTACCTGCTCCTTTGGCAAGGCCAGACGGCGGCGCTGGCGCAGCCGGGTGGGGGCCCTTACTTGGAATCCTTGGATCATGACTCTGACCAGGATGAGTCGGACATCACCCACCTCATCATCATAAGGAAGGGAGTCATTGAGGCGTTCCGGGGACAGGCTCCAGAAATGATTGAATGTTGGGGGTGGGGAGGAGGGGCTCCCTGTGCGGCCCTCGAGGGCGGCATTGACAGTGGGGCATGAACACCTCCAAGTCCAGGTGGGCCATATCCCGAGTTGGGATTATGCCCTCCTCCTCATAATGATGTACGAGGTCGTTAATCACCCTTCTTTGGATGACTTATGATGGGGAGAGGGGTGTGGGCACCCCACAGTCATGGATGCAGATGTCGTTGTAGCAGTAGTTTAGCCATGCAGAGTGGTCGTGCTGGCATTTCCCCTGCCCTTGCATAGGCGGGTGGGCGGCGATCATGTCCTTATAGCAGTAACCTGATTCCTGAGAAGTAGGGAGATTAACTCATCAGCACTGTGAGGAAAAGAGATCGACAACCAGTGCCCCAGCGTTATTCCGTCATCTGTGGTCGGCAAGAGGGATCCACACAGACAACGTTGCAGAATGGAAGGCCCCATGTTCTACTGCCCCAGCTTCTGGTGAGTTTCACACCAGGCCCGCTATTTTCTGGGTGGGACCCGGTGCTAGATATCTAGATCTGGTGACACGTCAATCGATTGATGTTTCGAGCGCTAATAATGTCCACATTGAGGAAAAGAACTTCACGTCGGGTTCACCATTTCTATTTCCGACACTTTCGTCGGGGCACGCATGTCCGTCCGCTTGGGGGCGCGACATGTGAGACTTTTGTTACCCCGAATTCCCACTTTCCAAAGGCGGGCGACATTCATTTCTTATTCAGGGACGTCTACTCCTTGATTGAAATTGGGATGATGGGATGTTGGTTCTTCCTTCTGTGGATTCCTCCTCAGAACTCATTACCTCGTCTGGGTCTCCCTAATAGATTTAATTCGTTGTTCTTGAAACTCTTCCCAGTGCCATATTTCCATAGACGCCGGTTAATTGCACTACTTCTGTTAGGACATTCCAAAGGGTCTGGTTAGGACGAAAACCTTCAATCGGGGGAGTAGTCACTTTGAGTCATCAGTAACATGTCTGAATGCTGGGGAATTGGTGTGTCTATCATTTTTCCCTTATTATAGGGTTTCTCAAGGGTTTAGAAGCCCGTGGAATCCCACATCGAGCGCTGGGAACCATATTCCATAGGCATGTATTTGAGGTTTTCCTCATCTTTCCATGTTTAACACAGGGTATGACGCGAGTTTAACATCCAACAAAGATGGATCGGCCTGATCAGAACACCAGCTGGAGTGGATCAGATTGAGGAATCCCCCTTGAGGGAATGCCGATAACGGAGCCAGCTCATGGGCGGCTTCCTGAATGCTGTGGAGGGGAATGGAGTGGCATGATCTCACCAGGATGTGGCGGCCCAGGTAAGAATCAGGATGGATGATGGATAATTTAATGGAGTGAAGGAGGTATGAAATGTGCCATCATAGAGATGGTGGTGGTGATATGATTGAGTCTCGAAGAGACTTTCTATGTATCACCATGGTAGGGAATCAAAGTCCACGTAGTTTGGGATGGATGTGTGGGGCTTACACTCTAGGCTGCCCAAGGTTATGGAAGAACCAGCGTGAATACCGCCGGAACGACCTGATGGTGGTGGGATTGAACCTTGTGAGGCTTCCTACGTACCATGACTTGCCATGGATCAAGGACCATGTAGTTTAGGTAGGGTGATTATACTAACACGAAGGGGTGTCAGAACAACTGGATGGCAGGGTCACAATGGCTTACCGCTGGATCGGGATGCAGTTTAATGTCATGCGGTACAGGGACATGTCGGAGAACCAATGTGAAGAAGGACTTTGGTCTAGGTGGATGGTGGGCTTGCACCTCGGGGAGGCTTTCTGCGTACCATGCCTTGGCATGGATCAAACACCACGTAGTTCAGTTGAAAATGGGGGCTTGGCACACCAACATGGAGATGGTCGGGGCCAATTATTGTTGGTCTTGATCCTCAGGGAGGCTTCCTACGTACCATGCCTTAGCATGGATCAAAGTCCTAGTAGGTTGAGTGGCGATGGTGGGTGTCGGTGAACCGATGTGAAGAAAGGACCTTGGTCCGATGGGTGATGGTCTTGAATCTCAGGGAGGCTTCCTACGTACCATGACTTGACATGGATCAAACACCACGTATTTCAAAAGGGATGTGGGTGTCAGTGAACCAATGTGAAGGTGAACCCGTGGGTCCACTGGTGGTGGGATGGAACCTCATGGGGCTTCCTACGTACCATGCCTAGGCATGGATCAATGTTCACGTAGTTCCGGATAGTCACAACGGCTTACCGCTGGAATGGAATGAAATTTAACGTTAGGTGGGATGGATGTGAACCCTAACGAGAATAAATGACGGGCGGTGGGCTTGAACCTTGTGAAGGCTTCCTACGTACCATGCCTTGATATGGATCAAAGTCCACGTAGTTAAAAAGGGATGTACAGTTTAATGTCATGCTGGATAGAAAATAGTTTAACGTCATGCTGGACGGGGGGCATACAGTTTAACGTCATGCTGGATGGGGGCATACAGTTTAACGTCATGCTGGACGTGGGCATAATGTTTAACATCATGCTGGATGTAGGAATACAGTTTAACATCATGAAGGCCGGGGCATTGTAATGGCCAATGCTTACCCTAATCCCACGTGACTCTTTCTCGGTGTGAGAAACAAGAGGCAGAAAAGACCTGAGAATCACGTCACGAAGGGTGAGTCCGTGGGAAGCGAAGAGAGGCTTATGCATTAGGCGGACCATGTTTTCGGGACTTACTCCAGGATGGAGGCCTGAAGTGTGAAAAAATGCGGCGGGAGAGGGATTTTTGACCGAAGATGGGAGGTGCCTCGTTCCCTATCGCGCCCACCACTGGCCTTGGCAGTGGGGAAGTACAGAGGTGCATGGGTGCTACCTTCCATAAGAGATACTTGGGGCTTATGCTCTGAGGCAGCCCTTCTCCCATGGACAAACGCCACTCCGATAAAGAGGATATCATCCCCTTTAGAGGGGTGATCCCATCTCTGTGGAGACTAGTGGGCGTAAAGAATGTCCGAGTCGGGGGGACCCTGCGTGCGAGGCACGAGGTCGGATCATAGTTTAATGTCATGTGTTGAGTATGAGGTGATCGATAGTTTAACATCCTGTAGCTCGGACGAGGTGGACTTACTCTGCACCCCTAGGACTTACATAATCGGCACCCTGTACTCCTTGTGGGAGGGAAGGCGTCGGCACGGCCGTGGTTAAGGGGGGTTATAGAGAAAACCATCGATGGGTCCACATTAGCATGGATATACAAAGAAGCAATAACCGTTAGCATGCCTATGCGAAGAATCATTAGGCGAAGAAACGCTGCGGGCGGTGTTGTCCATGGGACTTTGAATTCACATCGTGCAAACCTAGAGGGTCGCACGGGAAGAGGAATTACCAATCAAAGGGGTGTGCTTCACGAAGTGGAGTGACTTGGCCTTAGCATGGGGAAGAGGTGCGAGTGGGAGGTGCTTCACAAAGTGGAAGGGTGTTCGCGAAGCACAGGCTTGCAAAGTAGAGGTTCCTCACGAAGCAAGGTGTTGTGAAGTAGTGTGCTTTGTGAAGTACAGTGACCCTGCCTTAGCATGTGGATCACTTGTACAAGATGGGTGTTTCATGAAGCATAAACGCTCTGGGACTAGCCAGGTTCCCTTGGGAATCCCCTTCCTTCGCATAGGCCCTTAGGCTTCGCAAAGAGAATCTCTCTTGGAAGAGGGGATCAAAACGAGACAAGGCAAAGGCCTCTCGCAAAGAAAAAATACCTCGCAGAGCACATGATTCCCAGAGCGAAGGGTGCATCATGATTTGGGAGATGAGAAGCTAAAAGGTTGGATTGTACATCTTCAGAGCTCAGGGGGAGCTCAGTATTTATAGGCAAGGTGCGCTACGAAGATGAGCTCACGCGACATGAAGGGGGCCTTGGTAGCTTCACGGCGGGTCACGAACATCAACCAGATTCACGGAGAGGTACCGCCTTCTCTAATTCATGGAGGGTTGGAAAATGGTAGGGCATTCGTGGAGCTTTTCCACCTCTGGTGCTTTGCGGTGGGTTCACGAACTTTAGGGTGTTCGCGGATCTTTACTATCTCTGGTGCTTCACGACGGCCGCAGAGGCAGGGGTTCCACGTCGAGGCATCGCGAGGAAGGGCGTGGGGCCTCGTTTTCTTCATCTTTTTCATCCAATATTTTGGCACCATCATTTAAATATTATTAAAATAAAAATATGATTTTAATAAAATGGTGATAGTTTGTTCAGCGTATATGGGACTTGACCATTACACGACATGCAATTGGGTTACACACCATGTAAAATCCCAAATAAATGTTTTAAGAAAATTGTTTTGCTGAAAATATTTTTTCCTTACTTGAGGCATTATTTCCTCTCAAATGAGATCCATTCCATTTTTATTTTTGGGATATCCAATCTCGGCAGATCATACCTTTGACGGATGATCATCGTGTTGGCTGTAGTGGATCTCTATTAGTATGTGATCTTCCAGTCTCTACTTTTCTTTCATTTCTCATCCTTGGAATTTGAATGATAATATTTGGATTGATAGATCTAGAACTCCATTTTTTTTATCATATTTCTCAATTGAGTTCTTTGATCTTCCACAACCTCATTCTTCATTGGAGATTTCTATTATGGCTATTGTGTTCTGAAAGATTTGTAGGTGGTTACATTTAATAATTCCCAATTGACAGGACCTTCAATTTATGGTTTTTAAAATTGAATTGATTGGATTTTTTTAAAACCAATTTGATGTGAACTGGAATTGAAATCAATTTGGTGTGGACATTGGTTAAAACCCCCATTTCTAATGGAGTTGGAAGTTAGGGCGGGTTTTAAAATTGATTATAATTTCGAAATTATTTGTGGATTGAATTTAGGAAAAATGGATTAAATTGAAATGATATAAACCATTGAATGATTTTGGAATGAGAAGTAATGAAATGTTTAAAATTTCAATGGATATTATTTTAAATGTTATTATTTTTATAAATTAATTGGGAAAATTCCAATACTAGGTGCTAAGATGACATCTGATTTTAAGGCCCGATGTGCCCATAATGATTCAGGGAAAAATTTTGGGTTTTAACAGCATGTGGGTGAGAGTTTTTTGAAAATTTTAAATAACTTTTAAATGAGTTACCTGATCAAAAAATAAAGGGCACCATTGAGCTCAATGTAGTGGATTTACCTTAGGAGCGACTTAATCTTAGTCAGCACTGGTCTTTAGTGAAAAAAACTAAAAATGTAATTTCCATAAATAATATATTTAAATAAAATTATTTTATTTTTAAAATCATAATAAATCATAAAAAGTCACTCAGATTGGAAATCTAAGACCACCGTTGAGTTTTTAAGGGGCATTTTCATTATGTGAGGCCAAACCATGGTTGGTATAGGACAGCTGTTAAATATAGTTTTTAAACATGAATGTCATGAAAATATTTTATAAATAAATTTATTTAATGTTACGTGAAGATGCAACAACGATCAAACTATTATTAAAAATAGTTGTCTAAAATGTAGGGTTATCTCTATAATTGTTGAGTTTACCTTAGTCAAGGAGAAGGGGTCACTCTCACCGACAAAGAGGGGTTGAAGGTCGAAACTATGATCAAGAATCAAGAAATCGATGAATGACAAAAACCCGAACTCTCCCTTCATCAAAAATTGATCCAAATAAAAGGTATGTTGATAGTTTTGTTTTTTATTTCAATACATGTTCTTTATCCCAATAGCGAACCTGGATTAGTTGAAAAACGGACTAATCTATGGGAAGTGTGTATTGTAGGTTGATATTATTATTTTTGCGAGGATTGTTATTGGGTTGATTCATGTTTAGAATTTGTTTATTTACTCTCCGTTCATTAATTCTATCATGAATGAATCGATCCAGACATGAACGAATCCCAGATCCATCCATTTGGGAAATCATGTGCTTTTCCCTATTTTACACATTCTTCCTTCCTCGTGTTTACGATCCGAGAAGCTGATCCAAGATGCGATGGTAGTAGGTGGAGGAAGAGCAAGGTGGTGGCTTCTGCCATTTTAGGTGGATCATGGTGGGGCGAGGCTGTTGGAAGAGCGGCCAATGACAGAGTAAGCATCGGTCCGACAGGGTGGTCTAGCCAGGAGGATCCAAAAATATGGTTGTCGGTAGTAACTCAAATTCCATCCTGGACCATGGGGGTAGAGGCCACAAGCAGAGACCATGTGAGGCCACTGATGGGGTGGACTGTAGGGGTTCTGGTGGATGCAGTCAAGTAAGACCGCATTGGAGGAGGGCCACATGGCGGTTTGGATACAGTGTGATCATGTCACCAAAAAAGTAGTCCGATGACATTATCCAAGGATCTTTCTATCACACAGTCATCCACCAAGTGGAACAGGGGAAGCAGCCAGGGCAGGCCGCATTCAGAGGAGCAGGGCTGGTTTGGTCTGGTCTAAACTGATCGAGTTGGGTTAGACCCTGACCGGGTTGGACCCGTTTACCTAATGTGGGTGTGACATACTAACATAAGGTCTTTTTGATAAGATGTCTATGGTGTAAGTTTGGTTGTGATGAGGAGTTTCTTTTGATATTACTTGGTGGGATTCTACTATAGACGAGTATAGGTGGAGGGTTACCCTTGGTTATTTCCTCTAGGGTTTAGTAAGGAATTACGTACACATCACTTGATAGTAGTCCCCTCTAGAGGAACACTCTTGGAGGGAGTTGTGGTATCCCTCTTTAAGACTAGAGTGGTCTTTTATCTACCCTCCTAATGTTTTGGGGGAATTTACGTGACCTCTGAGTGTAGGGTGTTAGTTCTCCTTCCAGTTGGTTGTATCAATTATGTTGTCGATTTTCTCTATGAAGGATCCCCTATGATACAATCCGAATTAGTAGGTTTGTCGGTATTCTCTAAGGTGTATCTCCTACATTTTGGGATAATAATGATTTGGTTGTCGATATTCTATGAGAAGGATCTCCTCTCTGTATATCATGATCTTCAGCCAGTATGTTCAATTTGGGCAGGGCAAAAATTAGCATGACATCATTGCAAGCGTCTCTGATGACATAAAGGTATTATGAGTGAGTTCTTCTAGAATGAGCATTCTTAAAGATGAATCTTGTGGCTGATATTTGGTTATGACTTACTGCTTTTCCATGTATATAGAAGTGGATGAGACTTTTCATCATGGAATCCTTAATGATTATACCTGTATTTCTTGTTATATTTTTTATTAACACATACCTATGTCTAGATAACTATATCTTCTTAGCTGTGTTATCCATTTTTTGGTATTTCTATGTGGTATCTTCTTCGTGATGTGCCTCAGTGGTCTTTTAATTTTTGTTTTAGGGTGTCCTACTGAGTATTGTGTTACTCAACCTTATACGAGAGTTTTCTAAATGTGTCATGTGTCATTAAAACCATTAACGGTTTGATAGATTCTTTGGTAGACCAGGACTAGGTGGTGTTTAAAAAGAGACCAAATAGTTGAGGTGTGACCCTGTGGCTTCAGAAAACTATTCATTTGCCTAATCTTTAGGTAGGGTATTATGTGGATGAGTTTCACGACCTTATGCTACAAACTCTCTATATTTTGGTGGGCTTGTATTCTGTTCCAGTTGTGCATTATTGCACTATACAATCCACATAACAACCCTTCTTTTTCTTCAAAACATAATCCTAACATATTACATAAACATTAACTTAGGAAAACTCCTAGGATCAAGATTTATAGTGTATTAAGAAATTAATAATATTACATTACAACATAAGACATAAAATACAACATCTTTATTGAAAAAAATATTTTACATGACCACAACATTCCTTCGTACATAGCATTGCATGGGATAACCTGAGAACATACATAAAAAAGGGTGAGATATAATTCATAGTAATGGAGTTAACATGGCATAAAATGAATAATATAGTACATGTCAGGAAATAGGCATATCAATGGAGCGGAAGAAAAACCAGAACATAAAGGCATTATATAGCATGATTATCATAACTTGGAAATGTGGTTACAAAATTTAACATGATATTAGTTTGATCCAAGCATAATTGCACATGTAAAATGATTAGAACCTCATTAAACTTGAATTAGCATGAGTAAACCCACATTTCACTTGATGTATCATGATTCTAATAATTACCCAAGGCATTGAAACTCTATCTGGGCACACCATTCATAATCATTTCATTTCATGCATAAGTGTACCACATGGATCATACAACATGGAATCATTCAAAATAACAATTTATTCCATGAAAAAGGAATTTGAAATAAATTATCAAACAATATAATCGATATGTAAATGTGTGTAAAGGTTAATACCCTTGAGACACAAATGGGAATGGTATTAACTTCACAATGACTTTGTCTTGGAAAATCACAGTGAAAATTCGGCAACCTAAAAACGTTACATTAAAATTTATAAAAATGGTTGATGTGAAAGAAATGGTTATCTCATCATATTTAAAAGAAATGGAAATTAATGGGGTCATATAGATACATTTACAAATATATTTAATGTAATTTAGATGAATAATATAAAATAATTTCTTGAATGTAAATGAGGGAGAAATCCCTTATGAAATTTATGAATGGTTACAGGTGTACATGGGGGCATTAATAATAGAGAAAGGAGTATATAATCAATCAAATAAAAGGGGGGAATTATAGGGGAGGGGATAAATCATACCCCCAATATCTGTAATTGAAAATAAATAGGCATAACAACATAATTAAATTTGGACAAAAATGAGAAATGAAGATTTCAATTACTTGGGAGTGTGATCCCAAAGGATTATGAGAGGCTTGAGATGGAATTATGGGAATATTGGGGTTACTTGGGAGGATAATAGATAGAGTAAATAAGGGTTTGGTCATGCTCTAAATGGTTTGAGTGAAGAGGAATGGAGATTTAGTGGGTTTATATAGGAAAAGAGAGGGAAATATTTTTTATGTAGGTTTTGGATACCATACATTAAATTAATCGAAACCACAAACAATCAGATGTTTTTTTTCACATTATTATTTTTAAAGTGGACTTTAAAATATAAATTTATATGTAAAATGGCCTATCTTATAAAAAAATATTCTTTTTTATGTGGAGGTTAGTCACACTCTCAAGGAAATCATTTTAAAATGTTATAATGTTTTATAAGTCTTTTAGGGTTCACTAATTCATTGTAAAATAAATCAAAAAACCCAAAATAAAATTATTTTAAAGGTAAAACATTTATTTAAAAATCCCCTTTTATATTATTTTTTTACATCAGCATTGGGTCATAATGATGTTACAAAATAAATTATATATTTAAACTCTATTTAATTTTTATCCCAAAATTAGACTATCACAGAAAATAATGAAAAATTCGACGTTGGAAAATATTGACATCCTAATTCCCAAAATAATTTTCATTTTACATAAATATTATTCTAAAAATGTGAATTTTTACTTTCAAAAAACCCGACCTTTATAAAAAATTCATGGGTTTTGACAATAAAAACACTCAAAACTTAATAAAAATTATAATTGTATTCATAAAAAGCATAATATAATTTATATTTAATAAAAAAGAAACATAGTAATAATATTTTATTAAAATATTATTTTATTTAAAAAATTCATTAATTCATCAATATAGATCTCTTAATTGAATATTAACTAAAAATACTGTTTATGCCTTAAAAACTATTTTCAATGTAACAATAATAAAATTAATTTATATTCATTATTAAATACATAACTTATTAACATAATCATGTATCTAGGGTCTTGTCACAAAACCCCTTATAACAGCCCCATATGACCTAAGGGTAAGGTGTGAGATGGTGACTGACTCTAGGGGTGGCGCAGATAACATCGCTCGAGTGGTAATCTCTATAAACTTCCCCTTATCTCATAGACAGTTATGTTCAAGCATAACATGTTGAACCTGAACTTATGATTGGTCAAGAGTGAAGACCAATGACACTGACTCCTTTCCAAGCTCCGACTAATGGGTTTCGTACAAATTAATTATACTAGTTGTGGCCATCACTTCCTTTTTCCAAGTAAATTGGATTTGTTAAAGCCCTATATTTTTACTAATAATGTGATCACTATTCAATGGTTTTATCAGTAATGGTAACAATTTATAATGGTATTTTTAAATCCATAAATATAAAACTAGAGAACTTCATATGTTTTATATTACCATTTTACATAATAATACAGTTAATCCAATGAAGAGTAATATTCATTAGTAAAAGTTTGGGTTGTTACAATATTCCCCCTTATAAAATTTCACCATCTAAATTTCTTTTTAACACACTAAAACAGATGAAGGTAACTTTGCTTCATCACTTCCTCTAATTCCCACTTCACTTATTCAAACATTTGTTTTCTCCACAACATCTTGACGAGGTGCATTGTCTTATTTCATATAACTTTTTCTCTAAGATCTAATATATTCACTTGCTTCTCTTCGTAGGAGATTTCATTCTCCAATGGGTCAACCTCTAGATTTAGTACATGTGATGGGTCAGGTATCTACTTCCTCAAGAGTGATACATGGAATACATCATGTACTTGAGATAGGTATGGTTGGAGTGCTAGTCGACATGACACTGCTCCAATAATATCAAGGTTCTCAAAAGTGACAATTTACCTTCTAATAAGATTTAACTTATTCCCAAATCTCATAACACTCTTCCACATTGATATGTAAAGGAATACAATGTCTCAAACATCAAACTCTATGTCTCATCGATGATTATCAACATAGATCTTTTGTTGACTCTTAGATGCTTTAATGTGTTGCTATATGGTTTTAACCTTATCCGCCATTTCTTCAACAATTTCAAGACCAAGGAGTTTTTTCTTCCCAACATCATCCCAACATGCCATTGTACGACACCTCCTCCCACAAAGGGCTTCATAAGGATCCATTCGTATCCTTGAGTGAAAACTCTTATTGTAAGAGATCTCAACCAAATGAATATGTTGATCCCATCCTCCTCTGAATTCCATTGAAAATTCTCTCAACATGTCCTCATGTGTTTGGATAGTCTACTCTGATTGGGCATCGATTTGAGGATGATAATCCATACTAATGATCAACTGAGTATTCAGATCATGTTGAAGACTCTTCCAGAACATAGAGGTGAATCATAAACCACAATCAGAAACAATAGATAGTGGTACTCTATGCAGTTTTATCACTTCTTTGATATATATATGTTCTAGTAGATCTAATTTATAATCGTCTTGAATTTAAATGAAGTGTGTATTCATTGTATGTTGATCCACAACAGCCCATATTGAATTGATTCCTTTGGAAGTCTTCAGAAGCATGGTGACAAATTCCATGGTGATGTTCTCCCATTTACATGTTGGAATGGGTAATGGTTTCATCATTTCCTTAGATTTTTACCTCTCATCTGTCACCTGCTGACATACCAGACACTTTGATGTATACTCAGTGAACTACTTCTTCATGTTATCCCACTAATAATGCTCTCTGATATCTCAATACATCTTTGTGTTTCCTGGGTGAATGGAGAAATTTGAACAATGTACATCATAAAAAATTTCTTTCTTTGACTCCAGATTTGATGGAATGGTTATTTGTGACCCAAATCTAAAAATTACTTCTTCATTAACATTGAACTATGAGGATTTCCCTTCTCTAATAATTTCTACTTTCTTATGAATTCCCACATAATCCTTTTGAAAATCCTTTAACCATTCAAAAATATATGGTTGAGAAATCATTTGTTAAAGAATTTATGATGTTCCTTTCTTTATGGTTCTCATGGGAATCTTCATCAAATATAATAATATTGGATCATTTTTAATTCAAATTAATTATAGAATCACTTGGTCCTTTCTTCATAGATCTTCCACCAAGTTGGTAGCTTTCCCAGGGTGGTAATGGATTGAGCATTCACAATCTATGATCATCTCTAACCATATTTATTATAAAATGTTCAAATAATTCTATTTGAATATATACTTGAGGATTTTTTATCCATGTATGCTTCACACTTCTCCCCAATGAGGTAATGTCTCCAAAATTTAATAGAAAAGATTACTGTAGCCAAGTCCATATCTTTTCTTGGTTAGTTTTTCAATTAAACATTCAATTGCATTAAAACATAGGAAATGACTTTGTTATTTTTCATCAACAAAAATCCCATGACCTTCTTCAAATCATCAATAAATACCACAAAAAGTTCTCCAATAGTGGGTTGTGTGAGAACGAGTGCAGTGATATGCCTCTTTTTTAACTCCTTGATTCTCACTTCACATTCATCACTCAATGAAAACTTCACTCACTTCCGAGTTATATTGGTAAAATAGTTAGAAAATTATGATACATTTCTCACAAATCAGTGATAATATCTAGCTACCCCTAGGAAGATACATATATTAACCACCGATGTTATCCTCGACCATCCCAATATTTCATATTTCATAGAGGTATCGATATATATCCCATTACTTGTGATGATATGAACCAAGAATGAGACTTCCTTCATTGATAAATAAAGCTTTATATAATTTTCATAGAGATTATCCTTTCGAAAGGACTCTACTAAAGTGGTTAGATGATACTCACGATCCTCCTTGGTTCTGGAGTATATTATAATATCATGTATAAATACTAGCACAAATTTATCAATGTAATCTCTAAAGACTCTAATCATTAAGTCCATGATGATTTTTGGAGTGTTAGTGAGTCTAAAAGGAATTACTATGAATTAATAGTGTTCATTACTTGTAAGAAAAGAAGATTGGGGATATCATCATTCTTCACTGTTACTTGATAACTTCCTGGCCAAAAATATACTTTGGAGAAGTATTTTTATCCATGTAGATGACCAAAAAAGCCTTTAATTCTGGGAAAAGGATAATTTTTCATTATCGTTATTTTCTTGAGCTTACGATAATCAATTCAATGGTGCATTTAACCATCCTTTTTCTGGAGGAAGTGGTCTAGTGCACCCCATGGTGAAGCACTTGGGCATATAATCCTTTTATCTAGATTCTCTTGTAATTGTTTCTTTAAATCCTCAAGCTCCACAACAACCATTCAATAAAGAGTATTCGATATTGGAAACACCCCAGGCATAAGATCATTTAGAATTAAACATCTCATCTAGGTGGAAGACCAAGAAATTCCTTGGGGAACACTTTTGCAAATTCCATCACAATAGGAATGTCTTCAAGGATGGTTGATTCCATAGACTCAATCATCTAGGAAAGATATGTGTTCTCATAGGGCAATAATAACCACGCATGAGATAATGGTTATAATTAAGACTCATCCTCCTCATTGCACTTGTACATAACCAGGGGTTTATTCTCCAAATGGAGAGTGATTTCCCTCTCACAGAAATTTTTGTTGGCTCTATATTGGGAAAGTTATTCCATGCCACAAATTACATCAAATTACACCAAAGGTAGTATGATGAGGTTTTCCAGGATGTTCAAACCACAAATTCAGACAGGGGAGGAGTTATATTTATGTGATGCAATGATTTCCCCATTTTCCAATCTCACCGAAAACTTTACTTAGATGATTACAGATAGTGTTGGTATTGTTCTACTAAACATTTGGGATAACAAATACTAATAACCATAATCAAAAAGTACATTAACTAATCATTAATGAATAACTTTCGTACCTATCACCACTTTATTTTAAGGGTTTTCTTGTGTGGTAGTTATATAAAAAGATCTCCCTTGCTGCCTTGGAAGTTTTTGGTTGCCTCTATAAAAACTTGACTTAGAGAACAATTTGATAAAGTGCCATAATTCTTAGAATTTGAAGCAATGAACAATGCATTGAGGCTCGAAAAGATCATTCCTCTCCTCTTTCACAACAAAATGTTTTTAATGATAGTAGTTAATATCTAGGTGGTCTTCTCTTCCAAACCTAATGTATTTCCTCAAACCCTTCAGGAAATTTATAGGGTGTTTCTTTCCAAAAAATTGGAATGTGGGGTGCTCAAATTTCTTATCACCATTGGAATTATTCATTTGATCACCCAAATTTATGTCCACATTATGATTTTTATCCCTATGATACCCTTGAGATTCACCAATCCCCATTTTAACTTAGATGGCACATCAAACAATTTTATCACATATCACAAAGTCATAGATTTTTAGGTATTTCTATAGGCTTGGTTTTAGGCCACCAAAGAAGTTTCCAACCTTTCATTTGGGGGTAACAAAAAATTCATAGGCATATCATGCAAGTCTTGTGAATTTTTCCTCGTATGCTTCAATATATTAGTTTTATTTTTTTAGGAGGGAATATAAGTCCATTTCTTTCTTAAGTTGGATGGTGCTATGAGAATATTTGTCACTTTTTTTTTCAGAAATCATTCAATTCCAATGCCTCGATCTCCTCCTTAGGTTTCTTATTTTTGATCAATGACCACTATTGATAATCATTTCTCTCCATACGATATGTATCAAAATGTACCTTCTCTAGTTCATAACATTGATGGATGGAGAAGATATTCTCAATGGAGTTCATCCACTATTCAGTGATTGAGGGAACAAATGATTCATTAAATGTAGGAGTCCTTTTTCTCATGAAGCTCATGATTTCGGCTTGTTAATTGGGGGGGGGGGGTGTTGAACATTTCACTTGACCCATGTTTTTATTCAAAAGTTGAGTTAACTGAGAGATTATCGTGATAATTATTTCAATACTCACTCATATCAGATTGGGAATCTTATTAGAACAATCAAAAATTTGATTTTCACATCGATTGTTAGCCAGAGTCCTCCAATTACCGGCCATTGGATGGAATAAATAAAAATTTAGTGGTAACACATAAAGGGGGATCCAATGATAGAAAGGGATAACTTATAAATTAATTTTATTCTCTTAATTTATCTATGTTATCCATTATTTAGTTCCCAACATATATTATTAGGGTAATTTAATTTAATACCCTTAATAATTGTTCATAATAATTTTATGAACTAACAATACCATATCCCTCAATAGTGTAATAACCAATGGTGTTTAAAGTCCCATTGTCATGCACCCGTTCCAATTCGAGTCTAGATCAGTGCAGTGTTTTCAGGTTTCACCTATAGATACATTTGTGCCAATGCTGTCTCTACCTGCTTGTATCTAGGAAGTGATGTATTTTCTAAATAAACCACTTACAAAATACTCTCTAAAATTTAGGGATGTTTTTAGTATACATAGTATTGTCCCTAAGGCTTTAACTATGGTTTTATAATCATAATCCAAAAAATAACTAAACCTATCCTATAATACAAACCATAAAAACCCTGCTCTTCATTACACACTTAAACATGATTTATTACATAAAAATTTACCTAAAACAAATCTAAGGATCATCAGGTCTAGTCTCTTGAGATATTAGGAAATTTACATGACAACTTATGACATAAAATACAATATCTTTATTGAAAAATTATTTCACATGACCCCAACATTTCTTTGTACTTAACATTGCATGGGATATCCTGAGGATATACATAAGAAAATGGTGAGATAAAAATCCCAATTAGGGGTTAAATAAGGCATAAAATGAAGAATATAGTAAATATATAAAAATAGGCATATTAAGGGAGAACAAGAGAAACATGAACATAAATGCATGATATAACAATATTATCATAACATGGAAATGTGGCAACAACATTTAACATGATATTAGAACGACCCAAGCCTCATTTCACATAGATCATGAGTAAAACCTAATTGAACATGAATTAGAATGAGTAAAACCTCATTTCACATAATGTATAATGATACAAATCTTTACCTAATGCATTGGAGCACTATTAGGGTGCACCCATCTTATTCATTTCATTTCATGCTTAAGTGTGACAGATGGATCATACAACATGGAATCATTCAACATTATCATTTATTACATGATAAAGAAATGTTGAATACATACATTAAATTTTATAATAAATAATTAAATGTGCGTAAAGGTGAATACCCTTGATAGAGAAAAGGTCACAGTATTCACTACACAAGGACTATGGCTTGAAAAATCATGGTGCAAATTAGGCAGCATAACGATGTGACATAAGAATTCAAAAAAGTGGTTGATAAGAGAGAAATGGGTATCTCATCACATGTAGATGAAATGGACAGTAATGGGGGAATATGAATACATGTACCAACATATTTAATGTAATTTAGATGCATAATATAAATTATTTTCTTTAATGTAAATGAGGAGAGAGAAATTCCTTATAGAATTTCAGCATGGTAATAGGTGTACATGGGAGGAATTAATGAGTGTGAAAGGGGTATCTCATAATTAAAACACAATTAGGGAAGTATTGGGGAGGTTAAAAATAATACCCCAACATTTCTAATTGAAAATAAAAGGGCATAAAAACATAAAAAAATTTGGACAAAAATGAGAAATAAAGAAATCCCTTTCCTAGAAGTGTGATCACAAAGGCTTGGGAGAGGATTGAGAGGGGATTTGTAGGATTTAGGTGTGACATGGCAGGATTCCAGAGAGAGGATTGAATAGGTTATATGGGATCTAAATTGTTTGAGTGAAGAGGAATGGAAGAATGTGTGGTTTATATAGGAAAAGAGAGGTAATTAATTATTATTTAGGTTTTGGAAACCACACATTAAACAAATAAAAACAAAAAACCATCCCACTGTTTTTACCCATGGTTATGGAAAAAGTGGAGTGGAAAAATTTATTTAATAATTCCAATAGACGAATTTATTAAAATATTAGTCTTCTTTATGTGGAGGTGATTCACACTCTTAAGGATATCATTTTCAAATGTTAAAAAGATTTATAACTTGAAGATGGTCCACAATGGATTTTTAAAATAACTAAAAAAATTAAATTATTTTAAAGGTAAAATATATATTGGTAGAAAATACCATTTATATTATTTTATTACATCACTATTGGGTTATTATGTTGTCATAAAACACATGAAATATTTAAACAATGTTTAATTTTTACCCAATAATTCGACTGTCTTAGAAAATTAGGAAAAATTCTCCATTGGATAATTTTGACTACTTGATTATAGAAATAATATTCATTTTATCTAAATAATTTTCCAAATGTATGAATTTTTACTTTTAAAATAAAAATTGGCATTTATCAAAAATTCATGGGATTGGAAAAAACACCTTTCATACATTAATAAAAAATTCAATTGTATTCATAAAAATTATTCAATAATTTTTATATAATAAAAATTTATTTCTTAATAATATTTTATTAAAATATTATTTAGTTTAAAAAATCCATTAATTCATCAAAATATAACTATTAATTGAATATTAACTAAAAATTTTATTATTGATTTTAAAACTATTTATGATGTAATAATAATAATATGAATTTATATTATTTATTCTCCCAAAAAATAGTGCAGATAATCATAGTGCTAGGATCTTGTTATATAATCCCTTATAACACCAACATATGACCTAAATGTAAGGTGTGCGATGGTGAAAGACTCTTGGGGTGGCTCAGATAAAATCACTTGGGTGGTAATCTCTATAAACATCCAATTCTCTTGTAGGCGGTTCCGTTCAAATGTGTTGAAGCTTGGATTTGGATTGGTCAAGAATGAAGCCTATTGATTCCACCTCCTTTCTGAGCTCTGAAAAATGGGATTTGTATAGAGTAATTCTACTAAATGAGACCATCAATTCCTTTATCTTAGTAAATTGGAATTTTAAAGCCCTATACTGATACTAATCATGTGATCACTATTCAATGACTATGTTAGAAATATTAAAAATTCATAATACTATTATAAAATACAAATACCGAAAACCAATGAAGTTAATATGTTTTATATAACCATTCTACATAATAATACATTTAATCAGATCTAGAGGAATTTTCATTTGTAAAATTTTGGGTCATTACATTCTGGTCGTACTCTATGGATGGTATAATAGTGTATGAATACACTGTTTACATTGTGTTTTTACATTTCAGTTTTTTAGGCTTGGATATGGGGGTATGTGTACATGTACTTAGTAAAATGCCTCCCATTTGTATGATAATCCTACTCGGTGCGTTTCTCAAGCCCCTGGGCTATTATAGGTGGGCTACGAGTAGTCACAACATGGGACCCTCTGGGATGGGTCATCACCGAGAGATATCTAAGAAGGAAAGTTATAATTTAGGATCGAGAGTATGTGAGATTTTTTTGGGAAAATATGTAATGTGTTTTGAGTTCAGCATTCATGCCACTGACCCTAGTGTTGTTGCGGTATCTGATGTATCCATACAAGAGGAAAATGGACAACTACTTGTCAACTCGATTCATGAAAACATTTAAAAATAAAAAATAAAATAAATGTACATTCATCATATAGGAATGGGATTTTTTCCATGTCCTTATTGAGTCTTCTCACTAGGAATACAATTTTAACCATAATACATGTTGTTTTACTTCAAGATGCTTCCACGTAGATAGCTGTCTAGGATTCCAATGCATGATCACAAGGATGATCCGTGGGGTTACTAGATATTAATATAGGGATTTGAACTAGAGATATAACCTATGAGTGGTGTACCATCTATACCTACACATATAGATCATCACATTTTATTTGTTGTAGGAAGGTATGAGATGCACCAGTTGAGTGCACTTCATGAGTTTCAGCGATAGAGACCCCTCATGTTCTAGAGAGTACCCAACTCTTAGCTAGATGAGGACTAGATTGAGGTAGTGACTGAATACTCCATCATGTTATAGCAT
This sequence comes from Viscum album, assembly GCA_963277665.1. Taxonomy (NCBI): domain Eukaryota; kingdom Viridiplantae; phylum Streptophyta; class Magnoliopsida; order Santalales; family Viscaceae; genus Viscum; species Viscum album. The sequence continues at coordinate 1,925,995,911 of OY728138.1, forward strand.
CATCAGATCAGGTGGTGGTCTTGGTGGGGATCCTTCAACATGGCTGGGAAGGGATATAGTTGTGTTTAGATTACCCAATCTTAAATTGAGGTGACTTTTCTATGGACATAATTATAAAATCTTTTTCGGAGATGGATTTATCATCCTAGTAGAAAAAGGCTATGCATTCCCATGAGCTTATACTACTCCATCAGGTCGATATGTTGGTATATGAGTATTAAGAAAGTCATACCAATCTTTCTAGATGCATGATAAATATGATACGTGAGTAGTGATTCAGGGCTCGAACCTTCATGAAAGGTGTGTTTATGGACATCCGAGCCAGAGTTATTCCAATGTGAATTCCTACTTACGAAAAGGTTTTAGAGTGAACCTTTGTGGTTGAAATTCACTTGGATGTGCCGATATAGCTTTTGAATTCCAATAGTGGAAAATCAGGGAAATGGTGGATGGGTCGCTGAAGAAGAGGTAGTGATAGGAGCAGATAGATCCATTTAGTAGTGGACATGGAAGAGGATCTGGGGAAGTAGTATGTGGTATCCAATGTTTTGATGCGTTACCACCTCCACCATAGGTGGTCCATACCAGACATAGGGAGTTGGAGGAATGCGATGAGTCAGTTGCAGGATGTCGAGGCTTATGACCCCTAGACTCAAAGAATTGATCAAGGTACGATTTGGGTATTTCTACTTTAGCTTTAGTAGATAGAAAAAAATTCTAGTGTTTTCCCTTATTACAACATCCCCTATTTAGTACTTAGAGATTATTCTTAAACCATTGACTTGAAATAAACATTTAGAAAAACCTACTAGAAGAGACTTGATAATCACACACTAGTACCAAAAGTGTGACATGACTCTTAAAGGTTAGAGTTTTTATTGTGATATCTATGTAGTAGCATCATGTCCATACAATTTCATTTTTGGTATGGACTAGAATCCATAGTTCATGCTCAGATAGATTGTTTTAGGATAACGGTGTGATTAGTTCACGATAATAGAACCAGATTTACCTTTTTACTAGTAAAAGGAAAATCCTTCCTGCTCAGGATAGACTCACGCACATGAGGGTGCAGCCAATTACTCTTTAGTTGCCTATACTGAACCTCAGTTCAATGGATGTTTTTAGTCCCCTATTTCTCATAAAGGTGTCGGAGTATAAGGAGGTGTTCTGTGAAGCTGTTCTAGGTTTACCTCCCCATCAAGAGGTAGAATTATGCATTGATCTATACCCTTGGACAAAACAGACATCTACACCTGCATTCTATATAGATTTCACATAGCTTTCTAAGTTGAGGGTATAGTTGTAGGACCTACAGAGGAAGGTCTTCATGAGACCCATTGTTTCACATTAGGCGACCCCACATTTTTTCCAAGAAAGTATATAGGAGGTTAAGGTTATGTGTGGAATTTGGGAACTTGAATCAAGTAACCATGAAGAAAATGTATGCACCACTGAGGATTGAAAACCTCTTCGATCAGCTTATGGGAGTGAGGTGGTTCTATTAGATATAACTCTGATCTAGCTATCACTAGCATCATGTACGCGATGAAGATGTACCAAAGAGAAACTTTGGATGTCGGTACGACCACTATGAGTACATAGTGATGTTGTTTGGAATTAAGAACACCCCAAATATTTTAAAAGGAATCATGAAAAAGATATTTTATCCTTACATATACTGGTTCATCGTGGTCTCCATTGATGAAATCCTATTATTCTCAATGTCCATGGATGAGCACAAGATACACATGAGAATGGTCCTGAACAAACTCTGAGATCACCAACTTTATGGTAAGCTCTATAAGTGTCAGTTCTAGATTTGAGAGATCCAATTTCTATGACACGTCATTTTAGAGGATAAACTTGTAGTTGATATGGTGAATATTGAGGTGGTTCTTTCTTTGGAGCCACCAAATAGTGTTAATGATCTGTAGAGTTTTCTGGGTTTAGCTGGGTTCTATCAGAGGATTGTACACAACATTTCTAGAGTATCATCACCCTTGACAACCTTGAATCACAAGGGTAAGTCTTTCATATGGAAAATTAAGTGACACAAATTCCTTAAGGTGTTGAGATAGAGGTTAAGGATACAGTTACTCCAGGGCTATATCTTTCAGATTGTATATACTCTTGGGAAGAGGGACATGGAGGCAGACACTCTCAGCTTGAGATCTAGCTTGCAGTTGCGTAGTGTGGTGTTAGAATATTTGTCCATTTTTAAGATATAATTTATGGATAGATAATAAAAATCGTACCCCTTGTAGATGGTTGTCAACCCTCTAATCTTATAGTGAGGCCGGGAGGCATAACATAGAGATGCTGACGATGCAGATCTATATGATAAAATTTCCATAGGGCATGCCCTTAATGGATATTCCAAAGGTCAGGAGTATGTAGTTATTTTCAAAGGATACAAGATTATAAATGTGTCATTGCGAGATGAGGTTATGAGGGATTTCATGAATCCACTTTAACGGTACATCCAAGTGTGAAATTATGTACCTTGACCTCTGATGTCTATTTGGTGGCAAGGGATATAGAAGAAAGTTGCAGAGTTTGTGTCTCGATGACTTACTTGCCGATAAGTGAAGGATGAGGATCGGGTTTCAACTGGTTTTACTCTACCCCTTGAGGTTCCATAGTGGAAGTGGGATGGGATATTGATGAACTTTGTGATGTGTTTAGAACATATGTTCAGGGAAAAAATTTCATCTATGTGATTGTTGACTCACTCACCATGATGGCCCACATATGAGGTTTTTTTGGAGCAGAGTTCAGTAGAGATCTTGGGATGCCTCAACGTGCATTATATCATTTGTCTCCATGGATTCCCTTTGATGATAGATTATATTAATGATGCTTTCTTGTCATCCCAGTTATGGAATGGATTTTAGGATGAATTTGGGACTCCATTTCAGTTGAGCATAGTACATCACCCACAGACAGAAGAACATACTAAGTTGACAATTCAGGTTCTTAAGAGAATGCTATGGGCTTGCATGATAATGTTTTGGCCTCATTTTGGAGGATCACCTACCTTTGGTGGAGTATTTATACAACCAAAACTACGATTCCACCATCAGTATGGAACCATTGGACCATTGGTACGTGCAACCCTGCAAGTCACCATTGTATTGAATAGACCCAGGAGAGTCATCACTCATGAACAAAGAGTTGGGGAAGGATACTATAGAGAAGGTTTAGGTAATCTATGAGTTGATTAAGACTGCATAGAGCCAATATAAATCTTATAATGATAGGTGATAGTGACCTTTGGAGATCGAGGATTGATACCATGTGTTCCTTAGAGTCTATCATCGAAGTGTGAACAAAAGATTTGGATGGGGTGACATGCTCTCTATGAGGTTCATCAGCCATTTCTAGATACTGCTTATAGTTGACAAGGAGGTGTACCTCTTGGATCTACCCCCACAGTTGGACTGGGAACATGAAATCATCAACTGGTATCAGAAAAAGAGATACGTCCATGATTCATCACACGTCATTGACAAGGGTGACTTTTACGAAGTACTCACTAGAGAGAGATGATTTATAGGTGTGGATCCCTTGTGGATGTTTCATTCCTCTGGTGCATGTTCAATGGAAACATGAGAAACTCTCAGGGAGAACATGGAAGGGGGAGGCTCATGTTCATGCCCCATACCCTAATATTTTTGAGTAGACATTTTTTTGGATCTCAAGGACCTAAGGCCCGAATTTTGGGAGAATGTAATGACTATGAATTTCCCTAGTTTTATTTTTATAATCTAATTATTAAAATTCCAATATGAGGAGAATAGACTTCATGCGATTCTGAGGACCGGTGTTCCTGAAAATATTCCCTAAATATGTTATGTTTTTAATATCACACACACATGAATTTTATGAAAATGCATAATAACTTTTAAATGAGTGCATGAATCCAAACTCATAGGTCATGATTGAGCTAAATACAGTGGATTTTCCGTAGGCATGACTAAACATTAGTTGGCACTAATCATCTAATGAAAAATATAAAAATGGAATAACCATAAATAAAATTATTAAATAAAATTTTTATTTTTAAAATCATTATAATTCATAAAAGGTAAATCAGATTGGAAATTTGAGTCCACTATTGAGTTTATAAGTTTTATTTTTCTTTAGGATATGCCTAAAAATGTACAACACATACAAACTCTGAATGATATTTTTTAGATGTGGATGTCATTAAAATATTTAATGAAAATATTTAATTTAACTTTATGTGATGACGTAGCGGTGGATACCCTATTTTTAATAAGCCTGGTCAGAAATCCAGGCTTATCGCCATTACCATGGAGTTTCCCTAAGGCAAGGAGAAGGAGGCCCTCCCAAAAGTGATGACAGATTAGAGTTTGGAACTCGGTTCATTCTTCGATGAATTGAGAAACGATGACAATGTAGCTTCACCCTTCATCGACGACTGATCCAAACCCCATGTAGGGTGTGACTTCTATTTTTATTTCCTTCAATTTTCATTATACCTACGATGAATATGGATTAGTATATAAACATACTAATCCATGGGTCATGCAAATTGTGTGTTAGGCTTATTCTATTCTGGGGATTGTTATAGGGGTGATTAATGTCTACTTTTTGTTAATTTCCTATTCATTATTTAATTATAACATGAAGGGATCGAGGCCAAACAAAAAGTAAAAGATCTATCCTTTTTTTATTTAATGAGATTTGTCCCATTTTCTATTATACTCATTCCTCATGTTTACAATCTGATATGGGGATGAAAACCTTGTTAGTGCAAGGTTGCAGTTGTGCAATGTGGAAGATCTGGACATTTCAGGTGGAACACGGTGGCTCGAGGCTGCTGATGACAGAGGCATCACTAGTCTGGCATTAAGGAAATAAAGTTAGACCCAGAAATATGGTCACCAACAGGGAGGCTAGCTACTGCGACTAAGCAAGGCCGCCGTTATGGTGTCCAATGACAATTGCGGTGGACACGGTCCATGGGGTATCACATCAGAGGAGGACCTCATGGCGGGTCATGCGTACCAGTGGTGTGAAACATAGTCCTAACTTGTTGACCAAGGTGCTATCTGAAACAAAGTTTTGTGACCACATGGAATAGGGGGACCAGCCAGGGAGGGCCATGTCCCGGGGAGTTGGGTTAGCCCGCATGACACAGGTCATGCTGAAAAAAAATTGGCCACTTCAGCGGACTAGTGGGCTGGACCACGTGGCCTAGTCGGCTGGGCCACAAGTCCCAATGCATCACAATCTAGCGGTCCATTAAGATGAGTTATTTTGGGCCATCCTAGACTGACCGGGTCGAGTCGGTAGGAAGGGCCATGTTAGACCCTAATGAGGCCAGACCCTTTTCACTAAATTGGTCATATCATTCAAATGAATGATCCATTTGATGAGCCGTCTACAGCATTGGGATACATGAAATGAAATATTTATTTAAATATGACTTTATGGGTTTATAGTATTGATCATTATATGTTTATGGTTTACTTTGGCTCATTCATTGATGGTTTTGTATGGCATTACGTCCACATCACTAGATAGTAGTCCCCTATAGAGGCTGAGTCCAAGATAGAGTTGCAGTATCCCCCCTTATGATTAGATTAATCCTACATCACCTCCATTAAAGTTGTTTGGGAATTGAATAAACCTTAGAGTGTAGGGAATTAGTCCTCCATAAAATGGGCTACATCGATAGGGTTGTCAGTATTATCTATGAAGGACACCATACGATACGAGAAGCATCGATAGACACGTCGGTATTCTATAAGGAGGATCCCCTATGTTGCAGGATAATACAGATTTGATTTTTGGTATATAATGGAGGTATCGCCTCTTTGTTTATCATGCTCTTTGAAAAATATGTTCAATTTGGGTGGGCCCAATTTAGCAGGACCTCTGGCAAAGATTCTTTGATAACATCATGGCTCGAGGAGTGAGTTCATCCTGAATGAGTGTTCCTTGAGCAGAATCTTGTGGTTGATATTTGGTTTTAAAATACATCTTCACCATGTATATGGATGTGGTTGAGACCTTACGTCTTGGAATCCATTACGAGAATACCTTGATGTTCGTGTTATATGTTCTATAGACATATACCTATGCTTATCTGACTATATGTTCATAGTGGTGTTTTCTATTTGTGAAATTTCTACACGATATCTTCTTCATGATGTTCCTCTGTTATATTTTACTTTGGGATTCATGGTGACCTATTGAGTATTGTTTTACTGATCCATACACCGGATTCTCCAACACATGTCGCTTATTTTGTGGAAAATCGATGCTTTGATGGTGTCTTAGGTGGACTAAGACCAGGTGGTTCTTAGAGAGAGACCCAAAAGTTTTGATGTTCTCCTACGGCTTCAGAGAACAGTTCAGGAACCTACCCAATACGTAGGGTATTATATAGATGAGCTTCAAGAACTTATGCTACAGACTTTTTCCCTTTTGGTGGGCTTGTATTCTGACATATTTTTACTTTTATACATTTTACATTACTGTCATACTCTGTGGTTAGTTTCTTAATGCATGTAATAATTTTTTACATAGTGTATTTATATTTCAATATTTTGGGCTTGGAGACGTGTGCATGAGTACATGTAATTAGAAAAATGCCCCTTATTGTTGGATATTCTTATGAGGTGCTAGTCGCCAGCCCATGGCCAATTAGTAGTAGGCTTGGGGTAGTCATGACATGGGCCCCTCAAGGACTTATGAAGAAAAAATAATCTATTTTGGTTTTTCTAATGAAATTGGAATATTGAAGTTGAAAATTGTGAAATTTTATTTTAAATAGTTTTGAAATAGTTTTCCTATTATTGAATGATTGAACGAGAACATGAAAGAGTCGGTAGTTAGTGGGCTATTTGGAAAGAACATGTTAGGATTGTAATTACCTATCACATGATTGATGATTTACAACAATAAAAAATCTGGTTTTATATGTCTTATTCACAGGGGGAGGTCAATGTGTCCTATTCAGTGTGTTCCCAAGGGATGTGTGTATACATACATACCTTGATATATAATTTGATTTGTGTGAGAATACCATATTATATAACTATTTCTCCGTAAGGTGGATGACCATAGTTCTTGTTCTTTTTATTTTGATATATACAAGAATGTTTTTTAAACACCTTTACTCATGCCTAATGATTTATATAAAATGTTTTCTATAACTTTTTTAGATAATTCAGTTTTGATATATGTTCCATCATTTTAAATTAAAAGTATGTTTTATTTAAAATAAATATAATTTCAGGTATATTTTGATTAAAATTTAATTCATTATTTGTTTTATTTATTGTGGAATATTTATAAGTACTTGTCCTTAAACATTATACAATTTAGTAAATTTCATTAGAAATCACATCCATATATTTATAAAGATCATTTTGGTTTAGAGTTTTAGAAAATTAGGACATAAAACATACCTACCAATCCAAAAGAATACAAAGTTAGTACTACTAAAATAATATCATTTTCTACCATAATAAAAAAATTAACAAAAACATGAAATCTTTTCATGAAAAATCATCAAAACATTCATCTTGGCTTGTTTGTTTCTTTTACCCATCCACAAATCCATGATATTTCTTTAATCACTAGATGAGAATAAAAATTATAGTAAGGGACATAAAAATAATGAGGGAAACCATTATTCCATGAATACATATAAACATATTAAATCATTTCCAAAAATATATACTTCAATCCCAATAAGTATCATATTGTGACTTTGTGAAAACATGTCATTTCCATAGAACATGGAAAAAATAAATAATACCAAAAAGGTAAAATGTGGAATTAATTAATCATGATTTTTACCCACTCAGATACCATATGATTTATAACCCTCATGGTTTCCATACAATGTATCCCTCACAACTTCCTTATAATGTATCCCCCACAGCAAACTTAGGGTGTAACCATCAGAGTTACACTTGCAGTAACTATTTAGTCGACATCATATGTTAATATACCCAATAAATTAGATGTATATATTGGTCTCACCCTTCATCACTAAAAATTACTAAAAACCATAAAATATTCATAAAAATAACAATACATTCATAAAAACATTCCCTATGAATTTATAAAATTAGAAATTAAAAATATGATTTATAAAGAAAAGTCCCTTACAAAAAACATATAATTGAAGTGGTAATTGATAAAAATAATGGAATATGTTTCTAAAATATAAATATACATAATAAAAAACATAATAAAATAAAAATTCATTTCACTAATAATCTTAGTTTCACATAATCAATGAATCCGGAGGTCATCCCAATGAATAGAAATTAGGTTAAGAATTCCCTTACCTTGGGGTTGTCTTATTTAAAACGTGGTGAAACCTCATATATAATGGCATAAAAAGTGTTATTAATATATTATATATCCATATAAAATAATTTAATTACTTATATGGTATTTTTATATCATTTACACCCATTTATTAAAAATATTTTTTTATTTTGATTGTTTTGGGTTCATTTATTTCATGGTTTCTATGGTTGGAGCATTGTGGATTTTCTTATCGAATGGAAGAAAAAATATAGAAGTTGAATGAAATGGTGTTAATATGTTTCAATTATTTTAAATTATACCACATATCATTTTTTCCTGATATGTGGATGTATTATTATAAAAAATATTAATGAAAATGATTTAATTTATTTTTACGGTTTTTATGATCACTACGAACCTATATCAATTTATTTAATACGATGTTTATATATTGGTTATAGAACATTAAATAAATTATTATATTTTTAATAATATATTATTTAAATATAATAATTAGTTTTTACCGGCCTTGATGTTTGTACTAAAAATGAAACTGTATCATGCATAATAGTGGTAAATCGACACATCATGGATGATGTTCTCATTTTTAGAATATAAGGGGTATGAGAAGAAGTTTGATGACAATTTTCTACATTAAATTGATAAAATTATAGTATATATATAATATTATAGAGTTTTAATTCAACTTTGACAAGTGTAGGTGAAGAGAGAAAATTAAATGAAAAGAAATTGAGATGAATATAAAACTAAATAAAAGTTAATTTTACCCCTTGAATTCTCCTCCATGAGATCCTCCTTATGGCCTTAGTTTTTGGCCTCCTGGAGAGACCGTAAGGTCTTGGATATGGGTAAGATTAATTGAAATGTAATTGGGTAGAAATTAAACTACCTAAAATGATTTTAGGTGTGAGGAGAAAAGGTGATGAGAGGTGGTATTTATAGCAGAGGAGGGGTGTTTTCTCATTATTATAATATTTAGATTATTATTTTGTATCAATCCTATGTATACATTGATATCAATAATTAAATATATTTATATAATGAATTAGTATTCTATATTATTGTACTCACCTTAATGATAACTCGAGGAATAGTGTATTTAACTTATAATCTATATATACCGTAAATTACTGTATTTTTCTACACACAAAAATATTCATGTATTTTAGAAAAATAACAAAAATTCACCCTAACCATTTTTTGATATGTAGAATTAATAAAGTAACACCATTTCCTGAAAATAAATGTTTAAATATGAAAAAAATTATTTTGTAATTAAAATCCTAATTTATTCTTAAGCACAAATTTTAAAACAATAACCGTCTTTATAACACTTTGAAAAATTAATAAAAGTCTCATAAAATTAAATTATAATCATAAGAAAACAAGTATTTATTTAGGAATATATTTTTGGAAGATATATTTTATTTTAAATTATTATATTCATTATAAAATTATAATTAAATATTTATGACTTACCAAAATACCAACGCATAATTTATCATTTCCAAATCATTTATTTTCTTATTCCATGATATAAATATATAACGATTAAACTTATAAGATACCAAAATTATATTTATACTCTCATAAGGGAGGTTATTATTCAATTGGACATATTATTGTTACTAATTGTCATGAATGTATTTATATGGTCAAATTTCTATTCCATCAATATAAATTTCTTAATTTCTATAAATACAAGTTCATTCATTATACCTTTATAATGAATTTAACTATTTAATTATAGATCGAAAACAAATTAATTTATAATTACTTGGGTTTTTTGCATTCCCCCATACATATGTAAATTTTATTCTCAAAATTTTAATTCACTTATTAAACAAGTGAGGATACCTTTCCCTCATAGAATTTTCAGATACCCATTTTGTTTCTTCAACAATGTGGTTTATACAAAAAACATTAACCTGGTGAATTAACATTATCCAAAATAAATTCTCCCAATTATTAAGAATCTGAATAGGTTTTTCTTTATAAAAAAGGTTATCTTAAAGTTAGACTACTTCTGGGTTAAAAAAAATCAGTGAATCTGGAAATGATTTTATCAACATAGAAACATGAAAAACATTGTGTACCTAAGACAGACTCAGAGGTAAAGATAATCAGTAAGAGACTGATCCAAATTTATCTAGGATTTCATAAGGTCCAATGAAATTTGGACATAGCTTTCTTTATTACCGAAACATATAACACTTTTCAATGGTCAGATTCTAATAAAAATAAGATCACAAACCACAAAAGAAAAGTCCTTGCTCTTTTTATCTTCATAACTTGTTTTCCTACTCTAAGTTATCCTCATGTGTTTCTGGATCATCAAAACTTTCTTAGACACATATTCTAGTAATTCTGGTCCCATCAGCTTCCTTTTACTAACATCATATTCCAATTTTGGAGTCTAACAACACTGTACATATAATGCCATAACAGTTTCAATCCATATACTGGAATTAAAATTTTATTATAAGAAAAACTACACTAAAGAAAGTTGTTGATCGAAACTCCCTTAGTAATCTATTTAATAAATGTGAATCATGTCCTCTAAGGTCTTAATTGTTCGATCATTCAATCAATTTGATTGTGTAAGAAAATAAGTGTTAAAATTTTATTTTGTTCCCAACAACTTATTCATTCTTTTTTAATGGTAAAATTTAACCTGGGATCATGGTCAGATACAATAGAAAGAGGAACTACATCTATCCTAAAAATCCCTCTATGGAATAATTGAGAAATATGATCCAAATAAATAGTATCTTTAATAGGAATGAAATGTTCAGATTTATTTATAATTTCTATAATAAAAAAATAGAATTGTTACCTCAAGAATTCATTGGTAGTCCCCCCACAAAATTCATGGAAATATTTTTCCATTTTAACTCTACAACTAGAATATACTGAAGCATCCACTTGCAGAATATTCTCTCTTAATTATCATATTGACAAGTCAAATATTTAATTCTAAAATTTTCAATATAACTTTTTATTCCTTCCCACCAGTAATACCTGAAGGTCTATGTACAATTTTGTGTTGCTAGGATGAAATGAAAACAGATAACTATGAGATTTACTAAACATAAGTTTCTTAAACTATGGACCATAAGGCATAAATAACCTCTTCTGAAATCTCAAAATACAATCTATGTAAACATAAAATTATGGAAACATTCTCCTTTTTCCAATTATACCTTTTTTATAACATTATATAGTCTTTATATGGTTTCTTAATTCTTTCTGAGAGAGATGACTGTACTGAAGCCATAAAAAAATAGAGTAATTTCTTGTACGCACAACTTCCAATCCAAAATTCATCAAATGAGTAATGAAGGGGTCTTATTAAAAATGTAACATGATTAATGATTCATGATGTTTTCAACTCAAGTCACCCCCCACATTATTTGTTTTTCAAGGTTGGAAATTGATCATGCAATAATAATCCATTATCTGTTCGAGATATATTATTTTCCTCATGTTTAATCCCTTCCATGTGAATATATATTTCATTACTTTAGGTCTAGTATATATTTCACCTTTGGATCTATATAAATCATAAGTCCATATATTCAATGAAAAAAACATAAGTTATAATTCTAAATCATGTGTGGGATAATTTAACTCATGAGGTTTCAGTTTGATAGAACCATAAGTAATTAACTAATAATTTCTGTATTATAAAACAACCAAGTTACTTTATTTAAGAACCACTATATATGAAAAAGTCTCTATTTATGGAATTCAGGGCCAAAATTGGAGCATTCACTAATCTATTCCTCAGTTCGTGAAAACAAACATCACCATTTTATGTCCAAATAAATTTAACTTCTTTTCATGATAACTTAGTTAGGGGGCTAGAAAACAGTGAATTTTTTTAACAAGCTAATAGTAATAGTCGGATAATATAAGAAAAATATGAATATTGATAAAATTTATTGGTTTTCTGAATTCATCAAAAACATTTGTTTTAGATGGATCAACTATTATGCCATCCTTATTTAAAATGTGACATAGAAAATAAATCTTTTGTAACCAAAAATAACATTTACCAAATATTCCAAATAAATTATTTTCATCAATAGGTCACTGAATAATCCTTTGATGTTTTTCATGATCCTTATAACTTTTTAAAAATACTAGAATATCATCAATAAAAAAATATCAATATATTTAATGAATATTTTATTCCTGAGATCCATAAATACATCAGGGACATTTTTCAATCCAAAGGGCATAAAAAAACTCATAAAGACCATATCTATTATGGAATGTTTTTTTAAATGTAATCAGCCTTCAACATTAGCTGATGGGAACTGGATTTCAATTCAATCATGGAAAAATACTATACTCCCTAGAGGCGTTAAAACATGTCATTAATATGAGGAAATGGATTCGTATTCTTAATAATAATGTTATTTAGTTCCCAACAATCAATGAAAATTGTCATGGATCCATATTCCTATTTAATAAAAAATAGGAGCAGCCCATGGTGAGGTTCTAGGATGAATGAAGGCTTTATCAAGAAACTTTAGCTAAAATTTTTTCAAGTCATGAAGTTCCACTTGAGCCATTTGATAAAGAAGTTTTCAAATTGGATTATAATCTCGATCCAAATTAATAGAAAATTTAACATTCTATTTAGGTATAACACTAAGAAACATATCAGAAAAAAATTATAGATATTCATTTACTAATGGAACATCATTAATTGGATAATTAACCATATTTTCAACAATATGTGAAAGATAACATTAAATTCCATATTTTAATATTTTTTTAGCTTCTTAATATGTTTTCAATTGTATGGGTTCATTATTGTATAAAAATTAAAACTCATTATAAAGAAACTTTTTTATATTTACAATCAATCTTAGAATGATAAATACAATGAGAATCCATACCCATAATAACATCAAACTCTACTGATGAAAAACAATAATGTTTTCCGGTAATTCCTTTCCATAAAAAACAACACGAATATTCATATAATATCATTTAGTATTAATATTTCCTTTAGTTTTTAACCATAAGTTATTGGTTCATTTATTTAGGTGAAATTTCCAATTTACGAAAAACATTATGAAAAAAAAAGGAATGTGTGGAAAACATATCAAAAAATATTTTTTAAAATTTGACTTGAAAAACAATGTACATCATATAAATGTATTAGATGTCCCAAGATCTTCTGATGTTGTCCCAAATTAACAAACTAAACCTTTATTCTTAAAATATTGATACATTTTTTCATTCATATATTTTATTATAAAGGTATTTACATAATTACAGATATCACCACATTTAAATCACTTTACTATTTTCTTATCAGAATTAAACATACCATAACTAAGATTTTTTTCATTAAAATATCAATCAATATTTCCAAACATACAACATTAGAAACACTACTAGGATTTGTTAAGTAATTCCCTAGGGTTCCCATCACCAACCATCCCATAATCTCGAAATTGAATTTTCTTTCATTCAGATTTACGGGATTGACTATTACCCATCACATGTTATCTTGTCCTCTTCTACTATTTGTTGTCAATATAAACATGACCTTCGAAAAACTCCATTTCTAACCTATCAACACATGGATAATTTTTCCCATAACCCTAGAATTCCTGAGAGGCCAAATCCCATTGATATCATGGAATCAATCCTGAATAAAAATGATTGATTTTACTATCCTGATCTCAAATATGATTCAGAGAATACATTTCAAATCATTTGACATTTTCTTCAAACATGAATATTGAGTCATCGCCCTTTTGTTTTAGTTCAAGGAATTTCTTTTCCAAACTAATTCAAACCATCAGTGGAATGTATATTTCAATGAAAAGATTCTTAAATTCATCCCATTCCATGTAATCAATCTCCATTCAATCCCTCATAATCTTGATGATTAACCACAAATGGTTGGATTTAAATTAAAAATGATATATAAAAAGACTAAAAATATTATTATCTGAATTTCCCAAGACATCAAATATGTTTTCAAGGTATTTAATCTACCCTATAGTATAAAATGATTTATAAGATCCATTTTATGTTGGAGGGTGTTGCCTCATAAAATTTTCAACTATTGTCATGTTCCTTTGTGGTAGCTCTGGTTGTTCTCTTGCTTGGACTACACCACCATTTATACCATGCATCAACTGAGACATTAATATCATAAATTTTTCATTTTAAATTCACACCATTCCAGGTTGTATATTTGAATAGATATCATCCTCTTAGTGTCTTCCTACTCCATCTTCCCTCTTTCTTTTGTGGAAAACCATTCTAGAAAGATATATCTTAGATAACCCAACAAGTTAAACTTTAAATTCTATATCAATTCTTCATAAAAATTAGGTAAAAAAATTATGGTGTTCTATTAACATTTTCATAAACCCTAAAATTACCAAAATCATGATCTTATAACAACTATAAGTACCCACCCTTAAACATTAGATAAACTAATAAATTCCTATAGAATTCACTTATTGACATTTACAAAGATCATTTTTATTTATAGTTTTACGAAAATTAGAAAATAATCCATACATAAAAACCCAAATTAATTCAATGTGGGTAATACTATAACGGCATGAATTTCTTCTATAATAACCATTTTTTAAACAGAAACATGATATCTTTTCATGAAATTTTTTCACATCATTGATCTTAGCATATTGCTTTCTCTAACCCATCCTTAATCCTTGTGAAAAAAATATTTTTTAACTTGGTAATAGCCAAATAATCTAAGTAATGGAAATAAGAATAAGAAGAGAAATCATTATTTCATGTGTACTTATGAACATATGAAATAATGTTTACAAATACATGCTTCTCACCCAATTAGTATCACATTGGAAATTATTTAAATCATGTGATTTCTGAAAAAACATAGAAAAAATAGATAATACCAGAAATGTAACTTGTGGAACTAATTAGTTAATATTTTATCCATCATGGCTATAATATTATTTTTTACTCTCGCAAATACCTTAAAATTTGACCCCCATGACTATCTTATAATTTAACCCCCAGGACTACCTTATGGTGTAACCATCATCGTTACACTTGAAGTAACCATGAGGTCGAATTCCAAAATAAAAATATCCAATGAATTTTAGGGAGATATAGTTCCTAGTATTTATCATAAAAAATTCCCATGATCATTAAAATTATCATAATATAAGAATAAATTCCCAAAAGCATTCCCTTTGAATTTTATTAAATTAGAAACTTAAAAGTGGTTTTTTGAAGAAAAGACCCTTAAAAATATCATACAATAGAATTTGTAGTTGATTAAAAGAATCAAATATGTGAATACAATATAAATAAAAATAATAAAACATAATAAAATCAAAATTAATTTCAAAAATAATCTTATTACCGCATAATCAATGAAGTAGAAGGTTAACTAAAAGAATAGAAGTTGGGTTAATAATTCCCTTACCTCTGGTTCTTCTTAAATAAAACAGGTTAAAAACTACTGTATAAATTATTAAAGAGTGTTATTAATATATAATAGAACCATATTCATATTTATAATTACTTTTGTAACATTATTACAATGTCATTGTTCCAATTTATTAATAATATTTTGTTATTTTCATTATTCCGGGTGCATTTATTTTAGGGCTACCATGGTTGGTTTATTTTGGTTTTCTTATGGAATGGAAGAAAAACACCAAAAGTGAAATGAAATGGTGTTAATTGTTTTACATAATTTCAAATGATACCTTATATAATTTTTTTAGATATGAGAAATTATCATTAGATATAATTGTAATGAAATGATTTAATTTATTTTGGTGGTTTTTATGATCATCACAAACACACGTCATTTTATTCAATATCATATTTATATAATGGTTATAGAAAATCAAATAACATATCAACTTTATAATAAAATATTATTTAACTGTAATAATGTTTTTATGATCATCCTTGAATTCACTAATTAAAAATGAAATGTTATTATCCCTGATGGTGATAAATCGACACATCACAGACGATGTTATCATTATTAGAATAAAAGTGTGTGGATATGATGTGTGATGATTAATTTTCCTATAAAAATTATAAAATATCAATTTATATAATATAATTTCGTTTTCATGCCACTTGGATAAGGGGAGGTGAAGAGAGATAAATAAATGAAAGGAAATTGAAAAGAAAATAAAATAAAATTAAAGAGGATTTTACCTCTGGAATTATCCAACTTGAGAACCTCATCATGTCCCTTGGTTTTGAAAATATAGTGATAAAAAATGTGACATTAACATGTGGAATAGGTCTATGAAGGAAATTGGGTATAAATTAAACAATCTACAAAGATTTTAGTTGTGATTTGAAGAGGTGTTTTTGTATGGTATTAATAGGGGAAGAGATATGTGTTAATTATTATTATATTCATTAGCATATTATTTTCGATGAAGACTATAATTATTTAGATAATAATCACAAAATATTTTAAAATAATGTAGGATGGTATGATTGTTTCCGACGCTTTCGCCGGGGCGCGCGCCCGTCCGTCCGTGGGGGAGGACGCGCGGCGCTTCTGTTGCCCCGCATTCCCGCTTTCCAAAGGCGGGCGGCATTCGCTCCTTATTCAGGGACGTCTGCTCCTTGATCAAAATGGGATGATGGGATGTCGGTTCTTCCTCCTGCGGATTCCTCCTCAGAACTCATCAACTAGTCCGGGTCTCCCTTATAGATTTAATACGTAGTTCGTGAAACTCTTCCCAGTGCCATGTTTCCATGGACGCCTGTTAATTACACTGCTTCTGTCGGGACATTCCAAAGGGTCCAGTCAGGGCAGCAACCTTCAGTCAGGGGAGTAGTCACGTTGAGGCATCAGTAGCGTGTCTGGATGCTGGGGTACCTGGCATGTCTGTCTGTTATCCTTGAGCACAAGGCTTCTCGAGGGCGTGGAAGCCCGAGGCATCCCACATCGAGCGCAGGGAATTATATGTCATAGACACATATCTGAGGTTTTCCTCAGCTTCTCGTGCTCAACACAGGGTATGCCGCAAGTTTAACGTCCAGCGGAGATGGATTAACCCAACCAGAGCATTAGCTAGGATAGATCGGATTAAGGGATCCTCCTTGAAGGGATATCGACACTGGGGCCAGCCCATGGG
Source organism: Viscum album (assembly GCA_963277665.1). NCBI lineage: Eukaryota > Viridiplantae > Streptophyta > Magnoliopsida > Santalales > Viscaceae > Viscum > Viscum album. Next base: position 1,926,013,382 of record OY728138.1, read on the forward strand.
CGACTGTGAAGAAGAGCGTACCGACATGGTCTCACCAGGATAACACGGTCCGGGCGAGAATCGGAATGGGTGGTGGGTTGATGAATGGAGTGGAAGGAGACTGAAATGGGACCATCGCAGGGGCGACAGTGAAGTTGGGCTTGAGCCTTGACGAGGCTTCCTACGTATCCTCGTGGCAGGGAATCAAAGTCCGCGTAGTTCGGGATGACATCGATAAACTGACGTGAAGGTGGACCTTGGCCCGATGAGCATCGTCAGAGTACCGACGTGAAAGTAGACCCGTGGGTCCACTAGTGGTGGGCTTGAACCTTGTGAAGGTTTCCTACGTACTAGGCCTTGACATGGATCAAAGTCCTCGTAGTTCAGATGGGGCCTTGTCGGTGAACCGACGTGAAAGTGGACCTTGTTCCGATGGGTGGTGGGATTGAACCTTGGGAAGGCTTCCTACGTACCATGCCTTGACATGGATCAAAGACCTCGTAGTTCGGGTTAGCCACAACGTCTTGCCGTCAGACTAGAATTGGGTGTACAGTTTAATGTCATGTGGGACAAAAGGAGGCATGCAGTTCAACGTCATGCTGGACGAGGGCGAAACTCGACGTGAATGAACGACCGAGCAATGTGGCTTGAACCTCATAGAGGCTTCCTAAGTACCATGCCTTGACATGGATCAAAGACCTCGTAGTTCAGGTGGGAAAGGGTCGCAACAGCTTACCACTGGACCAGAATGCAGTTTAACGTCATGCTGGACCGAGGTGAGACCCGACGTGAAATGATGGGTGGGCTTGAACCTCATAGAGGCTTCCTACATACCATGCCTTGACATGGATCAAATACCTCGTAGTTCAAAGGGGAGGGGTCGCAATGGCTTACCACTGGACCAGAATGGGACCCGACGTGAATGGATGATGGGTGGGCTTGAACCTCGTGGAGGCTTCCTACGTACCATGCCTCGACATGGGTCAAAGACCTCGTAGTTCAAAGGGGATTCACCGGTGAACCGATGTGAAAGTAGACCCGTGGGTCCACTAGTGGTGGGCTTGAACCTTGGGAAGGTTTCCTACGTACCATGCCTTGACATGGATCAAAGTCCTCATAGTTCAGGGATTACAGTTTAACGTCATGCGGGACGAGAATGAGACCCGACGTGTAAGAACGATGGGTGGGCTTGAACCTCGTGGAGGCTTCCTACGTACCATGCCTTGACATGGATCAAAGACCTCGTAGTTCATAAGGGTGGGTTTGTCGGTGAACCGACGTGAAAGTAGACCCGTGGGTCCACTAGTGGTGGGCTTGAACCTCGTGAAGGCTTCTTACGTATCATGCCTTGACATGGATCAAATACCTCATAGTTCAAAAGGGATTCTCCGGTGAACCGACGTGAAAGTAGACCCGTGGGTCCACTAGTGGTGGACTTGAACCTCATGAAGGCTTCCTACGTACCATGCCTTGACATGGATCAAAGTCCTCGTAGTTCGGAGATTACAGTTTAATGTCATGCGAGACGATAGTGAACCCTGACGTGAATAAACGACGGGCGGGCTTGAACCTCATGGAGGCTTCCTACGTACCATGCCTTGACATGGATCAAAGACCTCGTAGTTCGGAAATGGATGAGGGGTCAGGGTCGGTGCTCACTCTAAGCCCACGTGAGTCATGCTCGGTGTGAGAAACAAGAGGTTGCAAGGACCTGACGATCACATCGTGAGGGGTGCGTCCGTGAGAAGCGAAAAGGGGCTTACGCGTTGGGCGGCCCATGGTGTTGGGACTTACTCCAGGATGGAGGCCCAGAGGGGGGGTGCCTCGTTCCCTATCACGTCCTCCACTGACCTTGGTAGTGGGGAAGTACGGAGATGCACAGGTGCAATCATCCGTACAAAAGGTTAGGGGCTTACGCTCTGAGGCATCCCTTCCCCTGCGAACATACGCCACTCCGATAAGGAGGATCTCATTCCATGTGCGGAAGAGTTCCATTCCCGTGGAGACGAGTGGTGTAAAGAATGTTCGAGCTGGGGGGACCCTTCGTGAGGGAGACGAGGTTGGGTCACAGTTTAACGTCATGTGTTGAGGACGTGGTGCTTGGCAGTTTAACGTCCTGCAGCTCGGACGAGGTGGGTCCACTCTACACCCCTAGGACTTACATAACCAGTACCCTCTGGTCCTTTGGGAAGGGAAGGTACCGGTAAGGCCATGGTTAAGGGGGGTCATGGAACGAACCATCGAGGGGTCCACGTTAGCGTGGCTATGCGAAGAAGCAATAGCTGTTAGCGTGCCTATGCGAAGAAGCATTAGGCGAAGCAACGCTGTGGGTGGTGTTGTCCATGGGACTTTGAAATCACATCGTGCAACCCGGGAGGGTCGCACGAGAAGAGGAATTGCTAAGCAAAGGGGTACGCTTCGCGAAGTGGAGTGCCTTGGCCTTAGCATGGGGCATAGGTGTGAGTGGGAGGTGCTTCGTGAAGTGGAACAGTGTTCGCGGAGCACTGCCTCGCGAGGAAGGGGTGCCTCGCGAAGCAGGGTCCTACGAAGCAGTGTGCTTCGCGATGTATAGTGATCCTGCCTTGGCATAGGGATCACTAGCATGGGTTGGGTGTTTCGCGAAGCATAAACGCTCCGCGGCTGCCTGGGTTCCCTTGGGAATCCCCTTCCTTTGCGAACACCCTTGAGCTTCGCGAAGGGAATCCCTCTCGGAAGAGGGGCTCAAAACGAGACAAAGCAGAGGCGTCTCGCAAAGTAGAAATACCTCGCGGAACTCATGATTCCCGGGGCAAAGAGTGCTTTGCGATTCGGGAGAGGAGAAGCCAAAAGTTTGGATTGTCCATCCTTGGGACTCAGGGGGAGTCCAGTATTTATAGGGAAGGGGCGCCGCGATGCAGGAATCGCGCGCCGCCTTCGGTGCTTCGCGGCGGCTCGCAAATGTCAAATGGGTTCGCGGAGCATTACCGCCTCTGGAGCTTCGCGGCGACTCGCGAACGTCAAATGGGTTCGCGGAGAATTACCGCCTCTGGTGCTTCGCGGCGGCTCGCGAACGTCAAATGCGTTCGCGGAGCATTACCGCCTCTGGTGCTTTGCGGCGGCTCGTGAACGTCAAATGGGTTCGCGGAGCATTACCGCCTCTGGAGCTTCGTGGCGCCGCCTTGGTCTGGGGCGCTTCGCGGCGGAGCTTCGCGGCAGAGCTTCGCGAGGCAGCGCGCCGGCCTTTTTCGTTCCTTTCTTTCGGGCCACATTTTTGGCGCCAACAAATGCCCCCCCTCAGACTTGGAGCCGCGGAGGGCGAAGGGTCGAAGTCTAAGGGAAAATCTCCAAAATTGTCGGTGGTTCGCGATGCAGCATCGCGAAGGGGCCCCGCGATGCTCGCCGGGGCCGCGGATCAGGACGCGCCGCGATGCTTCGCGCGGGTGAGGCGCGCCACGATGCTCCAGGGTCGCCGCCTATAAATAGGGGGTCCGCCCTCTTTTGTCTTCACGTGCCTTCCTTGTCTTTTTGTGCTCTCGACTTCACGAAGCTCCGCGTACTCCGCGACAGCCCTCCGCGAATCGAGCTTCGCGGCGAACCGCGGGTTCCGACTCTGCGTCCGCGCCAAGAGAACCTCTGCTTGTCTGCCTTGGCCGGACTTCGCGGCTTGGTCTCGCGACCGATCTTCGCGATCCGGATTCACGATCGAGCTTCGCGGTCGAGCTTCGCGATCCATCCGAACGAATCCTTTTCTGAGGGCCAGAGTTAAAATGGCCCATCAAGAAGCTGTCTTGGGGGTCCTTGCAGATGCTGCTCGTCGAGATGAGATGGCCAACCGTCCAGGCTTGGGGGAGATGATTCGGTGCCACTCGGACCACACTTCTTTGACAGATCGGCTCTCGAAGGGCTAGAAAGATTATCCGAAGTGCAAGAAACTGTCGTTGTACGGCTTCGGACTGAGGGATGACGTCTTCATCCCTGAGGCGAGTAGGGATGAACCAGCTTGCTGGTTCAGGAGCACACCGTGCAAGCACCAATGGTTCAGGGCGGCTGATGGTCACGCGCGGGAGGACTTCACACCCGTCACCGCTGATTGTCTCTACAACCATGTGAACGACATCGACGGGAATCCATTGCTGCCAGAGACTTCCCCTCCTCTCTACCGTACCATGCTGAAGGCGACTTTGCAGGATTCGAAGAAGGGATGGTCCGATGATTGGGACCTACACCAGGGCGGCATCTTTACTGATGACTGGGCCTGGGCCTACTGGGTAGGTGCCTCATGCGAGGAGTTTGGGGCCGAGCTGAGGAGAGTGGGGTTGTATGAAGCGGCATGGGCCTCCCAATTCCACATTTACCAACCGAAGCAGCTAATGTCAGAGTTGCTGAGTAGATGGTCATCTAAGACCAACACCTTTCACCTGCATCACGGGGAGGTGGGCATCAGCCTGTGGGATGTCCACCAGATTTCTGGGGTCCCAATCTTGGGGGCCACGTATTACGAGTTCCTCCCCATTGCCAGCGCGTGGGGGGATGTGGAGCAAATGCCGCGACTGGCATCGGCACTGATGGCACTTGTCCCCGGAGAGGATAAGGAGGCAGTGAGGGATGTCCATTTTAGGAGATGGTTCAAATGCTTCCTGAATTTCCCAGAGAATCGAGAGTTCCCTCCGAGGCCTCGAACTTCTCCGAGGGCGGCCCAACGGGGCAAGGGGCACTCGTATTGGCGGGTCTTGGAGGACAGCCAATGGAAGACTTGGGGTTTCAGTGTCAGCACTGAACAACAGCCGATAGTCAGGCTGGCGGCGTTCATCGCGGCTCTCACCTATGGTTGGATCCTACCGGTGAGAGATACAAGCATGGGGGTACGGCCTAGCTCGTTTATCATGGCGTCGATGTTGTCCATGGGGCGGCGGATCAACCTGGGGATCCCGATGCTCACTAAACTGTACAGAATGTTGCGGCATATTAGCGAGGGAAAGAAGCCGCCAAGAATATGCGGGCCCTTCCACCTCCTGTATGGGTGGATCGCAGTGCATATCAGGGGGATTTACGAGTATCCAAACCCCATTTCGCCGCCGGGATCAAACTTTCGCCCCTCCATCCTGAATGCGGTCGGGAACTTCCTGTTCAAACTGGCCGTTCCAATGGTGCTGAATCGGGTGTGGAGGGCGGATGAGTTCAATTTCCATACCTTCCTGTTGCCGATGGGGATGCTTACTGATGACGGACGGGGAACGGAAGAACATCGGGCTTACCTCCTCGCCTTCCGAGGTGGAGTTTTGGTGGCACGAAAAGATCATGAGCCGCTCTGTGAACCGTACACTCCGCATCGATTTGTGAGGCAGTTCTGGTGCCTCCAACGGCTGACCCCGCAGGTCTACTGGGAGGTGCGTCACGAGGAGCACCCGTGTGTGATGAGGCAGTTATGGCTCATGTTCACACGGGAAGATGGAAAGATGCGGATTGTATTGCCTCCATCCACCACCGCCTTCGGATTAGTGAAGGAGTACGCCATCAGTTGGGAGGCCGCTTATCCGGGGGAGATGCTGAAGCAACCAACGATCTGGGTTGGTGACGGTGGGCCTCCTCTATCTCGAGGTCGGGGTCGGAGGGCAGCTAGGGCCGCTCGCGGTAGCGGGGCTACCATGGCGGCAAGACCTGCACCGGCCAAGGGTATGGCAGCAGTGGTGGATCCGGTGATTCCGGGAGAGCAGGGTCATCCGGAGGGGCGACCACCGAGGGGATTCCGTAGGATATCCACTCAGGCTCCGGGGAAGCGCCTGCATCACATTGACATGGAAGAGGATGCCGTCTTCCTGGAGGCTTTGGACATTTGGGATGTCAACCGGCAATTCCTCAGCCCATCCGAGATATGGGCCCACCTGAATCACCTCGGGATGGAATTACCGGGTATAGGCCCAGTTCGGGCTGGATTCATGGCGTCTCCGGCGGAGGCAGAACAGTACCTGGAAGAGCTGGAGGATTACGTCCACTCCAGTGGTGTCCCTCGCCCAATGACAGACCGGGTGAGGGTACTGTTGAATCAGATGGTCCCCCCACAGTTATCGGCTACCGATCTGAGGGAGCGCTTCCCCTTGCCGGAGGAATCAGAGGACTCCTCTCGGGAGGATGAGGCTAGAGGAGGGAGCCCGCTGGAGGAGGGCGAGGTCGGAGACTGAGGCTCAGAATCCGATGATTTCGCGGAGGCCCTCGAGGTAGCATTCCGAACTTCTCTCCTTACGATCTGTTCTTGGGTCCCTATGGACTTCTCACCAATGTTTGAGCCATGCAGGAGGAACTTGTTCGTAGGCCTTGTTCTCGCTCCTTGGCGGGTGATGATGCGGGACCTTCAGAACCCGCGCCTATGGCTGCGTCCAGTTCTGCATCTGGTGGGACCAGGGGGCCTGAGGTGGCTCCTCTGGAATCCCCAGACCTTCCAACAGTATACGGGGGGCCTCGTCTCGGGGTCCCATCAGTACCGGATCAAGAGCAGCACTCGGAGGTCGATCTTCGTAAGCCTCCTCCACCGGTCTCCTCGTTGTAACATGTAGGCCATGAGAACTAACGTTTATGTCTCTCTGTCGTACAGTTCTTCGACTGGTGTGGGCCGCTGCGGCGAGGCTGGTCGGGATATCCGGTGGCGTCCCTCCTAGGGGCATGTCGGTGATGGTGGCAATAGTCCCTCCATCTCCTCAAGCTACGACGCACATCATCACTGGTGGGTCCGCCAGCAGGGCCATACCCGAAATCATTGAGGTGGACTCCGAGGAAGAGGATCAACCGGTTAGTCCCAGCTCTGTCGCACCTGCTTCGGCACCAGGTGTCGCACTGGATTCGACACCAGATGTTGATCCTGCTGAGGATTTCTTGCGGGCGTATCCTGCGTATGAGCCTGCCAATCACGCAGACTGGGACGAAACGGCCTCCGATGAGGAAGACAGCAGCATAGTCCACCGCTGGTCGTGTAAGCTGATCGCGCGCTTTATCAAGGACACTCCCCAAGCACAATGGCTAGCCGAAATGGATAGGCTTCGCTCGCGGTTGCGCAAACTGTGCGCTGGGGGAGTGGATGCCCAACGTCCTCATGCACTCATCCGAGATCTTATGGCTGAGAAGATCCGGGAGCATGATCGTGGGCTCAGCGTGGGCTGGCAGCGGAGGAAGGTGACCAGTATTAAGAAGCTCCAGGAGGATGAAGGCGAGGTTCAACGGATGCAGACCCGGGCAGACGAGCTTTCAGCCTCTCTTGATGCGCAATCTGAGCTGGTCTCACGGTTTAAGGCCCAGCTGGCAGAGGCAAAAGAGCACATGAGGCAGACCTCTGAAAAGATGGCTGCTGTTCAAGCTGATGTAGAGAGGGCCAGAGCCAAAACTAACGAACTGCGCCCCGCCGCTGCTGAGGAGAAGCGAGAGCTGATTCAGCAGCAGCAAGCCTTGGATGCCGCAAGTCAACGGGTGGCGGAGCTGCAACGCTCTTTTGACGGGGTCAACCCGTCCATGGGGGAAGTCAACCCCTTAGTATTGTAACAAACCCAAAACCTTTTTATTGGTACTTTCGTGCTTCAAAATTTTACCTTTGTTTTGAATGTCGTAGCTCGCACGATTTCTAATGTTGAATTGCCTTGTTACATCCCTACAATGTTTACGGGACGTTTGACGACAATTCCCCAAGCCAGTCCAGATTCCCGAAATATGGGGATGGCTTGATCGGAGGAGGAACTTCCAGGATAGCCGAATTACCGTTTCTTCAACGTGCTCTTATGCACGAACGGGGCAACGCCAGGGGCGCTGAAATCGGTCCAAACAGATGAAAATGGGAAGTGTGAATCACGATACCCAAGATTCGGAACACTGTGGGGATGGCGTGACAATAAGGGACAACCGTTAACCTTGGAGGAGAAATGGTACCCTTACTGCGTTAGCCTGAAATGGGGACAACAAATGAGCATCGACCGCTGACCATATTCACAATGCGGGATTTTATCAATTTGTTGTCGATCAATCCTTCGGGATGTTGGCCCGTAACGGTAGGAGAGCCCTTGGGCGTAGTATCCAGGCCGTTATTGGGGGTCCCTCCAAACATGACCAGTCTTTCGGAACGTTGGCCCAGGACAGTAGGTGAGCCGATGCGGCATGAGACCAGGCCGTTAGGGGGTTCCTTTAGACACGAAAGAGGATGAGGGTCCGAATAAGGGGCACGCAAAGCGTGGAATATGGGGTGATGGTCTGTCCGAACAGAATCCAACACTTAGGTAGTTACACCACCGTGGCGGGAGTACGTCTGATAGGTGCATCGGTTTGATCATGGATCATTCCTTCTTTTAGACAGGGCCTCTCTGGCAAGGGGATCTGTCACTTCCCAGTGGGATCTTGGGTCATCCTGAACTTGTTCAGGGCAGAACCGCAGTTTATTATCATGCATTGAGGACACATAGACTCCTGTAGTTTAACGTCATATGACAGGACGCGAAATAAAAGGGAAGCACGTGGCGCGGTAGATATAAAGCCGACGTGAATGTGGACTTGGAGTCCAAATCACACCACATACCCCCAGAGGAAACTCTTCAGGTCGAGGGACCAAGAGTGATGATTGGGATGGGCCCGAAGCAAAGTTGTTGGGCATTCCTACGTACCCCATGAGGATGGGAATCAATCCATACGTAGTTCTGAAAGCGCATTTTAACATCATGCAGGACGATGAGTAGCCCAACCGTGTTGGTACACATCCTGCAAAAACTACTAAGACCACGTGAGTCGTGCTCGGTGTGGGAAACAAGAAGTAGTGGTGGGAATTTCTCGACACAGAGAGGGGATAGTTAGGGAAAAGGGACCACTACTAGAAAAGGGGGCAGTGGAGGCCCCCTGACTCGGGCGACCGCCATTGGTGGTCGCTATAGCCCACCATTAGCGACCGCCAATGGCGGTCGCTAACCTCCCTAAAAATATTCAGGGGGTTTCTGCCCCCCCCCCCCCCGCGCCCTCTCGATCTCGCCCTAACCCCTCGCTGCCCTCCCTCGCGCCGCCCTCCCCTCCCCCGCCGCCTGGCCTCCCCCGCCGCCCGGCCTCCCCCGCCGCCCGGCCTCCCCCGCCGCCCGGCCTCCCCCGCCGCCCGGCCTCCCCCTCCGCCCGCCCTCCCCCGCCGCCCGCCCTCCCCCGTCGCCCGCCCTCCCCCGCCGCCCGCCCTCCCCCGCCGCCCGTCCTCCCCCGCCGCCTGCCTTCCGGCCTCCGACCGCCGCCCTCCGCCTTCGGGCCTCCGGCCGCCGCCCTCCGGCCTCCGGCCGCCGCCCTCCGGCCTCTCGGCCCTCCCCCCCCACCCCGGACGGCACCCGCACCCCGGACAGCCCCCGGCGCGCACTCCGGACCGCCCCCCGCACCCCGGACGCCTCCCCGCACCCCGGACAGCACCCCCCCCCCCCCCTCGCGCACTCCGGACCGCCCCCCGCACCCCGGACGCCTCCCCGCACCCCGGACAGCACCCCCCCGCGCACTCCGGACCGCCCCCCGCACCCCGGACGCCTCCCCGCACCCCGGACAGCCCCCCCTGCACTCGGACACCCCCCTCCGAACCCGGACAGCCCCCCCGCACCCCGGACAGCCCCCCCCCCCCCCCCCCGCACTCGGACACCCCCCCTCCGAACCCGGACAGCCCCCCCGCACCCCGGACAGGCCCCCCGCACCCCGGACACCCCACCCCGCACCCCCGACAGCCCCCCTGCACCCCAGACAGCCCCCCTCCCCCGCACCTCGGACACCCCCACACCCCGAACACCCCTGCCCGCACCCCTGACAGGCCCCCGACACCCCGGACACCCCTCCCCGCACCTCGGACAGCCCCCCCCCCCCCCCCCCCCCGACCCCGGACACCCCCCCCCCCCCTCGCTGCCCGTCCCCCGTCCCCTCACCGCCTCCTCTCCTCCAGCTCCCCGCCGCCGCCGCCGCCGCCGCCCGTCCCCTCCCTTGCCGCACCGCCTTTGGCTCCGGCTCCCCTTCGCTGCTACTCTCCCTCGCAGCACCGCCTTCGGCTCCCCTCCCTTTCAGGTTTGTAGCTCAATCAGGTAACATGAGCTTTCAGTTACATTATTATTTTATCAATGGTTCATAAACAAATGATTAATATTTATTTTGAATATAGTTGATTTGAAAAATGTAAATGTAATAAGTATTGTGTAAATGTTTGTTATACAGATATTATTATGGATAAGAGTTGGATTGATCTTCCAAATCGAACGTCTAGAGAATATTTCAATGGAATTATGCAGTTTATTGACTTCACGAGAGGATTTGAAAGTGACTATATTAGTTGTCCATGTAGAAAATGTGCTAACAGATATCAATTCACACGAGATACTGTGAGGGAGCACCTTTTCTTTAATGGATTTCTGAAAAATTATAAGAGTTGGACTCGTCATGGAGAAGAATATGTTCGTTGTCAAAATACAGATGCAGCTCAGATGGATGTTGATGCAAGGATGACTGATCCAATGCATGAAATGCTTACTGAAATGGTACGTGGGTTTGATCCTGAAGGCATTGACATCCAGAATCTTGAGACCGGTGAGATAAATCTTCGCTCTGGTGCAGATCGTGATTCGAGGAGGTTTTATGAAGTACTTGATGATGCGAAAACAGAATTATATCCTGGATGTACTTCTTACAATAAACTGTCGTTCATCGTGGAGTTGTTGCATTTGAAGACTTTGAACAATTGGTCAGACACATCATTCGACATGCTTTTGGTTTTATTGAAAAAAGTTCTTCCTGTCGACGCTAAGATTCCTGAGTCGTATTACTATGCTCGTAAGTTGACAGAGAACTTAGGTTTTACATATGAGACTATAGATGCATGTGCAAACAACTGTATGTTGTTTAGAAATGAAACTGCTCATTTGGATATCTGTACGGTTTGTGGCGCTTCCAGGTGGAAAGAGAACAGGGGAAATAAGACTCATCAAAGTCAGATTGCGATACAGGGGAAGCCGATTGCCGTAAAGCAAATGCGTTACTTTCCCCTTAAACCGAGGTTGAAAAGATTTTTTATGTCATCTAAAGTTTCTAATTTAATGAGATGGCATGCAGAAAGAGTTCATGAAAGTGACATGTTAACCCACCCGGCAGACTCTCATGCATGGAAGGATTTTGATAAGAGACATCCCGACTTTGCTAAAGATGTTCGTAATGTCCGATTGGGATTGGCAGCAGATGGTTTCAATCCATTCAAGTCTATGGTTGGTGCAACTCATAGCACATGGCCCGTGGTGTTGGTTCCATATAATCTTCCTCCGTGGCTTTGTATGAAGCAACAATTTATATTACTTTCCACTCTTATTGATGGACCTAAAAGTCCGGGGGATAAGATTGATGTTTACCTTCAGCCATTGATTGATGAGTTGAATGAATTTTGGGGCGATGGTGTGGTGACTTATGACTGCGAAACGAATGAAATGTTCAAACTGCATGCAGCTTTATTGTGGACAATCAATGACTTCCCAGCTTATGCAAATTTATCAGGCTGGAGTACGAAAGGGGAATTTTCTTGCCCTTGTTTCAATAAAAGTAAAAAATCTGTATGGCTTAAACATTCCAAAAAATGGGCATACATGGGTCACATGCGTTTTCTCCCTCCCCAGCACAGGTTCAGAAAGGACAGAGTGGCATTTGATGGTTCTAGAGAGTTCAGCCCAGCACCAAAGATCATGACAGGAGTCGAAATGTTATCGCAGATTGAGGAAGAAAACATCCGCACGGTATATGAAATTCAGGATTTGGTGGCTCCTCCAGTACGTAATATTCGTGCTGCGGGTAGGCAGCGCAGTCACAATTGGAAAAAGAAAAGTATTTTTTATAGTCTTCCGTATTGGAAAACTAACATGTTGAGGCATAATTTGGATGTCATGCACATTGAAAAAAATGTTTGTGATAACATATTGTGGACCATTTTAGGTGTCAGTGGAAATTCAAAGGACCATGTTAATGCACGCCGTGATTTGGAAGAAATGGGTTTAAGGAAACAGTTGCATTTACAGTTAGCTGAGGGAAACAAGGCATATATGCCTGCTGCACAGTATTCGATGACTACAGAGGAGAAAGAGACATTTCTTTCCATTTTGAAGATGGTCAAGGTGCCTGATGGTTACTCTTCTAATATTTCAAAGTGTGTGAATCTGACGAGCAAGACATTGCAAGGGTTGAAAAGTCATGACAATCACATATTACTTCAGCAGTTGATTCCAATCGCAATTTGTGATTGTTTATCCCCCAATGTTGTTCAGCCCTTGATTGAGATGAGTAATTTTTTTAGACAGCTTTGTTTAAGAAATCAACGAATGAGTGATTTAAAAAGTTTGCAGGACCGAATTGTACTTATGCTTTGTCACTTTGAGAAACTTTTCCCCCCCTCATTTTTCGATGTTATGGTCCACTTAACAGTGCACCTAACTGATGAAGTAATGGCTGCTGGTCCAGTGCAATTCAGGTGGATGTATCCTATTGAACGGTATTTGAGTACATTGAAAAGATTTGTACGCAACAGAGCTCGTCCAGAGGCATCAATAGCCAATGGTTATTTGATGGACGAGTGTACTACCTTTTGTGAAGAATATCTTACGGATGTTGAAACAAAATTAGATAAGCCCTCTCGAATTCATGATGGTCCAGTTGGAGAAGGAACCACATTTGATATAGACAACATCGAGTGGATACAAGCACATCGATATATCTTGTTCAATACTCCATCAGTTGCACCATTAATGCAGTAAGTATCTTATCAATGTGCTTGTATAACTTTTACATGTTTTCTTTGCATAAGTTGATCTTTTAAACATCGCGTAATCATTTGCAGGAAACACATTAATGATATAAAAGAAGAGATGCATCGTGCGACTGAGTTGCAAATTCAACAATCTCATTATGCGGCATTTCATGATTGGTTCAAGGATTATGTATGTATAAATTGATTTTCGTTATGAGTGAAGTATTAAACTAATTCTTTCTGCATATATCAGTATTGATTTTTATAAATTATGTAGGTTCGTAAGCTGAGGGAGTTAGGGGACCCCACGTTACCTGAAGTATTTATCCAACTGGCTGAGGGTCCATCTATAACCGCTCGTCGTTATAAAGCTATTGATGCTAATGGTTTTCGATTTCGCATTAAAGATGTTGATGACAAACGAGCAACACAAAACAGTGGAATCGGTTGTCCCTTTGTCGATTCTGGTTATTACTATGGTCAATTGATAGACATCATTGAAGTTGTATACACACACGGTTTGAAGTACATATTGTTAAAGTGTAATTGGGTTGATCCAGTGCGTGGATGTAAAGTCGATCAATATCAGTTTTCATTGGTGAATTTTAACTACATGTTATACAGAAATAATGAACGAGTTGAGAATGAACCTTTCATCTTGACATCACAAGCGGAACAAGTATTCTTCGTTACTTTGCCTTCGGATCCAAGTTGGCAAGTTGTTGTCAAAATGTCTCGGCGAGGAGTGTTTTTATTTGAAGAAGATGAACCCGAGACTGTTCCGTTTGTTCACCAACAACTTGATCAACATACCGTAGTTCAACGTGAAGAAGATATTTATTGGGTCAGAGCGGCTGTTGAAGGAGAAACGGTCGATTTGCATGCTTAATGAAAGGTATAATTGTTTTCCCGCTATTCAGTAGAATGTCCTAGGATATCATAAATTATCTAATCATTTTATAAATCCTTATAAGTTTTAATCCTCACTTTTGTAAGTTAATTCAGTCATAAATATTTAGGTTGATTAACTTTCTGATTTTTTAAAATTCATTCACAACTAATTATTCAATCCATTTTTTGTTTGATTAACAGTTGTACAAGTTTGATTTATTAAGAACAATCCAATTTATCTTTTAAACACTTTGGACTCATTACTGATATTTTGTATGATTGCAGACATGTCAGGGGAAGAGGCAGAAAATCCACATCATCCATCTGAGGCATCTACGTCTCAGGGTCGAGGTATGTTTGACAGTCATTATCTATATTATTTATGTAATTAACATATATATATATATATAAAATTTGTCAATTTATATATAAAATTGTTTTCAACAGGATCAGACTCGGCTGCTTCTTCCTCTCGCAGGAGAGGCCCTGGTCGTGGCATATTAGCATGGAATTCCGACACGACGATAGATGTTTCATTTGATGAGGTATTTCATCCCGTGGGACCGAATGCCCAGGCATTTATTCGTCAGCTGGGTCATATCATACGTGACCCACATCGATTTCCATTGACCACGCGTGATTGGGCTTCTATCCCTCAGGACACATTAGATCGTCTATGGAGGGAGGTTCAGGTAAGAAAATAATTTTACTTTATTTTCTATTTATAAATAATACTAATATGTTTGATTATTTTCATTATAGAAAAATTTGAAAGTATGCCCTGAAGAGTTTCGGCCCGTGTGTATGAGAAAATTCCGTAAGCTGTGGAAAGATTATAAAGGCAAAGTGAAGAGGGACCACTGGGTACCAAATGTGGGTACCCCTGACATTTTGGAAAAAGTCCCGAGAGGTGTCCTCCCGGCTCAGTGGCGTGACTTGGTTGCATATTGGTCTACTGAGGGTGTTGCGGTTTGTATATTAATTATTTTGCTGTATATATATTTTCAAGAATATGTGATTTGTTTGAAATTTGAATGAATTGAATGTAGGAGGTGTCAACACGCCATTCGGAGAATCGAGCGTTGCAGGGACCAGCTCACAGGCTCGGGACTCGTCACGTGTCTCAGATCCGACATGAGGTATATATTATTCACTTTTTAATTAATTAATTAATATGGTTTTGTGTTTATATTCTTTTAATATACAGTTGCGAGGGCAAGGTGCAGCAACTGATAAAATGTCGGTGTGGATAAGGACTCGTGATCGCAATGATCCAGAGGTTGCAGCATTGATAGTAAGTGTCTGTACTTACCAATAATTACATAAATCTTTATATTAACATATATATATTTATATATTTTTAAATATTTCACAGGATCAATTTGAAGCTGAGTTAGAACATCTGCCAGAGGACCAGCGACAGCTTCCCATGCGACGGGATGAGATCTTTCATCGCATTATTGGTCGGGACGGGCATGGCTATAGTTTGACCTATGGAGCAAGGATTCCTCGTTCTGTAGTGTCACGCGTTGCGGTTGTCGGTCCTGCTGTTGCTCATATGACACAGCAGATGTCAGATTTTGAGGCACGGCTGCGCGCTTCCGAGGAGACAAATGCGCAATTGACAGCTGAGGTAAGAGCACTGCGGGAATATGTGCGTCGAGCTGATGGTACAGGGGATCATACGACGCAGGTATATACTATATTTATTTATTTAATTTAAATTATTTTTGTTATTAAAATATTTATAATGTTTATTTGTTGTAGGCACCTGGTCCACCAGAAGGAGGTAACAGTGATGGCAACGCGTGACGCACCATATATTCACGAGATATGTTTTTTGTTTTTACTGGTAGGGTTGACATTGATGTACTGTATTTATTCATTTAAGTAATGCATTATTACCATCCATGGTGGTCTTTTAAATATTTTATACACATATTGAGTTTTTGATCAGATAATCTTGAATGATTCTACATTTGAAAAAGTCGAACTAATTCCAACAGATCAATAAATCTGATATTATAGATTATGTATTATCCAATATATTTTTTATAAATTTTTGTATGGTATCGATAAAAGAAATATGTATTAATTAGATGTTATCACTTTTATTTTTCACTTTTGTAATCAATGGGATGACCTTTGCACCCCCGGAGAGCCCCCCGCACCGCCGTACAGCCCCCCGCACCCCCGTACAGCCACCCGCGCACCCCCGTACAGCCCCCCGCACCCCCGTACAGCCCCCCCCCCCCCCCCCCCGCACCCCCGTACAGCCCCCCCGTACCCCCGTACAGCCCCCCGCACCCCCGTACAACCCCCCGAACCCCCGTACTGCCCCCCGCCACCCCCGTACAGCCCCCCCCCCCCCCCCCCCCCCGCACCCCCGTACAGCCCCCCGCACCCCCGTACAGCCCCCCCCCCCCCCCCGCACCCCCGTACAGCCCCCCGCACCCCCGTACAGCCCCCCCGCACCCCCGTACAACCCCCCGCACCCCCGTACTGCCCCCCGCCACCCCCGTACAGGCCCCTGCCACCCCCGTACAGGCCCCCGCACCCCCGTACAGCCCCCTCGCACCCCCGTACAGCCCCCCGCACCCCCGTACAACCCCCCGAACCCCTGTACTGCCCCCCGCCACCCCCGTACAGCCCCCCCCCCCCCCCCCGCACCCCCGTACAGCCCCCCGCACCCCCGTACAGCCCCCCCCCCCCACGCACCCCCGTACAGCCCCCCGCACCCCCGTACAGCCCCCCTGCACCCCCGTACAACCCCCCGCACCCCCGTACTGCCCCCCGCCACCCCCGTACAGGCCCCCGCCACCCCCGTACAGGCCCCCGCACCCCCGTACAGCCCCCCCGCACCCCCGTACAGCCCCCCGCACCCCCGTACAACCCCCCGAACCCCCGTACTGCCCCCCGCCACCCCCGTACAGACCCCCCGCACCCCCGTACAGCCCCCTGCACCCCCGTACAGCCCCCCCGCACCCCCGTACAACCCCCCGCACCCCCGTACTGCCCCCCGCCACCCCCGTACAGGCCCCCGCCACCCCCGTACAGGCCCCCGCACCCCCGTACAGCCCCCCCCCCCCCCCCGCACCCTCGTACAGCCCCCCGAACCCCCGTACAGCCCCCCGCCACCCCCGTACAGCCCCCCGCACCCCCGTACAGCCCCCCCCCCCCCCCCCCCCCCCCGCACCCCCGTACAGCCCCCCGAACCCCCGTACAGCCCCCCGCCACCCCCGTACAGCCCCCCGCCACCCCCGGAGAGCCCCCCCGCCACCCCCCTACAGCCACCCGCCACCCCCGTACAGCCCCCCGCCACCCCCGGAGAGCCCCCCCGCCACCCCCCTACAGCCCCCCGCCACCCCCGTACACCCCCCCGCCACCCCCGTACAGCCCCCCGCACCCCCGTACAGCCCCCCGCCACCCCCCGTACAGCCCCCCCCCCCCCGCACCCCCGTACAGCCCCCCGAACCCCCGTACATCCCCCCTCGCACCCCCGTACAGCCCCCCCCCCCCCCCGCACCCCCGTACAGCCCCCCCGATTGTGTCGTTTTCAGCAGCGCGGCGCGCGCTGAAATGGCGCGTTGGGGGGTCAAAACCACCCGAACGACCTCCGAATGCCACGAAACCGTACGACAACATCCGGGGCGTCAATTGTGAAATGGTCGGCCAGACGGAACCTCATTCGGAGGTGCCGTGCGACCGCGGCGGCCGGAAACGCGTTTCCGGCGCCGTTAAACACCAAAACGGCGTGCGGCGGTCCGATTCGGAGCAAACGTGCTCCGAACGACCTGAAACCGCACGGGGACGAGAGGAATATCATTCCTGAGATGCAGGAGGAGGCCGCATGTCCATCGGACGTGCGGTGCGCGCGGCACGCCCGATTGTGTCGTTTTCAGCAGCGCGGCGCGCGCTGAAATGGCGCGTTGGGGGGTCAAAACCACCCGAACGACCTCCGAATGCCACGAAACCGTACGACAACATCCGGGGCGTCAATTGTGAAATGGTCGGCCAGACGGCACCTCATTCGGAGGTGCCGTGCGACCGCGGCGGCCGGAAACGCGTTTCCGGCGCCGTTAAACACCAAAACGGCGTGCGGCGGTCCGATTCGGAGCAAACGTGCTCCGAACGACCTGAAACCGCACGGGGACGAGAGAAATATTATTCCTGAGATGCAGGAGGAGGCCGCACGTCCATCGGACGTGCGGTGCGCACGGCACGCCCCGATTGTGTCGTTTTCAGCAGCGCGGCGCGCGCTGAAATGGCGCGTTGGGGTGTCAAAACCACCCGAACGACCTCCGAATGCCACGAAACCGTACGACAACATCCGAGGCGTCAATTGTGAAATGGTCGGCCAGACGGCACCTCATTCGAGGTGCCGTGCGACCGCGGCGGCCGGAAACGCGTTTCCGGCGCCGTTAAACACCAAAACGGCGTGCGGCGGTCCGATTCGGAGAAAACGTGCTCCGAACGACCTGAAACCGCACGGGGACGACAGGAATATTATTCCTGAGATGCAGGAGGAGGCCGCACGTCCATCGGACGTGCGGTGCGCGCGGCACGCCCGATTGTGTCGTTTTCAGCAGCGCGGCGCGCGCTGAAATGGCGCGTTGGGGGGTCAAAACCACCCGAACGACCTCCGAATGCCACGAAACCGTACGACAACATCCGGGGCGTCAATTGTGAAATGGTCGGCTAGACGGCACCTCATTCGGAGGTGTCGTGCGACCGCGGCGGCCGGAAACGCGTTTCCGGCGCCGTTAAACACCAAAACGGCGTGCGGCGGTCCGATTCGGAGCAAACGTGCTCCGAACGACCTGAAACCGCACGGGGACGAGAGGAATATTATTCCTGAGATGCAGGAGGAGGCCGCACGTCCATCGGACGTGCGGTGCGCGCGGTACGCCCGATTGTGTCATTTTCAGCAGCGCGGCGCGCGCTGAAATGGCGCGTTGGGGGGTAAAAACCACCCGAACGACCTCCGAATGCCACGAAACCGTACGACAACATCCGGGGCGTCAATTTTGAAATGGTCGGCCAGACGGCACCTCATTCGGAGGTGCCGTGCGACCGCGGCGGCCGGAAACGCGTTTCCGGCGCCGTTAAACACCAAAACGGCGTGCGGTGGTCCGATTCGGAGCAAACGTGCTCCGAACGACCTGAAACCGCACGGGGACGACAGGAATATTATTCCTGAGATGCAGGAGGAGGCCGCACATCCATCGGACGTGCGGTGCGCGCGGCACGCCCGATTGTGTCGTTTTCAGCAGCGCTGCGCGCGCTGAAATGGCGCGTTGGGGGGTCAAAACCACCCGAACGACCTCCGAATGCCACGAAACCGTACGACAACATCCGGGGCGTCAATTGTAAAATGGTCGGTCAGACGGCACCTCATTCGGAGGTGTCGTGCGACCGCGGCGGCCGGAAACGCGTTTCCGGCGCCGTTAAACACCAAAACGGCGTGCGGCGGTCCGATTCGGAGCAAACGTGCTCCGAACGACCTGAAACCGCACGGGGACGAAAGGAATATTATTCCTGAGATGCAGGAGGAGGCCGCACGTCCATCGGACGTGCGGTGCGCGCGGCACGCCCGATTGTGTCGTTTTCAGCAGCGCGGCGCGCGCTGAAATGGCGCGTTGGGGGGTCAAAACCACCCGAACGACCTCCGAATGCCACGAAACCGTACGACAACATCCGGGGAGTCAATTGTGAAATGGTCGGCCAGACGGCACCTCATTCGGAGGTGCCGTGCGACCGCGGCGGCCAGAAACGCGTTTCTGGCGCCGTTAAACACCAAAACGGCGTGCGGCGGTCCGATTCGGAGCAAACGTGCTCCGAACGACCTGAAACCGCACGGGGACGAGAGGAATATTATTCCTGAGATGCAGGAGAAGGCCGCACGTCCATCGGACGTGCGGTGCGCGCGGCACGCCTGATTGTGTCGTTTTCAGCAGCGCGGCGCGCGCTGAAATGGCGCGTTGGGGGGTCAAAACCACCCGAACGACCTCCGAATGCCACGAAACCGTACGACAACATCCGGGGCGTCAATTGTGAAATGGTCGGCCAGACGGCACCTCATTCGGAGGTGCCGTGCGACCGCGGCGGCCGGAAACGCGTTTCCGGCGTCGTTAAACACCAAAACGGCGTGCGGCGGTCCGATTCGGAGCAAACGTGCTCCGAACGACCTGAAACCGCACGGGGATGACAGGAATATTATTCCTGAGATGCAGGAGGAGGCCGCACGTCCATCGGACGTGCGGTGCGCGCGGCACGCCCGATTGTGTCGTTTTCAGCAGCGCGGCGCGCGCTGAAATGGCGCGTTGGGGGGTCAAAACCACCCGAACGACCTCCGAATGCCACGAAACCGTACGACAACATCCGGGGCGTCAATTGTGAAATGGTCGGCCAGACGGCACCTCATTCGGAGGTGCCGTGCGACCGCGGCGGCCGGAAACGCGTTTCCGGCGCCGTTAAACACCAAAACGGCGTGCGGCGGTCCGATTCGGAGCAAACGTGCTCCGAACGACCTGAAACCGCACGGGGATGAGAGGAATATTATTCCTGAGATGCAGGAGGAGGCCGCACGTCCATCGGACGTGCGGTGCGCGCGGCACGCCCGATTGTGTCGTTTTCAGCAGCGCGGCGCGCGCTGAAATGACGCGTTGGGGGGTCAAAACCACCCGAACGACCTCCGAATGCCACGAAACCGTACGACAACATCCGGGGCGTCAATTGTGAAATGGTCGGCCAGACGGCACCTCATTCGGAGGTGCCGTGCGACCGCGGCGGCCGGAAACGCGTTTCCGGCGCCGTTAAACACCAAAACGGCGTGCGGCGGTCCGATTCGGAGCAAACGTGCTCCGAACGACCTGAAACCGCACGGGGACGACATGAATATTATTCCTGAGATGCAGGAGGAGGCCGCACGTCCATCGGACGTGCGGTGCGCGCGGCACACCCGATTGTGTCGTTTTCAGCAGCGCGGCGCGCGCTGAAATGACGCGTTGGGGGGTCAAAACCACCCGAACAACCTCCGAATGCCACGAAACCGTACGACAACATCCGGGGCGTCAATTGTGAAATGGTCGGCCAGACGGCACCTCATTCGGAGGTGCCGTGCGACCGCGGCGGCCGGAAACGCGTTTCCGGCGCCGTTAAACACCAAAACGGCGTGCGGCGGTCCGATTCGGAGCAAACGTGCTCCGAACGACCTGAAATGAGATTATTTCTTGAATCGAAGTTTTTAAATTATTATAGCACAATGATTTGATATTATATATATATTAAATATATATTAAATATATATTAAATATATATTAAAACATTTAAAATATTATATATATATATATATATATTTAAAATATTGTATTTAATAGTATATATATATATATATATTTATAGCACAATGATTTGTATTTAAAATATTGTATTTAATAGTATATATATATTATAGCACAATGATTTGTATTTAAAATATTGTATTTAATAGTATATATATATTATAGCACAATGATTTGATATTATATATATATTAAATATATATTAAAACATTTAAAATATATTATATATATATATATATTTATATTTATATTCAATTCAATAAAAATTTTTTAAAAAAAAAATTTTTTTAGAATAGCGACCGCCATAGGCGGTCGCTGCGCGGCCGCTAAAGCCCTTTAGCGACCGCCAATGGCGGTCGCTAATGGCCTTATATATAGTAGTGGATGCTCGGTGAATCCCAGCCCAGTGACACTAACACGATCTTGTGGCGCACCTAGATGCGCGAAGAGAAAGAGAAGATTATGATGGAATTCCACTTGAACATGGGGAAGTGGAAATGTGTGAATCATGGTGCTCGAGATTCAGATCACAATGATGGCGGCGTGACGACAGAGGGTAACTGCTGACCGTATTCGCAACGCAGTATCCTGTCACGTTAGCCTAGAATGGGGACAGACAAATGAGCATCGACCACTGACCATATTCGCAACGCGGGATTTTATCGATTTGTTGTCCAATATCCGTGGGGACGTTGGCCTGAAACGATTGAAGGGCCCTTAGGTCCAGCATTCTTGGAGAGCCCTTAAGGTTAGTATCCACGTCGTCCGAGGGTCCTTTTGGATGTGGAAGAGGATGAGGATTCAAATAGCGGGCTCACGAAGCTTGGTCATGGGACGAGGGGAATATCCCTGTGAAAATCCCACACTTCGGGCTCTTTGTCAAAACACATCTGAATACGACAACGAAATGTATTAGAGATAGGGAGCAGATTCCTTTCCCTTGGGGAGATCTTAGTTTAGGGTCGTAGAATTCGGACCATGAAAAGTTAGACTGGGCTCGCGGGGAAGTGCCCGGGCGCTCCTACGTATCTCATAGGGATGAGAATCAAGCCTTACGTAGTTCTGGATGGACCTTAGGCCATAAATGGGTAAAGGGAGCAGGGGACGCATGGCATCAAAACCCGACGTGAAGGAGGAACTAAGCCCTACTTACCATGAATTCTTTGGGGAAACGCTCGAGTCGAGGGACCGAACACAAAGGTTAGGCTGGGCCCGCGGGGAAGTGCCTGGGCGCTCCTACGTATCTCATAAGGATGAGAATCAAGCCATACGTAGTTCTGGAAGTGACATGGTAGGATACCAGTGCCAGGGGAAAAGGGAAGTGCGGGCGTGGCCCTTGCACTAAAAGAAGCGGAATTTGATGTATCTTGTTTGTTCATTAAGGTGAATGGTTTTTTTGTGAAGCGACCGGCCTAGAACAGTAGGTCATGATGTCGCCATAAGAATCAAGCCGTGATGGGTGTTGACAAATGGCATGGCACGTGACCAATAACCAATGTGATGTCCTCTACAACGAGGTCACCAAAATGCGGTGCCGTTTTTCGTCGTGCGTCCAGGACGATAATGTCATAGTTTAGGGTCGTATGATAGGACCAAGCATGCATTTTATCATCATGCAGTGCAGACATAGCAGAGACGATGCTAGGCGGGAAATGTGCGCAGTGTTATAAAACACAATTGACAGAGACATGATCCCACATCAAATTGTACGCCATCCGGAGAGGGAAACCTTAGGCCGAGGGGCCTATACAGAGGTGAAACAGGGAGAGACACTGGCTTCCTGAATGGGTTGTACCCAGAGACAGGGCGTCTAGGAGGTCCTACGTATCCCATGAGGATGTGAATCAAGTTGAACATAGTCCCGAATGGATCTTAGTTTATGGTCTTAGAGCTCGGACCATGGGAGTCCCAAAGGATGCCAGATTGCAGCTTTATCCCCCTAGCATGCAAAGGTGCACTGAGGGATAGCGCCAAAAGTGTCGAGATTCCACCTGTACATGATGGGGTGGAAAATGATGTGAATCATGCAACCAACATTCAAGGACTGAAGGGGCTGGCGTGACGATAGAGGATTACTGCTGATTGTATTCGCAACGCAGTATCCTGTCGCGTTAGCCTGAAATGAGGACTAACAAACGAGCATCGACCGCTGACCATATTCGTAACGCGGGATTTTATCGATTTGTTGTCCAAAACCCTCGTGGGCGTTGGCCTGTATCGGTAGGAGAGCCCTTGGGCATTGTATCCAAACCGTTATCAGGAGTCCCTCCGGGTGTGAAAGGTGATGGAAGTCCGAATGGAGGGGAACACGAAGCTTGACAAGTGGAAGGAACTTGATCAAGTTGAATCTGACACTCTTGGTCCTAGACTAGAGTGCTCTTAATACATAAGTGAACCACTGTAAGGAGTCAAGGGACTCAACTTTGAGGGTGATCGAGAGATGGAAGGTTCCCAGGGGAAGGGGGCACGGTGCCCAAAACCTTGTATCAGACCTACACATCCTCCTTCTAGAGAGGGATAGGCCAAGTGGCCTAGGTGGCCGGGAGATCAGGAGATCACCAAGAGGTGGGGCTGGACCCGAATCTTAGACATTCAGGTGGTCCTACGTATCCCATGAGGATGGGAATCAAGCCACACGTAGTTCTAGAAGTATGCCTTTTAATTTCATGCAGGACAAGGAATAGGAGGGCCAACTCTCAGAACGGGGGGCGCGTGGTGCAGCTATTGCAAACCTGTCGTGAATGAGGACATAATCCCGCACCACGCCACGCGGTCTCGTGGTCGGGGTCCCAATTGCAGGACCAAGAGAGGTGAACTTGCTGAACTCAAGCTGGACCCAAAGACAAGGGGTCTTGAACGTAGTTCCAGATGAGAGTCTTAGTTTATGGTCTTAGAGCTCGGACCGTGGGTGGTGACAACTCCCGAGTAAGCACAGATGTCAACCCAATCCCTAAGCCCACGTGAGATAAACTCGGTGTGGGAAACAAGGGGGGTATCCTCATCGCAATACTTGGGGCGTCCATCAAAGGGGAGTCAGTAGAGAGTTCCGAAGGACACTTTTGATGTAGCTTGTTCCTCCAACGTGCAGACGTGCATGGGGGAACAGTACCAAGAGTTCCGAGACTCTACTTGGACATGATGAAGTGATGAAGGGTGTGAATTGTGTACCCGGCATTTGGGATTAATGGGTTGGCGTGGCGATAGAGGAAGACCATTAACCATGATGGAAACACAACGTCCGTATCGCGTTAGCCTGAGGTGGGAACAACAAACGAGCATCGACCGCTGACCATTTTCGCAACGCGGGATTTTATCGATTTGTTGTCCGAAACCCTGGGGGGCGTTGGCCCGTATCGGTAGGAGAGCCCTTGGGCGTAGTATCCGGGCCATTCTTGGGGGTCCCTCCGGGTGTGAAAGATGATGAAAGCCCTGATGCGGGGATATGCAAAGCCTGGAAAGCGGGTGTGGACGTGTCCGAGTAAAGCTTGGAATTCCAGGTAATAAACCAGAGTACTCTTAAGCACATTGGTGAACCGCCGAAAAAGGGATCGACGAAACAGCTCAGTAGGGGGGGGGGGGATCATGGCGTGGTAATTATGAGATCGTCGTGAATGAGGACATAATCCCACACCACACCATATAATCCTCTCATGGATAAAGGATAGGCCAAGAGGCTGGGATGGGATGAGGATTCCCGAGAGATGGGGCTGGACCCGAATTTTGGACATTCAGGTGGTCCTACGTATCCCATGAGAATGGGAATCAAGCCACACGTAGTTCTCTATATGTAGTTTAACGTCATACTAGATGAGAAGGGGAGCAATATACCCCGAAACAAGGGAGGTGTGCGGTATGGCGAAGAAGCCGACGTGAATGAGGACGTAGTCCCACACCACACCGTACACTCCTATAAGAATGGACCTGGGCTGTGGCCCGGAAAGGCAAAGGGGCCTAAGGTCAGGCATCAGTCAGGAAGGCCTGACTGGTTTGCAGTTTAACGTCTTACATGAGGACGAGGGTCGGGGACCCGAGAAGGCCAAGGGGCCTGAGGCTGGGCCTCGTAAAGGGAGGGCGTACGGCATGGAACATGATCTCGACGTGAATGAGGACATAGTCCCACATCACACCGTACACCCTTATGAGAAATCCTGGGCCATGGCCCGGAGAAAAGGGAAAGTTATCAGTCAGAAAGGCCTGACTGGTTTGCAGTTTAACGTCTTACATAAGGACGAGGGTCGGGGACCCGAGAAGGCCAAGGGGCCTGAGGCTGGGCCTCGTAAAGGGAGGGCGTACGGCATGGTACATGATCCTGACGTGAACGAGGACATAGTCCCACATCACATCGTACACCCTTATGAGGAATCCTGGGCCGTGGCCCAGATCGATCGTACCACCTGGGGGAAGTTTTTCACCTCGGGATGGGGCAGAATGAATCACTGTTCTTGATGCCTGGGACATCTCGGGGTGGACTCGAAGATCCAGGACATTGTTGACCATGTTCAAAACACAGCGTTCCTATGGTGACCCGTATGGGGGAAACAAATGAGTGTCGACCGCTGACCAAATTCGCAACGCGGGACTTGTATCGGCTTGTTGCTTGAAAACCCTCGGGGGCGTTGGCCCGCATCGGTAGGAGAGACCTTGGGCATTGTATCCAGGCTGTTCTTGGGGGTCTCTCTGGGTGTGAAAAATGACGGAATCTCAGTCAAGGAGTGGGTGAAGCATAGTTGTATCCATCCACGAGAGGGGCAAACACCTCCAGGGGGGAATGTGCAGCCGGGTCGAGACTTGCTCGATGTGGGTCGGGGCAAAAGTGTGCACCCTGCCATGTCTTGACCCGAGGGGAAGATTTTGGATTTTGGGCTGGGCCAACGGACGAAATGTCCGGGCGTTCCTATGTATCTCATGAGGATGAGGATCAATCCATACGTAGTTCTTGAAGGCCATGCAGTTTAGCGTCATGCGGTGAGGACGTGGGAGGATAGAAGAACAGGAGTGGGCACATGGTGCGACCCTTACAATCCTTGTGCGAGTGGGGTTGCATGAGCGGGGCCAAGAAAGCCTACTCCCTGCTACACAAAGATCCTCCAAGGAAACTATTCCTAGGGGGAATAGCGGAAGAGAAAATCTTGGGGCTGGGCTCAAGACGAGGCGTCCGAGCGTTCCTACGTATCCCATGAAGATGGGAATCAAGCCACACGTAGTTCTAAAAATGCAGTTTAACGTCATGCGGGACGATGAGAAGCTCCTCATTTGGGGATATGTACGGTACGAAAAGTAATCCGACGTGAATGAGGACGTAGTCCTACACCATACCGTACAATCCCGCAAGAGGGTAAGTCGGGAAAAAAACAAGGGGGGCCTGGGGCCAAACCGCGGTGGAGACGGGGCCAGGGGCCCAAGGAGGCCACGGGGCCTGAGTCTGAGCCTCGGTCAGGAAGGCCTGACCGGCTTGCAATTTAACTTCTTACATGTGGACGAGGGCACAGTTTATGGTCGTGCAGGACTTTACGGTTTAGAGTCATGTTGGACTATAGTGTCCAGTTTAAGGTCATGCGGGACCGTTTCACAGTTTATCATCTTGCAGGACGAAGATGCAGTTTAAGGTCGTGCAGGACCATTTTGCAGTTTAAGGTCGTACAAGACCTTCACGCAGTTTAGGGTCATGCTGGACCTTTTTTCCCTAGGCAAAGTACCGCTTGAGGAACTTGGCATTGGTGGGAGGGGTTATAAACTCTCCATCCATGGTCACCAAGGAGTATGCTCCATTGGGGTAAACCTTATGGATGATATAAGGCCCTTCCCATTTGGGTTCTAACTTGGGCGGTTTCCTACCGGGAATCATTGGCGCTCGAAGGGCCAGTACCAAGTCACCCTGTAGAAAAGAGCAGAGACGAACCTTCTTGTCAAAGGATCTCGCTATCTTGTCCTGATGCCTTTCCAGACTGTGCAGGGCACGAAGCCGGTTCTCGTCCAGTGCCTCTAATTCAGCTAGACGGATCTCGGCTACCTCATCTGATGTCTGGTGATCATAAACTGCAGTGCGTAGCGACGGCAGCTGGATCTCAATGGGTAGGACGACCTCATCTCCATACACTAGGAAATATGGGGTCACCTGGGTAGAGTTGAAAGTCGTCGTCCGGTAAGCCCAGAGGGCATTGGGGAGCTTGTCCGGCAAACTCTTCTTGTTATGACCAACCATCTTCTGCAGAATGTTAGAGAGGGTCTTGTTGAACGCCTCGATCTGTCCATTCGCCTGCGCGTGGTAGCGGGAGGTATGGTTCGACCGGATGTCGTACTTAGCATACAATTTCTTCAATTCAGCTGCTCGGAAGTTGGTGCCGTTATCAGTGAGGACGGCGTGAGGGACTCCAAACCGGTAGATAATGTTGGAGCTCACAAAGCCAATGATGGAACGGGCCTTGACCTCTTTGAGCGGAACTGCTTCTGCCCACTTGGAGAAGAAATCTTTAGCAGTTAGGATTAACCTACACTGGCGGGCTGTTGCCGGTGGATACGGTCCCACTACATCAAGTCCCCATACCGCAAATGGCCAAGATTACTTGGTGGGGTAGAGGGGCTCCGGCGGCCGATGTAAGAAGTTGGCGTGTACTTGACACGCATGGAATCTCTTGGCGTATCCAATACAATCGTGGATCATAGAGGGCCAAAAGTACCCCAACCTCCGGATTTGATGGGACAGTTTCGGCCCAGCTTGATGGGCGCCACAGGAACCTGCATGAACCTCTTGCATAACTTGAGGTATCTCCCCTCCTTGGATGCAACAGAGGAGGACACCATCGAAACTCCGCTTATAAAGGATCTGTTCCAGACTGGGGCCGCTCTGGAGGGTAAATTGCAGCGCACGACATCGAATTCGCTCGCGCTCGGCCCGATCGTCCGGGAGCTGACCATTTTGGAGATACTCGACAAAAGGTGCTCTCCAGTCGGGGGTGGTTTCAACCACTGCGTCTGACGAACCCGGGACTCCCGATATGGAGGGTCCGGCAGTGAGATGGCTTACTCGCAGGCCATCATGGTCCTCTTGGGTGACGGGGGTAATGACTCTCCGGTGGGCCACGTGTATGACCAAATCATCTTGCTCGGGTTCTGCGAGCGACGCGGCTAAATCAGCCAGGGCGTCCGCTTGGCCATTCTGCGACCGTGGGACATAGGTAACCTCTGGTCGAGAAGAGAACTGGGCCATTAGGAGGAGGGTGTACCCCAGCAATGGTGCAAGCTCTGGCTTCCTGACGACGTAGTCGCCATTAACCTGTTTGATTACCAGCTCGGAATCTCCCTTCACATGTAGGTGGGGAACATGGATCTCAAGGGCCAACTCGAGGCCGGTGATGAGAGCCTGGTACTCTGCCTCGTTGTTCGTACAACCTTCTGACAACAGGAACGAGTATGGCAGGACGGCTTGCGCCGGGGTAATGAAGACAATACCCAGGCCCACTCTGTTGAGCTTGGGATCGTTGAGCCTCCTACCGGTGGGGCTCCGGGAGGCACCGTCGAAATGCATTTTCCAACACGAGACAACATGATCGACTGAGAGGATCGTCTCATCAGGGAAATCTAGGTCCAAGGATTGATCCGCGGAGGTTGGATGGGCAGCTAAAAAGTCTGCCAATGCCTGTCCCTTAATGGCCTTCTGAGGTACAAACCTGATATCAAACTGCTGGAGAATCACTGCCCACCGTGCTAGTCGGCCAGTCAGCATGGGACGGTTCAGGATGTACTTCAGTGGGTCTACCAGGGAGACCAATTGCACCTCGTGGTGCTGCAGTTAATGTCGCAACTTCTTCACGGCGAAGACGAGCACAAGACAGCTCTTTTCGACAGGGGAGTATCGAATCTCCGTATCGAGAAGCATGCAGATGAGATAATAGAGACTATTCTCAGTACCCTCATTATTCTTCTGGGCAAGTAGCGCACCGAGGGACCTCTCCAGGGCAGTCACGTAAAGGACCAACGGCTTTCCGGAGATGGGTGGAATCAAGACCGAAGGTTGGAGCAGATACTGCTTGATTTCCTCGAAGGCGGTCCGACACTCCTCATCCCATTCCTAGGTGGCACCCTTCTTCATGAGCCGGGAAAAGGTCTTACACTTGCCGGACAGATTCGCAATGAATCGGCGTATATAGTCTAGGTGGCCTTGAAGGCCTCGAAGCTCCCGAAGGTTGCTCGGGGGAGGCATTTGGCTGATGGCCTTGATCTTCTCTGGGTCGATCTCGATACCTCGGTATCTGACAACAAAGCCCAGAAACTTCCCGGAGGTGACCCCGAAGGCACACTTCAGCGGGTTCATCTTCAGGTGACAGGAACGGAGGAAACTGAACACTTTCTCAAGGTCTTTGAGATGGTCCTGTCGCTGACATGATTTGACTACAAGGTCATCCACGTAGCATTCCACCAATGTCCTGAGGATCGGTTTGAATATACGATGCATGGCCCTCTGATAAGTGGCACCTGCATTTTTCAAACCGAATGGCATTACTTGGTAGCAAAAGGTACCCTGGGGAGCCCTGAAGGCAGTGGACTCCTCGTCTTCGGGGGCCATCCGGATCTGGTTATACCCGGATTACCCATCCATGAAATAGAGGGCTTGGAACCCGGCTGTGGCATCAATCAACAGCTCCGTCACTGGGAGTGGGAGGTCATCCATTGGGCAGTGGCGATTAAGATCGCGGAAGTCGATACAGACTATGATCTTCCCATTCTTCTTCCTGACTGGCACAATGTTGGCAAGCCACTTGGGGTACTGGACCTCCTTGACGAAGTTGGCTTTGATTAGTTTATCAACTTCGGCCTCAACCATAGCACCATGGGAAGGGTGCATCTTCCTGGGAGGCTGCTTAAACCCACGATGTTTTGCCGGGAGGCCCAGACGATGAACGGATACTTGGGGATCTAGCCCTGGCATCTCGTTGTAACTCCAAGCAAACACATCACGGTGCTGTTTGAGGAAGTCTACGTACTGCTGCCGCTCTTCGAGGGACTTGGCTGCGCTGATCAATGTGGGTTTCGGATCTGCCTCGCTACCAAGGTTCACCTGTACCAGTTCATCAACCGTGGTAGAGACGCCTTCTTCAAAGGCTGGGGGAGCATCCTCCATGTCTTCCTCCCCACCCGTGGGGGGACTTCCCACGATGGGGGGGGGGGGCTTATGGGCTATCAAAATCCGAGGGGCAGCTGGTGCCGGCTTGGGCAGCAGCAGTCATCACATAGGGAGACTCGCTTTCCATTGAGACCATAGCAATGAAGGCAGTCGACCCTATCCCATCTGGCCTTCGGCCTAAAGGGCCACGTTTGATGATATCAAAGCTGTGGTGACGTGTCGGCCTGAGCCCGTTAATTCCAGCCCGGCGGAAGAGACACGTATGGCACACCGTCGTTGTCATGAGCTTGACGTTCCGGTACCGTACAGGAGTAGGGGGTTCCGGGACGACTTGAGCCTGGTTGATGAAGGAGTACGAGGTGATTTTCCATTGTTGCTTGGACACGGGAACATTCCTTCCTTGCGTACCCGAAACAACAAAACATTGTCCCATGTCGGGGGTCGTGGCCTCCAATCGGTGGATCGGGATGATGTAGGCGTCATCCATGCTTTCCCAGGGATCACTTGTGATCGGGGCGGGCTCATCCTCGCTTACCAGGATTTTCTTGTCCTTACTTTTGTAATAACCCGCATCCAGATAGCGGGCCTCACAAGAAGCGAAAGGGGACGCGTCTCCTTGGAGCACGCCTACTTGACCGTTGAGCGAGTACTTGAGGCACTGGTGATACGACGAGGGGACCGCTGCATGCAGATGGATCCATGGCCTACCCATCAATGCGTTGTAGGCGGTGTCCTGAGAAACAACCATGAACTCAGTGCTGGCAATTAAGCCACCGAACCGAGTCTTCAGGTGGATCTTGCCAACCGGGGTTTGCTCTGTCCTGTCGTACCCCTGGATCCTGAGGTCAGAGGGAGTTAAATCACCTTCGGACAGACCCAACTTTCGCAGCGTCCGGGTCGGAATTAGATTGATTCCAGAACCTGTGTCAATGAGGCAGGTACAGACTTCCACACCGTTGAAGTGGCCAGTGATATACTGCGGGCGAATGTGCCCCTGTATGGGAGGGTCCTTATCTTCACCGGAGAACGAGATAACCGCCTAACATTCGGCGTTTTCAATCGTCTCAGTATGGAAGGCTTCCACAGCTGCTACTTCCGTCTCGAACTGGAGGGGGCTCCTAAAGGCCTCGACAAGTGCTTCGCGCATTTCAGATGACAGGCGAAGGGCCTCAAGGATGGGGAGCCTCGCCAGAATTCCGGCCAGGTGCTTCAGAACATCGTAACTTCGTGCCAAACGCGAACCTCTTCTCACAGGGGGTCGTTCGGCATTCGGAGGCACATCGGGTCCGGCTGGCTGAACCGGCGATTGACTAGTACTGGGTACATCTTACTGCCTACCAGTAGAAGCCTGAAGAGTAGTTTCCGGACTAGGATCGGACAGTGGAGGATGGCCTGTAGCCGGGCGAGACCGTCTATGATACGGACGAGGCAGCTCCCCCCGATCCAGTAGCATGAACGGCGGTGGAGGTAGGGCCGAGGGTGTTGGATGGGTCTGCGCGTGCTGAGATCTGCGCTGAGCCTGCTGCCTGGTCTCGGTAGCGTGCACGGCTTGGCCAGAAGTGCCTGCTGACGTACCTCGATGACCGGTGCGATTGCGATTCCGCTGACGTTGACGTCGGCTGGAAACATTGGGGAGGTCAGTCTGGCATTCCCCCTCGTCTGGGGTCATATAGGGCTTTACCAGCTCCACGGTGTTAACCGAAGTGTACCCTTGGCTGTCGCTCGAGGAGTCATCCACCGCTGGTCGGATTCTGGGAGGGATCCCCATTTCGGGGGGAATAAAGTCGCCGAGAGTGCGGGATGACGACGGCACTGGCGGTGCACGTTGCTTCTTCTTGCGTCGCCGCTGCTTGCGCTTTTGGGCAGAGGTCGACTGTGAAGACGATGCAGAGGCACCGGCTTCTTCTTCTGAAGGTTTCGACTGCTTTAGGCGCGCCCGGATGATACCCTGGGCACGGACGATGGTTTTTCGAGCCATCCAGTCGTCATATTTCTGGGATCCGCGGCTAGGGACCTGCTGCCACTCACCTTCGCTGTCGCTGCCGATTTCTGATCCTGCAAAGACGCCTTCCACTTGCGCTGGTGCTGGGCCCAACTTGACTATGTTGTTGTTGACCTGGTCCTGAAGCCAGTCTTTAAAAACATAGCATCGCTTGAGGGTGTGCCCCAGGATCTGATGATAAGGTCAGTAGTTGGGGTGATCGGTGAGATGCGCCTCTGCCGGCCTTCTGCACTCAGGCAGACGCACAATCCCTTGCTCTAGAGCACTTCGGAAGTAGCCAGGGACCTGATTTTCGTTGAACGAATAGGTCTGGTACCTTATTTCCGGATAGGGGGCCCTGGGGGCCTGGTCCTGACGAGGGGTCGGAGGGGCCTGCCGAGGAGGCGGCGCCTGATTGTCTCGCCTAGGTGGCGGTGGCGCGTTGCGCGGGGGAACCTGTCGGTTCTGAGGCGGTCGCTGCTGGGCGGGAGCCTGTGCTTGAGGTGGAGGACCTCTACAGGGTTGCGGGGGTGGTGCTGCCAGCAGTAATTCCAGCTGCCTCGGGGCTTTTATTTGAGCCACCGCGGCGGGTTCAGCCCTGGCGGTCCTCCTGGCTGGGATCATAGGGGGCAGCAAACGTGCCAAACTGGCCTGTTGCAGGGCTTCCTCGAGGCGTTGAGCCTTGTCCGAGAAATCTCTGAACCCTTCATGGTAGTTCTGGGTAATCAAGGAGGGCACCAGCTCTATCTTGACGTTCCCCACACACATCGTCAGTAATTGCTCCTGATTCAGTGGCATATCGAGGGAGTACGTAAGTCCCTTCCACCGGGCGATGAAGTCTGCGACTCGCTCATCAGGCCTTGGCTTTCACTTGAAGAGGTCTGTAATGCTGGTCTTTCGCGTGGTGGGGCTGAACTGGTATAAGAACTGCCAGCGAAGATCCTCCCAACCGGTCACCGATCCGATAGGGAGCTGGTTGTACCAGACGAATGCCGGACCTTCCAATGTCTTTACGAAACATCGGAGCTTGGCGGCTTCTTGCTGAGCCGGGGTCCCCAGCATGGGGCCACACCTGGAAGAAAAATGAGCCAAGTGCTGGGGCGGGTCCCCTGTCCCATTAAAGGGCGAGAAAGTGGGGTTCCCAAAACCAGGAGGTGCGGGCATATCATCCACCCACGCGGGATAAGGTTTGCCATCCGGTGGGACCGCCACCTGCCGCATTTCCAACGCCTCGAGGCGGGATGTGAGTGCCGCAATAAGGTCCTCCGGGTGGGGGTCCCTGTCTTGATGGGGATCCCTAACCACAAGTGCATTGCCAGGTTCTTCAACACGGTAGACGGCTTCGGCCGCCCGTGGGTCAACTGGCTGGATGACCTGCGGGGCGACTGGGGGAACCCGGGTTGGATTCTTCAGATTGCCCCGTCGCTCAGGGGGGTTTGGAGAGACGTATCGCGCCCTCTTGCCGTATATTCCGGCTTCCGCCCTGTCTGCGGCAGTAGCATGATCAGGGTTGCCTGGAGGCATCTCATCAGGGGAGATTGTTCATGCCCCTGCTGCCTCGGCCTGGGATTACCATAGTCGGGTCGTCGCTCTGCGGCGCGTTCATCCAAGAGTTCATCAACCAGCCTCTTCTGCTCAGCAAGCTGCTGGCATAACGTGGCCTTCTCAGGATCTTCGTCCGTTTTCTGCACAGAGGCGGACGGGTCGGAGTGATTTACTGTTCCGACGTTCTCCTTACCCTTGCCAGTGTTTCGACCGAGTACCAGCGACTCGGTGGGTACGAGGAGGCCTAGCAGGTTTCTCTGCTGACGGGTAACTCTCCCTGACGGGTCGAGCAGCGGCGGTACGCCCTCGGGTGGTAAGTCTCCATCAAGGAACTCAAGCTCATCTTCCTTATCCACAACGTCGTCCATGTGGACTGCGACCCCTCTTGAGGGCATATCCTCGATGTCGCATAGCGAATCGGGCTGCCGTCGGATAGGGTCGAAGAGGAGAGCGGCATAGTGTCCCCAACCACGGACTTGCACATGGGGGGTGGCTTCCCTGACGATTCTGCGGAGTGCATTAAGACTCTGAACGCATTTTCGTTTAAGGGCGCTCTGGTGGCCTGGTGACTCAGGGTGCTGGGCCATAAGAAGTGCGGCTGCATCGATCAGGCGGCACTGCTCGCCGATTTCTTCGAAATGCTCACGACTTCTGGGGTACACCACCCGTTCATAACGGAGGCGGAAGTGTGTCGCCCACAGGGTTCGACAAAAACACCCCACATCTTCAGGGGTAAGAGACTCTGGTATGCGGAAATTCAGTGCCGCCGTCGGCCAGAACTTATCCGGGAAGTAATCCGCTGTAAGGATACTCCAGAAGCTCCTAGGCTCAGACTCAGGGTCTGGCCCTGTGTTGCCCCACTCGTCAACCGGGGGCGGCTGGGGGACCGGTAGTGGTACCGAGGTGGACCTTTGGGATAGTAAGCTCGGCAGTGGAGAATACGGCAAACGAGCTGACTGGCCGCCGAATTCCGGACCATCCTCCGAAGAGTGAGGTGACCTGGCCACGATGTCACGATACGACGGGCTGATAATTGCAGCTTCGAGAACAGGAGCCGCGGTTACCGGCGACAGGTCGTGTCGTCGCTCTACCTTCGTTGGCCCCCAAAATAACTCTACGTGATCTCTGGTAGAGGTAGAGGGCTCTTCTGGTGACAGAGGTGGTGATTGCATGGTCGAGACCTGCGGAATTCCCAGGATTTCTTCCTCCTGGATGTACCTGCGGAGAGAGACGGGAATCCGGTGGACCTCAAATTCTGGGAGAAATAGGCTAACGCATCTGGTTCCTGCCCCAGTCCTTGATACAGAGGAGCGGGGAGAAGGTTCCATCGCTGAATCGCATTCCGCTTCCGAATTGGAGAAGCGGGCAGGTTTGATCTCCACCTGGGCCTTCCCAGGATTCTTCTTGTGGCGGTGACGACCCGCTCTTCTGCCCCGAGGTGGCTCTCCGGGATAGGGTTTACCCCTATCAGGCAGCCTCGGGGTGGTGCTGGTGCCGTGGCGGAGAGGGCCCCACTCGAGATAGCCGGGGTGCGAGGGGCACCGGGGCAAATGTCGAAGGGTACATGGGGAAGACCTCCATGAATAGTACCCATGTGGGCGGGGCCTCTGTTGGAACTGGCAAAAGCATGGGGAAGACCTCCATGGTCGATGCGAGTGGAGCGAGGCCGACCTTCACTCCTCGAGTTTCTGGGGTGAGGAGGACCTTCGCCGGTTGCAGAGAGGACGTAGGGAGGGCCCCCACGTTGGAGAAGGACCGGATAGACAGTTCCTTCAGGAGGATGGACTCCATACCATGTACAGCGGGCGCGGGAAATGTTTCTGCGCTGAGCGTCACTATCGCGGGGCAGGTCTTCCTGCAGGATGGGGGTAGCACGAGGCATGCCTCCATGATGAACCTCAGAGCGGGGAAGGCCCACGCTCTGTGGCGTAGTGGTACGGGGAGGACCTCCGTACGGGGTGACATTACCGTGGGTTAGCTCGCGGCGATCACCACATGGGCCTGCAACTCGGAGAGTGAACCCAGCCTGCCCGTGGGGTGGTTGGGGTCTCGATCCTGTTTGGGTGAAGGAGTGCCCCTGCTCAATGTATGCAGGGGCTTCACGATACACGTCGGCAGTGGCTCGGGCCACTGTAGCTGTCGACGTTGACGCGCCTAGGCGAGCGTCCTCAGCCCGGGCCCGGCGCTGACGTCGGGTCAGGCGGGCTGGCGCAGGTGGTGCAGGGACGTAGCCTGCCTGCTCTTCCTGCGGGGTCGGACGGCGGCGCTGACGCGGCCGTGCGGGAGCTCTCGCCTAGAGCCCTCGGGTCGGGACCCTGAGCGGGCTAAGCCGGATGGCGCCCGCCTCTTCAGCGTAAGGCGAGGAGTCGTCAAGGCGTTCCGGAGACAAGCTCCCGAAACGGTTGAATGTTGGGGTGGAGAGCAGAGGCTCCCTACGCAGCCTGTTAGGGCGGCGTTGACGGCGGGGCCAGGAGGCCTCCAGGTCCAGGCGGGCCATATCCTGGGCTGGGATAACCCCTTCTTCCTCATACCTGCGCACGAGTTTGTTGATCACCCTTCGTTGGATGACCTCTGATGGGGAAAGGGGACGTGGGCGCCCCGTACTCCGTGATGTGGCGGCCATCGTGGCGGTAGCGGCGCTACATGGGGTGGTCGTGGCGGTGTTTCCCCTGCCCCTGCGTAGGCGAGCGGGCTGTGATCGCGTTTCTGAAATAGAAACCTGGTTCCTGAGAAACGAAGGGATCAACTCATCAGTACTGAGAGGAAAAGGATTGACATCCAGTGCCCCAGCGTTCTTCCATTCTCCATGTCTGTGAGAAGGATCCACGCCAACACGCTGCAGAACGTAGTGCCCCAAGTTCTACTGCCCCGACTTCCGGTGAGTTTCATGATAGGCCCACTATTTGCTTGGCGGGACCAGGCACCGGATATCTGGATTCGGTGACACGTCAATCTACTGGTGTCTCGAACGCTACTAATCTCCATATTGAGGAGAATAATTTCACGTCGGGTTCACCATTTCTATTTCCGACGCTTTTGCAGGGGCGCGCGCCCGTCCGTCCGTGGGGGAGGACGCGTGGCGCTTCTGTTGCCCCACATTCCCGATTTCCAAAGGCGGACGGCATTCGCTCCTTATTCAGGGACGTCTGCTCCTTGATCGAAACGGGATGATGGGATGTCGGTTCTTCCTCCTGTGGATTCCTCCTCAGAACTCATCACCTAGTCCGGGTCTCCCTTATAGATTTAATACATCGTTCGTGAAACTCTTCCCAGTGCCATGTTTCCGTGGACGCCGGTTAATTACACTGCTTCTGTTGGGACATTCCAAAGGGTCCAGTCAGGGTAGCAACCTTCAGTCAGGGGAGTAGTCACGTTGAGGCATCAGTAGCGTGTCTGGATGTTGGGGTACCTGGCATGTCTGTCTGTTATCCTTAACCACAAGGCTTCTCGAGGGCGTGGAATCCCGAGGCATCCCACATCGAGTGTGGGGAATTATATGTCATAGACACATATCTGAGGTTTTCCTCAGCTTCCCGTGCTCAACACAGGGTATGCCGCAAGTTTAACATCCAGCAGAGACGGATCAACCCAACCAGAGCATTAGCTAGGATAGATCGGATTGAGGGATCCTCCTTGAAGGTCTATCGACACCGGGGCCAGCCCATGGGCGACTGTGAAGAAGAGCGTACCGACATGGTCTCACCAAGATAAGACGGTCCGGGCGAGAATCAGAACGGGTGGTGGGTTGATGAATGGAGTGGAAGGAGAGTGAAATGGGACCATCGCAGGGGCGACAGTGAAGTTGGGCTTGAGCCTTGACGAGGCTTCCTACGTATCCCCATGCCAGGGAATCAAAGTCCGCGTAGTTCGGGATGACGTCGATAAACTGACGTGAAGGTGGACCTTGGCCTGATGAGCATCGTCAGAGTACCGATGTGAAAGTAGACCCGTGGGTCCACTAGTGGTGGGCTTGAACCTTGGAAAGGTTTCCAACATACCATGCCTTGACATGGATCAAAGTCCTCGTAGTTCAGATGGGGGCTTTGTCGGTGAACCGACGTGAAAGTGGACCTTGGTCCGATGGGTGGTGGGCTAGAACCTTGGGAAGGCTTCCTACGTACCATGCCTTGACATGGATCAAAGACCTCGTAGTTCAGGTTAGTCACAACGGCTTGTCGTCGGACTAGAATTGGGTGTACAGTTTAATGTCATGCGGGACAAAAGGAGGCATGCAGTTTAACGTCATGCTGGACGAGGGCGAAACTCGACGTGAATGAACGACCGAGCAATGTGGATTGAACCTCATAGAGGCTTCCTACGTACCATGCCTTGACATGGATCAAAGACCTCGTAGTTCATGTGGGAAAGGGTCTCAACAGCTTACCACTAGACCAGAATGCAGTTTAACGTCATGCTGGACCGGGGTGAGACTCGACGTGAAATGACGGGTGGGCTTGAACCTCATAAAGGCTTCCTCCGTACCATGCCTTGACATAGATCAAAGACCTCGTAGTTCAAAGGGGATGGGTCACAATGTCTTACCACTGGAACAGAATGGGACCCGACGTGAATGGATGATGGGTGGGCTTGAACCTCATGGAGGCTTCCTACGTACCATGCCTTGACATGGATCAAAGACCTCGTAGTTCAAAGGGGATTCGCCGGTGAACCGACGTGAAAGTAGACCCGTGGGTCCACTAGTGGTGGGCTTGAACCTTGGGAAGGTTTCCTACATACCATGCCTTGACATGGATCGAAGTCCTCGTAGTTCAGGGATTACAGTTTAACGTCATGCGGGACGAGAATGAGACCCGGCGTGTAAGAACGACAGGTGGGCTTGAACCTCGTGGATGCTTCCTACGTACCATGCCTTGACATGGATCAAAGACCTCGTAGTTCATAAAGGTGGGTTTGTCGGTGAACCAACGTGAAAGTAGACCCGTGGGTCCACTAGTGGTGGGCTTGAACCTCATGAAGGCTTCCTACGTACCATGCCTTGACATGGATCAAAGACCTCGTAGTTCAAAAGGGATTCGCTGGTGAACCGATGTGAAAGTAGACCCGTGGGTCCACTAGTGGTGGGCTTGAACCTCGTGAAGGCTTCCTACGTACCATGCCTTGACATGGATCAAAGTCCTCGTAGTTCGGAGATTACATTTTAACGTCATGCGGGATGATAGTGAACCCTGACGTGAATAAACGATGGGCGGGCTTAAACCTCATGGAGGCTTCCTACGTACCATGCCTTGACATGGATCAAAGACCTCATAGTTCGGAAAGGGACGAGGGGTCAGGGTCAGTGCTCACTCTAAGCCCACGTGAGTCATGCTCGGTGTGAGAAACAAGAGGTTGCAAGGACCTGACGATCACGTCGCGAGGGGTGCGTCCGTGAGAAGCGAAAAGGGGCTTACGTGTTGGGCGGCCCATGGTGTTGGGACTTACTCCAGGATGGAGCCCCAGAGGGGGGGTTCCTCGTTCCCTATCACGACCTCCACTGACCTTGGTAGTGGGGAAGTACGGAGATGCAGGGGTGCAATCATCCATACGAAAGGTTAGGGGCTTACGCTCTGAGGCAGCCCTTCCCCTGCGAACATACGCCACTACGACAAGGAGGATCTCATTCCATGTGTGGAAGAGTTCCATTCCCATGGAGATGAGTGGTGTAAAGAATGTTCGAGCTGGGGGGACCCTTCGTGAGGGAGACGAGGTTGGGTCACAGTTTAACGTCATGTGTTGAGGACGTGGTGCTTGGCAGTTTAACGTCCTGCAGCTCGGACGAGGTGGGTTCACTCTACACCCCTAGGACTTACATAACCGGTAC
Organism: Viscum album; assembly: GCA_963277665.1. Classification (NCBI taxonomy): domain Eukaryota; kingdom Viridiplantae; phylum Streptophyta; class Magnoliopsida; order Santalales; family Viscaceae; genus Viscum; species Viscum album. Next base: position 1,926,052,790 of record OY728138.1, read on the forward strand.
CCTCTGGTCCTTGGGGAAGGGAAGGTATCGGTAAGGCCATGGTTAAGGGGGGTCGTGGAACGAACCATCGAGGGGTCCACGTTAGCGTGGCTATGCGAAGAAGCAATAGCTGTTAGCGTGCCTATGCGAAGAAACATTAGGCGAAGTAACGCTACGGGTGGTGTTGTCCATGGGACTTTGAAATCACATCGTGCAACCCAGGAGGGTCGCACGGGAAGAGGAATTGCTAAGAAAAGGGGTGCGCTTCGCGAAGTGGAGTGCCTTGGCCTTAGCATGGGGAATATGTGTGAGTGAGAGGTGCTTCGCAAAGTGGAACAGTGTTCGCGGAGCACTGCCTCGCGAGGAAGGGGTGCCTCGCGAAGCAGGGTCCTGCGAAGCAGTGTGCTTCGCGATGTATAGTGATCCTGCCTTGGCATAGGGATGACTAGCATGGGTTGGGTGTTTCGCGAAGCATAAATGCTCCGCGGCTGCCCGGGTTCCCTTGGGAATCCCCTTCCTTCGCGAACGCCCTTGAGCTTCACGAAGGGCATACCTCTCGGAAGAGGGGCTCAAAACGAGACAAAGCAGAGGCGACTCGCGAAGTAGAAATACCTCGCGGAGCTCATGATTCCTGGGGCAAAGAGTGCTTCGTGATTCGGGAGAGGATAAGCCGAAAGGTCGGATTGTCCGTCATTGGGACTCAGGGGGAGTCCAGTATTTTTAGGGAAGGGGCGCCGCGATGCAGGACTCGCGCGCCGCCTTCAGTGCTTCGCGGCAGCTCACGAACGTCAAATGGGTTCGTGGAGCATTACCGCCTCTGGAGCTTCGCGGCGGCTCACAAACATCAAATGGGTTCACGGAGCATTACCGCCTCTGGTGCTTCGCGGTGGCTCGCGAACGTCAAATGGGTTCGCGAAGCATTACCGCCTCTGGTGCTTCGCGGCGGCTCGCGAACGTCAAATGGTATCGCAGAGCATTACCGCCTCTGGAGCTTCGTGGCGGCTCGCGAACGTCAAATGGGTTCGCGGAGCATTACCGCCTCTGGAGCTTCGCGGCGCCGCCATGGTCTGGGGCGCTTCGCGGCGGAGCTTCGCGAGGCAGCGCGCCGACCATTTTCGTTCCTTTCTTTCGGGCCACATTTTTGGCGCCGACAAAGATATTATAATGCGTACATAAACAATGACACAAGGAATAGTGTATTTAAACTATAATGTATATATACTGCAAATTACCGTATTTTATTACTCATAAAAAATTTAATATTTTTAGAAAAGTCCCAATGTTTCACCCAAACCATTTCTCAACATGTAGAATTATAAAGTGAACATATATTTTTTGAAAATAATTTTCTATTTTTGGTAAATTTACTTTCTAATTTAAATGAATATGTATTGAAAAAAGAAATTTCCAAACAATAAAAGATTTTATAGCACATTGAATGATTAATTAATGTCTCCTAATATTTTTTTTAACCTCAAGAAAAAAATATTTTTTTATGAATAAATTTTGTAAAAATATATTTTCTCTAAAATCATTATATAAATTATAAAAATTATAATTAAATATTTTTTACTTATAAAAACAACATCACTTAATTTATGATTTCCAAAACTTATGTTAATTTATTAGATGACGTAAATATTTTATTATTATTCTTCTAGGTTACATAAATTTTATTTATACTTATATGGTCTAGGTTACTATTATATTGGCCATATTACTATTCCTAATGATCATGCTACTATTTCTAAGGTCATGTTACTATTCCATTAGTATAAATTCTTTAATTATATAAATACCACTTGTTTCACTATTACATTATAATGAATTTAATTATTCAATTCTAGAATGATGAAAATTATTTTATAAGTATCTAGATTGATAGAATTTCCTATGGATCACACGGTGAGAACCTACTGGGCATTGATCTCACACTGTACCTTTTCCATTAGGCGTTTCTAGATTTCCTTTTTCTTAGATCATGTAACGGGAAAGCGCCAATTGGAGGTGTTTTTTTGATCCTATGGATTTTAATTGTTGTGTCAGCTGGGAATTTGGTTGTTTATCTTGTATGCTTCTAGAAATTTATTGATACACTGTTTGTCTATTTATATACCAGTTTAACTTTTGGTACTGAATACAGTGAGAAATTTTCATTGACTATATTGATATGTATCTATTTCTTCCCTTGTTCTTGTGGAAAAGTCATCCCCACATTATATTGTCTGATGATAGGTGCTATTAACCAACCCATGGGGATTGGGAACACCCATTCGGCTACGTTGGTGCTAGCTATGTTATCAGGGTACTTGGATATCTCGGTTAGTTCATGAAAAAGTATAATCAAAGGTGTCAGTTGTGCATCCTTCATTGATGTCAGTATGAATTTGAGAGATCTTATCGGCACATAAGTGATATTTATGACTAAGTTCATATGAAACCCTCTTCATAATGAGACTTAAGTCAAAATAGGTAGTTTTTTAAAGGTGACTTTAGTATTAGTTCAAGTCATTTCCCAAATGTCAGTTTGGACACATTGAAATACAAAATATTTTTTATCTATTGGATGGGATTGGTTTCCATTTTTTCTATTGTTTGAGGTTTGTATGAGAAACCATAAGACGTATTCAATGTTTTTTATTGATGATGGGTTAAATCCTATATTATAGAATCCAAGTGAATAGGATCCAAGAGGAATCTATTGATGATCCTCAAAGTTAAATTCTTCTGTTGGACCAGTATCTTGTTGTGGTAGTTGTGTGTTATGTCAAATCTCTTGGACATGCCTCTATACCCATTCTCATTTGGTAACCAATTGTGGAACTTCAAATAAATATATCTCTAAATCATGGTGAAAAGTTCATTTTCTTGAAACCACATAATTTCCAATGTTCTATTGATCCTCAAGATATAGAGGATTTGCTGAGAATTGAATATATTCGCATTGAATTATTGGGAAATGTCAAATTTGGTAGGTAAAGTGTGATACCTTTAAGCTTGAAGGACCCAGAAGGAGGTGGTGGAATCCATGGTGACGTAGAGGAAGAATTATGGATTATAGTGGAAGTACATATAGGTTCTATTGAATGACTATTTTGTCCAAAATTATCAGTGCTAGATAAGGAAATGTAGTTTTTCAAACTCTAGCAGACTGACTTGATCATGAAGAAATATCTAAACTATTTTTCAATGATGATGCAGTTTTCGCCAAAGATTGTATTGATTGATAAGATAAAGAATTTAAGGATTGATATGGTAATTATATATAATGATCATTTTAAGGTTTTATTGCCGATAATATCTTTTTCTGATGCTGTGTTGGATAGGGAGTTGATGGATGATCTTGATCTGAATGTTATGTATGAATTGAATGGAGTTTATTTTTTATCCTAGTGGATGTTATATGAGTTACAATAAAAGGGTGATAAATAGTGATGAGTATCACATGAGATATCAATATAAGGGTTTTTGGAAGAGTCCCATTGAATTTCCTGTAATATAGTAATCATGGGCACTCGAAACAGGTCTACATTGAGGCACCCAAGAGATGCACATCATGTAGATGTTCAAAAAACTTTCAAAAGTTTTTTCCAATCAATTATTCTACAAATATTTTAACAATATCATCAAAAAATAATATTTATATGGTTAAATGAAATGATTCACAACCTAATGGTCCATCCACACACATCCAGAATTAAGATTCTTTAAAAAGTGGAACGGTCTTCAGTGGAAGTAGATTCGAGTCAAGTTATTGTGAGAGGTACTGTTACTATAGATTTTTCTTTAGTGACTGATTTATTTTATAATGGTTTATCACACTTATTAATATCATATTTTCAATATTCTAAATCTTACGATGGAGTTTTTTTCTTATACGATTGATATTTTTAGATCCCTCAAAATGAAGACTGGGATGGGTCTCTGTTGTCACACTTAGGTGATCTATTTATTAGAGATAAATCATTGTTGGGATATTTTGGTTCTCGACACGAGAAATCCTTATTCCCTTTTTACGATGGAATGGATCATTTCTAATAATTCACGAATTTATTTTTATATTCTATGTGTCTCATTTTCTACACGTGATGTGGTGTGATGTATATTTTAGGGAGAATGGGACCCGATGTACAGAAAATTTGGACCCTCTTATCCCACATTTTGAAAAATAGTATTAGTGTGGACTTTTAATCTGTATTTAGAATACTTGAGTGATTATATCCCACTATTTTTCATCATGTTTCCCAATGTTTTTCATTCTAAATTCTTTATTTTTTTTTCAATGTTAAGGGAGGTAATGTTATCTTTTAATTTAATACCTCGTACTCAACTAGTATCTATTAAATCGTATTACATGGTACCAAGTAATATGAAAGAGTGAAAACTCATTTGGATGATCTATTAGTGAAATGATTTATATGCCTGAGTGTGTTAACATGGGAGGTTCCTATTCTCATTTATAAGAAATTTTATAGAGAACTTCACCAATTTGTCGATTACCAGAAACTCAATTAGGTTATGGTAATGAAAAAGTATCCATTACAAAAAATGGATGATCCCATTTATGAGTTTAAAAGGGTAAAGTGGTTCTAGAATATTTATCATCAATCTGGTGATCACCATATGATAATAAATGAATCATACATTTCGAAAACCTCCTTATAGATTATTTATGTAAATTAATATTATCATTTCATGTTTATTGGACATACAAATGATCTTGTAGTCTTTATGGATTTTATGAACAAAATTTTACATGAGTACCTTGATATGTTCATGGTTATCTATGTAGATGGAATCATGGTTTACTCTATGTCCATGGAGGATCAGGTGCATCATTTAAAAGAAGATATGGAATAGTTGAGAAATAACTGAATTTATGATAATCTATTGAAATGTGATGTATGGATTTAGGGTGTAAAGCTCTTGAGACACATGGTATCAATGGATGATATCTTATTTGAACCAGAGAAGGTGAAATATATATGATATAAGAACAACCTTATAATGTTTTTGAGATTCATAGATTCATGGGTTTGGATGGGTATTATCCCTAGTTCGTAACGGATTTGTAAATATTGGAAAATATTATGGCAACTATAACTAATAAGGGAGTGATGTTTTCTTAAGAGAAAAATGATAAAATATTTTTTTGAGATAAAATTTCTTTTGTCTTATATTGCGGAGTTGACACTTCTAGATGTTGGGTTGAGATATTTGGTTTTTTGATACATTATGTTCGAGGTTGGTATATATTTTTAGGCATTATAATAATTTTTTCCTATGGATCATGAAAAAATAAGGAAAATGATATGAATGAAATAAACCATGACACTGAACTCATAGATATGATGCAAGAACATAATAGTTGAAGTGATTAACGTTTTAGGGAAAGGTTTATCTTCTATTCCAACTATAAGATCTTGAGTTATAAATTCTCTCAAATATACTTTAATCTTTAACAGAGGTGTTTGGTGGTGTAATTGTATTATTTTGATTTTGATATTGGTTATTACTATAAGATTGGGAATGTCTTTTACAAAGCAATGAGCATGAAAATTTCAACCTAGTTCATGAATGAAACATCAGATGGGTGGATCAGGAAGGATCTTTTTGCACAGTTTTATATAGAAGTTTTGGGAATATCAGCCATTTTTTTATCTTTTGTTCAACTGACATTCACTGTTCTCGATATTATTCTTTAGGAACAATAGATTGATGATAAATTATATGGAATTAATAACTCTATTTATTGGGGGTAGACCGTTACTCAGTGGTTATCCTCGATAGATTGTATCCTTTTTTATAGAATTGGTTCATTATACATTTTCCATTTAGGAAATTTGTGATGGGGTATTACCATAAATCCTAGTGGGTAGTGCAACCAAGATCCAAAAATATGATCTATAACATGGAATGATGATTCTGATGGATGTTTATGAGATAAGACATCTCTAAAATTGTTTTTATCAATTAAACATTTTAATAGTTCAAGCCTGAGAATTATAGGCCTTCAGGTGTTCGTTATCCACATCTAGTTATGACCTGGAATAGTGATGATATTTATACTGACTTTGTGATTGGGTTTCCAAATTTGTAGAAAAAGAAAAATATGATATGGGTTGTGATCGATAGGCTGACCAAATTGGATCACTTTATACCCCTTCATTATAAATCCATTGTTATGTAGATAGGAAATTTCTATTGTAACATCCCAAATATTGATGCCACCCGAAATGGTGCCTTGAGCCCGGTTGGTCACAAGGCCTCAAATGCATCTCCCCAAATGTCTAAGGCTTCCAACTATTAGTGATGTTCTAGGTGAGTCAGTGGGGGAGACTATGCCCTCATTACAAGAGTATCACAACAGAAGTTAAAAACATGCAATAGAAGAAGATAATAAATAAAAAGACAACTAAAGGTAATATAGGTAGGTAAGAATATACATATCAATAACCTTATGTATCTAATATACAAAAATGATGTAGATGGTACCAGTGTCTAGAAAATATCCAAATCCCTTACAAGGCAATTTAATATCGTAGAAGTCCGAAAAAGAACAAAATACCAAAAATGTTTCCCAGCATCGCAAACATCAACGTGGTCATATGCTCCCCTTCTCCAAATACATAGTCAACAAATTTTACTAGGGATATTTTCCCTTTCGTCACCTGCAAACATATAATATATTTGGGTCCCAATGGAGTCCCAAACAATGTGTGAGATGAACATCCCAGAAGGAAACCACCCAGGTCTATACAATTCTAACTGAAATTCAATAAAGATGCTAGAAAGTGTAAAAAAATAATTATGTAAGTGAATATTTCCATAGAATAAGTCTACAATAAACATTAAAACTAAACAAACCTCAAGGAAACCTACAAAAGAGATTCAACTCCTAAAAAGGAAGATATAACAAGTAAACAAGCAAGTCACACGACCACATCATACACCCATTTATACCATGATTCCCAAAACCATGATGTATAATGAAGAAAAGTATCCCAAAACCTTTCCATATATTGAAATAAAATTTCTATGGCCATGCCAAATAATGAATTTTCATTTCACAGCCATGCCGTATAGTTAAATGTAGACCCTGAGGGATAGATCTAAGGTTTCAGTACACTAAGGCATCCAAGTAATAAATATCTAGAACATGGAGGGCCAGATCCAATGAACATGTCTGAGGCATCCCATCAAGTCCCATGAGAATCCTTGGTGTAAACTTGGTTAGGTAGTGGTTGGAGTCCTAAAAGAAATGCAATAGCAAATCCTACGCGATCCCAAGAAAGCCAGATCATAAGGGGTAGAAAGGCCCAAGGCATCCCACATAGTCTAGACCCAAGATGAAGAATCAACCTAGGGCATCCACTACCGCATTCCAGATCCAAGGATAGATGTTTATGGAATTAATAGATGGAGAAATCTACCTCTCTCTTAGGAGGTAAACTAGAAATGTTACAGGGAAATACATTCGTGAAGCACTCAGCCACTGGAAGAATTTCTGCCTAACTCACTCCTTAATAATCCTGAAAAAAACTAAAAATCCGGGTTGTCATCCTGCCAATCCCATGATTCTTAGGTCCATCTCTTCTTTCCAGTACATCCCATTCACCCTTGTGAATAAACAGTACACCCTCTGGTGATGTGAAAGTCACCCTTAGGCGATAGCAGTCATTGTACACTCGATATGTTGTTAGACAGTACATTAAAAGAATAATGTCAAACCCAGTCATCTCAAGGATATGAAGATCCCAAATGATGTGATAGCCTCCGACCTCAAGGAGACACTCCATAAACTAGTGTACATAACCCGTTTTAACTCCCAACGGTGTGTCTAGCATCAAATGCACTCAAAAAGAAAAACAAAAATCCCAAGGTTATTTACCACTCATGTAAAGATAAAGATGTGAGAGACTCCTTTATTAAAAAGAGTAGATCAAATAGTAGAAGCTACTAAAACTGTACCTCTAAATGTAGACGCTCCAAAATATTACTCTTGTTGGTTCTGTTACACTAAATAAATCTATCCTACACTACATACATGTGACCCTAAATAGCTACCCTGATCTGATCCACCATGCTATCTTTTAGAACCTGATGTCTGGATACCATAACCATGACAACCACTACCCTTTCCTAACCGGCATGCACTACTCCAGCTCCCAGCCTGGCATAGATATAATGACTCTACTCCTAAACCTAATGTTGGAGCTAAATACTACCACTACCAACTAGAGGTAAGGACTTTCAAAACTGCTACATGTGCCCTATCATGCTGAAATCACAGCACATGACTGGGTCATGGTCAAACTGATTTTTCATGTGGCCTCACATACCACACTGATGGAAAAATACCAAGATTCCTAAACCCACAACCTAACTAATACAGAATTCATAGAAATCCCTGAAACAATGCTTCATGCCTGATTATGTAGATCCATTGGGGCAAGAAACCACACTCTATTCAATACCCCCAACATCCCTCAGGTCCCACTTTGTAATCTATGACTGATTCGTAATCACAGTGATAGAAGGCAACCAGAACACATTGAACTGATATCTAATAGCATGTTTGAGACCATACTTGAAGCATCTCTCCCTCGACAGCTCATCAGTAAGATACATTGGCACAAATCATTGCAGCTCGGTAAAGAGTTCTGAGTATTTCATAAACATCATTTCACCCTACTCTAGACACAAGAACTCACAAGACCTCTTTGCTTGCAGATTTGTAGGATAAAAGTAGTCATAGAAGTAGTTTTGGAACTCATTCCAACCCATATTACACAACCCATCATCCTGGTTCAAAATGTCCCACCAATTCCTTTTTTCTCCACGTAGCATGTATGTCGTGAGCTAGCCCCTCTACTATAGAGGCATCTTCAAATGCTTGAAAAATTCTAACGTGTTATCTAGATACATCTCTCTAGCATGTGGTCTTCCATCCCCTACTAACAATAAAATTTGTTGCTGCTGGAACACATGTTTTAGATCATCCATAGTCAAGGATGGCTATGGTGCTCTCTAGATAGTCTTCATATTGAGAAATAAACCATCACAGAACTGTGCATTAGCACCTGTGTCTAGAATTGCCTTAGGTGCTGCAGCTGGAACTATATAAGGATCATGTGGTTCTCATGGACCACTGTCTATAATTTATGGTCGTCTCCTCTATCACGACGTACTACTGGAGGTCACCATGTTGGCGTGTATCTACAATTGCAAACACAAGCCTTAGAAAGGTACACCATAAATGAAAAAATCCCAAAGTATATGAATGGTCTGAACCCTCTTAAAAACCAATTCAAACCCACAACCTACTCATAATGCTAGGACTATATAGATAATTTCCAATGATCTACTAGAAATTGTGCCTCTTTCCCAATCCAAAGTCGGGTCTAGGTCAAGTATCATTCACCATTCTAGTTCCCATTTCCATTTCACATTCAGTTATTACTAAAATGTTTCCAAGGGTTTACCAATTTCTAAATCCACGAGAACCCATAACCCCTCATTAACTCAAAAATGGGCTCCCATTCAATCCATATATATAACAAGTTTATTCAAAATTTACATTTTACTGGTGCTTTATTTCCCAATTCATAAGGGCCCAAAATTTTTATGGACTGATATATGACATCACAAATTTGTATACGGCACCAACCTAACACAACAGAAGGCACAAATATCACATCAAATATCACATCTACATGCAATGTCTAATGCTTCCTAGATGGCATGAAATAATTCATGGCAGGTGATTCTAACATGTTTCTCTATGATACATGAGATGTTACACTATAATATCATCTGGATGAAACTGAAATAGAACCCAAAAATTGCATCAACAATAATATAAAAGATCAAGTGCATCACCCAATGATGAAATAAAATCAACTGAAACAGTCAAAATCTAGAAAATCAAAGCTAAATTTGTGGAAATTTGGATTATCGATATACAAGGGGTAGCTACTCCAGGGATCAGTTAATTAGAAAACTGAATTTCCTTTTTATCCCTGTCTATCGTTTCCAAATAGTATGTCAACCTGAAAAAGGAAAACCCTCTGATACAACTTTTTAATGTCCCAGACCCATATTCCATCCAAAACGGTGCCCAAAGCATGGTTGGTCACATTGACCCAAGTGTATCTCCACAAATGCCAGAGGCTTTTGACTTGCAGTGAGGGACTAGGTGAGTCAGTGGGGAGTCTATGCTCTCATCACCAGAGTATCTTAGGGGGAGTCAAAAACATGCAATAGAGGAAGCGAATAAATAATAAGATAACTGAAATTAATATAGGTAGACTGGAATATACATACAAATTACAAAAAGTATCTTATATTCAAAAATGATATAGATGATACCGGTGTCTAGAAAACTACCAATAAAGGTATAAAGTGATGTAATAGAGTACAAGTCCCAAATATAACAAAATACCAAAAAGTTATCCTTGCATCACAAGACTTAGAATGGTTTTATGGTCCTCTTCTCTAAATACACAGCCATCAACCTATACAAGGGAACATTCCTCTATCATCACCTGCAACCATATAAACTGTTTGGGTCCCCAAGGAGGCCCAACTCGGGTGTGAGAAAAACATCTGAGTAGAAAACCAACCAGTTCTATAAAATCCAAATATAAATTCTACAATGATTCAAGCATGTGTAAACAATGGGTAATTAAGTTCATATTACCATGTAATAACTCTACTATAACAAGTAATACTAAATAGTCCTCATGGATTGCTATAAAAGAGGGTGATCACCTAACAAGGAAGCTATAACAAGTAAACAACCAAGTCACAAGATGACGTTGTACATCCATATGTATCATGAAACACACATCCACACTATATAAATAAGACATGTATCCCACAACAACGACGTATAGTGAAATCAAATACCCACAACCACACAGTATTATGAATTAGCATCCCACAGAAACACCTTATAGTGATATTTAGACACCGAGGGCCAGATCCAAGGTGTCTACAGAATAAGGCATCTAAGTAATATATATGACATTTATCCCATGACCACGCCTTATAGTGAAATAAAATACCTACAACCACACTTTATAATGAATTAGCATCCCATACACACACTGTATAGTGATATTTAGACCCCGAGGTCCGGATCCAAGGTGTCGGTAGACCAAGGCATCGAAGTAATAAATATTTAGACCATTGAGGGCTAGATCCAAGGATCATTTCCAAGGAATCCCATCGAATCCCACGGTTATCCCTGATGCAAACATGGTTAGTAACTATTTAGGAGCCTAGGATAAAGTCAATAACAAGTCCTATGTGAGACCATGCAACCCAGATCCTACAGGGTAGCAAGGCCCAAGGCATCCCATATAATCCAGACCAAATGTGTATGAATCAACCCAAGGGGTCAACTACCGTATTCCAGATCCAATGGGAGCAGTCCAAGGAATCTATAAAACCATTCAATTAAGCATTCCAGCATTAAATCATTCTAGTTAAACATTTATAACAAGGTGAGTATACCCACTCATGCAAACAAGAACAATCCGTGAGTATACCCACTCATGCAAACCATTAATCATTAGCTTATTGTCCTACCATCCCATATAAACCATTTATCATTTCATTAATCATTTACATATTGGTATACCCACCCATATCATCCATATAACATTCCAATCTATCCAAATAAGTGAGGAATAACATGATATTCAAAGAGTATGGAGGCATTACATCTTTTAAACTATCTACTCATCCAATCAAGTCATTATCATGCTTTCTATAACTAGGAAAGCACAAGAACACTCCCCTTGGGTGGTTTAAACATGTGTAAACAAAAAATTCCCTTAAAGTGCACTCCTCTAGGGAAATTGAAATGAGCAACGGGTGTCAACAAACCAAAAAAAACCCATGTTCAACCTCACTAGGTCCAACTACAGCTACTGAAATTTACTCTCTAAAAAAAGACATTGCTAGAAAGCCTAAAAAATGTTATTTTGGAAAATGCCTGAAAAACACAAAGAAAATATGAATGAAAGCATATACCACCTTCCTCTCCTTGGTAATAGATTTCTCCCCTAGTATCGTGTCCTTTTTCGTCCTCATTTGGAAAGAATATGTACAACGGATGAAAAATGGATTATTAGGGCATAAGATCCTAAATCCAGATAGTGTATTCATTGTTACAAAGAATCAAGAATGACTAAAAAAATCAAGTACTTACTTATACATTTGTAATTGGACAGACGTAACTCGAATCAGATTCTGGATAGCTTCAATACTTAAAAAAACTAGAATATAGGGTTTTGGGTTCAAAAAAGAGAGGAAACTATTTTGTGTGTCAAAAGTCGAACCTACTACCTCTTTTATAAAAAAACCCCACTAGACAAGTACACAACATGTACCTCAAGTAGACAGTGTGTATTCCAAATTATTTTTTTCTATGCCAGACTGGCTACACATCTTGATGACCTAGTAAACGGTGTGTACATGAAGTACAAGACATGTAGACCAAGTACATGACATGTACCTGGCCTACTGACAGATTTCAGCCAGTTTTCCCCATACATTCCAAGAAAAATCCAACTGGCCAATAGACAAGCCTAGGGTCTATAAAATAAAATAATGTAAACACATTTATCACAAAAAGCAGATCCATACCTCAAGAAAAACCCTAGATCATAAAATCTTCCCCCATTATAGAAATACATCATTGAATTTCTCTCTGAAGGGTGGTCATGATTCACCTGAAAAAACTCTGGCCACTGAGCCCATAGATCAGTCTCCCCCTCCCAAGTCTCATCCAGTAAATGGTCATGCTTCCATAGGGCCCGTACTAGAGGAACTAACTGGCCTCAAAGAATATTCATGTTCCTATCAACAATACAAATCAGATGCTCCCCAATAGATTCATCAACCTGAAGTGGAACCTCCTCGAGCTGAAAAATGTGAGATGGTTCTGAGTGATAACAAAACATCTGAGAGACGTGGAAGACATTTTTCTTGTCTTGGTACCTCCCAGGTAAATGCAATTGTTAGGAAACCGACCTGAATCTTTCTAGAATCTCGAAAAACCTGACACATCTCAATGAAAGTTTCCCCTATCTTTTGATCCACCTAGGTACCAACTTAGGTGAAATAGTCAAGAAAACCTGATCCCTAACCTCAAAGTCTAATGGTTATCTGCGGTGATCAGCATATGATTTCAGGTGAGACTGTGTATTATCCATCTACTTTTGAATCAACTGGACCTTCTCAAAATGAATCTATACGAGGCATGATCATAGTAAAGATGCCACAACCACATCTAACATGAAATGGGGAGAACAACATGGCCTATCGAATAAATCCCTCATAAGGTTTCATATTTATAGTCACCTGATAACTGTTATTATAGGAGAACTAAACAAAGGGAATGTGCCTCTCCCAAGAGCATCCAAAATCCAAGACGCATGCTCACGGCATGTCCTCCAGCACCTATTTCATATGATCTAACTGGTCATCAGTCTGATGATGGTATGCTATGATTAGAAAAACTTCTGTACCCATATCCCTTTAAAAACTCTTCCATAAATGAGAAATAATGTGGGTTCCCTATCTGAAACTATAGTCTAGGGGACCCCATAATGTCATACCACCTCTCAGATGTACAACATTCCAAGATCATGAACACTGATGTTCTCCTTGATCAGTAAGAAGTGTAAGACCTTCCTACGCCTATAAATGGAAATCCACACTACATCACATCCTTGATCAAACCATGGAAAACTAGTCTTGAAATCCATCCTAACATCATCCCATTTCCACTCTGGGATGGGTAATTTCTATAAAATCCTAGCTGGTCGTTGATGTTCCACCTTCACCTACAGACAGGTGGAACACCTCTTCAAACATAGCTACCTCTTTCTTTATTCCCAGCCACTTATACTAATTTTGTAAGTCACAGTACATCATGGTAACCCTAGAATGAACTGACCCAGCTGAATCAAGAAAATCCCACATCAACTCCTCACGTATATCCACAAAAACCTAGACACGTCCATGGATACACAAGATCCCATCATCTCCTTCCATCTAACAAGGAGGAGGGTCCTCACCTACCACACCTTCTTTTATAACTAGTCTGTATGAATCCAATAGTTTCCTCATCCTAACTCTATCCATCAGGGTAGAGGTAACAACTAAATATGAATGAGAAGTCTTCCCCTTCCTATCGTGAACCTCTAAATTCATCTAGGAGAACAACTCCATAAACTGCCACTCACTACTAGCTTATTACACTACCAATATCTGATTCCTCCAACTATGTGCATCAACTACTGCATTTCCCTAATAGGCATGTTTTCAAGCTCGAATTCCATGGACTATATGTACTCCAACCACCTTCACTCCCTCAAATTTAGATCACACCGCGTAAAGATATACATGATGCTTTTGTTGTATTTGTACACCAAAAAACGCTCTCCCAGTAAATAGTGCCATGAACATCACAAAACATGAACAACAGAAGCTGAGTCATGATTGTGCATAGTGTAATTCTTCTTGTGAGGCCTCAGCTGCCATGATTCGTATGCTACGACTCAATCCCCCAGAATTATCACTTCTCCCAGCCCAATACTTGATGTGTCACAAGACACATTGTAACACTCTCTTTGATCTGGCAGTATCAGGACTGGTGCGGATGCCATCCTCCCTTTCAGATCCTAAAAGGATGTCTCATAAGATTCTGAACACAAGAATTTCGCACCTATCTTTGTCAATCCCATCAACAGAACTACTAATCATGATAATTCATGTATAAAACTATTGTAGTAAGTAGTTATCCCCATAAAACTCCGTATTTCAAAAATGTTCTTGGAATTTTCTTAAAAAAATGAAACTCCCATCCTCTCTATGTCCACTAACACTCCTATATCTAAGATAATGTAACCTAGGATGTGAATCTGATCCATCCAAAAAGTGTCATTTTGAGAGCATAGAATATAACTGATTATCTCTTAGTGTACTCAAAATGATCTCAAGATGGTCATCATGGTCATTTTGATTATGAGAATACAACAAGATATCATCCACAAAACCCACCACAAATGAATACAGGTAAGGATGGAACAATCTATTCATAAAATCCATGATAACCAATGGCATATTCCTAAGAACGAATGGAAAAACTAGATACTCATATAACCCCTACCTGTTATGAAAGGCTGTACAAGGTATGTAAATAGGTCAAACCTGCACCTGTAGATATCCTGACATCAAGTCGATGTTCGAGAATACTCGATCTCCTCGAAGATGATCAAACATTTCATCTATACATGGAAGAGGATATTGGTTTTTAACTTTCACATATTATTGTTTATGATAATACACCCATAGCCTAAGGGTACCCTCTACCATTTCATAAAAAAGGACCATCGAACCCCACAGGGATGTACTGGGTATGAAAAACCCCTTCTCCTCCAAATCCGCTAACTTTCGACTGATCTCATGAAACTCCATCGTATCCTTCATTTAAGGAGGAATGGATACTAGCACATCTTTTGGCACTAGATCAATGGAGAAATACACCTCTCTATAAAGAGTTAAATCAGAAAATTCATTGAGAAATACATCCCTGAAGCGCTCAACCACTAGAGGAATGTATACCTAACTCACTCCCCGATCATCCAGAATCAAACCTGTAATCTGGGATATTATCCCTCCAAGCCCACGATGCTCATTTATATCTTAGAATTCTTGGACATCCCATTCACACTTGTGAATAATCACTACATTCTCTATTGATGTGAATGTCACCCTCTAACGATTGCAGTCAATACATACTTGATAAGCTACGATCCATTCCATTCAATGATTGATGTTAAACCTTGTCATCTTGAGGACATAAATATCCTAGATGAAGTAAAACCCTTCGACCTTAAGGGGACACTTCGTACACTGGCGTACATCACCCTTTCTATCTCCCAATGGTGTATCTAGCATCAAATTTCCCTCAGAAATAAAAACAACAAGCCCAAGTATCTTTACCACTCATGTAGAGATAATGATGTAAGATTAAACTATATAAAAAAGAGAAGATGATATATTAGAAGATACTAAAACCATACCTCTCTCTATATACTGTTTCACATCCTTCACCTATTGGGTCTGTTGCACTGAATAAGTCTGGCCGGAACTGTGGTTCTCTGAACCAGCCTGCCTACCCAGAGATGATCCACCATACTGTCTCTAAAAACTCAATGTCTGGATACTATGGCCATGACCACCACTGCTTGGGCCTGACCGACCTGTACTACTCTAGTTCCCAGCCTGGTGTAGAGGTGAAGACCATGCTCTTGAACCTAAAGTCGGATATGACACCTTAACAATAATAACTAGAGGTAAGGTCCTGCAAAACTGCTTCATGTGCCCCCATAATGTCACAAGATCGACACTAAACTGGGTGACAATCGCACTAATTTTTCAGCGGGACTCACCTACCACACTAATTTAAAAACACCAACCTTACCGTACCCAAAGCCTTAATTACAATCTTGTCTCAGGTAGCCTATAAATGACTCTTCCTACCAAAATACGCAGATCCAATGGGGCGAGAAACAACACTCACCTATTCTGTACCCCCAGCTTCCCTCGAGTTCTTCTCTGTAATCAACATCTGATCTATAATATCATTGACAGAAGAAAATCTTAACACATTAAACTAGACCTGATAGGATGTATGAGACCTTCCTTGAAGCTTATCATCCTCAAAAACTAATTCACAAGATATTTCAGTGAGAATATTTACTGCTCTATAAAGCATGCATAATATTCCATAACTGTCATCGCACCCTGTTCTAGATTCATGAACTCACAAGCCCTCTCTCCTTGTAGAGTCATGGGTAAAATGTATTCCTAGAATAATGTTTGGAAATCATTCTAACCCAAATTACGCATCCCATTAGACTTGTTCAGTATGTCACACCATTTATTTTCCACTAAACTTAGCATGTAAGTCTCAAGATTGACCCTCCGCTCTGGAAGAATCCCAAGATGCTAGAAAATTGATAATGTTGTTTCTAGCCACAACTCTATAGCCCGTGGTCTACCATTTCCTAAAAACGTAGGAAGATGAGGCTATAGGAACACCTGTGTGAGATCATCCAAAGTTAAGGATGGCTTCTGTGCTCCCTGGAATGTTGGCATGCAGTAAAAGAAACGCATGAGGAACTGTGCCTCAACACTAGTGTCCGAAAAATCCTCTGGTCCCATATCTGGCACTATAAGAGTATCACGGGGTAGATCTGAAGGTCATGGGTGTAGCGGAAGATCATGAGTGGATGTACCCACTTGAATTTTAGTCATTTGAAATGATCAATCCAGTATCAATACGATGATAAATTCCAATCTCCACGGATCGAATCACATAAATAGACAAAGAAGAAGAAAAGGCCCAAAACCACAAATGAAAAATCATCACAGGTTGATTATAATTAATTTAGTTAATTAATAAGAAGTACCTTTTTTGGAGTTCTTTATTCAATGATATTTTTGATCACATTCCGATGTGATTCGTTATTGTGTCAGAGAATCCAAGTGTAGACTTCCTCTAGAGGTGATCCACACATGCACCACGTATCTCTGGATGTTGCTAAAGGAATCTCTGGCTGCTAGCGTGGAGAAGCCCTTTCTTGCATTGTCCACCTTAGATCGCCATTATCTGATGGAGGTGGATCTCTCTCGGTATTGAGAGCATTCTTAGAGGACAGAGTTCATTCGGTCATGAGAAAATTATCCAGAATTGTTGTGAACAATGATTCTCTTATGAAAAGAGTTGAGGTTGTGAGGATATTTATAATCGGGTTTGAGGTTGTAGAGTTATGACAATAAATAAACATGTTACGTGTTTTATTTATAACATAAAATCTTTTGAAAGCCCCATGTCGAGTCATTAATTCCTTGACATGCACCCACACTGATTATAATAAATATCATTTAATAAAATGATATTATTTCCTCAAAATACCCACTGGAAAAAAGTACACGACATTTAATAATAAATACACGATGTGTACATGTTTTTCATTGAAAACTACACAGCGTGTACATTCAATGTACACGGCATGTATATCTTGTCTTTATTTATTCATTACCTATACAAAATGAAAACTACACAGCATGTACATTCAATAATACATGGTGTGTACTTTTTTTCAAAATAAAAACTACACGGCGTGTAATCATTAATACACGGCGTGTACATGTTTTCAAAATAAAAACTACAGGGCGTGTAATAATTAATACATGGCATGTACTTGTTTTCATTTTATTCTTCCTCCAACATTAAAATGATTTAGGCTTCCTTGAATAATTATTAAACAACGTATGGGAATAATATTTATTCAATTTGAGATACTTGGATACACTTAGTGTGTGACCCTCCAGGCCTCTTTCTCATTGGCATTAGGTGGGCTTGCCTAATGTCCAAGATTACTGTCTAGCAACGGGTCAAGGAACCTAAGAGAAATAATTTGACGCCTCATTGACGTGTCACCTCATACGAACTATTACTATTAATCCCTTTATCTCAATATATCATCAACCAAGTTTCATGGTAGTGTCATAAACCGTTATACGTGACCTGTTATTCATTGACTTCCAGAAATAAACTCGTTGTGACACAATGTCCATGGAATTTGGGTGAAAGTTCTATTTCAATCAAAGGGGCTGAGACATTTACTTCCATAATCATGGAATGGATATATCCATCCTCGACTTATCCATTAACAACATGTCATTCATGACGCACCCAATATACCCTACTTCCCGCCAGCTATCTTTGTGACGGTTTTCATCAGCAAATCTATGTGCGCATGTCTTGACACAAGTTAATGATAATATTCTAGTCTAAGGACCATTACAAACGTTCATAGATAGTAATGTCTGATGAAACCAAAACATGAGGAATTACTACTGGCAGGTCTGTTCTCATAATCTCCCATCTCGGAGATTACCAAGTGCGAACTCCCTGAGAGAGAGTCTCGCCTTCTTACGAGTACTCACACATCATAGTTGTATACAATGTGTCCTATCATAGTATGTCATCCAACCATAGAACTTTATTTAAGAATATTGTTATTTCATTTCAAGGGTCTCATCATAGCGGGGATCTTCCATGACCTTATTAATGCAACAAATATTCCAGGATATTATTATATTATAGTCATGCAGAATAAAAAACAATATATAATAAGTGTACATTCATGTAATCAAAGTATAAAACAATTGGTTCTCAGGAAACTATCCCTTACAAACTTTCACTTGGACTAGATCCAATTGCATACGACATTTAGTCCACTAGACCTCACATGATGATCATGTTTCTGCTGAGTTAAGGCTTTAGTCAAGGGGTTTGCCACATTATCTTCTGTGGAAATACTTCTCACTGCAACATCACCTCTCTGTGAAAAATCTATCAAGAGATGATACTTCCAAAGTATGTACTTTTTCCACTGATGTGACCTTGGCTCATTTGCAAGTGCCACCACTATAGTATTAGCACAATAGAGTGTGATAGGATCTTTACTACTTGGTACTACACCCAGCTCTTGGAAAAATCTTTGCATCCATACTACTTCTTTAGCTGCCTCAAAAGCTGCGATATACTCAGAATCTGTTGTAGAATCTGCAACCACACGTTTCTTTGAGCTCTTCTAGCTCACTGCACCACTATTCCAACTGAAGATGTATCCAGTCGACAACTTCATGTCATCGTGATCAGTCTAGAAACTGGAATCTACATGTCCTCTAATGAATAGTTCCTTATCTCCTCCATAAACCAGGAACATATCCTTAGTATGCCTCAAATACTTAAGGATAGACTTGACTACCATCCAGTGGCAGTCTCCCAGATCAGCTTGATATCTGCCTACCGCACTTAATGCATAAGCAAAATCTAGCCTTATATATAGCATATCATACATGACTAATATAATCATGGATGCATAATGAATCCTTGACATTTTCAATCTTTCCTCATGTGTCTGAGGACACATTTTTTTGGAAAGATGAATGCCATGTGACACTGGCAATAATCCCCTCTTGGATTGTTCCATGATGAATCTCCTCAGAAACTTGTCAATGTATGTACTTTGACTTACGCCCATAATTCTCTTGGATCTATCAAGATGGATATTGATCCCAAGAATATATGCTACCTTGCCCAAGTCTTTCATATAGAAACATTTATCCAACCATGCCTTAACTGACTGTAAGACATGTACTTCATTTCCAATTAGTAATATGTCATCAACATATACTATTTGGAAAACAAATGCAATTCCACCAAACATTTTGTAGACACAAGGCTCACATTCGTTTTTAATAAATCCAAATTCCATTACGGATTCATCAAAACAAAGGATCCATGACCTTGATGCTTAGTTTAATCCATAAATGGATTTATAACACTTTCATACCTTGTTGGAATCCTTTTGAGTCACAAACCCTTCATGTTGGTTCATGTATATATCTTCCTGGAGGTTCCCATTATGGAATGATGTTTTGAAATCAATTTTACAAATTTCATAGTCTCGTTAAGCGGCAATGTCCATTAGGATTCTAATGTATTTTAACATCGCAACTGGTGAAACATTTTCTTCATAGTCAATTCCTTGACGCAATCTAAAACCCTTTTCAACTAGTCGTGCCTTATAGGTGCTGACATGACCCTCCATGTCTAGTTTCTTCTTGAATACCCATTTATTACCAACAGTATTTACATCAACTAAAGGATCTACCAAAATCTAGACATGGTTTTGGTACATGGAATCCATTTCAGAATTCATGGCTTCTTGCCACTTGGCAGCATCTGTGCCTTCAACTGCTTCCTTGTAGGTAATAGGATCATCATTGTCAACATATAATGAGTCACCATCCTCGGTGACAAGAAAAACATATCATTCTAGTTCTCTTACCTATCTCGTGCTTTTACATAGTTCATGTGTCTCTGGAACAGATTGTTCTTACATGGGTCTTTGTGGAATCTGTTCTTGTACCAACTCTTTTGTTTCTTGAGCCTCGAGTTCATCAAAGTCTATCTCGCTCCCACTATCTCTTTTGGAGATGTGCTCCCTCTCATGGAATACAGTGCGTCTTTCCACTGTTACCTTTTTATTTGAGGGGTTGTATAGGTAATATCCCCTTGTTTCCTTGGGATATCCTATAAAGAGACACTTTGTGCCTCATGGTGAAATCTTGTTACCTGAAGATGCCTTAATAAATGATTCACTACCCCACACATATAAAATTGATAATAGGGCTCTGCATCTACTCTATAATTCATATAGAATACCATTTATTGATTTAGTTTGGCCTTTTTTTAGAATGCGTTCTTCTATTTTTAATGCATATCCCCAATAGGATAATAGAAGACTCACATGACCCATCATTGATGTCACCATGTCCAATAGGGTGTTGTTTCTCCTTTCACTTACGCCATTCCACTGAGTCATGCAAGGAGGTATGAGTTGAGATAGAATCCCAAACTCTTGTATGAAATCAATGAATTTCTGATTAAGATATTCTCCTCCTCTGTCTGAGTAGAGTTTCTTAATCATCATACCAAACTGGTTCTCAACTTCATTAGTTCATTCTTCGAACAGATCAAAAGAATCTGACTTATATTATTTTAAGTAAATATATCCATATCTACTAAAATCATCATTAAAAGTTAGGATGTATAAGAACCCACCCCTTGAAGCAATTGGAAATAGTCCACGCATATATGTGTGGACTAATTCTAGAAGCTCTTTAGCGCTTTCATATTTCCCACTAAATGGGGATTTGGTCATTTTGCCTTATATACATGCATGACATACACAGAATTGTTTTAGTTCAAAAGAATCTAAATACCCATCCTGATATAATTTTTTCAAACATTTCTCATTGACATGACCTAGCTACTAATGCCAAAGATGGGTGTGGTGTGAGTAATGTGAATTAAATTTGTCATCGATTTTCATTACTTGGTTTGTGTAGTCTAACACATAAATTCAGGTATATAAATTTGCCCTACCAAAACAGATGATATCTTTATAAAGTGTAAATATTCATTTCCAAAAAAGAAGATGAATCCATCAATATCTAATATGGATACTGAAATAATGTATTTGGTTATAGAGGGTACATAATAAATTCTTTTAATACCAATACCATCCTAGTAGGAAATGTGAGGTGGTAGTCTCCGACAACAACAACAGCGAGTCTGGCTCTATTGGCTGCTCGCAGATCCACTTCACCTCGGTCAATATTTTTGAATCTGTTTTGTTCCTGTATTGGGATACATATGTGAGCACCACAAGCAGTATCCAATACACAATTGGTAGAAATAAATGGACTACATTCGATAAAAAACACACATGAATCTTCCCCTTACTTCCTTGGTAGGGTTAATTTTTCCTTCCAGTGGCCATTCTTTCCACATGCGAAACAAAAAACCTCCTATTCTCTATCCTCCCCATTGATCTTCCTTTTCATGGAAGGCTTTGAAGAAGCCTTGGTCTTATAGCTCTTCACCTTCCCTTTCCTTTTATTCACCATAAGGATAGAAGGATTTTCAAACTTCTTATCATTTTCCACTTGGTGAATAAGGACAAGAAGATCAGATAGAGACTTCTCAATGTAGTTCATGTTTAAATTTACAACAAAGTTAGAAAATCTCTAGGGGAGTGATGCGAGAATGAGATCGGTACCCAGTTATTCAGGGAGTTTAAACCTAAGAAACTCCAAGAACTTAATGTAGCCAATGATCTTTACTACATGAGGGCCAACTAGGGCACCCTCTCCATGATTTCTCTGAAAAAGTGCCTTGTAGATCTCAAAACTTTCCTTTCCTGCTCTCTCCTAGTATAGACCATGAAGGTGCTAGAGCATGCTATGGTCATCCATGTCTTCACAAGACTTCATGAGCTCACTTGAAATTGATGATAGCATCAAACATTGAACATCGAGGGCATCGCTTGAATGTTGATCATAAACCACAAAATCTTCATCACTCGCCCCTTGGGAAGGAGAATCTGGAAGTGAGGAATCCATATTATAGAAGTTCCATTCATGGCGAAGGATAACCCAATGGTGCCTAAACGATTCTGGATAGTTATTGTCGATGAGGATCTTTTCTTTATTCAGATTTGATTGTAAAGAAAATGTGGTTGATGAGTTTCTCATATTGATTCAACAAATTAAAAGAGCAGATTTTCAGTACATTCTTGATTACATTTTTTGAGAAAAAATAAATTTTGTTAAGTCTCCCACTATTTTATCAAGTCCCAAAGGCCCACACCATTGAACTCAGAATGTCCATTTTCTTTGACATTCTAGTGGCAAGGATCCGTATTCCCCTTCGCATAACCCCAACAAGGGTTGGTCAAGATATTTGAAGGTATTTAGGTAGACAAGTATTTTTTAACTGTGAGCTTACAATTCCTTGATCTGTTGAGGGGACTCCCAAATCCAGAAATATTGACATGGATTTCCTCAAAAATTGCCTCCTTTTTCCAACAAGTCTAGCAAGGGATACTTCTCTTGATGTTAAATGTTTAATTCAACCCAAAACTTTCATAAGAGCTTCCTTTATAAAATTAAGTGTCCCAATAAGGGTTGGTTAAACACATAGTTTTATTGAGTCATTACCTTAATCAAGTAACGAAAGGCCTAGTATGACTTAATATGGTATTTGAGGGATTTTATTCTTTATGCATAATGTTTCATTATAACAATCTTATTAATATTATGTGATTCTTTCTTAAGAGATTAACCATGTTCTGATAATTTTTATTCATAGTCCGGTTTTTATTTTATTCCATATTTTCATGCTTGTTTATTTCACTAATTATATGAAGACAACAAAACATACATAATAAATAAACCATTCCATCAGATAGAAATAAAATAATATGGAATGATCCTGAGAATCTATTAGTTAGCTTGTCTAGATGTTTTGATAAGATAACCCTGACCTCGAGAAAACACCTTGAACCTGATGGTTCGTGTTTTGTAGCTCCCATCTATCCACCTTTTAATCTTCTTAGGTTGGTTTCACCTCATCTTCAGGTTTCTGAACCATCTCCACTAGCTTGGGAGATAATCCATTACATTGGGTTTACATTAAAGAAACCATGGGTACGTTGGCCCTACATTTTATTAGAAGACAGTTCGCATGCCAAAAAATTTAAATTAAACAAATTTTAATGAAACCATACACACATAGAAATTGTCTTTGGACTATTTCATGATCATCCATAGCATGAAATTGCATTTAAGCATATTTAGCATTGAAATTCTTGTAATATTTCTATTTATTTAAGATAAGTCACACTTGAATTCAATTAATTATGAGCTTATAATTAATCAGTTCTTCATCTAAAATTCCTTTCTGAATTTCCTTGAGATTCTTCTCATCCATAGTCCTTGTACAGGTCTTTGTACTTTTGGTGGAATCCTGGTTAAATTCCATTTCTAGAAAGTACACGACATGTAATATAGCCTACATGCTATGTATTTTTCACCCTTTATCCGAAGTACATGACATGGCTTTGGCATGTTTTCTGTACTTTGGAAATTTTGGAGTACATGACATATAGAATAATCTAACTCAACGTGTACTTCTTTGTTATGTAGTTACCAGCATGACAATACCATGTATGCGGAACACGACTTCTCCTTGTACATAGTTTCACCTGGTCCAGATAGGATTACACGACATGTTGATTCCACATACACGCCGCGTATTTCGGTTCCCACACGCTGTTCATTTCTGTTCAACACGGTGTAGGAAATAATGAGTCATACTCAATTCTCACGGCATGGTTTGGTGGACCAGTACCGGTTCGTTGAACATAAGTACACGGCGTGTAGTTTTCACTACACGCCATGTATTCTTGTGTTGTACAGATAGAAAGAGAGGATCCTTTGTATGAGTTCCTCATTTTTAATTTAATCAAAATTAAAATTAAAAGGTCATTTCTGTGATGTGAATCGAGAAACGAAGGATGAAGAACAGATCTCATTCATTTATTTTTATAGAATGATTTTTCTTGAATTGAATCAAATATGAATGCATAAATTAGAAACAAAAATTAAATAACTATTATCAACGTTGTGACTCCCTCTCATACTAATTGAAGGTCTCAGACAAAAAAGAACATTGTGGGTGGATGTTCCCACTTGAATTTTTGTCATTTGTAATGATCAATCCAAGATCAATATGATGATAAATGCCAGTCTCTGTGGATTGAATCACAGAAATAGACAAAGAATAAGAAAATTCCCAGAACCAAAAAGGAAAAATCATCACAGGTTGATTATAATTAATTTATTAAATTGACATGAAGTTCCTATTATGGGGTTCTTTCTTCGTTGATATTTTCGATCACGTTCCGATGTGATTCATCATTGCGTTGTATAATCCAAGTGTAGACTTCCTCTAGTGGTGATCCACATGTGCACCACTTACCTCTGGATGTCATAAAAGGAATCTTCAATTGCTATTGGAGAGATTCCTTTTCTTGCATTGTCCTCCTTAGATCACCTTGATCCGATGGAGGTGGACCTATCTTGTTCTTGAGAGAGTTCTTGGAGGATGGAGTTATTTTTTTCTTGAGATAATTCACCAGAATTGTTGTGTTCAATGACTCTCTTAGGAAAAGATTTGGGGTTGTGAGGATACTTATAATTGGGTTTGAGGTTGTAGAGTTATGAAAATAAATAAACGCGTTACATGTTTTATTTTCATTAACTCTTTTGAAAACCCCATGTCGAGTCATTAATTCCTTTACATGCACTCACATTGATTATAATAAATATCATTTAATAAAATGATATAATTTCCTCAAAATACCGATTATAAAAACTGCACAACATGTAATCATAAATAAATGGCGTGTACTTGTTTTTCATTGAAAACTAAACGGTTTGTACATTCAATGTACACGACATTTATATATTGTTTTTATTTATTCATTTACTTTCCAAAATGGAAACTACACAGCATGTACATTCAATGATACACAACGTGTACTTATTTTCAAAATAAAAACTACATGACATGTAATCATTAATACGTGGCGTGTACTTGTTTTCAAAATAAAAACTACACGACGTGTAATATTTAATACACGACATGTACTCGTTTTCATTTTATTCTTCATCCAATAATAAAACAATTTAGGCTTCCTTGAATAATTATTAAACCACGTATGGGAATAATCTTTATTCTATTTGAGATACTTGGATACACTTATTGTGTGACCCTCTAGGCCACTTTATCGTTGGCATTAGGCGAGCTTGCGTAATGTCCCAGATTACTATCTAGGAATTGGTCAAGGCACCCAAGAGAAAGAAGTTAACACCACATTGACGTATCACCTCATAAGAATTCTTACTATGCCATTTAATCCCTTTGTCTCAATATCTCTTCAAGTAGGTTTCATGGTAGTGTCATAAACCTATATGCTTGATCTTTCATTCTTCGACTTATCGAAATAAACTTGTCGTGACACCATGGCCATGGAATTTGGGTGAAAATTCTATTTCAATAAAAGGGACCGAGATATTTACTTCAATAAATATGGAAGGGAAAAATCCTTCCTCGACTTATCCATTAACAACATGTCATTTGTGATGCACCCAACGTACCCTACTTCTCACCAACTGTCTTTGTGATAGTTTTCGTTAGAAAATCTAAGTGTCCGAGTCATGACAATAGTTAATGATAATCTTCTAGTCTAAGGAACATTACACATGCTCGTAGATAGTAATGTCTAATGACACCAAAACATGCAGAATTACTAATGGCGGGTAGGTTATCATAATCTCTCATCTTGGAGATTACCACGTACGAACTCCATGAGAGAGAGTCTCGTCTTCTTACGAGTACTCACACATAACGGTCTCTATAAAATGTGTTCTATCATAGTATTTCATCTAATCGTATAATTATATTTAAGAATATTGTTATATCACTTCAAGGTTCTCATCATACCAGGGATCTTCCATGACCTCATAAAAGCAACAAATATTCCAAGACATTATTATATTATAGTCATGCAGAACAATGAACAATATTTAATAATTGTACATTCATGTAATCAGAGTACAAAATAGTTGGTTCTTAGGACACCAACCCTTACTAGATCATGGCCCGCCTTCTCTAATGTATAGTCTCCCCTACATCGCAGCGTACCACTGGAGGTCCTTGTAGTGGCATGTCTCTACAATTACAAACACAATCCTAAAGAATTTAAAACATACAAGAAAAAAGATCAAAGAGTATGACAGGTTAAAACACTCTTAAAAACCAATTCAAACCCACATCCGGCTCCTAAATCCATGACTGTATATAGAATATCCAACAAACCACTAGAAACGGTGCCTCTCACCCATTCAAAATTCTAGTTTAGGTCAATTGCCTTTCATTATTCCAGTTCTAATTTCCATTTCACATCCAGTTATTCATGAAATTTTTACCATTGGTTTACCAATTTTAGAATCAATGAAGGCCCATAACACCTCATGAACTCAAAACTTGGATCCCATTCAAACCATACATATAAAAAGTTTATTTTGAATTTAAATTTTACTGGTGTATAATTTCCCAATTTATAATGGCCCATACTCTTTATGGATTAAATGATGACATCACTTCTTTATATACTGCACCCAACTAACATAACTTCATGCACGCCTATAACTTCTACTATCACAACACTAGGCAATGTCTAATGCATCCTAGCTGGAAAAGAATAATGAATGGCAAGTTATTATAACCTGAATCTCTGTGATGCATGATATGGAACAACCTAATCTCATTGGTTTGAAACTGAAATAGAACCCTAAAATTGAATCAATAGTTATTGTATAAATCATGTGCATCACCTAATGGTGAAATAAAATCAACTGTAATAGTCAAAATCTTGAAAATCAGAACTCAATTTGAGGCAATTTGGTTTTTCCCTGTACATGGGGTGGCTACTCTCAAGAAAAATTTATTACCAAACTCCATTTACTTCCTAACCATGTCTAATGTCACCAAAAAGTAAGTCATACATAAAAAGTAAAACCCTCTGAGAACACTTTGTAAAGTCCCAAACCCAATTTCCATAATAAACGATGCCCCATTCCTGGTTGGTCACAAGGCCAGAAACACATCACCCCAAATACTAGAGGTTGCCGACTAGTAGTGAGGGCCTAGGCGAGTCAGTTGGGTGACTATTCCATCATTACCATAACATCACAACGGAAGTAAAAAACATGCAATATAAGAAGCGAATAAATAAGTAGACAACTGAAAGTAATATAGGCGGACATGAATATACATATCAATAACCAAGAAGTATCTCATATAGAAAATTTTTACAGATGGTACCAGTGTCTAAAAAACACCCAAAATAGGTACAAGGCATTGTAATATAGTACAAGTCCAAAAAATAACAATACAAAGAAAATGTATTCCAGCATCTCAAGCCTCATCTAAGTCCTATGCTCCCTTTCCCCAAATCCACAGTCAACAAACTGTAATAGGGTGCTTCCCCCTGTCATCACCTGTAACTAAATAATTTTCTTGGGGCCCCAAGGAGGCCCAAATAGTGTGTGATATGAACATCACAGTAGGAAACCACACAGGTTTATACAATTCTAACAACAATTCTACAAAGGTTCTATAAATTGTAAACAATGGTCTGTAAGTTCATATTCCCATTGAATAAGTCCACTATAACACCTAAAACTGAACAACCCTCAAGGATACTTGAAAAAGAGAGTGAAAGCACAACAAGGAAGCTATAATAAGTAAACAAGAAAGACATATTGCCACACCATACATCCATCTATATCATGAAACCCACAAACACACTATTTAAAAAAGACATGTATCCCAACACCATGTTGTATAGTGAAATAAAATCTCCATAGCCACTCTTCATAATTAATTAGAATCCCATGAACACATATTATAGTGAAATGTAGACCCCGAGAGCTAGATCCATGGTTTCAGCATACTAAGGAATCCATGTAATAAATATCTAGACCATGGAGGGATGGATACAAGAAGCGCGTCCTAGGCATCCCATCGAGTACCATGGGCATCCCTGGTGGAAACTCAGTTAGCCACTAATTGGGGTCCTATGATCAAGGCCATAACAAGTCTTGTTGGAGCCCAATCAAGTCAGATCCTACGGGGTAAAAAGCTAGAGGCATCACAAATAATCAAGACCCAAGGGGAAAAATCAACACAAGGCATCTGGTACCATATTCCATATCCAAATAGAGATGTACCAAGAATCTATAAAACCCTTAAATGAAGCATTGAAGCATTCAAGCATTCAAGTTAAACATTTATAACTAGGTGAGTATAACCACTATTGAGACGCAAAGATTGAGGTACATGGACATTACATTACTTTTGCGGAAGACTTAATGCATGCCAAAAACAAACACACCAGGACTATAATATTTTAGTGTCTTTGGAAACTCAGAACATAATCTTCTAATCACGGTGAAAGATCTTTAACATCTCCCATAAAGATCTTCCCCTTTTGTTTTCTTACCAAAAACCATTCTCTATATCCTGGGGAAAAGATAACATATAAAGGGTTATCTCAAATGCTCAGTAAGGGTTAGCATGGAGAAAATAAAACAAACCATATACATTTGAACTTCAAAACATGAACATAAAGTTTACACATCAAAATCGTGAGTTGTAAAATAAATCTTGGAATTACGTAACACATAGGTCATAAAGGAACATTAATCAGGATAAAATAGCATGGGAATAAAAAATTTAATTGTGGAAAACCATTAAGCACATGATATGATTTCCAGTAGCCAAGGTATTTTTTCCAAGACCATCTTAGTGGACAAAGTCCCTTTCTGAATTGAGTTCACTCCACGTTTCAGTCATGTAACACTGAACCAGATTAACTTTCTGTTCCATCCATACCTATCTCATGAGATATAAATCTTTACCCAATGAATTGGAGGGAGATATATGTCCCACCCATCTCATAATGAAACTATTCTTACTTGTTCCACAACATGAACATAAATCATTCATCATTACCCAAAGTATAAAATGGGTTTCATAAACATCATCCCATCATAACATAATCCATAAAAAAATGGATATAATTTCATCATAAGAAAATTAAAACCATGTAAATCATAGAGATATTATATTTGAATCATACACATATGAAATAATGTAATCTTAGATTGAAAATGGTTTTGATAAAACACTTGAAATTAATTCTTGAGGAAAATATCATTTCTTCTTCAAAATCATTTTTATTTTCACAAAATTCCATGAAATTTTAAAAGAAAAGGATTTTTTTGAAAATAGTCATGAAATCTTGAAGATTAAGCTTCATGAAAATAAGGTGTTATAAAACCGTAAAAATCTGTTCAAGCTGTATAAGTTAAAAAAAACATTCTTCTCGTATTTTTTCCGGAAAAGTCAAAAAGTACCTCGTATGGTAAACAAAAGAAAGATTCCTTACATACCCTGTAGTAAAAGTCAAAAATGGGTAAAAAGGACATTAAAGATACATGAAACCATTTTTAGAAAATATGTACATGAATGATAGATATAACCCTAGTAAATAATTTCAAATAAACAATCTTGGATAAAAATGAGATTGAAAAAGTTATCCCTTACCTTATGTCCAATTTCTTTCGTATGTGTCAAAGACTCATGTATAGTGGGTTTAAAAATATTATAAACTTATAACAGAGCCATAATAATATTTATGATATCACATATGATTCACTTACGGCATTATATTATCCGTTCATTTGTCAAGTCCATGTTAAAGCAGCGTTTTGGGTAAAATCGTTTCATTTATCATCCGTGTTTTGACTTG
Organism: Viscum album; assembly: GCA_963277665.1. NCBI lineage: Eukaryota > Viridiplantae > Streptophyta > Magnoliopsida > Santalales > Viscaceae > Viscum > Viscum album. Next base: position 1,926,083,659 of record OY728138.1, read on the forward strand.
TAATTATCAATATGATTACTTAGATCATGATTACTTAATTATAGAACATAAAACATGATTTATATATAATATATATTCAGAATATACATATATATAATAGATAGATAAATGGAACGAAATACATCGTTCATGGAGACGGTAGGCTGTATGTGCGCATGAACGCTGTTTTTCGTGTCCTTATTGAATTGAATGGAATTAAGTAGATGACATACATATATATAAATAAATCCAGTAGAATCATTATGTCATATATTATATGATTACTTATTATATATACTTTAAAATCATTCATGAATTGTTAACATGGAAAATGAATCTCATCGCGTCGTGGAGATGGTAATCCGTACGTACGCTCGAGCGATGATATCATTCCCAAATTTATTGAATGGAATTGGAGTTGATGATATAATATATTAGAATCAATATTATATTATAATAATCATATATAGTTATTCTTTACACCATTATACACATCCAAGTAAGCTGGTGGTGGAAAAACAGATTACACCACGGTGTGGAGACGGTATTCCGTTCGTACGCACGCGCGGAGATTTCGTTTTCTCTAGGATGGATAGAATGTTAAATAGGGTTGTTTCATATTTATAATAACATATCAGTATATAATTAATATTTATGTTATTAATTTATAATGAGACAACTAAATAAGAGGATGTATAAGAAGAATGAAATTTGAAAGATTCGGTAGAAGAGATTACCTTTTCCTCGACGCACCTCCTTTAATCTTCTTCTTAGGGCACTGGTGTTGGTCTTTTGAGAAGACCAGAACCACTATGATATAAATATAGAGTTTTAGAAGGGGAATTGGCAGTGTTTGACTGATATTCAATGATAAAAAGAGTGTGAATAGATGAGGTAAGGGGTGCCCTTTTTATAAGGGAGGAGAGGGGCACCATTGAAAAAACTTAAAATATTATTTTATAATAAAGTAATATTCGGTTTATAATAGCTCCAAATTGATTTATTTCTTAGATAATGTGGGTAGGGGTCTCAATAATCTCAACCAATAGGTTTCAGATAAGTTTAGGTTACTATTTTGACCATATCATTTAGATTTAACTCTAATTTAAATAATTTAACTTTTAACGTGTCTTATTTTTTTCTTACACTATATGGTTACTAAACATAATTTAACAAGACAAAAGAACCCCAAGTTCTTAATTATTAATATATGTAATTTTATCTAAGCCATTTGGCAGAACCTTATATTTTTAGGAATATAATAACAATTAATAATATAATATTTGTTTTAAAAACTATTTTATGTCAATTTAGACACTATTTGGTAATTGATTTTTGGAAAAATAATAACAACATGATTAGTTCTAAAAAAGATACTTTAATCAATAATAACATGTAATATTAACATATAAAATTATTGGAATTCATAAAAAGTCTCAAATTACATTTATTTGGGTATTTATTACATCAATTATGTTAATATTTCATTAATAATGTAATTACTGCATCATCATTGTGTGGTAAATAAATTGTATTATTTAATGTCTAAAAATTATAAATAAAATACTTTTACGTAGGAAATATTTTTATCTTTCTAATAAATATTTGTAGTCAAATATATCTTATGTATAACCCCATATTAAAAAAATTTAGTTATTAAACATTGATTCTAACTATTTTAATTGTTCTTGAAATAAAATAATAATAAGTGTTCTAATCTAATCCAAGTTGACCTAAAGGGTAATATTTTATTAATAAGGTTGTTTTTGGTCAAATTACAGGTATCAAATAGAATTAGGACATGTGTTAGGGTAATAATAATATCATTTTTACCATTAATTACCCTATTTACTTTTAACCATGGTAAATAAAAGTAAAAAAATACTATTCAAAAAAAAGTATTTGTATCTTGTTGAACCAAATTTTACTCCTTGATATTAACCGTGTCTCTTGGATTTTTGAAATTCCACTTACAGAAGTAGTAAAATTAATTTTTATGTAAATGTTCAAATTCTCATAGGAGGTGGGTAAAAGACGGTGAAAAGTTCAATAAAATTTTTACATAAATAACTTTATTATAAAACGACTCAAATGAATTACATTGAACTTATATAGGTATTATGTATCAATTTTGACCTAAAAGAAATTTAAAAAAATAATTATTTAAATAAAAAGTCGGTTTTTAAATAGTTACCCAGTGTTTTCACTAGTCCTCAAAAATTGAATGTTTTCAGAAAAATACCAAAAATTCACCCGAGGATAATTTCGATATTCTGAATCCAAAATTGAAGTCCATTTTGAAAGATAAAATTCAGAAAATTTCTAAAAGTGGGTATTTCTATTCATAACGGCTAGTTCATAATAATATTATATTAATATATTGTTTAGTGAAACTTGGTATTGCGTATTATACACGCTATCAAAGAAGGTCTTGATTGCGTGTAATGAGAGCCAAGTCAGGGCTGCGTGTAGTGAAAGCTCCGTTTGGTTTTACATATAACATAATCAAAACTTATTTCATTTATACATTAAAAAAAATCTATACTTAATGTTACGTAGAATAATTTCCACAAAACAAAAATGAAATTATGTGTAACATGAGCCAAGAATAGTATTGCGTATACTACAAGCTAATATGTTGTTGCGTATAATACAAGATAATCTTGGTGTAGTGGACAATAGAAGACATCAAAGAAATTAAAAATAATATATCTCATAAAATCTTGAGGTGTTACATTCTACCCCCCTTAAAATGAATTTCACCCTCGAAATTAATCGGGGTTATAAATGGTTTACTACTTGACAGTTTCTTTCATAGAAACCCACATCGTAAAAAGTAATACTAAAACTTCATTTTAAAAAGGGAAGTTAGAATCATAATGGTCACCCAAAGTAACTCGGAACTGGGTTTCCACATAGGAAAACATAGGTGAAAATATGGATATGGAAGAGAAATCTAACCATCATGTTCTGATGGAGAGTGGTAGAGAACATGGCTATGAAAAATCCATCAATAACGAAGCCATAAATTTGTGATGATTTAAGGTACCATATAATTTATCAGATATAAGGACACCAAGACAACATTTTTTTTGTTTTCAATATTTCGGTACAATCTTACTGTTGGTCATTACTTGGAAAATTTCCACTTCATCTCTTAAATAAATGAAGTTGAATTTGTCATTCATGAAGTGTTAGCAGATCATGTGATAGAATGATGGGTCATTCCATCTATCTCAAACAAAAGGTTAGAAAAAGTTATCAAAAATACATAAGTCCATCTATAGTGAGGTTAATCATATATGGTTCCTAAAATGGACTTATACCTCATATATCATTCTACTTAATATAATAAAACGAGTTTCTACTGACCAGGGACTTCTTGTAGGCTAGTGGTAGGCGATAAAGGCCTCTCGCACTTTGGTTGTGGGTTCAATTCCTCCAACCTTGTCCGACGTGACGGGTTGTTTCCCATCCTGCAGGTTATCCTTTTTTTATAACTGTACAATCATAACATTTCAGAAATAAAAACAAAAAGTTATAGCCTTAAGCAATACTATATGATGTCCATTCCAACCTTTAGGCTTATCGAAAATACTTCTGTCCGATTACTAGAAATTTCATCTACCGAGCATGTGAATTCCATCATTTGTCCACCATATATCATAAGATATATCTTGTTGTTGGTCATATTCCAAACATGTGAATACCTTATACATGTATTCTATTGAGGCACAAATTACCATAGAAACTTAGTGAAAACATGAATTCTATCAAAATTTAACTCTTTCCACATACCAAAATCCCAAAAATTATATATACTCAAACCATGATATCACATTGTCTTTACATCAGTCATGAGCTCAATAATAATATCAAACATCTCATTATCTGCTTGTCCCTTCATTATATGCATATCATCAAATTTCCAAAAATCTCTGAATAACCTTTCATAGTTATCGGTACCATTAAACATATACTTTCAAATACTTTAGGAAAAACAATAGTGTAACAATCCTTAGATGTGTCTTTATTCCATAGTACCATAACCTATACAACATAACTCTTGATAAACATAAATCATTCCACTACCTTCTAAAACCATTGATCGAGCTTGAACAATTCTTTCATCTCACATATCATTTGTAGTCTCATCATCATCATCAACATAAATAATACCCATACGACCATGCTGATTCTATTCATGAGACATTACCTTAGGGAATTGGTTTGAATAATGCCCATACATTCCACATTTAAAACATTTAATTGTTGTTGATGTTGTAGCAATACCATTATCCTTTGTCCATGGTGTTAACTGAACCTTTTCCTTTACACTTACCGGCTTTGTGTCCTTCTTTTCCACACCCAAAGAATCTTCCAGTTCCTTTAAAACATTCTCCTTTATTCCTCTTCCCACATGATTTACATGAGGGAAATTGAACTTTCTTTCCTCTATGATCATCATGAAACTCCATCTTTCTCTTATTAGTCGAGTCTGGAAACATAACAAAGCTGATATTATTGATCATCTTATAAGATTTATGGTTTGGCATAATAATGATGTTTGGACTTCCAATTCCCATTTCATTTGGTTTCTCATGAATAATATCATTTCATTGTCTATCATATCCTCTATTATTGCGAATCTTCTTATTTCCATCCTTTTTCTAAAACCCAAAAAGAATAGTGTGAAAGGAAAAAATCATGCTAGGAAAACAACAACATAAAGGGGGTTTACCTTCAATATATAACATCTTAGGTTTAATTCTAAGATCGTTACCATAATTCTAGGACTATAACCTATACATATACTTAACCTTAGGGACATACCTAGACTTACCTTAGAAATATCTCTAGGGATCTCACTAAAGTTTTCACATCCTAGTTTCCAAAGGTTAACTAAACCTTTCCTATGATACCAACTGTAGAGACCCAAATCTTAACGTACATGGACATTACATTACTTCTGTAGAATACTTAATACATTCCAAAAACACACACAAAGACCGTAATATTTTAGTGTCTTTGGAAACTCAGAACATAATCTTCTAATCGCGGTGAAAGATCTTCAACATCTCCCATAGAGATCTTCCCCTTTTGTTTTCTTACGTAAAACCTTTCTTTATATCCTGGGTAAAAGAAAACATATAAAGGGTGAGCTCCAATGCTCATTAAGGTTAAGCATGGAGAAAATAAAACAAACCTATACATTTGAACTTCAAAACATGAACATAAAGTTTACACATCAAAATCTTGAGTTGTGAAATAAATCTTGGAAGTACGTAACACATAAGTCATAAAGGAACATTAATCATGATAAAATAGCATCGGAATAAAACATTTAATTGTGGAAAACTGTAACACCCCAAATTTCATAGTGTGTTATTTCTTCAAAATAATTCAATAACTTGCACTACACACAACACCGAGTTAAAGCGCACCATGACTTACCAAACTAGTCGTTATGAATAGTAATACCTACCTTTTTATATTTTATAAATTCTATCTCTCCAAATGGACTTCATTTTTGGATTTAGAATATCAAAATTATCCTAGGGTGAAATTTTGGTACATTTTGGATAACATTAATATTTTGATGAGTAGTGAAAATTACTAAATTTTAATTAAAGAAACTTTTTTAATCAAAATAATTAATAGTGATAAATTATGAATTTGAGTGGTTTTAAAGGGTAATTAGAATATATTTTTACCATTTTATCCAATGGTGTTCATTATAATTAATTTCACTTTGAAATTGGACCTAAACAATTGTCAATCTTTTGATATATATTGTTTCATAAAAACACGCTATTTGGTGTGACAGCGGGAATTAATTATAAAATTAATTAATGAAACTTATATGTTTGGAATTTTTTAAAATAGTCAACATTTTTTAATTCAGAATTTCAATTATATCTTAGGGTGAAATTTTGGCATTGTTCTGAAAAATTTCAATTTTTGATGAATAGTGAAACTACAAAGTGGTAGTTAAAAAACTGAATTTTTCATAAAACATAATTTTACCGCTTCTATGATTGGAATTTCGAAAATCCAAGAGACACGGTTAATATCAAGAAGTAAAATGTGGTTCAATGAGGTGAAAATATTTTTTTGGTGAATAATAACTTTTTACTTTTATTTACCACGGTTAAAAATAAATAGGGTAATTAAGGGTAAAAATGATATTAATATTACCCTAACACATGTACTAATTCTATTGGACAAGTGTACCTTGACCAAAAACAACCTTCAGAATAAAATATTATCATTTAGGTCCACTTGGATTATATTAGGACATTTATTATTATTTAATTCAAAGAAGAGTTAAAAGAGTTAAAATCAAAGATTATTTAATAAACATTTTTAATAAAGGGTTATACATAAGATAAATTCGATTGTAAATATTAATTATAAATCTAATAAGATTTACTACATAATGATATTTTATTTATAATTTTTAGACATTAAATAATTTAATTTATTTATGATACAATGATGATGCACTAATTACCATAATAGTGAAAAATTAGAATAATTGATATTATAAATACCCAAATAAATATAATTTGAGACTTTTTATGAATTAAACTAATTTTCTAGGTTACTATGACATGTTAGGATTGCTTTAATTATCTTTTGTCAAAGTAATCATTCTGTTATGAGTTTGAAAAAAATCAACTATTAAATAGTTTCAAAATTGACATAAAAGAGTTTTTAAAACAAATATTATATTATTAATTGATATTAAATTCTTAAAAATATAACGTTCGGCAAAGAGACTTATATAATGATAGGTGTATCATTAATGGACCACTTGGGGGTCTCTTGGATGCATATAGTATGTTTATTAACTATATAATATAAAAATACAAAGTGACATGGTAAATGTCAAACTAATTAATTAAGAGTTAAAACTAAAAGATAAGGATAATATAGTAACCCAAACCTGTATAAATTCTATTGGTTGAATGTTTTTAGACCTATACCCACCTTAACTTTTTAATAATCAACTTTTGATCCATTAGAAACCAAATATGAATTTATTATAAATTAATATTTCTAGTTTTTCCAAAGGTGCCCCTCACCCCTCTTATAAAAGGGCACTCCCACTTCTCATTACTTCACACCTTAAAAGCCTTTTTGATCGGGCCAAACTCTACCCAAATACTCTCTATACTTCCCTCACATAGTCATAGAGGCCTTACTTTAGTCAGAAAGCCAACTTATGGAGCCCTTTTGATCAAATCATAAGGAAGAACCCAAAGAAGAGGTAATGATTTAACCACCCTTCTTCAAGTACCTTTTTTCTTACACTTCTACTTTCTTTATTCTTAGCATTCTAAAATAATAACTCCAGTATCTTATATATACTGTGATGTTATTATAAATATGGTACAATCATATTCAGTATTCTATCCATCCTTTTAATAACATATCACCATACGTGCGTACGTACGGCTTACCGTCTCCACGTCGTGGTGTAATTGTTATTCAATATATTATTATTTGGATGGGTATAATAATGATTTTTAATTCATTTAAATAATAAATATAACATGATATTTATTCAGTATATATGATATACCATCCAATTATATATTATTTTAATATCAAAAGAATGATATGTTCGCTCGGGCGTACGTACGGACTATCGTCTCCACGAACGCGATGAGATTCCTTCTCCATCGTATCCATTCAAGTATAATTATCATTTGATGATTAATAATAGTATTTAAGGACATGATATAATTCTCGATATGAATAAGATACAACCTATCCCTAACAAACACGGCTTATGTAACAAAACATATAAAAGTAAATGAGTAAGTTAACACCCGAAACGACGATAATTCTAAGATATTATTAACAAAGAAATGTTAAAAGATCATATATGATATCATATTAATGTATATGATTCTTGAATAATTTAATAACAATTATTTTACCATTATACAGGAGGTTAACCTACCCGCAACCAAGGAAAAGTACAAGGTAAGGGTTTATTTCACAATCTCTTCATTATCCGAGGTTGTTTATACGCAATTATCTACTGGGATCTCTTTATCATCTACATCCATGTTCTTTAAAAATGTATTTATTTTTTTTTTAATTTTTACTAGAAAATGGGTTAAAGTAATTTATACCCTTATGTGTTTTTAAAGGAATCTTTCCGTGGTTTTCCAAACAAGGAACTTTTAACCTTTTCGACAAATTTAAGGTAAGAATTTTTTTTAACTTATACGATGGGTGCGGCTATTTACAGCCGTTATAAAATCGTCAAAGCTTCCCTTAGAAGCTTATAAGAATATTTTCAAAGTAAATGTATTATTTTATAATTATGTGACTTTTAAATGATTTCAAAATGAATATTTTAAGAATTTGTGATAGTTACTCTTTATCAAGATCATAATTTTGAATGTTTTAAAGATTTATCTTTCTAAATCTTTTTAATTAATGTCCATGTTTTCAAAATGATTTTAAGGATTTATTTATATGGACATGAATGTTTTGAAATGATATTTCTTTTCAAAAGTTTCAAAGTGGTATGGGACACTTTGATTCAAAAATCTCTTTTAAATTACTTCCTTTACAAATGTGTGACTTTTCAATGATTTCGAGAAAAGAGATATTTCTCTCAAATAGTTTTGATTTTAATCTATGTCAACATCCTTTGATGGATTTTAAGCTTATTTGAAGTTTATTTATTATGATACAAAACTTTTGTATTTTATTGAAGGTTTTGGGATATGTTTTACTGTGGATGTGTTATTTTTATACCATTCATGTCACGACCCACCCTCGGGGTCCGTGCCGTGACTACCCCAAGCCCGCCTTCCATAGGCCAGGGGCTGGCGACTAGCACCAAGGCGTAAATTCCGGTAAAAAGGGAAGGCATTGCCTTTGTAAAGTAAACAAACACCACAGAGTAAGCAAGCGGAAAGTAAACACTAAGTAAAAGCAGAGTACAACTGAAAGTGCGGAAAAGTAAATGGACCAGTATACAAACCCAAACTGAAAGTAAAGTACAACTCGAAAGGGAAAACAACAACTGTAAAGTAAAAGCTGCAACACCGAGCTGTCCACTCGAAATCCCACCTGAAGGGTGGGTATAGATAGCTCCACTGCTCCTCGGGTCCCGCCGTCCGCTCCGAACACGTCCCGCCCAGTGGTCCACCTCCAGCTACCGTCCTGCTCTGCAAGCCTTAGCCAAGATCAATGCTGTCCATCGTCTGCAACCAACACAACGTAGTGCGGGCATAGCCTGTGCAGGGGTGAGTATAAGCTACTCAGTAGGGACCCCGAGACCCCCGAAGGTCTCCCAAAATCCACAAAGGATAAACCACAAAGGAAGATACAATCACGAAGTAACAAACGACACTGCTTAGGTATATGCCTATACATATACCTAAGTCATCAATTCCAATACGCTCCAACCTCCGAGCCAAAGTACAACTCAGTCCACACAGGAAAGTAAACGTATTCCTCACAGGAAAGCAAAACGAAATCCACACAGGATAGCAACAGGATTCAGCTCACACAGGTATACTTCTTCAAAGGATGATAAAGATGATCTCTGATCCATCTAAGTCGTCGGACCCAAGAAGGATCGATAGTTAACTAACCCCCGCAAAAGACCCACACAGGATCGGGCCCACATAGGACCTGTAGGCGCTGGTTCACACAGGACCGCTGAGCGCAAAGACGCACACATGATCGAACCCACACAGGATCGGGCCCACACATGACCTGTAGCACTGATCCACGTAGGATCACTGAGTGTTGTAGTCTTCGTCGTCAAATCCACACAGGATCTCTGTACTGTCGTCGTCGCAGTCACAGTAGCAGTAGCAGTAGCAGTAGTACTCACAGTCACAATCAGCACTAGGGTTCCCGCACACAGCAAGCTCGTACAGGAGGGTCCGCTCCTCGAGATGAGAGGATGATATATCAACTGTCACAAAGTCCAGAGTTGATGTATCCAAAAGTTCCGTATCGTCAACAGGAACTCAACGCAACAGACGGCGCGTCGATCGGACGCCCGGTCTGAGAGTTATTGGCTTTTTCGTTCCAGGGGCCCGGTTGGTTTTTAAGGCAAAACCATCCCGACCATACTCCACCTGCGTCAAAACCTCAGGCGGAGTATGCCAAAAGATCCTTCTCACTAAGAGGAACACAACAAAGCTGACGGCACGTCAATCGGACGTCCGTAGCTCAAGATACGAGTGTTTCCGCTCCGAAGGCCCGGTTGATTTCGTGAACGAACCAACCCGGGCGAACTCAAAGTGTTCCGAAACTTTGAGTGCGATATACCGAATCGACCGTCTCGATCCAAGGATCGCGTAGCCGCTGACGGTTCGTCAATCGGAGGTCTGTGTCTCATGTTATGGTTAAAAGACCGAACTCGTCTCGAAAACGGGGGGTCCGGGTCCGGGCCGACCCGGCCCGACCCCCCTCCTGGGTCGGCCTGAACCGGGTCGACCCGACCCGGCCCGGCCGGCGGCGGTCCGGCGCGGCGGCGTGGACCGGCGCGGTCCGGCACGGCGGCGCGGCCGGGCGCCGCTGGGTTCCACGCGCGGGGGGCATGGCCCCCGCTTCCAGCAGGCGGCACGGCTTAAGCCGCGCCTCTTCGGTGAACCGGCCCCCTTCGTGGGGGCCTGCTTGAGGGAAACCGGGGGGCCGCCTGCCCCCCCTTAATGAAACCGCCCCCCCCCCCCCCAAATGGGGGGGCTTTTGAGTTGACCGAGGGAATTAAATTCCCCCGGTCTTTGACCTTCCGGCCGGCCCACCTGGCCGACCGGTTTATCTTCAACAGGACCGGCAAAGCCGGTCCCCTTCCGGTTTCCGATGCCGGTGGCCCGGCGAGCCGCCAGTCCTCTCATCCCGCCGTGGCCCGGAACCGTCCACAGTGTTCGTCGTCTGGCGCGGTGTGACGACACCGCGCCCCTCCGCCGCGGCCCCGCTCCGGCCACGGCGCCTTCGGTTCCCTTCGACGCGGCGCGACGGCGTCGCGTTTTTGATAATCCATCCACGGCGCGACGCGACGGCGTCGCGTAAATAAGCCAGGCGATTCCCGCGTGGTGCGACGGCACCACGCCTTCTCGTTCATCACAAGATTATATAAATAACCAATAAAAAAGGAGGGGGGAATTCGGCCATGTTTGTGCGGTCCGACCCCCCTCTCGTTAGATGATAACTCTTAAATATTTAATCACAAATTATCATTCTAGAACCAAGAAAGAGAGTAAGGAAAATAAACCACAACAAACCCCTACCTTGGGTTCAAGTTCGAAGATTGTCAACGACCCGCGGAAGACAACGTCGCGGAGGTCGGGCGTCGCGGTAATCAGTGTCCTCGGATTTGTCACGACCCGTCCTCGGGGTCCGTGCTGTGACTACCCCAAGCCCACCTTCCATAGGCCAGGGGCTGGCGACTAGCACCAAAGGCGTAAAATCTTGATAACTAGGAAGGCATTGCCTTTATAAAAGAAAACAAGCACCACAGAGTACAAGCGGAAGAAGTAAACACTAAGTAAAAACTGAGTACAACAGTAAGTGCGGAAAGTAAAAAGGGGCCGGAAATACAAGACCAACTGTAAAGTACAACTCGAAAGGGAAAACAAAAACTGAAAAGTAAAGCTGCTACGCCGAGCTGTCCACTGGAAATCCCACCTGAAGGGTGGGTACAGATAGCTCCTCTGCTCCTCAGGTCCCGCCGTCCGCTCCGAGTATGTCTCGCCCAGTGGTCCACCTCCGGGTACCGCCTCATCGTCACGTCCACCTTTGGGTACCGTCTCTTCGTGAGGTCCTCCTCCGGGTACCATCTCTTCATATAGTCCACCTCCAGGTACCGTCCAGTCCTTGAACACTCGGCCTCTGTCAGCACTGCCCGTCGTCTGCAACCAACACAACGAGGTGCGGGCATAGCCCGTGCAGGGGTGAGTATAACGATACTCAGTAGGGACCCCGAGACCCTCAAGGTCTCACTAAACCAACAAGGATAACCACAAAGAAGATCTCAACAGATAACCTCTACTTAGGTATATACCCATACATATACCTAAGTTATCAAGTAACCCATCTCAATCACGAGGAAACACAAGGATTGTGAAATCAACGGATAACCACTACTCGGGTATATGCCCATACATATACCTAAGTTAGCAAGTGACCCATCTCAATCATGAGGTAAACACAAGGTCAAAAGTCTCAACTCAAACCAGGATTTTCATTATCGAAACCGTAACTGCTGAAGAGCTCCGTCTCTGGAGTGTACAGTGGTCCTGTCACGACTCCGAGGTACTGCTCACTAACCTAAGACTGCTGAAGAACTCCACCCATCAAGTACTGCGGGCCAACTGCTACAACCAAGCGCTCCCATGTGCCGCTACAACCAAGCGCACCTCTATCGTGGGTATGCCGCTACAGCCAAGCGCTCCCATGTGCCGCTACAACCAAGCGCACTTCTGTCATGGGTCTGCCGCTACAACCAAGCGCTCCCATGTGCCGCTACAACCAAGCGCATCTCTGTAACACACCGAGTCGTTCGATCAGCAGTCGTTGGGTCTCATCCAGCTACACGGTCTCCGTACTCTGCACGCTCGTCACTGGGAGGGTCCGCTCCACGAGCTATAGGTCGATACTCCATGTATCTCAAATTCCCACGAAGAAGTATCTCAAAGGACCGCCACGTCATAAGGGTCTCAACGCAACAGACGGCGCATCAATCGGACGCCCGGTCTGTGAGTTATTAGCCTTTTCGTCCCAGGGGCCCGGTTGGTTTCGTGAGCGAACCAAACCCTACCGTATCTCAACTGTAACCCGAACTCTCATAGGGTAAACTCATAGGGACTATTTCTCAACGCGATCACCAACGCCGCTGACGGTTCGTCAAACGGACGTTCTGTCAGAAAGATATCAGCTTTTCCGTTCTAGGGGCCCGGTTGGATTTCGGTGCGATCCAACCCGGCCACTATCCATCTGCATCCAAAACTCGGGCTGAGGATGCCAAAAGTTCCGTATCGTCAACAGGAACTCAACGCAATAGACGGCGCGTCAATCGGACGCCCGGTCTGAGAGTTATTGGATTTTTCGTTCCAGGGGCCCGGTTGGATTTCGGTGCGATCCAACCCGACCGCACTCCGTCGGCATCCAAACCTCGAGTGGAGTAAGCCAAAATATCCATCTCACTTATAGGAATTCAACGAAACAGACGGCGCGTCAATTGGACGACTGGTCTGTTATTTATTGGCTTTTCCGTCTCACACCCACCCTGGGAAACTTCTCAGGAGGTCACCTATCCTGATCACTACTCTAGGCCAAGCACGCTTAACTATGGAGTTTTAACCACGTAGGCTCCCGAAAAGGAAGGTGCACCTTGAGTATAGTATATCGAAACGACCATCTCGATCCAAGGATCGCGTTGCCGCTGACGGCGAGTCATTTGGAGGCCCGTAGCCCAAGATACGGGCATTTGACCAAACCGCTCGGTAACGGGGGTTTCGGGCCCGGGCCGTCCCGGCCCGGGACCCCCCAGATGGCCCGAACCGGGTCGACCCGCCCCGGATGGGGTCGACCCGGCCCGGCACAGCCCGGCCCGGCCCGGCGCGGCCCGGCGCGGCGCGGCCCGGCGCGGCCCGTCCCGGTGCGGCCCGGCCCGGCGCGGCACGGCCCGGCGCGGCCCGGCCCGGCGCGGCACGGCCCGGCGCGGCCCGGCGCGGCGCGGCACGGCCCGGCGCGGCCCGGCCCGACGAACCGGCCAGGCGCGCCGGTTCGGCGCAAGGCAGCGCGCTGGGCGCGCTGCCAGCTTGGCCGAAGGCCAAGCTTGCTGGAAACGGGGGGGCCGCCTGCCCCCCCTTTGTGAAACCGACCCCCCTCATAATGGGGCGCCAAATAACTACCCGGGGGAATTAAATTCCCCCGGTTTCCACCAACCCGGCCGGCCCAACCTGGCCTGCCGGCTTCTTGTCAACAGGACCGGCAAGGGCCGGTCCTCTTCCGTCTTCCGGCACCGGCGGCCCGGCTGGCCGCCGGTCATCACGATCCACCGCAGTCCGGAACCGGCCGCGGCCTTCGTCATCTGGCGCGGTGCGACGGCACCACACCCCTCCGCAGCGGCCCCGCTCCTGCCGCGGCGTCTTCGGTTTCCTTCGACGCGGCGCGACGGCGTCGCGTTCATGATAATTCTTTCCACGGCGCGGCGCGACGGCGCCGCACAATAATTTCCGTGTGATTCCCGCGTGGTGCGACGGCACCACGCTATCTCGTTTCATCCGCAAGAAACATTCAAGAACAAAGGAGGGGGGTTTGGCCGTGTTTGTGCGGTCCGGTCCCCCTCTCGTTAGACGATAACACTTAAATGTTCTTCCTCAAGTTTTTCATGCTAGAACCAAGAACGGAAAATAATTAAATAAAGCAACAAAAAACCCCTACTTGGATATTTGAAATCCGAGGACACTGATGAACTCGCAGCGCCGATATTCGCTTAAGGAGACCTTTTCCGAAGTTGCGTTTATTGCGGGACGAAAGTTAGTTTTTGGGAGAATTATAAAAAGTTAAATAAAAATGTGGAACACTTTTTATTTTTTTCTTACTTGTTGGTTAACTCCTCTCAAAGGAAGTTAAAGGTGGGACCCACATCCACTTAACCTCCCTTGGGAGGATTAAGTGTGGTGGGGCCCACACGAAACCCAACTTTCCATCTCCTCTCAAAACTCCCTTAACTCCCCTTTTAAATGTAATTGACAACTTAACTTATTAATTAGGTTGAGTTGTTTAATGTTTTTCAAACCTTTGAAATTCAAATGGTTTGGTTGAGTAAATAAAATAAGCCCTTAGCTTATTTTATTTGGTTAGAATTTTTTAGCCATCTTGAGAGGATTTGAGAGCTCCTCCTTCTTCTTCAAACCTTGACGAAGAACGCGAAGAACCTTCGAGCTCCAACGAAGAACGCCGCTCCTCTCTTCTTCGTAGCCGATTGTATCCGAAGATCGACGACGCCCTCCGTGTCAATGAAAGGGAACGCCGCTTTCTCCTCGGACTTCCTTCATCGGCTTACGAAGATTCGCCAACGACGTACCTCTTCGGACGTACCTCTTCGTCATCGGATTTGACGAACGATTACCGCGACGCCCGACCTCCGTGACGTTGTCTTCCGCAGGTCGTTGACAATCTTCGAACTTGAACCCAAGGTAGGGGTTTGTTGTGGTTTATTTTCCTTACTCTCGTTCTTGGTTCTAGAATGATAATTTGTGATTAAATATTTAAGAGTTATCATCTAACGAGAGGGGGGTTGGACCGCACAAACACGACCGAATTCCCCCTCCTTTGTTCTTGGTTATTTATATAATCTTGTGATGAACGAGAAGGCGTGGTGCCGTCGCACCACGCGGGAATCGCCCGGCTTGTTTACGCGACGCCGTTGCGTCGCGCCGTGGATGGATTATCAAGAACGCGACGTCGTCGCGCCACGTCGAAGGGAACCGAAGGCGCCGCGGCCGGAGCGAGGCCGCGGCGGAGGGGCGCGGTGCCGTCGCACCGCACCGGACGACGAACACCGCGGCCGGTTCCGGGCCGCGGTGGGACGAGAGGACCGACGGCTCGCCGGGCCGCCGGCGTCAGAAACCAGAAGGGGACCGGCTTTGCCGGTCCCGTTGAAGAAAAAACCGGCCGGCCAGGTGGGCCGGCCGGAAGGTCAAAGACCGGGGGAATTTAATTCCCCCGGTCAACTCAAAAGCCCCCCATTTATTTGGGGGGGGGGGGGGGTTTCATTAAGGGGGGGGCAGGCGGCCCCCCGGTTTCCCTCAAGCAGGCCCCCACGAAGGGGGCCGGTTCACCTAAGAGGCGCGGCTTAAGCCGCGCCGCCTGCTGGAAGCAGGGGCCATGCCCCCCGCCCGTGGCACCCAGCGGCACCAGGCCGCGCCGCCGCTGACCGGGCCGCGCCGCCGCGCCGGATTGCGCCGCTGTGCCGGTCCGCGCCGCCGTGCCGGACCGCCGCCGGCCGGGCCGGGTCGGACCCGGGTCGGGTCGAACCGGTTCGGGTCGACCCGGTTCGGGCCGACCTGGGGGGGGGGGGGGGTCGGGCCGGGTCGGCCCGGACCCGGACCCCCCGTTTTCGAGACGAGTTCGGTCTTTTGGCCATAACTTGAGCCACGGAACTCCGATTGACGAACCGTCAGCGGCTACGCGATCCTTGGATCGAAACGGTCGAATCGGTATATCGCACTCAAAGTTTCGGAATACTTTGAGTTCGTCCGGGTTGGTTCGTTCACGAAATCAACCGGGCCTTCGGAGCGAAAACACTCGTATCTTGAGCTACGGACGTCCGATTGACCTACCGTCAGCTTTGTTGTGTTCCTCTTAGTGAGACGGATCTTTTGGAATACTCCGCCCGAGGTTTGGATGCAGGTGGAGTACGGTCGGGTTGGTTTTGCCTTAAAAACCAACCGGGCCCCTGGGACGAAATAGCCAATAGCTCTCAGACCGGGCGTCCGATCGACGCGCTGTCTGTTGCGTTGAGTTCCGGTTGACAATACAGAACTTTGGGCATCCTCCGCCCGAGATTTGGATGCAAATGGATAGTGTCCGGGTTGGATTGCACCGAAATCCAACCGGGCCCCTGGAACGGAAAAGCTGATACCTTCCTGACAGAACGTCCGTTTGACGAACCGTCAGCAGCGTTGCTGATCACGTTGAGAAACAATCCCTATGAGTATACCCTATGAGAGTTTGGGGTGCAGTTGAGATACAGCCGGGTTGGTTCGCACACGAAACCAACCGGGCCCCTAGGACGAAAAGGCTAATAACTCACAGACCGGGCGTCCGAACGACGCGCCGTCTGTTGCGTTGAGACCCCTATGACGAGGAAGTCCTTTGAGATACTTCTTTATGGGACTTTGAGATAATTGCAGTATCGACCTGTAGCTCATGGAGCGGACCCTCTCAGTGACGAGCGTGCGGAGTACGGAGACCGTGTAGCTGGCTGAGACCCGACGACTGCTGATCGAACGACTCGGTGTGTTACAGAGATGCGCTTGGTTGTAGAGGCGCATGGGAGCGCTTGGTTGTAGCGGCAGACCCACGACAGAGGTGCGCTTGGTTGTAGCGGCACATGGGAGCGCTTGGTTGTAGCGGCAGACCCACGACAGAGGTGCGCTTGGTTGCAGCGGCACATGGGAGCGCTTGGTTGTAGCGGCAGACCCACGACAGAGGTGCGCTTGGTTGTAGCGGCACATGAGAGCGCTTGGTTGTAGCAGCTGGCCCAAAGTACTCGATGGGTGGAGTTCTTTAGTAGTCCTGGGTTAGTGAGCAGTACCTCGGAGTCGTGACAGGACCACTGTACACTCCAGAGACGGAGCTCTTCAGCAGTTACGGTTTCGATAATGAAAATCCTGGTTTGAGCTGAGACTTTTGACCTTTGTGTTTACCTCATGATTGAGATGGGTCACTTGATAACTTAGGTATATGTATGGGCATATACCTGGGTAGTAGTTATCTGTTGATTTCACAATCCTTGTGTTTCCTCATGATTGAGATGGGTTACTTGATAACTTAGGTATATGTATGGGCATATACCTAAGTAGAGGTTATCTGTTGAGATCTTCTATGTGGTTATCCTTTTTGGTTTTAGTGAGACCTTGAGGGTATCGGGGTCCCTACTGAGTATCGTTATAATCACCCCTGCATGGGCTATGCCCGCACCTCGTTGTGTTGGTTGCAGACGACGGGCAGTGCTGACAGAGGCCGAGTGTTCGAGGACTGGACGGTACCTGGAGGTGGACTATACGACGATATGGTACCCGGAGGAGGACCTCACGTCGAGACGGTACCCAGAGGTGGACGTGACGACGAGGCGGTACCCGGAGGTGGACCACTGGGCGGGACATACTCGGAGCGGACGACGGGACCCGAGGAGAAGAGGAGCTATCTGTACCCACCCTTCAGGTGGGATTTCCAGTGGACATCTCGGCATAGCAGCTTTACTTTTCAGTTGTTTTTTTCCCTTTCGAGTTGTACTTTACAGTTGGGCTTGTATTTCCGGCCCCTTTATACTTTCCGCACTTTCAGTTGTACTCTGCTTTTACTTAGTGTTTACTTTCCGCTTGCTTACTCTGTGGTGTTTGTTTACTTTACAAAGGCAATGCCTTCCCTTTTTACTGGGATTTACGCATTGGTGCTAGTCGCCAGCCCCTGGCCTATGGAAGGCGGGCTTGGGGTAGTCACGGCACGGGCCCCGAGGACGGGTCGTGAAAAATTGGTATCAGAGGAGTTCGGTTCTACCGCAGAACTTATAACTCTGATGTTTCTTTCTGTGAAGCAATAGTGTTAATAGTACCGAGTGTGGTTTTCAGTTCAGGGAGTCCAGTGTTGGTGCGGGCGGCCGACGTATCCATACACCAGGACCCTGACAACTGATTTATGACTTTGTGAAACACTGATTGCGTGTGTGTTTCCAGAAAGTTTTAAGTCATCTCAAACCAGGTCAACTCACCAGGTATAAGACGTTGACCATGTCGCATCGGTTCAGGATATCTCCACGCAGATAGTCAGTTGGAGTTCCGAGAGTCGAGTGTGATGACGGCTCACCGAGCGACGAGGCTCTGGTGCAGGGCCCTTTTTACTATGTTGGCACCCTCGGGTTGTGTACCAGCAGCACCACCACCTGTTGGGAAGCGGATTCCAATAGCTTTACTAGTGGAAGGTGCACGCTGGCAGAGCGCGTTGCAGGAGTTCCATCAGTAGTAGCCTCCGAGGTTACGAGGCGAGGCGGTTTCCCAGACAGCAGAGCAGTGGCTGGAGGTGATTGCTAGAGTTTTCCGCCTAGCTGAGACATCAATAGAGTGGATGATGGACTTGGCCACTAGTGTTTTCCAGTGAATGACCATGAGGATGGTCCGCATTGTGATGAGGCTTCGGTACGTGGACCGATGCCTGAGATAGTACCTTTGGGTAGTGTGTCAGCTATACATCACTACCTGTTGGTAAACAGATACAACCGGCGGTACCGGTAGGTGACACATGTAGGCTTACTGCCTTATATGTGTTCTAACTTCCGATACCCTCCTATTCCGAGGAGAACCTGACTCATAGGCAGCTAAGGACTGGCTTGAGGAGGTTGATGGGAGTTTTCTAGAGCTTTTACAGTTTGGGCGGGACATACTCGGAGCGGACGACGGGACCCGAGGAGCAGAGGAGCTATCTGTACCCACCCTTCAGGTGGGATTTCCAGTGGACAGCTCGGTGTAGAAGCTTTACTTTTCAGTTGTTGTTTTCCCTTTCGAGTTTTACTTTACAGTTGGTCTTGTATTTCCAGCCTCTTTATACTTTCCGCACTTACTGTTGTACTCAGTTTTTACTTAGTATTTACTTCTTCCGCTTGTACTCTGTGTGATTGTTTACTTTACAAAGGCAATTCCTTCCCTATTTACCAGGATTTACACCTTGTTGCTAGTCGCCAGCCCCTTGCCTATGGAAGGCGGACTTGGGGTAGTCACAGCACGGGCCCCGAGGACGGGTCGTGACAAATTGGTATCAGAGGAGCTATCTGTACCCACCCTTCAGGTGGGATTTCCATTGGACAGCTCGGCGTAACAGCTTTACTTTTCAGTTGTTGTTTTCCCTTTCGAGTTGTACTTTACAGTTGGGCTTGTATTTCCGGCCCCTTTATACTTTCCGCACTTACTTTTGTACTCAGTTTTTACTTAGTATTTACTTCTTCCGCTTGTACTCTGTGTGATTGTTTACTTTACAAAGGCAATGCCTTCCCTTTTCTCCCAAAAACTAACTTTCATCCCGCAATAAACGCAACTTCGGAAAAGGTCTGCTTAAGCGAATATCGGCGCTGCGAGTTCATCGGTGTCCTCAGATTTCAATTCCGAGCACCAGATCAAAAGTTAGAAATTTCCGCTCGTTCGTTCATTGAACGTACCCGAGCCAAACTTCGGAAATTGATTCCGGGCACTCCGAACCTCGGAATCAGGTGCCGTCAGAAACCGCACTCTTGTAAAATTCCAAAGAAAATTAAAAAAAAATTTCCCTTGAATTTTACGGGTCTTTACATTACTCCCACCTCAGGGCTTTACGTCCCCGTAAAGATACATCAAAAACTAGGGAAACAAATGAGGGTACTGAGCACATATCTGAGCCTCCCGCTCCCATGTGCTCTCCTGGAGGTTCCCGTGCTGCCATCTGATGCGCACAAGAGGAATCGATCACCCATGTAGGACCCACTCCTGTCAATCCTCTATCTCTACTGGGACCTCCATAAAATTCGCCCCATCATCAATGTCAAGCTCCCCATGGTCAATGATGTGCGTCGGGTCGTGCACGTATCTCCTCAGCTGAGACACGTGGAAGACGTCGTGCACCCGGTGCAACTGAGGTGGTAGAGCCAGGCGATAAGCCACCTCACCAATCCTGCTGAGGACCTGGAAGGGTCCGATGAAGCGCGAAGATAACTTGCCGCCTCGGCCAAATCTCTGAATACCACGTCGAGGTGAGACCCGCAAGAAGACGTGGTCGCCATCCTCGAACTCTAGTGGCCTCTGCCTCCTGTCAGCGTATGACTTCTGCTGGCTCTGAGCTGTCCTCATCCGCTCCTGGATGACCTGGACCTTCTCTGTCGTGGCCTGGACCATCTCCGGTCCCACAAGTGCTGACTCCCCAGGGTCTGTCCAGCACAAAGGAGATCTACAAGGTCGACCGTACAACGCCTCGTACGATGCCATCCCGATGGTGGTGTGGTAGCTATTGTTGTACGCAAACTCCACCAAGGGTAGGTGGTCCTCCCATCTATGACCAAAGTCGAGGACACATGCGCGGAGCATGTCCTCGAGAGTCTGAATGGTCCTCTCTGTCTGACCATCCGTCTGAGGGTGAAAGGCTGTGCTTAGACGTAGCTGCGTCCCGAACGCCTCCTACAACCTCTTCCAAAGCTGGGAAGTAAAGTGATCATCTCGATCGGAGATGATAGATTATGACATGCCGTGGAGCCGCACAATCTCCTGAACGTAGAGACGTCCCAAACTCTCCATTGAGCCCTGCTCTCTGATGGGTAAGAAGTGTGCCGACTTGGTGAGTCGGTCAACAATCACCCAGATGGAGTCGTGACCTCTGGAAGTGCGTGGATGTCCAGTCACGAAGTCCATAGATATGCCGTCCCACTTCCACTCCGGAACCTCCAAGGGCTGTACCAAGCCTGCTGGTACCTGATGCTCTGCCTTCACCTGCTGACAGGTGAGGCATCGAGAAACGAACTCTGCCACTACCTTCTTCATGCCCGCCCACTAGTGCTGCCGTCTGAGGTCCTGGTACATCTTCGCCACCCCAGGATGTACCTCCAAAGGAGAAGTGTGAAACTCTCTCAGCACTTCCTCTCGCAAAGCGACTGGTACCATGGTACGTTCTCTGAAAAAGATGTCGTGCTCTGCTCCAAGGGAGAAACCATCAGGTGCCTGTCCTGAGGATATCTGTGCATGCCGTGTCTCATAGTCAGCGTCCTCACGCTGTGCCTCTCTAACCCGCTGCTGTAGTGGAGGGGTGACTGTGAGAGACTGGAGGAAGGCTGATCCATCTCTATCCATGAAGGATATCTGCAAAGAGGCTAGCTGCTCCGTCGCCTCCTCAAGTAGCTGAATGCCCGTCCTCCTACTGAGGGCATCGGCTACTACGTTCCCCTTCCCAGGAGTATAGACTATCTCAAAGTCATAGTCCGGGAGGAACTCGAGCCATCGTCGCTGTCTCAGGTTCAGGTCCTTCTGCGAGAAGATATACCTGAGACTCTGATGATCGGAAAAGAGTGTAAAGCACTCGCCCATCAGGTAGTGTCACCATGTCTTCAGAGCGAAGACCACTTCTGCTAACTCCGGGTCATGGGTAGCGTAGTTATGCTCATGCGGCCTCAACTGATGTGATCCATAGGCGATCACTGCCCGCTCCTGCATCAGAACACATCCGAGTCCGGTCCCTGATGCATCGCAGTAGACTACGTACCCTACTCCCTCCTCAGGCAACCTCAAGATAGGTGCGCTGGTCAATCTCTGTCTCAGCTCCTGGAAGCTCTGCTGACATCTGTCTGACCACACGAAGGGTTTCCCCTTCTTCGTCAAAGATGTGAGTGGTGCCACAACTCTAGAGAAGTTCGGCACGAATCTCCGATAGTACCCAGCTAATCCCAAGAAACTCTGAACCTCAGTCACGCTCTTGGGTGGCTCCCATGCTAACACAGCCTCAATCTTCGCAGGATCCACTGCAACTCCTGCCTCAGAGATAACGTGTCCCAAGAAGTGGACCTCACGTATCCAGAACTGGCACTTCGAGAGTTTTCCATAAATCTGGTGCTCTCAGAGTGTGTCTAGTACAACTCGCAAGTGATAGGCGTGCTCCTCCTCAGTCGTAGAGTAAATCAGTATGTCGTCGATGAAGACCATGACAAACCGATCAAGGTATGGCTGAAAGATCCTGTTCATGAGGGCCATGAACACTGCTGGAGCATTGGTTACGCCGAAAGGCATAACCAAGAACTCATAGTGGCCATACCAACATCTGAAGGCCGTGTTTTCCACGTCCTTGTCTCTGACTCTGAGCTGATGATAGCCTGACCTGAGGTCTATCTTCGAGAACCACCGTGCTCCCTTGAGCTGATCAAAGAGGGCATGAATCCTCGGTAGCGGATACTTGTTACTCACTGTCACCTGGTTCAGGCGACAATAGTCAACCTAAAGTCGCAGGCTCCCATCCGCCTTCTTGGCGAACAATATCGGGGAAGCCCAGGGTGAAACACTGGGTCGGATGAACCCTTTGCCCTGCAAGTCCTCCAACTGTACCCGTAGATCTCGAAGCTCGGCGGGGGCCATCCGATATGCTGGAGTGGATACCGGGGCTGTCCCGAGGTACAAGTCAATATAAAAGTCTACCTCTCTGCGAGGAGGTATCCCTGGAACGTCGTCAGGAAAAACGTCTGCAAACTGATCCACCACTGCAAGAAAACCAGGACTCCGCACGTCAACTGCTCCAAGGATGAGGCTAGCCAACTGATGAGTGATGGGCTGTCCTCTCCTCCGCGGAAGTCCATCCTGTGCTGCAAAGGCTCCCTTCTCGCCGATGAAGGTGAACCTGCTCCCGTCGGTGCGTACACATCGCACTTTGCGCCTAAAATAGTCAATCTGCGTATGGACCGTAGATAGCCAATCCATGCCCAAGATGACGTCGTAAGGCCTCGACGCTGCTTCAAGAAGATCCTAGCCGAAGCTCTCACCTCCTAGAGTAATCTCACACTGCCGGCACCAGTGCGTAATCGTCGATTCTGCTCCCGTAGGAGTCTCTAGCCGTAAGGATCGAGCCAACGGCTCTGTCGGAACCTCCGAGCTCCGAACAAGGGCATCTGCTATGAAAGAGTGACTCGCTCCTGTGCCTATAAGAACTGCAGCAAGGGTGGAATAGACACAGATAGTACCTCGAATCATCTCGGGTGCGCCGTGGTCGTAGGCCTCTGCTGCCTGGAGCTGTGCCTGTCTCTGCCCGCCAGCTCCCTGTGGTCGGGGTGGACCTCCTGGTGGTGGTGGTGGCAGAGCCTCAAAGCGTCGCCCACCACCTGCTGCTCGGCCAGCTCCTCTGCCTCGTCCGCCTCCTCCCTGCGGACCGCCATGGTCAACCCTCTGCCTCTGCCTCGGTGGTCCCTCAACCGACTGATGCTCCTCGGCACGGCGGGTCGGGCAGTCACGAGCCATGTGGCCCTGCCCGACGCACGAGTAGCACTGTCTGCCTCTCGAAAGACTGGCTCCGCGCTGTGTGCCCTGCACTGCTGAGCCAGTGTCCTGAGGTCGTCTGCCCGAAGGTTTGGTCTGTCTGGACCCCTGAGTCATCTGTCGACTGCCTGCTGCAGATGACTCTGCCACGTGTCGCCCTGCGGTGGGTCGCTGCGCTGGTGTAGACTCAGCAAGGAAGCTCTCGACCAGAAGGGCCCACTCCAGTACTCCTGTCTGAGTCGGTATGCTGAGGGAGATCAACGATGCCCTGATCTCGTGTCTCAAACCCTGCTCGAAGGTCCGGGCCTAGAAGAATTGGTCCCATACCATGTCGGTCGAGTAGCGCGAGAGATCGGTAAATCTCGCTGAGTACTGAGCGACCGTCATGCTGCCCTGCCGCAGCTGAAGAAGCTCCTGGATACGCACTGCACGAAGGGTGGCTGGGACGAACTCCGGGCGAAAGAGGCTCTCAAATTCCATCCAAAGTAGAGATGCCTCATCGTGCACCTGGAGCATCAAGCTCCACCATCGTCCTGCTGCTGCGTGTAGTAGGCTCGCAGCGAGGATCACCATGAGGTCTGCTGGTGTCCTCACTAGCCTAAACACACGTACTACTGCCTCCAGCCAGTCCTTGGCTGCCTGGGGATCCGTCTCCCCGTGAAACCTAGGTGGTCGCTGGCGCTGAAACTCATGCAGTGCACTGAGGCGACGTGCATCGTCAGCGGCTGGTGCTAGAAGCATCGGTGGCTCGGCGGGTAGTGCTACCGCCGGTGCCACTGCTGACAAAGGGCCCTACACCGAGGCCTCGTCGCTCGGTGGGCTGTCGTCACACTCGACTCTCGGAACCCTAGCTGGCTGCCGTCGTGGGGCCTCCTGAAAAGGAAACAGGTGCGCCACGGTCAGAACAGTATACCTGGTGAGCTGATATAAGTAATCACAAAGAAAACTTTGAAACACACACGCAATCAATGTTTTCGTGCATTAAGTCGGAAATCAGAAGTCAGGGTCCTGGTGTACGGATACGTCGGCCGCCGCACCAACACTGGACTCCCTGGACTGATAACCACACTCAATACGCTAAACATTATTGCTTTACATAGAAAAGATCATAGTTCGCGGTAGAACCGAACTCCTTTGATACCAATTTGTCACGACCCACCATCGGGGTCCGTGCCGTGACTACCCCAAGCCCGCCTTCCATAGGCCAGGGGCTGGCGACTAGCACCAAGGCGTAAATCCCGGTAAAAAGGGAAGGCATTGCCTTTGTAAAGTAAACAAACACCACAGAGTAAGCAAGCGGAAAGTAAACACTAAGTAAAAGCAGAGTACAACTAAAAGTGCAGAAAAGTAAATGGGCCAGTATACAAACCCAAACTGAAAGTAAAGTACAACTCGAAAGGGAAAACAACAACTGTAAAGTAAAAGCTGCAACACCGAGCTGTCCACTGGAAATCCCACCTGAAGGGTGGGTACAGAGAGCTCCACTACTCCTCGGGTCTCACCGTCCGCTCCGAACACGCCCCGCCCAGTGGTCCACCTCCAGGTACCGTCTTGCTCTGCAAGCCTCAGCCAAGATCAACGCTGTCCGTCATCTGCAACCAACACAACGTAGTGCGGGCATAGCCTGTGCAGGGGTGAGTATAAGCTACTCTGTAGGGACCCCGAGACCCCCGAAGGTCTCCCAAAATCCACAAAGTATAAACCACAAAGGAAGATACAATCACGAAGTAACAACCGAAACTGCTTAGGTATATGCCCATACATATACCTAAGTCATCAATTCCAATACGCTCCAACCTCCGAGCCCAAGTACAACTCAGTCCACACAGGAAAGTAAACGTATTCCTCACAGGAAAGCAAAATGAAATCCACACAGGATAACAACAGGATTCAGCTCACACAGGTATACTTCTTCAAAGGACGATAAAGATGATCTCTGATCCATCTAAGTCGTCGGACCCAGGAAGGATCGATAGGTAACTAACCCCCGCAAAAGACCCACACAGGATCGAGCCCACATAGGACCTGTAGGCGCTGGTTCACACAGGACCGTTGAGCGCAAAGACCCACACAGGATCGGACCCACACAGGATCGGGCCCACACAGGACCTGTACCACTGATCCACGTAGGATCTCTGAGTGCTGTAGTCGTCGTCGTCGAATCCACACAGGATCTCTGTACTGTCGTCGTCGCAGTCACAGTAGCAGTAGCAGTAGCAGTAGTAGTCACAGTAGCAGCCAGCACTAGGGTTCCCACACACAACAAGCTCGTACAGGAGGGTCCGCTCCTCGAGCCGAGAGGCTGATACATCAACTGTCACAAAGTCCAGAGTTGATGTATCCAAAAGTTCCGTATCGTCAACAGGAACTCAACGCAATAGACGGCGCGTCGATCGGACGCCCGGTCTGAGAGTTATTGGCTTTTTCGTTCCAGGGGCCCAGTTGGTTTTTAAGGCAAAACAAACCCGACCGTACTCCACCTACGTCCAAACCTCTGGCGGAGTATGCCAAAAGATCCGTCTCACTAAGAGGAACACAACAAAGCTGACGGCACGTCAATCGGACGTCCGTAGCTCATGATACGAGCGTTTCCGCTCCGAAGGCCCGGTTGATTTCATGAACGAACCAACCCGGCCAAACTCAACGTATTCCGAAACTTTGAGTGCGATATACCGAATCGACCGTCTCGATCCAAGGATCACGTAGCCACTGACGGTTCGTCAATCGGAGGTCCGTGGCTCATGTTATGGCCAAAAGACCGAACTCGTCTCGAAAACGGGGGGTCCGAGTCCGGGCCGACCCGGCCCGACCCCCCTGGGTCGACCCGGCCCGGCCGGCGGCGGTCCGGCACGGCGGCGCGGCCCGGCCGGCGGTGGCGCGGCTTGGCGCCGCTGGGTTCCACGTGCGGGGGGCATGGCCCCCGCTTCCAGCAGGCGGCGCGGCTTAAGCCGCGCCTCTTAGGTGAACCGACCCCCTTCGTGGGGGCCTGCTTGAGGGAAACCGGGGGGCCGCCTGCCCCCCCTTAATGAAACCGCCCCCCCCCCCCCAAAAAAAATGGGGGGGGATTTTGAGTTGACCGGGGGAATTAAATTCCCCCGGTCTTTGACCTTCCGGCCGGCCCACCTGGCCGGCCTGTTTTTCTTCAACGGGACCGGCAAAGCCGGTCCCCTTCCGGTTTCCGACGCCAGTGGCCCGGCGAGCTGCCGGTCCTCTCATCCCGCCGCGGCCCGGAACCGGTCGCGGTGTTCGTCGTTCGGCGCGGTGCGACGGCACCGCGCCCCTCCGCTGCGGCCCCGCTCCGGCCGCGGCGCCTTCGGTTCCCTTCGACGCGGCGCGACGGCGTCACGTTCTTGATAATCCATATCTGTACCCACCCTTCAGGTGGGATTTCCAGTGGACAGCTCGGCGTAGCAGCTTTACTTTTCAGTTGTTGTTTTCCCTTTCGAGTTGTACTTTACAGTTGGGCTTGTATTTCCGGCCCCTTTATACTTTCCGCACTTACTATTGTACTCAGTTTTTACTTAGTATTTACTTCTTCCGCTTGTACTCTGTGTGATTGTTTACTTTACAAAGGCAATGCCTTCCCTTTTTACCGGGATTTACGCCTTGGTGCTAGTCGCCAGCCCCTGGCCTATGGAAGGCGGGCTTGGGGTAGTCACGACACGGGCCCCGAGGACGGGTCGTGACAATTGGTATCAAAGGATTTCGGTTCTACCGCAGAACTTATAACTCTGATGTTTCTTTCTGTGAAGAAATAGTGTTAAGAGTACCGAGTGTGGTTTTCAGTTCAGGGAGTCCAGTGTTGGTGCGGGCAGCCGACGTATCCATACACCAAGACCCTGACAACTGATTTCCGACTTTGTGCACAAAAACACTGATTGCGTGTGTGTTTCCAGAAAGTTTTAAGTCAGCTCAAACCAGGTCAGCTCACCAGGTATAAGACGTTGACCATGTCACATCGGTTCAGGATATCTCCACGCAGACAGTCAGTTGGAGTTCCGAGAGTCGAGTGTGATGACGGCTCACCGAGCGACGATGCTCTGGTGCATGGCCCTTTTTACTATGTTGGCACCCTCGGGTTGTGTACCAGCCGCACCACCACCTGTTGGGAAGCGGATTCCAATAGCTATACTAGTGGACGGTGCACGCTGGCAGAGCACGTTGCACGAGTTCCTTCAGTAGTAGCCTCCGAGGTTACGAGGCGAGGCAGTTTCCCAGACAGCAGAGCAATGGCTGGAGGTGATTGCTAGAGTTTTCCGCCTAGCTGAGACATCAATAGAGTGGATGATAGACTTGGACACTAGTGTTTTCCAGTGAATGACCATGAGGATGGTCCGCATTGTGATGAGGCTTCGGTACGTGGACCGATGCCTGAGATAGTACCTTTGGGTAGTGTGTCAGCTATACATCACTACCTGTTGGTCAACAGATACAACCGGCGGTACCGGTAGGTGACACATGTAGGCTTACTGCCTTATATGTGTTCTAACTTCAGATACCCTCATGTTCCGAGGCGAACCTGACTCATAGGTAGCTAAGGACTGGCTTGGGGAGGTGGTCGGGAGTTTTCTAGAGCTTTTACAGTTTCGGCAGGACGACGTGTCGGTAGTTGAGAATTCATCGAGGCGTACTGATCATACCGGGTACTTGATGGATGCGTTTCGATCAGTGCAATAGAGGTCGGACCTCTGAGCAGGGTATGTTTAAGGGATTTTGAGCCAGCACCTTTTCTCTATGCATTCCTACTTAGGCTAGGGGGCTAGAAAGAAACTTTGTGGTTGATAATTCTTTGCAGATCGAATATAGCCAGAGAATGTTAGAAGTTTGGAAAGCAAGAAACTGACACCAGTCTCAGAGACTTGGTCGTGTAAAATGTTTCAAGAAGATGAAATGTTAAGGACAGATAAATCTGCAGAGCAGCAGTCATGGAGGCAGAGCTAGGATAACAGCTTGTGGTGGTATACATTTCAACATGTTACCATCACCCGCCTTTGTAGTCCCCGCTAGACTCAGGGAGTTGGAGAGAAGGGAAAGAGAGTAGCTGCTTGTAGTCATGTAGTGTGACCAAAAAGGGCTATAAGGATGTTTCAAAGTGCGGACTTTGTCTTCTACTAGCTGCCGTAGCCACAGACATCGATACAAATCATCCCTTCCTTCCATGAATCTAGTCCCAGACCTAGAGTTTCCGGTTAAGCCGTTGACTTGACCCTCACGTCTGGAGATACCTTTGGGAGGAGACTCGATAGTCACACTTACGCCGACGGTGTGATCTGACCCTTGAGGCGAGAGTCTCGGTTGGGACCTCTTGGTGGCAGCTTCGAGGCCTTACGACGTTAGTTTGAGTATGAATTTGGCAATCACTATTCATATTCAAATTGACGGTATTAGGCAAGAGTCGGGATGGGTTTTCCTTGGTCGGCGAAAAGGAACCCCTGGGAAGCACAAGTTAAACTCATGCACGATTGGGTGTGACCGATCACACTTGAGTCGGCCAACCTTACCCTCGTGGCAGCAGTCGTTTAAGTTCCAGTTCTAACAGGAATTGGAAACCACTGGAGTTCGAGGATGACGATCACGTCCTTATAAAGGTCTCAACTCGATGAGGTTTACGGAGATGTGGCCAAGGCGGCAAGATATCTCCAAGGTTCAACAGACCTTTCTAGGTCCTCAGCTGGGTAGCGAGGTGGTTTACCGCTTGACCCATACACCTCAGTTGCACTAAGTGCACGACGTCTTCCACGTATCTCAACTGAGGAGATACTTGCTTGATCCTTCACACATCATCGACCTCAGGGAGTTAGACGTCGATGACAGGGCATCATGCACAGAGGTTCTAGTGGGGATTGAGGATCGACAGGAGCAGGTCCTAAAAGGACGGTCAATTCCTTGGGTGCTTTTTCTCTGGAAGTACGGGAACCTCCGGGTGAGCACATGGGAGAGGAAGGCTCAGATGCGTGCTCTGTACCGCTTTTGTGACCCTAGTTTGTGTTGAAGCTTTACGGGGACGTAAAGCCCTGAGGTGGGAGTAATGTAAAGACCCGGAAATTTCATGGAAAATTTTTTCTTAATTTTCTTTGGAATTTTACAAGAACGCAGTTTCTAACGGCGCCTGATTCCGAGGCCCGGTGTGCCCGGAATTAATTTCCGAAGTTTAGCTCAGGTACGTTCAGTGAACGAACGAGCGGGAATTTCTAACTTTTGATCTGGTGCTCGGAATTGAAATCTGAGGACACCGATGAACTCGCAGCGCCGATATTCGCTTAAGGAGACCTTTTTCGAAGTTGCGTTTATTACGGGACGAAAGTTAGTTTTTGGGAGAATTATAAAAAGTTAAATAAAAATGTGGAACACTTTTTATTTTTTTCTTACTTGTTGGTTAACTCCTCTCAAAGGAAGTTAAAGGTGGGACCCACATACACTTAACCTCCCTTGGGAGGATTAAGTGTGGTGGGGCCCACACGAAACCCAACTTTCAATCTCCTCTCAAAACTCCCTTAACTCCCATTTTAAATGTAATTGACAACATAACTTATTAATTAGGTTGAGTTGTTTAAACTTTTTCAAACCTTTGAAATTCAAATGGTTTGGTTGAGTAAATAAAATAATCCCTTAGCTTATTTTATTTGGTTAGAATTGTTTAGCCATCTTGAGAGGATTTGAGAGCTCCTCCTTCTTCTTCAAACCTTGACGAAGAACACGAAGAACCTTCGAGCTCCGACGAAGAACGCCGCTCCTCTCTTCTTCGTACCCGATTGTATCCGAAGATCGACGATGCCCTCCATGTCAACGAAAGGGAACGCCGCTTCCTCCTCGGACTTCCTTCGTCGGCTTACGAAGATTCGCCAATGATGTACCTCTTCGGACGTACCTCTTCGTCATCGGATTTGACGAACGATTACCGCGACGCCCGACCTCCGCGACGTTGTCTTCTGCGGGTCGTTGACAATATTCGAACTTGAACCCAAGGTAGGGGTTTGTTGTGGTTTATTTTCCTTACTCTCGTTCTTGGTTCTAGAATGATAATTTGTGATTAAATATTTAAGAGTTATCATCTAACGAGAGGGGGGTCGGACCGCACAAACACGACCGAATTCTCCCTCCTTTGTTCTTGGTTATTTATATAATCTTGTGATGAACGAGAAGGCGTGGTGCTGTCGCACCACGCGGGAATCACCCGACTTATTTACGCGACGCCGTCGCGTCGCTCCGGGGATGGATTATCAAGAACGCGATGCCGTCATGCTGCGTCGAAGGGAACCGAAGGCGCCGCGGCCGGAGCGGGGCCGCGGCGGAGGGGCGCGGTGCCGTCGCACCGCACCGGACGACGAACACCGCGGCCGGTTCCGGGCCACGGCGGGACGAGAGGACCGGCGGCTCGCCGGGCCGCCGGCGTCGGAAACCGGAAGGGGACTGGCTTTGCCGGTCCCGTTGAAGAAAAACCGGCCGGCCAGGTGGGCCGGCCGGAAGGTCAAAGACTGGGGGAATTTAATTCCCCCGGTCAACTCAAAAGCCCCCCCATTTATTGGGGGGGGGGGTTCATTAAGGGGGGGGGGGGTAGGCGGCCCCCCGATTTCCCTCAAGCAGGCCCCCACGAAGGGGGCCGATTCACCTAAGAGGCGCGGCTTAAGTCGCGCCGCCTGCTAGAAGCGGGGGCCATGCCCCCCGCGCGTGGTACCCAGCGGCGCCGGACCGCGCCGCCGCGCCGGGTCGGACCCAGGTCGGGTCAACCCGGTTCGGGTCGACCCGGTTCGGGCCGACCCAGGGGGTCGGGCCGGGTAGGCCCGGACCCAGACCCCCCGTTTTCGAGACGAGTTCGGTCTTTTGGCTATAACTTGAGCCACAGACCTCCGATTGATGAACCGTCAGCGGCTACACAATCCTTGGATCGAGACGGTCGAATCGGTATATCGCACTTAAAGTTTCGGAATACTTTGAGTTCGGCCGGGTTGGTTCGTTCACGAAATCAACCGGGCCTTCGGAGCGGAAACGCTCGTATCTTGAGCTACGGATGTCCGATTGACCTTCCGTCAGCTTTGTTGTGTTCATCTTAGTGAGACAGATCTTTTGGCATACTCCGCCCGAGGTTTGGACGCAGGTGAAGTACAGTCGGGTTGGTTTTTCCTTAAAAACCAACCGGACCCCTGGGACGAAAAAGCCAATAACTCTCAGACCGGGCGTCCGATTGACGCGCCGTCTGTTGCGTTGAGTTCCGGTTGACAATATGGAACTTTGGGCATCCTCCGCCCGAGATTCGGATGCAAATGGATAGTGTCCGGGTTGGATCGCACCGAATTCCAACCGGGCCCCTGGAACGGAAAAGCTGATACCTTTCTGACAGAACGTCCGTTTGACGAACTGTCAGCGGCATTGGTGATCACGTTGAGAAACAATCCCTATGAGTATACCCTATGAGAGTTTGGGGTGCAGTTGAGATACGGCCGGGTTGGTTCGTACACGAAATCAACCGGGCCCCTGGGACGAAAAGGCTAATAACTCACAGACCGGGCGTCCGAATGACGCGCCGTCTGTTGCGTTGAGACCCCTATGACGAGGCGGTCCTTTGAGATACTTCTTCGTGGGAATTTGAGATACTTGCAGTATCGACCTGTAGCTCGTGGAGCGGACCCTCCCAGTGACGAGCGTGCGGAGTACGGAGACCGTGTAGCTGGCTGAGACCCGACGACTGCTGATCGAACGACTCAGTGTGTTACAGAGGTGCGCTTGGTTGTAGCGGCACATGGGATCGCTTGGTTGTAGCGGCAGACCCACGACAGAGGTGCGCTTGGTTGTAGCGGCACATGGGAGCGCTTGGTTGTAGCAGCAGACCCACGACAGAGGTGCGCTTGGTTGTAGCGGCACATGAGAGCGCTTGGTTGTAGCGGCAGACCCACGACAGAGGTGCGCTTGGTTGTAGCGGCACATGGGAGAGCTTGGTTGTAGCAGCTGGCCCGCAGTACTCGATGGGTGGAGTTCTTCAGCAGTCCTGGGTTAGTGAGTAGTACCTCGGAGTCGTGACAGGACCACTGTACACTCCAGAGACGGAGCTCTTCAGCAGTTACGGTTTCGATAATGAAAATCCTGGTTTGAGCTGAGACTTTTGACCTTTGTGTTTACCTCATGATTGAGATGGGTCACTTGATAACTTAGGTATATGTATGGGCATATACTTGGGTAGTAGTTATCCGTTGATTTCACAATCCTTTTGTTTCCTCATGATTGAGATGGGTTACTTGATAACTTAGGTATATGTATGGGCATATACCTAAGTAGAGGTTATCTGTTGAGATCTTCTATGTGGTTATCCTTGTTGGTTTTAGTGAGACCTTGAGGGTCTCGGGGTCCCTTCTGAGTATCGTTATACTCACCCCTGCACGGGCTATGCCCTCACCTCGTTGTGTTGGTTGCAGACGACGGGCAGTGCTGACAGAGGCCGAGTGTTCGAGGATTGGACGATACCTGGAGGTGGACTATACGACGAGATGGTACCCGGAGGAGGACCTCACGACGAGACGGTACCCAGAGGTGGATGTGACGACGAGGCGGTACCCGGAGGTGGACCACTGGGCGGGACATACTCGGAGCGGACGACGGGACCCGAGGAGCAGAGGAGCTATCTGTACCCACCCTTCAGGTGGGATTTCCAGTGGACAGCTCGACGTAGCAGCTTTACTTTTAAGTTGTTGTTTTCCCTTTCGAGTTGTACTTTACAGTTGGGCTTGTATTTCCGGCCCCTTTATACTTTCCGCGCTTACTGTTGTACTCAGTTTTTACTTAGTATTTACTTCTTCCGCTTGTACTCTGTGTGATTGTTTACTTTACAAAGGCAATGACTTCCCTTTTTACCGAGATTTATGCCTTGGTGCTAGTCGCCAACCCCTGGCCTATGGAAGGCGGGCTTGGGGTAGTCACGACATGGGCCCCGAGGACGGGTCATGATTTTTTATTTAACTTTTTATAATTCTCCCAAAAACTAACTTTCGTCCCGCAATAAACACAACTTTTGAAAAGGTCTCCTTAAGCGAATATCGGCGCTGCGAGTTCATCGGTGTCCTCAGATTTCAATTCTGAGGACCGGATCAAAAGTTAGAAATTCCCGCTCGTTCGTTCTCTAAACGTACCCGATCCAAACTTCGGAAATTGATTCCGGGCACTCCGGGCCTCGTAATCAGGTGCCGTCAGAAACCGCGCTCTTGTAAATTTCAAAGAAAATTAAGAAAAAATTTCCCTTGAATTTTACGGGTCTTTAAAATTCATGGTTTATGGAGAATGTATTGACATTTCGTATGCTAGTTTTAATACGAATGTTTATGTTATGTTTAAACCTTTTCATATGGGAAGGCATTGGACTTAGTAAGTGAAGGGTGGAGCACACTATAGCTCCTCGATGCATCGGTAGGTCTAATGATACAAACTAGCGTCTTGACACAAGGCCTTGGCAAAATCTTATTTTTAGTCTTGGCACGAGGCCTTGGTTATGTGGTTATGATATTCTGGCATTATGCATTTCATCATTATGAAAGCGGTAATTGATATTGCATGTGATTATTCGATTAGTAGAATATCCATGTGAATAAGTAAATGGAATTATTTCACTTTATTTTTTCCATACTATGTTGAAGTTCAAGTTTAAAAGGCTTTTGTTTTAGTTATACATTGCCTTAAATGTTTATTCTTATTTATGAAAGTTTCCTCTATATTGTTATTCTTTCTGGGCATGTGAGCTCACCCCTTTTCTATGTTTTATTCTTCCCAGGATGTGAAGAAGTAAATTACAAATGACCTGCAGAGATATTATGAGGGGATAATAGTGTGGACTATGGAGACAATATGTTCTTGTTGTAGTTTTTCACCTTATGATGTAATGTAAAACTTTATGAATATATCTAGTGTTTCCAAGGCTACTAAACCAATCAGTCTTTCGAGATTTGATCTTTATTGTGATCATGACAATGTCATGTAATAATGCACCGACTCTGGGTAACTGGGGTTGGGGCATTACAAAAACCATTAATCACATGATATAATTTCCATAGTATCCAAGGAATTGCTGCCAAGACCATCTTAGTGGACAAAATCCCTTTTGGAATTGAGTTCACTCCTCGTTTCAGTCTTGTAACACTGAACCAGATTAACATTCCATTCCAGCCATGTCTACCTCATGAGATATAAATCTTTACCCATTTCATTGGAGGGAGATATAGGTCCCACCCATCTCATAATGAAATAATTCTTACTTGTGCCACACCATGAAAATAAACCATTCATCATTACCCCAAGTATAAAATGTGTTTCATAAACATCATCCCATCATAACATAATCCATACAAAAAATGGATATCATTTCTTCATAAGAAAATTGAAACCATGTAAATCATAGAGACATTATATTGGAAACATACACATATGAAATAATGTCATCTTACATGGAAAATGGTTTTGATAAAACACTTAAAATGATCTTGAGGAAAATATACTTTCTTCTTTAAAATAATTTATATTTTCAGAAAATGCCATGAAATTTTAAAAGAAAGGGATTTTGTTGAAAATAGTCATGAAATCTTGTAGATTAAGCCTCAGGAAAATAAGGTGTTATAAAACCGTAAAAATCCATTCATGACATATAAGTTAAAAAAACATTCTTCTGGTATTTTTGCCGAAAAAGTCAAAAAGTACCTCGTATGGTAAACAAAAGAAAGATTCCTTACATACCATGTAGTAAAAGTAAAAAATGGGTAAAAAGGAATTTAAACATACATGAAACCATTTTTTAGAAAATAGGGACATAAATGATAAATATAACCCCAGTAAATACTTACGAATAAACAATCTCGGATAAAAACAAGATTGGAAAAGTTATCCCTTAACTTATGTCCAATTTATTCCGTATGTGTCTGGGACTCCTGTATAGTGGGTTTAAACATATTATTAACTTGTAACATAACCATAATAATATTTATGATATCATATATGATTCACTTACAACTTTATATTATCCGTTCATTTGTCTTTTCCATGCTAAAGCAACATTTTGTGTAAAATCGTTTCATTTATCATTCTTGTTTTGACTTGTAATTATTAATATGATTACATAGATCATGATTACACAATTATAGAATATAAAACATGATTTATATATAATATATATTCAGAATATACATATATATAATAGATCGATAAATGGAAATAAATACACCGTTCATGGAGACGGTAGGCCGTACGTGCGCATGAACGCTATTTTTTGTTTCTGTATTGAATTGAATGGAATTAAATAGATGAAATAGATATATATATACAAAAATACAGTAGAATTATTATGTCATATATTTCATGATTACTTATTATATATACTTTATTATCATTCTTGAATTTTTAAAATGGAAAATGAATCTCATCGCGTCGTGGAGACGGTGATCCGTACGTACGCACGAGCAATGATATCATTCCCATATTTATTGAATGGAATTGGAGTGGATGATATAATATCTTAGAATCAATATGATTTTATAATAATTATATATAGTAATTCTTTACACCATTATACCCATAAAAGTAAGGTGGTTGTGGAAAAACCGATTACACCACGGCGTGGAGACGGTATTCCTTACGTACGCACGCGTGGTGATTTAATTTTCTATGGGATGGATAGAATGTTAAATAGGGTTGTTTAATATGTATAATAACATATCTGTATATACGTAATACTGATGTTATTACTTTATAATGAAACAACTAAATAAGAGGAAGTAGAAGAAGAAAGAAACTTGAAAGAGTCAGTAGAAGAGATTACCTCTTCCTCGACGCACCTCCTTTAAACTTCTTCTTAGGGCACTGGAGTTGGTCTTTTGAGAAGACCATAAACACAATGATATAACTAGAGAGGTTTATAAGGGTAATTGGAAGGATTTGGATGAGCTTCAAGTCTCAAAAGGGTGTGAAGAGAAGAGGGAAGGGGTGCCCTTTTTATAAGGGAGGAGAGGGGCACCTTTGAGAAAACTTAAAATATTATTTTATAATAAAGTCATATTCGGTTTATAATAGCTCCAAATTGATTTATTTCTAAGCTAAAGTGGGGATGTGTCTCAATTATCTCAAAAAATAGGTTTTAGTCATGTTTAGGTTACTATTTTAACCTCATCATTTAGATTTAACTATAAGTTAAATAATTTAACTTTTACCGTGTCTTCTTGTTTTCTTACACTATATGGTTAATAAACTTACTATAACAATCCAAAAGAACCCCAAGTGGTTCATTATTAATATATATAATTTTATCTAAGTCATTTTGCTGAACCTTAGATTTTTATGAATATAATAACAATTAATAATATAATATTTGTTTTAAAACCTATATTTTGTCAATTTTGACACTATTTGGTAATTGGTTTTTGTAAAAATAATAAAATCATAATTAGTTCAAAAAAAGTAAATTTAATCAATAATAACATGTCATATTAACATATAAAATTATTGTAATTCATAAAAAGTCTCAAATTGCATTTATTTGGGTATTTATAACATCACTTATGTTAATATTTCATTAATAAGGTAATTACAGCATCATCATTGTGTCATAAATAAATTAAATTATTTAATGTCTAAAAATTATAAATAAAATACGATTATGTAGGAAATATTTTTATCTTTCTAATAAATCTTTGTAGTATAATTTATATTATGTATAACCCTATATTAAAATTTTTTTAGTTATTAAACATTGATTTTAACTATTTTAACTCTTCTTTAAATAAAATAATAATAAGTGTCCTAATCTAATAAAAGTGGATCTAAAGGGTAATATTTTATTTATAAGGTTTTTTGGTCGAATTACACTTATGCAATAGAATTAGGACATGTGTTAGGGTAATAATAATATAATTTTTATCCTTAATAACCTTATTTACTTTTAACCGTTGTAAATAAAAGTAAAAAGTTACCATTCACCAAAAATTATTTTTATCTTATTGAACCACATTTTACTCCTTGATATTAACCATGTCTCTCAGATTTTTTAAATTCCACTCACAAAAGCAGTAAAATTAAGTTTTATGTAAATTTTCAAATTCTCCTAGGAGGTGGGTAAAAGACGGTGAAAAGTTCAATAAAATTTTTATATATCTAAAATTATTATAAAATTAATCAAATGAATTAAATTGAACTTTTATAGGTATTATGTATCAATTTTGACCTAAAATAAATTTAAATAAAATAAATAATTATTTAAATAAAAATTTGGTTTTTAAATAGTATCATAGTGTTTTCACTACTCATCAAAAATTAGAAGTTTTCAGAAAAAGACAAAAAATTTACCCTAGGATAATTTCGATATTCTGAATCCAAAAATGAAGTTCATTTTGAAAGATAAAATTTATAAAATTTCCAAAATTGGGTATTACTATTCATAATGGCTAGTTCATAATAATATTATAATAATATCTCGTTTAGTGAAACTTGGTATTGCGTACTACACACGATATCGAAGAAGGTCTTGATTGCGAGTAATGCAAGCCAAGTCAGAGCTGTGTGTAGTGAAAGCTCTGTTTGGTGTTTCATATAACATAATGAAAACTTATTTCATTTATAAATTAAACAAAATCTACGCTTAATGTTGCATAGAATAATTTCCAAAAAGAGAACTTGAAATTGTGTGTAACACGAGCCAAGAATAGTATTGTGTATACTGCAAGATAATACGGTGTTGCATATAGTACAAGATAATCTTGGTGTAGTGTATAATATAAGACATCAATGAAATTAAAAATAATATATCCATTAAAATCTCAGGGTGTTACACCCACTCACGTCAACAAGCACAATCCATGAGTATAACCACTCATCCAAACCATTTATCATAAGAATATGGGCCTACCATCGGATATAAAACATTTAACTTATCATTAATCAATTAAATATATGTATTCCCACCCATATCATCCATTTAACATTCCATGATATCAAAATAGGTGAGGTATAACATGATATTCAAGGATCAAGGAAGAAGTACATCTTCTAAACGAGCTACTAAAGCTATCAGGTCATTAACATGCTTCCTCTAACTAGTAAAGCACAAGAACACACACCTTGGGTGGTTTAAACACAAACAAACAAGCTATTATTTTAAGGACACCCCTCGGGGGACCTCAAAACAAGAAACGGGTGCGAACACACATAAATGGAACCCATGGTCAACGTCAGTAGGTCTAACTACAACTACTAAAAACTACTCGCTCCAAAACTAGACCATGCAGGAATGTCTGAAAAATGGAATTTGTTACTAACAATTGGAAAAAACCATGAAAAGCTAAAAGAAGTTATAGACCACCACCCTCAGCTCAGTAGTAGACAACTCATTCAGTATCATGTCTTGACTCATCTATGTTTGGATGAAATCTATAGAACGGATGACGAACATATTGTTAGGGAATATGAGCCGAAAGACAAATAGCATAGTCGTTGTTCAGAAGAATCAATAACATGTAACAAGGAATCGAGTACCTACTAATACGGTTCCAATGTGAAAGATGATGCATGAATCAGAGTCCATATGGCTTCAATACATTATGAACCATAATAGAGGGTTTTGGGTTCAATAATGAGGGGAAACTATTCTGTGCATCAAAAATAGAAGCTACTGCCACTTTTTAAAACAACCATGTTGGTCAAGTACATGATGTTTACCACATGTATACTCCATTTACCCCAACTTATTTTTTTTCTGAGCCAGAGTGGTTACATGTCATGATGACCATGTACCCAACGTGTACTTGATGTACATGGTGTGTAGACCGAGTACACAACGTGTACCCATCCTACCGCCATATTTCAGTATATTTTCCCACATTTAATAAAAAAAACCAAATGGCCCATGACCCAGCCTAGGGTCTATGCGAAAAGGGAATGTAAACACATATACCCTAAAAATAAGATTCGTTCTTCACAAAAAACTCGAGATCATACATCTATGATAGAGGGATTATTAACATGTATAAAAATATATTTGCTATAGTCTCTAAAAGATA
This sequence comes from Viscum album, assembly GCA_963277665.1. NCBI lineage: Eukaryota > Viridiplantae > Streptophyta > Magnoliopsida > Santalales > Viscaceae > Viscum > Viscum album. The sequence continues at coordinate 1,926,123,398 of OY728138.1, forward strand.
TCCTCATTTTACTTCTTCCTTTTGGAAAGACATTCATGTGGAACTGGTATCTCATCTTTTTTTGAGTGTGACATACTATCAATAGATGGATGGATGTACCAAGAGGTCTATAATGATTCATTGAGATATTTTTCATGCATGGGTCATTGATTTTGGTGGATCTTGGTATGAGTATTTGGGACTAGTTTAGTGTCATATAAAAATAGTAACTATTATATAATCAGAATATATCCTATAGCGGACATGTATGGATTTCATTGTAAATAACCATTGGGTTGGTCAGATCTCCATTATTGTTTCTTGGTTAGACCGATCACGGTTCAAGAGGAAAAAAATATTCACTTGATTATACAGATAATTTTTATAGCATAGAGCTGGTATAAATTTTATATTGATTATCATCACATAGGGTTTTAGTTTTCAATTTTTGATATGGTGTTATTGAAAATTTCACCCTGTTTGAGTAATCAAAGGCTTGGGAGGAAAATAAAATAAGATTCTCGTTTTGTGGTGCCTTTTGAGAATTTTGAGTAGGTGGGGTAAAGTGTCAAACTGATTATCAGTTCAACCACAATTAATTTAGATACCTCATGTTTTCTATGTATCAAAACTATGAAATTATCCCTCTGATCAATCTCACATTTTGAGATTGATTTATCTTGATGCTGACAATGATTTCACCATCACTGAGCATCGAGTTAGGATTTTTTATTATAAGAAAAAAGATTTTCTTGGAAGGGTTGTACCTTTTTTCATTGTGCCATGTATTCTTGTTTATAATTCTCATGATTTATTCGATCGTAAGGCAACGATGAGAGAGTAGTAGCTACCCCTTTTTGATATGGAAGATTCTTGACATGCTTTCTGGGGACAAAACTTTTTATGGTGGGGAGGTTGTAACATCAAATTATAAAGTTTTTAATTATTTTTTATGATTTTTTTGGATTTCCATTTTAGTTGGTTGAGTTTTTTCGAGAAGTAATGGAGAGTTTACTTGTAACAGTGAGGTCATTGACTTTTTGGATTTTTTTAATGAAACATGATGCTTCTGCAATATTCTAAGGATATACATTCCATGTAATCGTGTTTCTAATTGTGTAATCATCTGCTAGAAGATGACAGTAAATGGTTATATTTTATGAAAGGTTATAGGACACATACAATTTAAATTATTTTTAAATAATAAAAATACAATTTTAATTAAAGGTTATAGGTTTTTAGAAAATACTAGAAAGGAGAATTAAATGTTTCGTAATTGGGTTACATGTCGTGTAACATACCGAGTGTCCGTTTTATGAAAATATTTCTGATGAAAATAATATTTCCTCATACTAGGATTCCTTCTATATAATCCTAGATATATCCCATAGAGACTTTAGGGATACCCAATCCATTTTAATCCTCCATTCGATGATTGATCATCATTTTGGCTAAAATGAATCCCTTTATGGAAGTAGTCTACCTACTTCTTCCATTTCTATTTTTTTCCTCCTTTGAGTTCAATAGTTCATATGGTGATTGATTTTTCAAAAAATCAATGTTTTTTATCTTGTTTCTAGATTTAGTTCTTAGATGATGTGTTTCCCTTTTATTTTTTGGCAAGTCCTATTATGGGTGTTATGTTCTATAAGAATTGTAGATGATTATGTGTATGATTTTCTAATTTATTAAACCTAGAAATTCGTGTGTTTGAAATTTATTTCGATTGATTTTTTATATTTATTGGATGAAAAATTAAATTGATATTTACATGGTGTGGATCTTTGGAAAATCCATCAATTCCAATAAAAGTAGTTGTTTGAGAATATTTTATAATTTATGGTAATTGTGAAATGGTATGTGTCTTGATTATGGAAACAATGGATTAAATTGAAATAATGGAATGCTATGATATTTTTTGGTTTGAAAATACATGATATGATGAAAAAACATTATTTTGGTATTTGAAATTGAATTGGAATATTGATACTGGAAATGGGGAAATTTTATTTTATATATTCTTGAACTAATAATCCTATTTTTGATTGATTGATTTAGAATATGTGACTCTGATATTCTAGTGAATTATTTGGGAAAAACATTTCAGGATGGAAATTACCTATTAATGGATTGACGATTTAAAACTCTAAAAAACCATAATTTGGTATATCTTGTCCCCATTGGGATATTGATAAGTCATATTCAGTGTGATAATAAAGGAAGTGTGTACATTTACTTACCATGATCAATGATATGAGAAGTGTGAGGATCCTGTAGCATAAAACTATCATATTATAGGATATATTTTTGTAGTTTTTATTTTTATTGGTTTTTTATATATAATTTTTTTATAAAACTTGTTTAGTCATCACAAATTATTTATCTAAACTATTAAATATAATGTGACTACTTAATCCATGTTTGAAAAATTTCCCATCATTTTAAATGAAAAGAATGATTTTCTTCAATTATTCCAATGTAATTACTTTCATGTTTGGATTAAAATGGAAAACATGATTTGATTTATTTATTATATAATCTTTTTATTGAAGACATGCTGAGACCCTATTGGTATCTGAGTCCAAACTATATGTTTTCCTTTAATAATTTGTAGATTGTCATTTTCCAAGATCAAGTAAGGGGAACTTTTCACTACGAGGGTGTTGTTGTTGTGAATCCCTTATATATTGAGTGTTATGTCCATTGGGAATTGGGTAGTTTATAATGTATGTTTTTGGTACATTAATGATGCACTATTTGGGTATTGATATACCTATTTTACTTCTGGTACAGTCTTCTTTGGAGAGTTCCTTTTGATCAGAACACTACTCTTATTTTTAATTCATATGATTTAGGAAAAGTCATTCCACTTTATCTTTTATGATTCTAGGTTCTAGTCTCTAACCCATGGTGGCTTGGTTATGAGGGTACCAGATTATATAGTCTAGTTTGTGACATTATATCTCTTCTATTCAGAGAGTGTTTCAAGGATCAGTAATAAATGAGATTTATTATCAAAGAATACTTGATCTATCCCAATAAAGATATTTAGTTGATCATTTTTTGGAATATATATTTGGATGTTCTCCAAAGAACAATGTGGAGGAATCTCTTCATAGTTGAATGAAATCTGCTATTGGATCACTCTAAATATATAATCTTGAAGGTAAAGAATAATTTGATTTTAATATTGCTGTTTGGTCTTTTGAACATTTTTTGTGGAATATGGAGGTGAGTTAGATGGTATGGAACTTTATTTTTATCCATATACTCCTCAACCAACTTATACCCATACCAAACCATTTATAACTAATAAGTTTTTAATGAACAAAAATTAGTGGTTATGGGTGTGTTAAAAGAGATCATCCTTATTTTTTAAAATGAATTTGGACCTATTAAAGAGTATGATATGGCCCAGACAATCTCTTTGGTTATTTCCCATCTTTATTGAAGATTACATTTCAAACTTGATCGCAGGATGACTTGGATTTATTATTTGAGATATGAAGGAATACTTTTCAATATGAATATTATGATATGATGTTGAATTTAGAAGATAAATTTTTAAATATAGTGTTTCATTATTCTACATCAGCCGATCTCCTTTCATCTTCCTCAACAGCCCCTCTAGATCTCGTTCCATTTTTTGTTAGTAAATATGAATCCAAACAACTTATAAGAGATGATATTATTTTATTAATTAATTTCATTATAGAATATATGTGGTGGTTGAGGGTTATCATACCCTTGTTGGTAATAATTTATATCTTTCTAGAATGAATGTAAATTAATATGGAAGAGATAGAGATGCAATCTGATGTTCAATTAACATTTATATCATAAGGATAATAACCAATTTTTTTTGGGTGAACATGTTCTAATCCCTAGATAGTGATCTTGGAATTTGTCTTTTGACTCATGAAATTAAGATTGAAGTGGATAAGCTAAATGTTCTAACTCCAGTAGTGGGATCCTTTATTGAAAATAAGGAGGATTAATTTATGGCCTTATAACAAGAATTATGGACTTTGAAGGATTTCCCCAAATTGCAAAAAATTTACCCTATACAAAAAAACAACCATTCTACCACCTCATTCCTTAACCATTAATTAAAGACCACCATTTAATAGAACTTAATTTTTTAAAACTTTTGGATTTTCTAGACAGGTAGTCTAACATCTTCTCATAGTTTCTAATCATGTGGTAATTCAATACCACACTTCCACCTCTACACCACAACCATTAAATTATTCTTAAGTTTGTTAATCAAATTTAAAGTACACTATTTTCCGTACCGTTATCAGTTATGTTCCAGATTCTAATTCTAATTTGAATTATTGATAATATCTATTTTTATAAACATTTTTTATTTTAATGAAATACATTGTTCAAATTTAGGTCTTTTATATTATCCAATTATTCTCATTTAATCATTATAATTATATTTATAACATGGAATACATTTTTGATAATCCCTGAAGGGGGAGAAAATAAGAAATTGTAAAATATATGAACATGAGAAAAACTTGTGTATTAAATTATTTTAATATATCTATCATTATTTTTGATCATCCAAAAGGAAGATATTATTTTATTAGTCTAACAAATATTATATTAATTATCCCAAATCATGTTCCTTATTTCTCTATATAATTTTATTTTTTATGAAAGTAAACTATTTTTCATCTAAAATAGTAAAAATGAATAAGTATTATGTGACCATGTTATGATACCTATTGATGATTTTAAACTAATATTGAAGGTAATATGACCATGTGTGAGTGATATAATAATGAAATACACGTCGAAATATAAAAAATTAGGCAAGCCTGTGTTAAATGAGATATTTTTCTCAAATTCATTAACTGAAATCACATTATAGATCAATTGAACACAATAAAGATTCAACGTACTATGATAATAAAAGATTAAATTGTAAGAATAATTGATGTGACCATGTGAAGAAAAGAAGCTACATCAATTTGAAATTAATTTTCCTCAAGAATAATTGAAAATATGGAATGAATAAAATAAGTGATTACATGAAGAGTCCAAGTGGTCGTGCTAATTGAAATTTCCAAGTGACCATGGAATGTTACCCTATCAAGTGACTAAAATCTAATATAACCATTCATAGGTGAATACTAAGTTGCCATGTAAAAATTAAGTAGACAAGTATCTTTAAATATCTAATAACTAAATTTTGGATAATTAATTTCACGGATTCTGTATTTAAGGTTATAATGAGTTCATATATTAAATTATGAATACTCTTCAACTGGTAATTTATTAACAAACATTTTATTTTACATTGGTCCACTCATAGAAAATAAATAGATACAAAAGTAATGTCTGTGTTCTTGATATAAATAGTGATACACTGACGACATACTCAGATATACTACAATATAAAACACTTTGACAATACTATATTTTTATGACATCCCAATTCCAAAAAATGATCTATGCTCTTAAATTATAGAGTTAATGATCATATTTTAACTAAATTAGATCATATTAGAAAACATAATAACTTTACTATGTTTAGATATTTCCTTATCTATTTTATCATACCATTGATGATATGTTTGATTGATTCATTATATTCATTAATACATTCTCTTTCATTATAAATAATAGTACTAAATATGTTTTAATTTTGTCTATTAAACAAGTTATCCCACATATAACAATGGAAGAGGATATTTATATATTATAATCCCTATGTGATATTGTTATATGTTAAAATTGATCAAGGTTGTGGATTAGTTTATTTATTTGATATACCCCCAATACATGTTGATTTCTATGTGGATAAGACTAGATTTTAGTATGAGAATGATCCTTTTATTTTAATTTGATGTATATTTTCATATTTTCTTTAATGTGTTTCAAAATCATCATCGTTCTTATTTTGAAATTTTTTATTGTAATGAACTTACGTGATTTTTAAATTTAATAAGTTTTCTATATAGTGTGTTTAAAGTATTATATCTACATCAATTGTTAATTTGATAATGGATTTGTTTTAATTGATATTTTATTGATCATTTGAGAAAACCATTGAAAGACATGAATTATATACTTATACTATTTTAGTGAACTATGCTATTATTTTACATTTGGGGTAGTTTGTTATAAATATTTTTAAGACCAAATTTCAATTTAAAACACTATTCTTCATAGTATTATGATTTTCCACCACAACCAATATAACAATTCAAACGAAAAATATTAGATACCCAAGATAAAAATAGAAATTATAAGAGATATGAATAACTAATTTTTTTATAAGGGGAGTTTAAATATACGAATTATATGTTGTAATATTCATTCCCCAATGATATTTAGATTTTTTTATTTAATTAATTTTCAATGTCTTATGTAACATCATTGGAAGTTTACACAATTAAAGATATTTTTCTTATAAATGAAAATCATTTAAAAATTAAATACTAGTGACAATATATATTTGATATAAATTCTTTATTTTGAATAGAAATATAAAAATATTTGTTTCATTGAATTTGGATATCTAAGGTAGAGAATACATTATATCTTATTCAAAATTAAATCCAATAAGGGGATTATATCAATCCATGGATTTCATCTATTTGAATTTTCCCAAAAAATTATTAAATGTATTAAATAGTTATGATGATATTTTATATAGTTAATGATTAATTGATATAGATCATAGATAAATTGATATAGTGGTTTCTCAAGCATTTAGGAAGGGTTGAATGAGTGTCTATAACAAATAAAGAGTTAGTGAATAGTGTTTTAATAATTATATAAGAATAGTATTTTAACAGTAAGTCTAAATAATTGTAGTTATTTTATGATGTGACAATGATTGAGGGATGTTGGATATGAGTAAATATATAATTGTAGATTTTACTGATGATTGTGGGTGTGTTATATAATAATAGCTCAATGAATATTTAATATTGATATATAAGTTAGTGTTGTGAACCTATAATGAATGGGAATAATCTAGGCTAACTAATATCACTGATAATATTAGTAATGGTTTCATATATTATCTTTGCATCAATGGAAATAAACATAGCTTTGGATTACTTTTTATTTCCATTGTATGATAATGAATAAGTATTGTGTATTTTCATAATATAGCTATATGGATAAGAAAACTATTTACTATGGTAATTTTAATAATTCATTGAAATTGGTAATATTTATTAAAAGTAGGGATTTATATTAGAAAATATAGATAATAAATTTTGAAAATCCCAATGGAATTTATAAAGAATATAGGGGATGTCCACAACTAATGCATAATATTTAAATCTAAATTTCACATTCTTTGAAATACTGAAAATTATTATCAAAAGTTTTTTAAGATATTTTTATATAATATTTATATGTTTTTATTTATATTAAACACCCTATTTAGTAATGAATTCTTAAATAATGTGACTTTTTAAGAGTGAAATAACAATTTCAAAGCAGAAAAGTAGTTCCCTAATGGAGATGTAATATATAAGGGTTATATCTAAGAGTTATATATAATAATTATAGTGTATAAATGATGTTATAAAATAGTGATTCAATGGTTTTTATAATTTTAAAGGGATTTAAATGTTTCTATGGTTGGTTTGTGATTTTATTGATTGCTTTGAAACAATGAATAAATGTTTTTTAAATGTATTTGGGGGATATTAGAACCATTAGAACCAATTAAAACGTATTTATAATGGGTTCATATTTGTGTAATATTCCATAATTGGTTATTTCTAAAATTAAAGGAGTTTATTTGAAAATAAAAAAAAATATTTTTTTAGTTGAATTAAATGGATAAATATATAAATGAATTTAATGAGACTTTAAAAGTGAATCTAACACGTTTCAATGAAAAAATGTTTTTTAGTTTTATAATTTTTTTAGTTAAATACATACATACATACATACATACATACGTATATATATTTAAATTAGAAGACAATTCCGAATTTTAATGGATATAAAATTTATCCTGATAAATGTTAACTATGATAGTCTTGGATGGAAATTTTTGGAATGTGTTTTTCATTTTAAAATAAATTTTTTTATTAAATTAATTTACTTCAAATAGTGAAATCATATATATAAATTGAATTTGAGTCATGAATGTTGAAGATATTCTATTAAAATAAGACTCTATATAATTTTAAAATTTTAATGGATTTTATAGAATATATGAGTCAATAAATTGATGAATAATAAATTTTATGAACCATTACTATAGATTTATGGAATAAAATGGAAGTGAAAATAAGAAGATCCATGTTTAGGGATCCAATGATAATGATGATTTGATAAGAAGAATAATTATGAGGTTCTATATAAATATAATTAATGTCGATAAGAACATTATGATGTTAAAAAAGTATTAATATAGAGATGATATTGAAATAGGGTCTCTTTAAAATATTTACAACATCTTATAAAGAATAAAAAAGTGAAATATAATGAATATCAATATGAATTCATTATCTATGTTATAAAAATAAAAAAAATTAATTTATAATATATTAGTTTAGAAACAATGTATGGAAGATGATGTTAATAATGTCAACCCAAGAAAGTCTTTAACCAAGTGAATCTAAAATGATAAACATACAAGTTTGAATTTTTTTCTCTGATAAAACACATATATATATATATATATATATATATATATATCTGTGTGTGTGTGAGTGTGTGTGTGTGAGTGTGTGATGTGATTTACACATTTTAAATTAGTAGGAAAGAAAAAATTGGGTAAACCTTAGTGTTTTAGTGATCTAAAATAAAACATTTATATAATGTATCTTTAGGGAGGATTGGAATCACAAAAATATTATTTAATATGTAAGATCTATGTTTACTATTTTAATGTAATGATGTACTTCCCACAAAAATTTTACATTTTCCTTCTTTGGTAAAACATTTAAAAATATATATGTTCCTCATTTATATTTTATTAGGTTTGTGTTTATATTATTATGTTTGTATGGTCATGTATAAAAAAATAAAATACAAAATTTATTGGATCATGTCGAAGGTAAGAAACTTTATATGGGTGAATCATGGACCAAATTGAAATAAATCCTTTCGTCTTTGAATTCGTTTTCCCTTATAGACCTCTTTCCTTCATTTGAAGTCAAATGTTCAATTTGACATTCTTTTATTACTGATCAAATTAACAACCAAACACCTTGGAAATAAGCTATTGTAGAAGTACCTAATAATTATACATGGTTCCCCACAATGGTCCACTCTAAGTACCACACGTAGAATAATGTGGCGATATATCAAAATTGACTATCTTGAATAGTTTATTGGTTACTATTTCATATGAACTATGATAATAAGAATATGACGCAGATGATTTTCTGATTTGTTTGATCAAATGTATCTTTATTTACGAACCAATATATATATTTCAATAAATACATAACAGTGGAATCCTGATGAAAATTAAGACTACGTTAAACCCAATGTAATGAGTGTATATATCTGCCACCCCTCAAACAGGATTTCCCCTAATTTTTAACCTATTATGAGAGTAGTATTCATGGATTTTATATTCATTAATTGATTTCAATGTATTTTTCAAAAGTTATTAATTCTCGGTCAATACTCTATCCATTATATGTGATAAAAAACATTCATTAAATAAGGAGTGTTGTTTTTGGATATAAAACATGATGTGTTCCGTCTTATTGGTGGATAATGGCCATCAGATGTACAAAATGATTTATAGACCCTCTATTATTGAATAAAATTTTCATCACATTAGAGTAAATGAGCTATCACACCTCTCATAAAATTGGATTCCACTAGTTGTTATAAGATCCTGAACATTAATAAAGCTAATTAGTCTTGAATTTAGGTACCCTTTTTCCCTTATATGATGCATTTTCTTTAGGGTTATTACATTGGGTGTATTTGTATGTAATTTTGAGAAAATTGAAATTACATGGTCGTTCATGTTTTGCGTACAATTTTCCCCAACCATAAATTCCAACCTAGATGACCATGAAAACCCATTTTGAGGGGATTCACATGTTTTATGTACATTTTGGAAAACCACGCACCCAATTATGACTAACCATGCATCCATAAAATAATAGGCAGGTGGTTTAGGTACATGGTTTGGGATAATAGTGCATCCCTATCCAAAAAACCACTCATGACTTTAAAAATGACATGGATTTAATTTTTAAAATACATTGATCCCAAAAAACTCACCTATTTTTACCCCCATTTGACATTAATAGGTCTTTCACTTTTTTTAATCTAAAAATGAATTAAAAGACATCTAGATGATAGTTATTTACAATATGTAACCGTAATTTAAGGTCCTCTCCTCTCTTGGTAAGATAATAGTATCCTAGCTCTACTCTTGTTCTTCTCATATTCTAATCACTTTCTTTCAGTGATGTAATATTCTGTTATGGATATATATAAATTTAATTTAGGGTATCTAGATCTATGATTCAATATCTAGATCAATATTCATAAAGTCATTGTTTTACGTAATCTTGATTTTTGGTTTTGAGATTTAGATCTAGATCTACATTGTTAATCATCTTGTTTTTTGGGATTTGCATTGGGAGATTATTCATTTCAATTTGTGGTATGTGGTCTCACATTAAATTCTCATAGTTGGTATTTTGATACATGTATGAAAATTGTATAATTGATAAAATTATTTAGAAATTAGAATTTATAAATTAAGTAAATCAATGTGTCCAATTTATTAATTGATTTATTTTTGAAATAGATTATTAGTTTGGGAATTAGTAATAAGATTTAGGGGTTTTTATTTAGATAATTATTATAGGAATTAATTATGAAATATTGATTTTTGAATTAAGATAATTAATTGAGAATTAATTATTATTTTTTTATTTCAGGAATTCAGATAATTAATTGTAAGGTTTATTATGAGATATTGATATCATATATTAATGTAATTAATTATGGAATTAATTATAAAGAATTTAGATTGGGAATGAGAAAATTAATTCATAAAATTAATTCTGTAATTTTTATTTGTGAATATTGATTAATTTATTATTATATTAATTAGTGGGTTGGTGGCTTAATTTATTACTGAATTCATTAAGAGTTATTATTTGACATATAACTGTAGAATTAGTAGAAGAATTTATTTGGATAATTAATTGGTAAATTAATTATGTGTTTATGAATGGTAAGATGGTCATTGAATTTTTAATTCAATAATGACAATATGTCCATTGAAATGTGTAAAAATAGAATTATAACATGTCATTCGATTTGAAATCAAATAATGTGAGCATGGTTATTATATTTTGTGAAGAGTTAGCAGTAACATAGGAATTAAATTGTGAATTAAATAATGTCAACATAGGAATTCAAGTATAAATTAAATAATGTCATCAAAATCATTTCAAGAAATGATATTCCCCAGACATACTTTGGGCTCCAACATGAGCCAAAGTATGTATTGAAGTACGATTGTCTATAAGAACATTGGGAGTTTATGTGGTTAAATAAAGAATACTTTTATTACGTGATAACTATTGATTTCTGCATTAATATTATTTCAATATACATCTCTATAAATTTTTATTTATTAGAGTAGTTTTAGACAGGGTTAGTGGGGTCCTACTGAGTTGTACTCACACCCTACTCAGGATTCCTGATCGGTATACAAAAATCCATTATTGTCTTAGGACTGGTTAATGGAAATTGACCCATTTTAGATGGCTGAGTTGGGATGGATCATGGATGATGGAAAAAGAACTGGTTTAGGACCCACTTGGGAGTCATTAGTGTCATTATTTTTTGTTTGAATTTTAGTCACTTAACAAGTACATTAGGATGAAATGTTTTTTCTTTAGTTGGACATTTTATTTTCCAACATTGATTATCTTGAGATACTGATAATGTTTAAGCTTATATATGATTCCTCTGCTGTTTATTATTTTTATTGGTGAAATAATCTGATAAAGGTTTGTATAGTATTCCCATGATAAACTTATCATACCCTCACTCCTAGTCAATATAATTTTGCATATGAGGAGGTGAACTTGAGGTCAAGTGAATGATTAGATTTGGGCAATGATGTGTGGCCCCCATGCCAGGATGTTACCAAGATGTCTCAAAGGCTAGATATATTTTTTATCTTTATTCATTCTATTTGGGAAAGGTAAATGGGTGACTGCGAAGTGTTAGGCCTTGGACTCGATATCGTGTATAGTAGTTGAAAACCTAATTATGGGGTAAAACCCATGTACTAAGGGTGGGATTTTTGTTATTTCTATTTTTTGTAACAGTTGAAAATTATTTCACCTTGTGTGACACACTTGTTGTGTGATGTGAAATTTGATCATGAAATTTTCTGAGAATTAATTCGTGGAATTGAATGACATGATAGTTGAATCTACATACATCATTTTAGAAAATCAAGATTGTATTATGACATACATAATTTTAGGAATCAACAAGAACAAAATGTTTTGGGAATTTTTTGAACTTGAATAGTTTTTAGTTGCTTATGCAATTGAAATGAAAAATGGGACTTGGTATGAACATGGAAGTGGTAAAATTATGAAATAATTGGAATAATTGGTTTTCTAAATGATAAAATGGAAATTGAGAGTGTGTTCATTCTAGATAAACAAGACCTAGGTTTAGTATGGTTAAGGGTAGTGGAGAACCTCAATTTGGACTACATGTAAAATTTTGGGTAAAGGCTTATCGTGACAAGTTATGATTATCCCTCTTACATATTTTTGATAAAGTATTGTTATGAGTCCTAAGAAGTTGGTTTGGAATTGTAGTGTGATTCCTACATAATGATTCTTGTTGGGAGGGAGACATGAGGATATGGATAGAGAATGTTTAATAGTTATATAACCCGAGGCCCCAATAGTGCTGTGTGAAGAATCTTGGGAGAAGTTATGTGTGAAATTTTCACAATTTAAAAAATTCATGGAAAGAGGCCCATGGTGAGTGTTGAAGAATATTTCTGACCTAATGAGGGAGTTACATTTTAAACACATTGTGAAATTCTCTGGAGTTGGTGGACCACAGACATATGAGTTTTGGGTTGGTTCCATCAAGACGATACTTGACAATTTAGAGACTCATATAGAGAGGAGGGAAAGGTTTGTTGCAAATATGCTATGAGGATAAGTGAAGTGATGGTGGGATATTCAATCCCAGACTAAACAAGCTGACTGTATGTTATGGAAGGACTTCATATAGTAGTTCTTAGTGTACATCTATCTAGAGGCGTTTAGGTAGGAGAAAACAATGGAGTCCATGCAGCTGACTCTAGGGGGAATGTCTATGATGGATTATGTAGGACACTTTATTGACCTAAAGTGATTCTCTATAACTTTATAAGGAGATGAGACAACATGACTTAGATTATTTTAGGATTGAATTAAGTGTGAGATTAAGTCACACGTGATCCTTTTTCAGTTATGGATGTTTGTTGATGTGGTAGATTAAGATCTCTTAGTAGAGGATAACTTAAATGTGGATTCTAGTGATGGACATATAGTTTACTCAAGATGATGAGGATATAGAAATTTTGATATAATGAAGTGTCATTATGAGAACATTAGGTATTGACGTGGGAATAAGGGTTCACATAAAAAGATATAAGTTTCACTGGAACATACTAGAGTGATATTCCATTAGTGTGGTAGGCCATGCCACTATTGTTGACACCGTCCCCAACCACCAGAAGAGTTCAGATCTTGAGGAAAGATGTGATTTCTATAGAAGTTATTTTGGAAAAATCAATTAACGATCTGTTATGTAAGACGTAGATAGAACCAGGATACCGGAAGGGGCTCTTCGACATTATATCATCCTGGTAGCTGGAGTTATATCAGCTGGGGTGGTTGAGGCAATGTATGTGGTGTTTTTGGTAAAGAGTTCTTGTATTATTAAATTGGAAAAACTTAGGGGAGTCAAGCATCATCATAGAGAATATGGATAGGAAAAACACATGTCGTGCAACTTAAAATTGTGGATAATGAGGTTGGAACTTCAAAAATGTGTGGTACTATTTGAAGGACCCTGTGACACCCTGAGAGGGGAGGGGTGAATCAGGGTGACAACGTTTTCTTTTAATGTTATGGATATTGTTCCCACATTGGTAGGAACTTGTTCAACTTGTATGATGATTATGATCAGAAAGAAAACATTCACATGCATAGAGAATACACAAAACTTTTTACTTTGTTCATCACTAAGGTCTCTGTCTAAGGAGCCTATGCCGAAAAGTTGTCGGTCATACCTAATTCCACTAATTTTCACTAGCTGTGGATTACAAAGGTTCGGGCACAATCACTCTGTCCCAGGCTCACTGCCTTTACAAAGGTTCAGGGATAGCTCACTACTTCCCTCAGGTCACTCCGGTTGACTCCCCATGGCTCACTGTCCTTGGTGAAGTCACACTCAGTTTTTAGACATGATGGTCTCTTCAAAATTTCATAATAATTAATCCTTTATTGTATGTAGTTGCTCTGTTGAAGTCCAAATCTCACCAGAAGACGAATCTCAATTTGCGCTGAGGGTACCGGGCGATCTTCCAGATTTCATGCAGCTTCAAAAGGACAGATGTACTTTAACAACCATGTCACACTTCTCTAATCCCAACGTGCAAGTTTCAATCCTGGCACGCAAGTCACTTGCATGGTACAAATTCGGCGCATAGGTGACACCAAACCACTTACATGACACTGCCTCCTTTAACACCAAACTTGCACGACGTTGCGCCTTTAACTCCCCAACTGCCTTGATCGTGCAACCAACTATCGGCGTGCTACCTCTACTTGCGCGACCCAACAACCACTTGTGCAACTCAACCAATTGCGCAATGAGAGATCAAAAAATATCTATGTCTTGAACTTCATTACGAATGAGGAGGGTGGTCCTCTATTTATAGGCAAACTGGACCCCCTACGCGGTGGCGCGCATGTCTTCCCTCGGCGCGCAGGTTCCGGCATGCAACTCATCCTCCATAGCCTCTGTCGTGATACTCACTTGTTCGACCACACTAATACTTGCACGAACTTCTTTCATTTTCCATATTTTAAAGTTATGATCTTGAAAAAAATAGGTGCGCAAGTTTCTAATCCTCCTAGGCATCGACGCGCAAGTCTCTTCATGGCACGCAAGTCACTTGCACGACTAGCCAAAAACTTGGGCGACCCTTATCCCTTTGCCATTTTACCATGTTCTGATCTTGAAAAACATATGGCATGCTTGTTTAATCTCCTTCAATTACACGGCACCCACGTCTCTTTTCAAAAAACACTTTTCTCCATTGGTGGATTTTCAGGCCCAAAAATTTGGCAAACACTGGGAAACGACGCCACCTTCAATACTGTTGTCTGCTTGAACTGTGTGATCTCTTTGCTGTTACACATTCTGAACTTCCACTGAGGATTGAAAACAAACACAAACCAGACTTCAAATCATGCATAGAAGACCATGGTTCCAACACTATTGTAACGACCCGAAATTTTTTAAATAAATTTTGTTCCCTAATTTTATGTGTTATTGTTATACTCAACAAAAATGTTTTATTTGATAAACATGATTATAATTAAAATGAGATCAGTGGGTTTTGACTATTATATAACCATCGGTCAACATGACCGCTGTGAACAAAATGTTTTGATTATTGTCTCTAAATATAAGTAATCTTGGTTAATTATTATAGAAAGAAGATTCGATGGCCTCACCTAGTAGTCTTGGACCGATCGAAGCCCATCTAATAGAGCTTGGGAAGGAGGTAGCACCACTGGGCTTTGCTCTGGATCAAATCCAAGCCGAACTTCATCATGTGAAGCTGGAACGAAATCGCCTCCGTGAGAAGTTCAAACTAATAGAAATTACTACTCGGGCAATGTTGACTGAGCCGCCCCAAGCTTCTATCACCCTAGCACACCTTACTCTTAGGTCCTATGCTGGTATTATAAGGGGTTATGTAACGAGACTGTAACTACCCTGTGTAATCCTTGTTTTAAATAAAAATTGGGATTTCTTCTTATGATGAAGTTTATGAATTTTGAAATGACCGGATAAATATAGTATGCATATTTTTGATGAATTTTAGAAAAAGGATATTTTAAATATGTTTATGTAAACCCTAAATAATTAAAAATGTGTAATGATTTTCAAAAAATGGTCTTCTACAATTATGTTCAGTACTAAATTTAGAGTCTAATAAGATCAACTTGATTTTTGATGAATAGTAAATTATGAATAGTGATTTTATGATTAGGATTAGTAATATGACCAAATGGATTAGTAATCTCACTTAAAGAAAGTTTTAAAATAATCTAGGCACCTTGATTAAGTAATGTGATTCAATAAAATAGTTAAATAACAGTTTCATTAATTATTATTCAAGTATTAGTTTTTTCAAGTGAATAGTGTTTTTTAATTAAAAATTTAATTAAAAATAATTAGAAAATTATTTTCATAAAAATGACTTTATTTTTGAACTCAGAGCATCGATATTATGTTATGGTAATTTTTGGGGTTTTTTCTGAAAAAAATGAATTTTCGATGAATAGTGTTTTTATTTAAATATTAAATTAAAAATATTTAGAAAATTATTTTTATAAAATGGATTTCATTTTTGAAATCAGAGCGTTGATATTTGGTTAATGTGAAATTTTGGGATTTTTCTGAGAAAGTTGAATTTTCAGTGAATAGTAAAAATACAGTTTTAGGATTTCGGTATGTTTAATGACATCATAACGGTGTCATGATGATGTCATGAGATCTTTTAAGGGTTGGCCGGCCAAGGGTGATGAATTATTGTTTTGGGGGCCCCATGTGGCCTAACTCCATGATAAATGACAAGGGAGAGCACATGGGTTTGAGAAAAGCCCATGTGAGGTGTCCCTTGGCCATTAATGCCTTGTCCCCTCACTTTCTCTATAAATACCAAGCCCTCCTCTCATCCATTCGACTCCCCACTCATTCCCAACGAATTTCTGGTCTCATTACCTCCCAAGGAGTCCTCCCAAGGTGCCCCCAAGCCCTCATGGTCCCAACCTTTGAGGTTTAAGAGTTACATTTTAAGGTAAGGGATCCGACCTCTCTCTTTCTTTTCAAGTAATCTCTTTTATGTCTTTTCTTTTATACTCCATGTTCTTATGTTGGAGGATGTTCTTTTATATTCATCCTACTGCCTATTTCATGTTCATATGATGAGAGACCCCCCCTTGCTCTCATCAATTCTTTTTAAGAATGTTTAAGTGGCGCCGTTAGGCTGCCGAATTTTTAAGGGATTCTTTCACCTTCCTCGTTTTCAAGTTCTATTTTCATTCAAGTCTTTCATGTTTCTTTGTATTATGTTGGGGCATGATCTCTAAATTTATCATACTGATCTTTTATGATCATATGATGAGAGACCCCATTTTATCTCTTCAATTCAATTTTTTTTGAAGTTTTATGTGGCGCCGTTAGGCTGCTGAATTTTTTAAGGGATTCTCTCACCCTTCTCTTTTTCAAAGTTCTACTTTCATGTCAAGTCTTTAAAGTTAATTTCTATTATGTTGGGGTATGATATATATATCTATCATACTGGACTCTTATGTTCATATGATGAGAGACCCCATTTGATCTCTTCAATTCAGTATTTTGATGTTTTAAGTGGCGTCGTTAGGCTGCTGAATTTTTAAGTGGTTCTTGACCCTTCTCGTTTTGAAGTTCTACTTTCATGTGAATTATTTCAAGTTCCTTTTTGTTATATTGGGGTATGATCTCTATATCTATCATACTGGACTCTTATTTTCATATTATGAGAGACCCCATTTGATCGCTTCAATTCAGTATTTTGAAGTTTTAAGTGGCGCTGTTAGGCTGCCGAATTTTTAAGTGGTTCTTCACCCTTCTCGTTTTGAAGATCTACTTTCATGTCAATTCTTTCAAGTTCATTTTTGTTATGTTGGGGAATTATCTCTATATCTATCATAATGAACTCTTATTTTCACATGATGAGAGACCCTATTTGATCTTTTCAAATCGTTTTTGTTGAAGTTTAAGTAACGCCGTTAGGCTGTCGAACTTTCATAAGAGAAATCTAATTTTTTTCTTCCTTCCATGTTTTTCATTTCAAATGGTATGTCCTTGAAATTTCATTACCATGATCATGTATCCTTCTTATTCTGTCCATATACTGTTTTATGGGTCATTTATGAATGTTTGACTCATTTTCCCTCTCTTTTTAATGTCTTCTAAAACCTCATAACATAGCCGTTATGCTGCAGAATTTCCATCTCAAAATGTCTCTCTCTTTTTCTAAAGTTCCTTTATATTATTAAGTGAATACTCAAAGATCTTTCTTCTAAAGGGTTATTCACATATATACCAAAATGTTCTATTTTAAATTCTGGGATTTACATACATGAGACCCACCTTCCTTTTCTGTGGGTTTTAAAGTGACGTAAAGATCATGTCTTTAAAGCAGTTTTTAAAACGTTATGATTATGAAATGAAACCCATTTATTTTATGCTATGTGGGTTATTTATGAAAAGTTTGATGATGATATATGTGGCTCACATGATAATAAAGGCAAATTTAAGGGTGCGCCCTGATAGCGCTCCAATGCATTGGGTAATGATGTAACCACTAGAGATTACAATTTTAACGATGCCTTGGTGAAAAACCTTGGTAATTTTTAACGACACCTTGGGGATGGACCTTGGTGAAACGAAACGATTGTCAATTTTAAATGTTGCAGCCACATCTTCAAGTTATGAAAAAGTTTTATTTTTATTATGATATGCCTCATGATTTCATTTTCATGCATTAAAGTTCTTTTCATGACTTTATTGATGTATCTCAAGTTCATATGTAAAATGTTTCACTTGTTTCCCTTGCTGGGCCTTCTGCTCACCCTTCCTTTTGATGTATGTCCCCAGGTTGAGATGCAGTAATGAGCCTAGGGTGAACATGAGGAGAAGCCTTTCAAGTGTTTAAGAAGAATGTTTTTTTTGTTTCATGTTTTATGTTCCTTGTTTCCAAGACACTAAACCTTAAAGATCCTCAGTTCCGTGTAATGGAATGAAAAGTTATGTTATAAAAAGACGGGATGCTATAGTTGGTATCAAAGGATGGTTTAGTTATTTGTGGAAATTAGGATATGAAAACTCTAGGAGGAACCCTATAGAAAAGTTTAATATAGGAAATCTTCCTGGTATTTTGGTGAGTATTGAGTAAGGGGTTGCCAAGCAAATACATCCCTGTCTGGATACGAGCAGGTAGAGGTGGCTCTGGCACAGATGTACATAGGGGTAAAACCCGAAAACACCGCTTTGAGCTAGACTCGAACGAGAACTGGTACACGACAACGGGCCTTGCTGCACTCTTGGTTACGACACTCCCGGGGGATATGCTTTGGTAAATTCATAAGCTTGGTACGAACCATTGTTAAAGGAACAAAGATAAAATAAAATAAAGGTTCACATAAGAATATATGATCATTCGTAACCTAGATGGGAACCTAGGAGATCACAAGTTAGGGTATACCTTTCATATACAAGTTATCCTTATATGCTTTCAGTTCCTTTTCATGATTATTAGCTAAGTACTTAAGCCCCTAATTATGCTTTCTCTTCTTAGTTAATGGTGGGAAATGGAATAACATGTTCCGACAACCAATGTGATAGGAAATGCGATGATTTTCGTATTAATATGACAGGGATGATTAGGGTATTAAAATATGATTATTATTTTGGAAGACGTTCATTATTTTGGGAACCATATTTGATCGAGGTAAATAGATTACTACGGTATTTTCATTGAGGAGTAAGGTTGACTTATATTTTGAAGAATCGATGAATTTAAAGTGAACTTATAGTAATTTAGGTTACTTATGGGAATGACTAACCTATCTTGGGTAAAATATGTTTAGGTTAGCTACTTTTTATAAGATGTTAGGAGTGGTTGATGTTGTCTGGAGATGAACAA
The DNA here is from genome assembly GCA_963277665.1 of Viscum album. Taxonomy (NCBI): domain Eukaryota; kingdom Viridiplantae; phylum Streptophyta; class Magnoliopsida; order Santalales; family Viscaceae; genus Viscum; species Viscum album. The sequence continues at coordinate 1,926,143,364 of OY728138.1, forward strand.
TGAAGTTGTTTTGGAAGACTATGTTATCAAATCCTTATTGTATTTGGGTTTCAATCTTAGTTTGGTTTGTTTTGAGGAATTTTAAGGACCGTTATTTATGGAATGGTCTATGATGAACTTTGGGTAGTACCATGGAACTTTGATGATTTAAAAGTAGTTTCCGTTCCTATGGGATTCCTTCTTTTTGAAGAGTTGTTTTACCTTAACCTTTCTGTTTTTGGGATAATGTTTAAAGATAGAAGAAATAGATAGTTAATCTTTTGTAGATTATGTGATTCTATAGAAGATGATTCTTGTGCTTTTATGAGACCAAGTGTTTTTGAATTCTCATCATTTGGAGAAAAGATTAGTGTTGGTAGGGACTTGTTAAAGGATGAAACTCTACTTGAAGGTAGGTATATTTTCTTATGTTTTTGTTCTATGTAGTAAATGAAATCCTCAAAATTATGAAAAGAAACGTAAAACAAAAATGTTGTTGGTTTACGTTTCCTACTAGGTAATCAAAGACCGTTTACACACATCATAAGTTTGGGATTTTCTCATGGTTAACTTTCTCCTAATCATGTTCTCTATCACTCTCCCTCAGAACGTGACCCTTTGTTTTTTCCTCCATGTCCATGTTTTCCTACATGGAACCCTAGTGTGGGTTAACTCGGGTGACCTTTGTACTTCCCTTTCTTTATTTTAAAGTAATAGTTTTACTGAGTCCTTTTCCGATGTGGGACTTTCAATGAAATTTCAAAACCCAATTTTAAAATTGCGAGGACGCAATTTATTAAGGGGGGAAGATTGTAACGACCCGAAATTTTTTAAATAAATTTTGTTCCCTAATTTTATGTGTTATTGTTATACTCAACAAAAATGTTTTATTTGATAAACATGATTATAATTAAAATGAGATCAGTGGGTTTTGACTATTATATAACCATCGGTCAACATGACCGCTGTGAACAAAATGTTTTGATTATTGTCTCTAAATATAAGTAATCTTGGTTAATTATTATAGAAAGAAGATTCGATGGCCTCACCTAGTAGTCTTGGACCGATCGAAGCCCATCTAACAGAGCTTGGGAAGGAGGTAGCACCACTGGGCTTTGCTCTGGATCAAATCCAAGCCGAACTTCATCATGTGAAGCTGGAACGAAATCGCCTCCGTGAGAAGTTCAAACTGATAGAAATTACTACTCGAGCAATGTTGACTGAGCCGCCCCAAGCTTCTATCACCCTAGCACACCTTACTCTTAGGTCCTATGCTGGTATTATAAGGGGTTATGTAACGAGACCGTAACTACCCTGTGTAATCCTTGTTTTAAATAAAAATTGGGATTTCTTCTTATGATGAAGTTTATGAATTTTGAAATGACCGGATAAATATAGTATGCATATTTTTGATGAATTTTAGAAAAAGGATATTTTAAATATGTTTATGTAAACCCTAAATAATTAAAAATGTGTAATGATTTTCAAAAAATGGTCTTCTACAATTATGTTCAGTACTAAATTTAGAGTCTAATAAGATCAACTTGATTTTTGATGAATAGTAAATTATGAATAGTGATTTTATGATTAGGATTAGTGATATGACCAAATGGATTAGTAATCTCACTTAAATAAAGTTTTAAAATAATCTAGGCACCTTGATTAAGTAATGTGATTCAATAAAATAGTTAAATAACGGTTTCATTAATTATTATTCAAGTATTAGTTTTTTCGCGTGAATAGAGTTTTTTAATTAAAAATTTAATTAAAAATAATTAGAAAATTATTTTTATAAAAATGACTTTATTTTTGAACTCAGAGCATCGATATTATGTTATGGTAATTTTTGGGGTTTTTTCTGAAAAAAATGAATTTTCGATGAATAGTGTTTTTATTTAAAAATTAAATTAAAAATATTTAGAAAATTATTTTTATAAAATGGATTTCATTTTTGAAATCAGAGCGTTGATATTTGGTTAATGTGAAATTTTGGGATTTTTCTGAGAAAGTTGAATTTTCAGTGAATAGTAAAAATACAGTTTTAGGGTTTCGGTATGTTTAATGACATCATAACGGTGTCATGATGATGTCATGAGATCTTTTAAGGGTTGGCCGGCCAAGGGTGATGAATTATTGTTTTGGGGGCCCCATGTGGCCTAACTCCATGATAAATGACAAGGGAGAGCACATGGGTTTGAGAAAAGCCCATGTGAGGTGTCCCTTGGCCATTAATGCCTTGTCCCCTCACTTTCCCTATAAATACCAAGCCCTCCTCTCATCCATTCGACTCCCCACTCATTCCCAACGAATTTCTGGTCTCATTACCTCCCAAGGATTTCTCCCAAGGTGCCCCCAAGCCCTCATGGTCCCAACCTTTGAGGTTTAAGAGTTACATTTTAAGGTAAGGGATCCGACCTCTCTCTTTCTTTTCAAGTAATCTCTTTTATGTCTTTTATTTTATACTCCATGTTCTTATGTTGGAGGATGTTCTTTTATATTAATCCTACTGCCTATTTCATGTTCATATTATGAGAGACCCCCCCCCTTGCTCTCATCAATTCTTTTTAAGAATGTTTAAGTGGCGCCGTTAGGCTGCCGAATTTTTAAGGGATTCTTTCACCTTCCTCGTTTTCAAGTTCTATTTTCATTCAAGTCTTTCATGTTTCTTTGTATTATGTTGGGGCATGATCTCTAAATTTATCATACTGATCTTTTATGATCATATGATGAGAGACCCCATTTTATCTCTTCAATTCAATTTTTTTTGAAGTTTTATGTGGCGCCGTTAGGCTGTTGAATTTTTTAAGGGATTCTCTCACCCTTCTCTTTTTCAAAGTTCTACTTTCATGTCAAGTCTTTAAAGATAATTTCTATTATGTTGGGGTATGATCTATATATCTATCATACTGGACTCTTATGTTCATATGATGAGAGACCCCATTTGATCTCTTCAATTCAGTATTTTGATGTTTTAAGTGGCGCCGTTAGGCTGCTGAATTTTTAAGTGGTTCTTCACCCTTCTCGTTTTGAAGTTCTACTTTCATGTGAATTATTTCAAGTTCCTTTTTGTTATATTGGGGTATGATCTCTATATCTATCATACTGGACTCTTATTTTCATATTATGAGAGACCCCATTTGATCGCTTCAATTCAGTATTTTGAAGTTTTAAGTGGCGCTGTTAGGCTGCCAAATTTTTAAGTGGTTCTTCACCCTTCTCGTTTTGAAGATCTACTTTCATGTCAATTCTTTCAAGTTCATTTTTGTTATGTTGGGGGATTATCTCTATATCTATCATAATGAACTCTTATTTTCACATGATGAGAGACCCTATTTGATCTTTTCAAATCGTTTTTGTTGAAGTTTAAGTAACGCCGTTAGGCTGTCAAACTTTCATAAGAGAAATCTAATTTTTTTCTTCCTTCCATGTTTTTCATTTAAAATGGTATGTCCTTGACATTTCATTACCATGATCATGTATCCTTCTTATTCTGTCCATATACTTTTTTATGGGTCATTTATGAATGCTTGACTCATTTTCCCTCTCTTTTTAATGTCTTCTAAAACCTCATAACATAGCCGTTATGCTGCAGAATTTCCATCTCAAAATGTCTCTCTCTTTTTCTAAAGTTCCTTTATATTATTAAGTGAATACTCAAAGATATTTCTTCTAAAGGTTTATTCACATATATACCAAAATGTTCTATTTTAAATTCTGGGATTTACATACATGAGACCCACCTTCCTTTTCTGTGGGTTTTAAAGTGACGTAAAGATCATGTCTTTAAAGCAGTTTTTAAAACGTTATGATTATGAAATGAAACCCATTTATTTTATGCTATGTGGGTTATTTATGAAAAGTTTGATGATGATATATATGGCTCACATGATAATAAAGGCAAATTTAAGGGTGCGCCCTGATAGCGCTCCAATGCATTGGGTAATGATGTAACCACTAGAGATTACAATTTTAACGATGCCTTGGTGAAAAACCTTGGTAATTTTTAACGACACCTTGGGGATGGACCTTGGTGAAACGAAACGATTGTCAATATTAAATGTTGCAGCCACATCTTCAAGTTATGAAAAAGTTTTATTTTTATTATGATATGCCTCATGATTTCATTTTCATGCATTAAAGTTATTTTCATGACTTTATTGATGTATCTCAAGTTCATATGTAAAATGTTTCACTTGTTTCCCTTGCTGGGCCTTCTGCTCACCCTTCCTTTTGATGTAAGTCCCCAGGTTGAGATGCAGTAATGAGCCTAGGGTGAACATGAGGAGAAGCCTTTCAAGTGTTTAAGAAGAATGTTTTTTTTTGTTTCATGTTTTATGTTCCTTGTTTCCAAGACACTAAACCTTAAAGATCCTCAGTTCCGTGTAATGGAATGAAAAGTTATGTTATAAAAAGACGGGATGCTATAACTATTCTTTGAGCTTAAACATTAGCTAGTTCCATATTTAGTACTTGTGCCTCTCATTCAATTATAAATATAAAACACACCAATGGTCGGATCCTGGAAGTGGAGTTTCTGAGTGGGGTAATGACTATAGATACACCATTAGGATTATGTTCTAGATAAATATATTTTGACAAGGGTTGTTCTCTTGAAATTAGCGAGTACTATTTTCTGTGGGTTCCCTATATCCTTGACATGTCAGGATTCAACCTAATTATGGGGATGGATTGGCTAATTGCATTCCAAGCACACATTTATTATCACCAAAATAGAGTAATGGTTACACCTCATAAGGGTGACCTGTAAATTCACCAAGGGGAGTGGAATATCCAAGCAGGCAGAGCAGGTATAATTAATCATCAACTTAGAGATAGCATAGCCCATGTTTCTAGTTTACTACTAGATGATGGATGAGTAAAGAATGATATCTTTCCATTTGAGGTATAAAAATTTCAGAATGTTTTTCCTGAAGACTTCTTAGGGTTTCCACTAGAGAGAGTTATGGAATTCACTATTGAGATCATGTTAGGAACAAAGCTAGTTTCTAATCAATCATATAAAATGGCACAGAAAAATCTTCTAGAACACAATTATCATATGTAGGAGTTGTAGGTTAAGGGATTCATCCATACTAGTACGTTTCCTTGGAGTTCTCTAGTGTTGTTTTCTATGAAGGTAGACAATAATATATGATTTTCTATTGATTACTGAAATATTAACTAAATGATTGTGAAGAACCAGTATCATCTTCCATGTATCGACAATATATTTGACAAGTTGATAGGATATAGTGTGTTCTTGAAGATAAAATTGTATCCAGGTATCATCAAATGAGATTTTAGTCTTCTAATATACTATGTACTACTTTCAGAAGAAGGTATGACCTATATGAGTTTGTCTTAATGTCATTTGGGTTGAAAAATACACAAGAAGTGCTTATGAATTTGATTAATCGATTCATCCACCCCTACCTGGATCAGTTTTTTGTAGTGTTTGTGGATGATATCTTGGTGTAATCTAAGGCTAATGATGATCATTCCCAATATATGTTGAGTAAATAATGTTTTCCTTATGACTTCTCCATTCCTTCAAACTTGGGGGAGATTGTTAAGTCAATAAGTTATCCTTATGAATTTAAAATTCCTTCTTGTTTTGAAAATCAAAAACACCTTATTTCAAGGAAAAACTCATTTTACTCCATATTTTACTTCTATATGGAAAATTTCATTCCCTTAGGAAATTTACCCTTACCCAGATTTCATTGATCAAATAAAAAATTTTCTACATGTAAAATTCGGATTGAAACCATAATATTGGAATTCCATAATTACTTAGATATGAAGCATTCTGTTTTAGGATCCGAATTCTCCGAATTCTGGTTACGAACTCTTCTGAGTTCTGACTCTGAATTGTGAATCATAATTCTAGTTACGAACACTTCTGAGTTCTGACTCGGAATTCTAAATCAGAATTTTTGTGATGAAATCTTCTGAGTTCTGACTCCGAATTCTGAATCAGAATTCTAGTTACGAATTCTTCTAAGTTCTGACTCCGAATTAAGAATCAGAATTCTGGTTATGAACTCTTATGATTTCTGACTCCAAATCCTTATTAACTATGACTCCGAACATTGTAAGTTCAAGTTCTGAATTCTTATGAATCCATATTTCGAACTTCCTTGAAATTCAGACTCTGGAATTCTATAGGATTCAGGTTCTGAATTCCTGCAAAATAGAATCTAAATATCCTTGTTTTGTATACTCTGAATTTAATTTTGGTTAGACTTCGAACATTCATTTCCTTACATTCCTAATATCAGATTCTAGTTATGCTTACATTCGTTTTGTTATAAAATGATGTCATGCTTTAAGTTATCAACTATTTTTTTTTGAGTGACACGTGTACAGGTCCCTCCGAAATTCAAGGAAAAATATGACCGTTGGAGGAGGGAGATGACCGTTGGAACCGTGCCTATAAATAGAAGTTAATTTAAAAGAGCTTAAGAATTTTGAAAATTTTGAAGCTCAGAACTTTCAGAAGTGATTTCAAGAGAGAGAGGATCTTATAAACTCTCAGGCTTCATGTAGAAAGTTTTGAACTGTTTGTTCAGAATTTGCTTCATGCAGATTTGCTAAGTGCAGAGGTTTGATTTCCTTGAAATCAGAGACTTCGGGTTGTGAAGTCAGAGGTGGTGATTTCCATACAAATCGAGGGCTATCAGGGATAGCAAGAAATATACCGATCTTCAAATTGAGGGCTTACCTAGGTTTGGTTAAGACAAACATTCTTGAAAGTATAAATCAAGGGACCTTTTATCCAGGGTTGTTGGACACCCTCCTCTTTGGATTAAAAGTGTTACTACTTGTTACTTGTAGTATTTTGTTTTCCACTCTGTATTTTAGTTGCTGAGGAAAGTATAACTTTCATATACTTCCTTAAAAGTGTACTATGATTTTATAGGATTCTATAAACTTTAAGCTAGAATCTTAGTTTGTGTAAACTTTTGTTATGTTTCATTTTTGGAATCACTTTTTCGGAATCAAGCAAGATAATAGAACTTAGAGGTGTTGTGAATTTTGGTTACCCAAAACTTCCTTAAGGATTTTTAAAGTATACAATTCACCCCCCTCTTGTATTTTAGCATCTCATGTTTAAATATTTGAACCTACATTTGGTATTATAGTGTATATCATACTCACATACCATCTCACAATTGGTATTAGAGTGTTTGGTACAATCTGAATTAATATCACGATTAGATTCAGAATGGAATTATTGGAATTGAACTTTTGGATTAAAACGTTTTCAGAATCTCTTTTTCGGACTAATATATTTTTGGATTCATTCTTTCTTAATGATATTATATCTAGTTCCTTGGTTTGGAATATTTTCTCTTGTTTACAAACTCATACTACTAACAATTTTGTGTGCCATAGATTTTCATAAGAATGAAAGGTTTAAATGTTGGTTCTATTGATAATCTAATTCCTACCTAACATGCTATTTTTGATGGAAATTATTATGAGTATTGGATAGATAGGATCGATAATTTTTTTATCAATACTGGAGTTGATAACTATCTAATACTGACTGGAGATTATAAGATTCAGGATAAGGAATTGAGAACCTTTACGAATCAAGAGAAATCAGAATATCAAGCAAACTTCAAAAGCAGAAATACATTGTTATGTTCCATGATAAGGAACATATATAGTAAAATATCATCATGTAAAGTTGAAAAAAATATCTAGAAGAAACTTGAAGTTACACATTTTGGTACATCTAATGTCATAGAGACAAGAAGAGCTATTTTGAGAGCTGAATACCACGACTTTAACTTTCCTTATGGAGAACCTATAAGAAAAGTACAACAAAGGTTTATGACTATAGTGAATAGATTAAAATATATGGGAGAAAGAGTTTTGGATGATGAGGCTCTTGTATACAATATCATAGATATCATGCCAAATGAATGGGATTCCAAGAGGACAACTATTGATGATAACAGGAAAGTCACTCAGATTTCCTTTGATGAGTTGTTTGGAATTCTTTTTCAGCATGAAACCAGAATAAAGAGAGATGATGAAAATGTTAAGAAGAAGAATGAGAATGGAGGAGTTTCTTTTACAACCAATTCTAAACATATGAAAGCCAAGACCCCAGAAAGAGTAAATAGATCAAAGACAAAGTCATTATTCAGTCAGAATCTAGTGACATAGAAAAGTCTGAGAATGAATTAGATAATCTTTCTTGGATAATGAACAAGATTATAGCTCAAAAGAACCATCAGAGTAAGTACAAGAATAAAGACTACATAGATAAGAAATATGGATAAGTTACATGTTATGAATATAGAAGAACATTTCATATTAGACATGATTATACTTTATTGAAAAAGAAGGAAAAGAAGGAAAGGAATTCAAAAAGGAACAAGAAGAAATTCAATCGATCAAAGAACAAGAAAAGCCTTAAAGCTAATGATACTTGGAGTGATATCTGTGGAGACTCTTTAGAAAGTGAATCTTATGAATATGATTCATCAACACATAAGAATATGGGATTCATTGCTACTACTTCTTTCCCTAATACATGTCTTATGGCCAAGGTACGCTTTGCCGAGGCTTTGACAAATTTATATCTTGACAAGAATTACTATTCCAAAAATAGTACTTATAATGGAGATACTTCATCATAAAAAAATGAATAAATACATTCATATGAATAAGTTTATATATTTTCCAAGTTAATTGAAGCATGAAATTGTAAAATTTATAAGAAATTAGACAAGGAAAATACTAGGAAAGAAATTATTACAAAAGAGATTTTAGATCTTTTTAGAGATCTTATAGATAAAGATACGCTTTTAGAAAAACGTTCAAAAGACCTTGAGAAAGCTAATTATGTTAAGGAAGAACTATCTAAGGATCTTAAGAATGCTATTTTAGAGATAAAATTTATTGAGAAAAAATATAACTCTAAGGAAATGATTCCTGAGTATAAGAATTTAGTCATCAGACTAAAATTCGAAATATTTTCTCTTAAGAAGCTTCATGCAAACATTAGCTCTGGGAAGAAAATTTTGACAAGATGTATTCTCAAATTAAACCTCAAGGAAACACTATTGTAGTAGGTTATAATCACCAAAAACCGGTTTTCAAAAACAACTATTTTGTTCTATATAGAGCCTATTTTTTCACTAAATGTCAAAGTGGTGGGCATTGGAAGAAAAATTTCTCCTTGAATAAAGTTCAATATCTTGGGTTTCTTACAACTTATTTTTCTAATCAAATGTGGATACCCAAAATTTTGTTGTCTAACAATTCCGGATCCAAGAAAGCTTGGATTCCGAAAGTCTAACTCTTTTGTTTTCATAAAAATAGAGTAGGTACCAACAACAATATGTGGTACATGGATAATGTATGTTCTAGGAATATGACTGGTAAGAAAAATTATTTTGAAAAGATTATCAAGATGAAAGGAGGAAAAGTAACCTTTGGAGATAATGCTCAGGGAGAAATTATTGGTATAGGTAACATCATTCTTCTGGAAAAAACATTGATTTCAAGTGTTTTATTTGTTAAGGGTCTTAAGCACAACCTCATTAGCACAAGTTAGCTATGCGATGAAGGTTACCTTGTGAATTTTAGGAATGATAAGCGATTAGTATACAATTACAAGGAAGAATTTATTCTTTCTGCCAATAGGCAAGAGAATGTTTACACACCAAACATAGAAGAACTTATAATCCAAGATATACCTTGACTTAGTGCAATGGAAGATCATTCTTGGTTATGGAATAGAAGTTTATGACACTATAACCTTAGGAACTTGTGAAAAATTTCTACGAAAGGACTAGTTAAGGATCTATTGGAGCTTAGATTTGATTCTTCAAAAGATTGGGACCCTTGTCAATATAAAAATAAACACAAATCAAGTTTTAAATCAGTCGGTGAAGTCTCAACTACTGATTCATTACTAGTTAGTGTATATGTATCTCTTTGTTCCTATATAAAATGGAAGCATTGGGGGAAAATATTATGTATTTGGGTTGGTTGATGAGTACACTAGATTTACATGGGTTTATTTTCTAGCAAAGAAGTCTAAAGATTTTTCATATTTAAAAAGTTTTAGAGCCCATGTTAAAAATGAGAAAAATCATCCATTGAAAACTATTCATAGTGATCAGGGTGTAGAATTTCAAAATTTTGATTTTGAAACTTTTTGTTGTAGAAAAGGCATTACTCAAAACTTTTCAGCACCCAGAACACCTCAACTGAATGGTGTTGTTGAATGAAGAAATAAAATTCTTCAAAAGATAACTAGAACCATGATGAGTGAGTATTCTGTAGCCAAACATTTTTGGGATGAAGCTGTAAGTACTGCATGTTATACTATAAATCGTGTTTTGAATAGACCTTTTTTAATAAAACTCCATACGAGTTATGGAATGGTATAAAACCTATACATTCCTACTTTAAGGTTTTTGGGTGAAAGTTATTCATTCTGAATACTAAATACAATCTTGAAAAATTCACACCAAAATCTAATGAAGGAATTTTCTTAGGCTTCTCCACAACTTTTAAGGCTTATATAGTTTTCAACAAAAACACTTGTATTGTTGAAGAGATAGTACATGTTAAATTTGATGAAACTGATCCTTTTGTTTTTAAACAACCCCAACCTATATCCTCAGATGTGTTTTAAAAAACTGATTATCAACCTATGATAGAAGTTCCTTTTGATAAGGAAAATTTCCAACAAGATACTTCTGAAACATTTAACCCAGAAGATTTCCTCCCCTATGTTGATGAACAAGTCTTACAAAACCCAAATCAGATGTTTCTAAAGAATCATCCCAGTTATAGTATCATTGGTGATGTGAATCAACCTATAAGGACTAAAAGTTCCTTAAGAAATAATGTAGAACATCTAGCATTCATTTCCCAGTTAGAAAAAAAATCACTGATGAAGCTTTTGGTGATGATGATTGGATAAAAGACATTTAAGATGAACTAAATGAATTCGAATGGAATAAAGTCTGGACCTTGGTTGAAATACCTAAGGAAACTTCTTTTATTGGAGTAAAATGGGTCATCATAAATAAGGGTGATGAAAATGGAATAATTGTTAGAAATAAAGCTAGATTAGTTACTAAAGGCTTTAATCAACAAGAGGGAATAAATTATGAAGAAACCTATGCTCTAGTAGCTAGACTTGAATCTATTCATATTTTACTTTCCTTTGCAGCATTCTTCAACTTTAAACTTTTTCTAATGGATGTAAAATGCGCTTTCCTTAATGGTTATGTTCAATAGGAAGTATTTGTTGAACAACCTCCTGGCTTTGAAGATACAAAAAATCCTAATCAAGTTTTTAAACTTACCAAAGCATTGTATGGCCTTAAACAAGCCCTTCGATCTTGGTATGATAAAATTACATGATTTTTTCTTCAAAAATAACTATGTTAAGGGAAATGCAGATCCAACCCTTTTTTTAAAGAATGATAAGAAAAATTTATTTATTGTAAAAATTTATTTTGATGACATTATATTTGGTTCAACTCAGAAATCCATAACCAATTCCTTTGCGGATCTAATGAAATATGCGTTTGAAATGAGTATGATGGGTGAGTTAACATTTTTCCTAGGTTTTTAAATTTCCCAAAAACCAAAAGGAATCTATATATCCCAATATAAGTATATTTAAGATCTCTTTAAAAAGTATAGATATGAAAACACTAAAAGTATAAGTACTCCCATTGGTACCTCAAACACACTTGATCTTGACGAGGCTGGGAAACTAGTATATCAAACAACTTTTAATGGTGTGATAGAAAGTCTACTTTACCTAACAACTAGTCATTCAGACTTAATGTTTTCAGTATTCTTATATGAAAGATATCAATCCAATCCTAAGGAATCTCACTTAAAGGTAGTGAAAATAATTTTTCACTACTTAAAGGGAACCATGGATTTAGGTCTATTTTATAATTATGGAAATGATTTTGTTTTAAAAAGTTTTTCGAATGCTGACTTTAGTGAATGTAGAATGGATATAAAAAGTACATCTAGAACCTATCATTTCTTCTGATATTCATTAGTTTCTTGTTATTGCCAGAAGCAACACTCAGTAGCACTTTCCACTACTGAAGCTGAATATGTAGCAGCTAGAAGAGGTTGTGCTCAAGTGTTGTGGATGCAACACACAATCATAGACTATGGCTTGAGTTTTACCAAAACACAAATTTTGTGTGATAATACAAGTGCCATTTACCTTAGTAAAAACCATGCACATCACTATCATGCAAAGCACATAGATATTATGCATCACTTTCTTAGGGATCAAACATAAAAAAGAGATATAATTCTTCAATTTATTGGAACACAAGATCAACTTGATGATATTTTCACAAAATATTTACCCTTCGATATATTTGAATACATTAAACAGAAGTTAGGAATGATAACCATAAGGTAATTCTCCTAAATAACTTCTTGTTGAACCATTCTCCTTATAGTAATAAACTTCTTTTCATTGGGGGAGTACATTTCATAATGATGTTTTTATATTTTTCGTAATGAAGTTTTCATATTTTTTGTAATGAAAATTTTCATACATTTTGTAATGAAGTATTCATATTTTTCATAATGAATTTTTTCATATTTTTCATAATGAATTTTTTCATACATTTTGTAATGAAGTTTTTCATATTTTTCATAATGAAGTTTTTCATACAGTTCATAATGAACTTTTTCATATTTTTCGTAATGGAGATTTTCATATTTTTCATAATAAAATTTTTATTCATATTTTTCATAATGATGTTTTTTAATGTCATTCATATTGTTTCCTTTCAAGATTTTTTGTAATGAAAATTATTGTACTTGAAAATTTTTAATGGAAATTTTCGTACTTGAAATTTTTGTAAAGGAAATTCTCGTTCTTTCGTAATGAAAATTTTCGTACTTGAAATTTTTGTAATGGAAATTTTCGTACTTGAAATTTTTATAATCAAAATTTTCTTACCTGAAAATTTCGTAATGGAAATTATCGTACTTAAAATTTTTGTAGTAATTTTTTTTGTGGTGAAGATTTTCGTAATGAAGATTTTCATAATGAAAATTTTCGTAATGAAGATCTATGTACTCAATTTCTTTTTGTTCGTCATTTTCATGATTTTTTTGGAATCTAAAGTATTTCAAGAGGAATTTTCCTTAATACAAATAATTTTCCTGACAATCAAAAAGGTATGATTTTTTATTATGTTTTCGTAATTACCTTTTACATGATGGTTGTTTCTTTTGTTTTTAAAATTTCTCAGATTCTAGTTTCCTTAAATCCATTTTTTTTAAAAAAAACCTCAAAAGATCAGATCCTACCAAATTTTCCAAGAAGTTATTATTTCAACCGTCGGATCAAATCAGAAGATTTCTCAGCCTTTGAATTGAAATGGGAAGTTCAACTGTCGCTCTAACACCTATAAAAAGGGGACCCTCGATGGTTTTCCCACATCAGTTTTCAAAGATTGTGCGTGTCAAAGCTCTGTCCCTCTACAAAAGCCCATTCTGAATTCTTCATAAGTACTCCAGTCTGAATGTCTGCAGAAGTTCCTTCTCAAGATATGTCTACTGTCAAGACGATTCCAGAGTGGAAAATTTACAGGGATAGGTTAGTGCATCCAAATTTCTTCAACAAATACGACTCTATTACCTCAAAGAATATCAAGATGAATGGATGGGAAAGTGTAGCTATTTCAAAGTCTGGAGCTCAGGATGTAGTGTATCCGGATTTTCTAATATAGTTTTATAAGTCAGCTAATTTCTTTAAGGAAGATGGAAGAGAAAACTTTTCCTTCAAGATTTATAAAACAACCTATGCACTCTCTTACACCAAGGCTGCTAGCTTGGTAGGGCTATCTTACGAAGAGGAAGCTGAGTTTTTCTTCCACAAGCTGCCAGATATTAAAGGAATTTTCATAACGGTGAAGGTTATGGAATGACTTGGTCTTACTGATGTCAAGAACACAAAGATTTCCCATATTTCTACCAACACTCGGATTCTTCAGCTATGGGTTCATGGCCTTATTGTACCAAGGAAGGGTAATAAGGACACCCTTAAGAAAAGTGACATGTATTTATTGGATTTTTTTGGTAAATATAAAGAAGGTAAACCTTATGAAGAACATTATCATTATGATTGAGAATATCAGGAATGAGAATCTGAGAGATCATATTATTATGTATCCTACATTACTTTCTGAACTGATAGTCCGGTGCCTAGAATATTTCAAGAGCCCCTGCAGTTCCAAGTCGATGAATTTCAAGGTGATGCTTATCAGTGATGATACCCTCAAGAGAATGAAGGTTGGTTTCTCTAAAGAGTCAGGTTAGTTTTATGATATAACTGAGGATGAGGCCGAAGTAGTTCTGAAAAATATAGAAGATGCTGAACCATCGAAGAAAGCTGGAAAGAAGAAGAAATTAAAGGAAGTGAAAGCAATCATGAAAACCCCTATGTCCAAAAAAGCTCAATCTGCACCTCCAAAGCCCAAAAAGTAGAATGCTTATTTGGATGAATTGGTTTCCAAATGGGGAGACGATAAAATGACTCGGAAGGATGGGGAGCCACAGTTTGGCTTGGACCCTGCTGAGGCCAAGGCTCTGAAAGAGAAACCTGCTGAGACCTAGGATCAAATCTGTGCAGGGGAAAATTTCCGGGTACTGTAGCAGCACTGTAGCGGGGAACTGTAGCAGTATTGTAGCAGTGGTGGAACTGTAGCATTAGCGACAATATTTTGGTAGAGGGACTATAGTAGGTACTGTAATGGCTGCGATACTGTAGCAGGGACTATAGTAGTACAATTACTGTAGCAGTACTGTTCACCGAGGGGTCCTCTGGGCCAAAATAATGGGCTTTCAAGCCCTGTATTCAGGCCACTTGGCCTTGGGCCTTTGGGTTATGTAATGGGTCACACTCTACCCAGTCTAAAGAGGTATTTTATTTAAATACTAAATTGAGGCTTCGGTCCTAACATTTTTAAAATAAAGTAGCATTAGAAAACATTCTCGTACCAAAAACCTTATTGGTGGAACCATTAACTGAGACACCTGGGAAAAATTTCATGACTCCGGAAAAATCACAAGAAAAGATTGTGGAAGAGAAAAAATCTGTAGAAATACTACAAGAAGCTAAGAGTAGTGGTGGCTTTGATGATGTTATTAAGCAAGTTGAAGAATATCATGAAAAACTAAGTGCTTCCGATAAATTTTCAATCCGGACTTCTCAAGCCGGATCTTCAAAACTTGCTACTCTAGGAATAGATGAGAAGGGTTAAGAGGAAGTAAACAAGTTATCTGAGGAAGAAAGTCCTAATCATGACTTCATTCTTCCTGAAGATGTTGAGGCAGGAGCATAAAAAGATAAATTTTATGAAGATAATATTGTTCAGTTATCCGGAAGTGAGCATGAATCTCCTGATTAAGAAGCTATTTTGAGAATCAGAAAGGGGAAACAAGTGGTTGCTCATACCCCAACCAAAGAAATTTTGAGAAAGAAGAAATCTGAAGGATCCTCTAAGGGGAAGCTGATAGAGCTAGAGGAAGAACCATCTCCAAGTAAAATGTCAGATTTAGAGTCATCAGCTTTAGGACATGATTTTGTTGTTCAGTCTCTGAAGATGCTTGTGGATACCATTCTGATCTTTCCAGCAATTGAATTGAGATTCCCGATGCTACAACACAACATGAATCAGAAATCAGATTCTATATCCATGGTGATGGATATATGTGTTAATATTGAGGCCGAACATAATAATTTCTTTATCAATTATGAATACCAAAGAAAATATTGCAAGAAAATGACTAGATGGTCTATGAAAATTGTTGAAGATTTGGAAGAGCTTGATAAATTTCAAGAAGATGTCATGGAAGATTTTGACACCGAAGACACAAAAATCAAGACTCTTACAAACAACTTTATGGAAAAGCTAACTCTTGAACAAAAATCTCATATTCAAGATGTCAAATATCTGACTGGGAAGCTGAATTTTGTTGTCTAAAGCTGGAAAATAGAGAGGGATCGCCAGATCAAGATGTAAGAGAAGCTTGTGAAGCAAGATGACTTGCTGAATGCTCAGGCAGAGGCCATGAAGGATCAAGAGGATATGATCACAGCCTTAGAAAAGCAAGCATATGAGGATCACAAAGAGCTGAAAAGGCAGAATACAATCGCGAAGAAGCTGATGCCCAAGGAAAAAGAAACAAAATAGAACCAAATACGATCTTTTGTTGTATTTTTTCCTTGTACTAATTCTTCCAATCGTAATGAAATTATGGTTTCTTGTTTTCTCTGGATGTCTATACTAAAATTTCAGGTACCATATTTTTTTCCATTCCCTCAAACACTTTTTGAAAATCACAATGGGGGAGAAAGAAAAATAATTCTAAAGGGGAGAAGAAAAAAGTTTCTAAGTATAGAAGGAATACCCCTAAGTAAGGGGGAGTTTATCTAAGGGGGAGTGCTCATTACAATGATTTCTGTATCCCAGATAATGAAAATCCCATTCCAAAAATTTATAATACAATCCTTAGTGTTCTAAAGACTAAGGGGGAGTTAGTCATATTCATCTTTTCCAAGGTGAAAAGGGAGATAAGTTTTATTTTCTAAGTCAAGAAAAGTTTTGTTAAGTCCTTATATTCTTTTTCATAATGATGCTTTTGCTTTCCAAAAAGGGGGAGATTGTTGAGTCAATAAGGTTTTCCTTAGAAATTTTTCATTCCTTCATACTTGGGGGAGATTTTTATGTTAATAAGGCATCCTTATGAATTTACCATTCCTTATTTTTTTGAAAATCAAAAACACTTTATTTCAAGGAAAAATTCATTTTACCCCTTGTTTTACTTCTATAAAGAAAAATTTCCATCCCCAAGGAAATTTACCCTTAACCAAATTTAATTGATCGTATAAAAAATTTTCTAAGTATAAAATTCAGATTGAAACCAAAATCTCAGAATTCCATAATTACTTTGATATGAAGAATTCTGTTTTTGGATCCAAATTCTCAGAATTCTGGTTACGAACTCTTTAGAGTTCTAACACCGAATTCTGAATCAGAATTCAGGTTATGAACTCTTCTTAGTTCTGACTCCGAATTCTGAATCAAAATTCTAGTTAAGAACTCTTCTGAGTTTTGACTCCGAATTCTGAATTAGAATTCTAGTTATGAACTCTTCTTATTTCTGACACCGAATTCTGAATGAGAATTCTGGTTACGAATTCTTCTGAGTTCTCACTCCGAATTCTGACTCAGAATTCTGGTTACGAACTCTTATGAGTTCTGACTCTGAATTCTCATGAACTCTCACTCCGAACATTGTAAGATCCGGTTCTGAATTCTTATGAATCCAGATTTTGAATTTCTTGAAATTCAGACTCCAGGATTCTATAGGATTTAGGTTCCAAATTCCTACAAAACCGAATCCAAATATCCTTGTATTGTAGACTCTGAATTAGATTTTTGTTAGACTCCAAACATTCATTTCCTAATATTCCGAATATCAGATTCTAGTTATGCATACAATCATTTTGTTATAAAACGATTCCGTGCTTTCAGTTATCAACTAACCATTGTTTGAGTGAAACATTTACATGTCCCTCCTAAATTCAAGGAAAAATATGGCCATTGGAGGTGGGAGCAGACCATTGGAACCATGCCTATAAATAGGAGAGCATTTGAAAGATCTTAAGACTTTTGGATTTTTTGAAGCTCAGAACTTTTAGAAGTGATTTCTAAGGAGAGATTCTCTTATAAACTCCCAGGATTTTTGCATAATGTTTTGAACTTCTTGTTCAATATTTTATTCTTGCAGATTTTCTAAGTGTAGAGGTTCAATTTCCTTGAAATTCAAGACTTCAGGTTGTGATGTTAGAGGTGCCGATTTCCTTACAAATCGATGGCTTGGAGGGATAGTAAGACAGATACTGATCTTCAGAATGAGGGCTTACCTGGGTTTGGGTAAGACAGACTTTCTTGAAAGTATAAATCAAGGGACCATTTATCCAGGGTTGTTTGATACCGTCCTCTTTGGGTTAAAAGAGTTACTACTTGTTACTTGTATTATTTTGTTTTTTGCTGTGTATTTTAGTTGCTGGGGAAAATATAAATTTCATATACTTCCTTAAACATATACTCTAATTTTATAGGATTCTATATGCTGTAAGGTAGAATCTTAGTTAGTGTAAACTTTTGTTAAGTTTATTTTTTGGATTCACTTTTCTAGAATCAATAAAGATAATAAAACTTTGAGGTGTTGTGAATTTTGGTTACACAAAATTTCCTTAGGGATTATTAAAGTACCCAATTCACCCCCACCCTCTTGTATTTGAGCATATCATGTTTACTTATTCAATCCTACATTTGGTATTATTGAGTATATCATACTGACATACCATCTCACAATATAATTATATCATTTTGAGTACAATGATCGAGAATTGGATATATTCCAAGCTATCAAACTGTAAATTTTGGATTAATAAATAAACTTTTTTAAAACAAAATCTCGGAGGAAGGTGTGTTATTTTACCTAGATAATGTTTAGGTAGTGGTTTTGTGGGAGAAACCACCTAAAGTTTCAGATTTCAGAATAATTATAGGGTCAGTTGGATATTAATAGAGATTCATCCAAGAATTTTTCAATTTGGCCACACCACTTTTGGGATTAAAAAAATGGTACAATTTTGATTGGTCAGAATTATGTGAGATGGAATCCCAGTATTGGAAGAATAATTTGACATCATTATTGGTCATGATCCTACTAGAGCCACCTGTAGATTACATGATGTATTGTGATGCATCTTGGGTCAGACAGATAAGTTTGTTGATGTAGGGAGATTGAGTTTTGGTGTATGGGTCTTAGTAGTTGATGCCACATGATTGTAACTACCTTAAAAATACCTTGATCTAGTAGATATGGTTTATTTTTGGAAGTATTGACTACCTTATCTATTAGGTGATAATTTTATGGTGTTTTTCCTGCATAATTGCTAAAGGTATATCTTCTCATAGTGAGATTAGATTCGTTGAAAACAGAGATGGGTTGAGTATATGAATTTATTTTATTTTGTTCTAGCTTATACTTATGGAAAAGGAAACAATGTGGTTGATGATTTTGGTAGGAAAACTAAGATTCAGATGGTTCATGAGAATGATTCTGAGTGGAAGACGATGATGTTTCTATCTGAGATGAATGTGGTGGTTCAGGAGAGTGCATATAAAGTGAAACTTGTATCTCTTTCCATAGAGTATACACTTCTGATATGAATTATAGATATATATTATAAAGATATGGAATGTTTTTCCTTGAGAAAATCCTTGAAGGAGGGGAATCACCTTCAGGTTGAAGCATATTAAAGGATGAGATCATCTATGATAGGAATCAGGTTATTATGCATACGAGTATGTAGGAGGAGTTGATGTGGTAATTTCATGCCTTGAAGTGAGAAGTACAACCCGGTGTAACCAAATTGTTTTGTGGGTTGAAATGATAATTTTAGTGGCCGGACACAAAAAAGGATATATCAGGATTCATGAAATGATGCTACACCTATCTGTAGGTAAAGTTAGATCATTAAAAAACATGAGTTTTGAAATAGTTTTTACACCTTGTTGAATGGAAGTTGGACTATGTGACAATGGATTTTGTGGTGGGTCTTCCAAATACTTTAATGAATAATGATAATAACTGGATTATTATGTATTTTATATCAAAAGTGGTTCATTTATTTTATATATAGGAGAATTTCTTAAGGGATCAGTAGGGAGATTTGTTTGTTTGGGAGATATTCCATTTTCCTTGGGTGACATAGAGTATAGTTTAAGATAACAACTCATGATTCACTTCACACTTTTGATGGGGCTTGCAAGAGGCACTCGATACACACATATTTTGGAGTTTGTCTTCCAACCATAGAAATTTGAGAATTGAATTGAACTATATAGGTTCTTGATGATATGGTGCGGTCATGTGTTCTTGTCTTTAGAGTGTCATGGGAGAAGAACCAGACTTTAGTGGAGTTTTCCTATAACAATATTTATTAGTAAATAATACAAAATAAACCATATGATGAGCTTTATGGTAGGCCATGTAGATCAACATTATGATGGATAGAGGTAGGCAAGTAAGAGTTATTTGTATTGAGTCTCTTGTATGAGACATCAGAGTAGGTGAATCTAATTTATGAACATATGGATACAACTTAGAGTTAACAGAAGTCATATGTAGATTGAAGTTGATGACCCCTAGAGTTTACAAAGGGTGATAAATTATTCCATCAGGTTTCTCCTATATCAGGTCACCATATGATAGTGATAAATGGAAAGATGGCACCCATGTTTGTTGGACCATTTGAGGCTGTGGAGATAATTAGGATGGCGGTATACCGAATGGATCTTCCAAAAAAATTATAGCACTATGAATGATGTTATCTATGTATCACTACATTGACATTATCACCCCAAACATTCTAATGTGATTGAGGTGGATGATGTTGAGAATGAGGTAGATATGTCAGGGCATCTAATAATTGTGTTGGATCATAGTGAGAAAGTGTGGCAGGGAAAGTTTGTGTCAATAGTTCTTGTGTTGTGGAAACATGGGCATGTATAGGATGATGTAGGGGAAATGGAATAAGATGTGTTGTCTTAGTGGAACAATATTTTTGGATTGTAATCTTAGTTAAACAAGGGAGTACTACTTGAGGATGAGCTGTTATATAGTGGGGAGATTATAAGATCCTAAACTTTTATAGAGTTGACTCAATTTTGAATTGAGGTAATATTTTTTACTTATTTGATTAATTTTTGTTTTGGTTTTGAATATGGGTGTGTTTTGGTGTAATATTGATAAAATTGAAAATTATAGGGTTGTACGTGGTTGGTGTATAGTTTTCCCTAACCACATGCTCCAAAAAATGTATCTGTGAAAACCAAGGTGGAGGGGATTCAAATGGATGAACCATGGTTTTGAAAACTGTTCACCCTATTAGGATTACCCGTGCACCCCTAACACAATTATTTAATGGTTTTGGTTCATAATTGTGGAAAATAATGCACTCCTTCTAAGAAAACAATTTCCGAGATTAAATTTCACCTTATTTTAATTTTTAAAATCCACCAAGCCCCCGAAACTCACATATTTCAACAACCATTATACCCTAGGAGGTATCTCATGTTTTTTTTGAGATCTATGAAAAAATTCTAAGACATATCAATCTCTGTTCATTATGATTAGATTCCTAGATTGAAGATCCACAACTCTCCCAGTAATTGAATCATATCCTAAAATTTCACTCGTTATTCTCCAGTTCATATTTTGTTTTTTTCAGGGATGTAATATTTTTTTATTGATAGATGTAAATATATTTAAAAATATCTAGATCTATGATTATAGTTCAATATCTAGATTTTTATGATATTTATTTTATTTATTCTTGATTTAGGGTTTTGAGATTTGGATATTGATCTAAATAATTGTGCTCTAGGTTTTGTGGAATTCCATTCGACAATTATTCTTCAATGATTTGAGGTGGGTGGTAAAATATTCAATTAATATAGTCATGATTTTGATATGTGTTTCAAAATTATAGATTTTATATCATTATTTAGCACTTGGAATTAAAATATTTGTTTAATTAATGTTTCTAATTGAATAATTGATGTATTATTGAAACAAATAAATAATTTGAGAATTAATAATATGATTTAAGGATGAAAATTAGATAACTAATTGCGGGATTAATTATGTTATTTAGGGATTCCTATTTGAATAATTAATTGGTAAATTAATTATGAGTTATTGAATTTGTGGAGTTGAGATAATTAGTTGAGAATTAATTATGTTCTTTGATGTCATGAATTGAGATAATTAATTATGTGATTAATTATGAGATATTTATATCATAGATTAAGGTACTTTTTTTTGTGGAATTGTTTATCAAGAATTGAGATTTTGACTGAGATAATTTATTTTGAAAACAAAAAATTGATTTTTGAGTTGTGAATATTGATTAATTATATTTTAAATGAATTACTAGGTTGATGACATAATTAAATGGGGAATTAATTAAGGGTAATTATGTGATAAGATAATTTTAGAATTAGTAATGGAATTTGTGTGAATAATTAACTGATGAATTAATTATGTGTTTATTAATGGTATCTTAGTCATTTTATTTTGAAATAATTAATGAAAAAGTAGTCATTATAATGTGTGATGTATGAATGGTAACAAGTATGTTCATTTTTGACCTAATGTATGGGAACATTGTCATTATATTATGTAAATTATGAATGGTTACATGGGGTTTCATGTGTGAATTAAGTTATAATAACATGAACATTGAAGTATTAATTATTGAATGGTAACATTGGAATTATGATACATGATATTTCTCAGACATACATCACACTATGGCATGACCTGATGTAGGCATTAAGGTACTGGTGTCTATGGGAACCTAGGGAGTTTATGTTGTCAAATAAAAAAATGTTTCATAATGTGATAACTATTATTTACGAATTGTAATTATTTTATTATATAACATCATACACTATTATAGAATAGATTTGTTTTAGACACCGTTGGTGGTGGTGTACTGAGTTGTACTCTCACCTTACTTAGGGTGCCCGATTAGTACCCTAATAGATATCTGGAAAGGTTAAAGAAAAAAGGAATATTATATATGGTTGAGTTGGGATGGATCATGGATAAGGAAGTCCTAGGTGGTTTAGGAACCACATGGGAGTCATCTATGTGTTTATTTTTAGTTTTCATTTTAGATAATTGACCATAAATTGGCATAGAATATATTTTTGGATTAGTTGGATATTTAATTTTCCTACATTGATCATCTTGAGATGTTGGTAATGTTTATGGTTATATATACTTCCACTATTGTATGTATGTTTATATATTGTAGTACTATAATAAAAGAGGGTCTATTCTCTACATGATCGACTTATCAGGACCTCATTACTAGTAAGTAGCCTCTCACAAATGGGGAGGTGTTCTTGAAGTCATGTTACTGACCATCTCAGGGCAGCTGTGTGTGAGACTCAGGTTAGAACATTAGAATATAGATTATGGAAATCCCAAATTGAAGGAGGAGGAGCATGATTTAACCTATTATAATGCGGTGTAAATACCTCTCCTTTTATAAGGTGTTTTCCTTTGGGATTCCTGTGGCCCAAAACCCAGTGAAAGAAAAACCATACAGGTTAGGACGAATGCTGAAAATATCATGATTATGGCCTGGACAACGCTATTTTAAATGGTATCAGAGCCGCTTTCAATTCGATGTTATAGTAATTAAGGTGGGAACTTCTTCGAGGGGAATATGAAAATTTCACACCGAAGGAGTAGGAGTGCGAATAACCCCTTTTTAATGTGATATAGATACCTCCCCCTTCATGAGGCCTTTTCCTTGAGGATAATTTATGGCCATATCCTAGGGAATGAAAAACCATTCGGGTAGGACCAATACATAATGTATCATGATTGTTAGATAGACTAGTCCATTACAAACCATGAACCATTTGGTCAATTTATTTCACCTAGTTATAGGTTTTCATTTATTTATTATCCAGCAATCCTCATCAACCCTAATCCACATTGAAAAGAAGATGGAGACAATTGATACTGCATTTTATTAATGTTTGGATCATAATTAATCCATGTAGATTATATTTTTGAATATAAATTAGTTCAAATATGGTATTTTTTCTACTATCATTATACATGTGATGAATAAATAAAAAATAAAATTCAATTTATTCTATTATATTATTATGTATATAGTTTAAAATTGTTTTAACTTACAAGTGTTAAGAATTGTAAAACATGATTTTTCATTTATGAATTAAATTTAAAATGTTTATATTGATAACATATGTTTTAAAAAATTAAATGTTTATTTTTTTATGTATATTACTTAATTATTATAATATTTATGAAATTCATGTATTGTGTATTCTAAATTTTTTATGATAAATTGATTCTAGTAGGAATATCCATTTAAAAAATAAAATGTATGAATTCCTATGATTTTTTCCTTGACATTTTCCATTTTTATTTTAGAAATATATGCTTTAGAATAGTTGTTGAGTATATGTAGTGAATATAAGGTGATAAATATATCTTGAATAGATTTATCTATCATAAAATGTCTCTAAAGGGAGTGGGACATGGGATTGGTCTACCCAATGACTTACATGATTATAATTTGTTCTATAATACTGAGGGGTTTGATATGTTTCACTAAATTATTACTAAAGTTGATATTATCATTCATATTTAACATTATTTGTTTCCATGATATGTCTATATACCATAACTATGTGATACATTCAAATAACTATGAAAATTTTTTGATTCTATTTTCTATGTGTGTATTAAAAACATTTGTACGGTGTAAAAAGCTAAAAAATAATATTCTGTGAACCCATTAATTTGGTGGATGAAATAGAGATTGAAAATAATCATTAAAATAATTCATATACAATAGAATGATTCAGGATATAATAATAATTTAATGAGTTTAAATGGGAAAAATATACATGAGATTAACATTAACATGGTGAATCTTTTAAAATGAATCTACGGGAATACTAATTCGGTGATTTCTACCAGGGAAACGCTTACCAAGTCCATAATCACCTATCTAGGTAGGATTATCCAAATAAAAATCCCTGTAGATTAATTTTTTATATATATAAAAATAAAGAATCAAAAATGGTTTTTCCATGCATATATTATTATGAATTTGGGTTCCTATTGATATTTATTAGTTAGCATGTTCTTGAAATTTTATTGGGTTACAAATATTTGGGAAAACATAAGAGTAATAATATCTAATAAATAGAGTTCATTTTTTTTGAGGTGATGAATTAGGGAAAAGGGTTTCCCAATGAAACATCCATGAAATATAATAATTTTTATTAGGATGATTTCCTTATAAAATTACACCAAGGTGAGAGTAATGTGGAATAAAATTCATTATATAATGATTTATTGACCCCAAATCCCTAAATAGATAATATGTTTTGAGTGATTATTCTTTGTCGCAATAATTGAATTAAATTTTCTTATTAAAAGGAAATTAAAGAATGATTATTAGTCATATATAAGTTAATAGGAATTTCTATAATTAATTATAATAATAATGAGATCTATTATAGGGTATTCCTAAAAATAATAATATATTATTTTATTGGCTTTGATGTTTCTTCTAATATAATATTTCATACCATCTGGATGAGAATGTTTTGAAATTAAATTTCCATAACTTTGTCTATGGGGTATCAGATATAGGGTGGTAATAAAAAATTAGGTCTAATAGAAAAATTCTTTGAGATAATAGGGAATTAAAGAAGGGAGGCATTAATCATTATGTGTTCAATAGAACATGAATTGTTGATTTAAATGTCAAACATTAATATATATGTTTACCCATTCAATTTTTTCTTGAATTAGATGTTTTTTATTATTTTCCCATCATTTTTTTTATATTTGTCTCTTATTTGTACATTACAGTATTCTCATACCCTATAAAGAAGTAGAGTAATTATATGTATAAAAGTTATATATTTAATGGCATAAAAATATGATAAATGGTTTATATGTTTATGACATGTAAAATAAATTATATAATGTTCACAATAAGAATTATGGGGATGGTTACTATCCCACATAACATTGTAAAATTTTCCTAGTATATGTAAAAGATAAATTCATACCAGATCACCATAAATATGGGCTATTAGAACCATTCAGTTATGAATTATTTGAAAATTATGAATCTTTTTTATTACAAATGATGACCATAATTCAATTTAATGAAATTTGTAACGGTATAATCGAGTATTGGATATCATAAACTGTTACATATGTTATATAACGAATAACTATGAAACGGGGTGTTTGAGGTATATCGATATATTTAATGATTACTTTAGACTGTATGGATAAATTTTTCCATTATGACATATGTTCAATATGTTTGGAAAGTTTAAAGTGTATTATAATTATAGATATATAAAATGATAAAAAGTATTAAGATTATCTGATTATATTAATACAATGAATACATTACCTAGAAATTAATTAATCAATAGAGGGATTGGTGAATTTTTTTACAATTCAATACTCATAGTAGTACAATATTTAATGGTGTGTCTACGTGGAAGAATCATACCTTGTTTGAAATTGGTCAATCGATGAAGTGTCAATGAAAACATTCTATTAATTTTTTTTATTATTTTGTGACTATATACTTTAGACAAAGAAATAATCTATTTTAAGCAGTCATAAAGACGTGATATAAATTATAGAGTGGGAAATATCCCATTATATATTTTATAAATAATTAGTGTCACGAAACATTCCTACAATTCGTGGATACTGATAATATATACTCAATGTCAAACAAAATTAATGTTTGGTGACGTAAATTATTCTAGAAGATATTATGTATATAATCCTATGGTATATAAAGTGTTTGTGGCATGATTTACTATATCCCATAAAAATAGTTTTATCAAATATCGATAAGTTAAGAGGTTTGTTCAATAGGGAATAGTTCAATATAAAAAAATATCCTAATATAGAAATTGAGATAGTTATACGAATATTATTTTTAATATAATATGATCTACGAAACACAATAATGCCCGAAGTATTGTATGACACATCAATATGTAACAAAATATCAATTTCTTATTTAAAATAATGATAATGTTATTTGTAAAGGAGAAAAAACTACCACCTACTAAGAATACATAAAGATTTATGATTGTTTGAAATTTTTAACAACCATAATATTAGAAATTGTTTTCATATAGTTAAACCATGTTTGTAACATGGTTCACATACTTAAATAGTGAAAACCCATAGGGTGTAAGTAGGTTTTCCAAAATAAATAAAAATTGTAAGGTATATTTTCAAATTATAATGCATTTATGATTGAAAAATTTTACAAAACAAAGTGTGGTATTGACATTGAATAAACCATTTCATCAATTATGAAGATAATTTATATATGGAATTTTTGGTTCCATATAAACTCACATTAACATTGAGATATATATAAGATGAATGTCTAAATTAAAATCCTTAATTTAATTTTTTTGAAGCTCTTTATATAATACATTTAAAATGATTTGATGTTCTAGATGATATTTTTAATGTATGATATTTTTGATGGCCCATTAAGTGATAAAAAGAGATAATTTCAAGTTTGTAAGGTATGGATTGATGATGAAATATAATAGTTTGGAATTAATAAGAACAAGGATGATTTAAATCTATATAAACATATTAGTATGAGTATAATAGTGATTTTGTTATTTTATAGAATTTAAGTACTACTTATATGTAATGAAAACACAAAACCTCAATTTGTAAATGCTTGGGTAGGTAAATACAAATCCATACAATAAATCTATGAAGCTATATAAAAACAACTTATAAATATCTGTAGAGGTAGATATATGATACTAAATGGAAACAATTGGGTAACATAAATAATTAATGTTCTAAATTAGTGTACCATAGAGATCTCCAAGAAGGTGAATTTATCAATGCTGCATATAATTAATCATAGAACTATTCTTGATCCTTCAATAAATTTTGAATCAATGGGTAAAATTACTTATCAATCCACTATAGGATTTAATAATTTTTTAATATTGTATAATTTCCCTTGTTTTTCCTCTACTCAAAAAAAAATCCAATAGATACTAGTCCAATATAGGCGAGAGTGAGTAGGTTTCATTAAAGAAAATTATTATGTAATAAATTAAGAATTAGGATATATTCATGGTCTTATAAGAGATGATGATTCCATTGTAAATAGTTTGTTGAGTTAGAAGTTGTACGTCTTAATTTTCTATTCCATTTGTTTTGGAAATAAGAATATATTTCTAAACAAATTTATTAAAAAAAGTCGTGTTCAATGTGTTTTAGAATGAATTTTTAAAATGTCATATTTTACAATAATTAGAATAAGATCTAAAGTATTATAAGTATAAAATATGTACTCTTTATTAAGATTATTGTAATGAGTATGTGTATGATAAAAATAATGTTCACCATTATTAGTAGAAGAAGTTATATTTTTATGATGACAATTATAATTGAAAAATCATAACAATTAGACAAATATTGGTGTCAATAACATCATAATGGTACTCATAAATACTATCATATTGTTTTACATATGTAATCACAATGGTCTTACTATGTATATAATAAGATTATGGAAAAATTATTTTCAATGCATGTTAAACATTGTACACTATAATGGGGTAATCCAATGCAACATTAGAAATTAAATTACTATAGCCCATTATGAGATATGATGTTCTAGGTGACCAATTAATTATGAAAAACATGGAGAAATGTGACCATTGGGAGATCATTATGACAACCAGAAATATTCATATTAATAAAATGTCATTTAACAATTTTTTATCTGATCAATTACATTTGCTCCAAAATTTTTAGAAGAATTTTCAGTGTAAAAATTTAATTCTTAATCTTTGTATCTATTGGAGAGAGTAGTTATATAAAGGATCCCATGGTAGGTTTTCTACTTATGATTTTTTAATTGTTTATATGTACAATCATCATAAAAATTGGAGGATTTTGGGGCTATGAGGAAAGAGAATTCGATCCATCAGATCGAGGTCTATCGAGGCTAGGTTGATAGAGAGTCAAATCATCATATCATGAGATTATAATGATATGAATATAGATCCATTCTATTCATCGTAACGAGGGATTTCCTTGGTAGAAAAATATAAACTTTGCTGTAAGTATTAAATTTTGGATACCATTAGTATTGGTTATAGACTAACATTATCTTAAAGTTAAAAGAGTTATCTATTTAATATATATAAATTCATTTTTATATTTTTCTGACTTTTTTACCTATTTCATTCATGTTTATTTTCCATGACATCTTATAATTTAATGTAAAACATCGTATTCATATTTCTATGTAATTTGACATAGTCATATCTATCACAATTGGGATACATTGACAATCAAATCCATAGTGACTATGATATTTTAATCTCATTTAATAAGACCAATGTTTTGTCCTGATTCTATGATTATGATCACCATATTAAGGTTATAGTTAGATATCATACTTTAAGAGGATTTACATATAGTTTAGTTTTATTCTTTAGAAATATGTTTTTAGAATTCAATTCACCCACTCATATAATTTAACATACATAGTTAATTATTATGATCCTATGGATTATTAGTTCTATAATAATGATCCAAAAATTAGAATCATAGCCAGATTCCACTACTCATTTACTTGATGATTTTTTAATTTACTTATTATTGTATGTTGTGGAGGTGTTTTAATAATTTTTTATAATGATTCTGTTAATGTAACATTTTTTGTGGAAAACAATATTTCTTTTTTATATATATGGAATGAATGAATTTTATATCCATAGATAATTTGGATCCTAATAGACCTCCTATATTTGATGGTTTAGGTTATGAGCACTGGAGGGATAAGATGAAGACATTGTTTATCAACCCTGTAGTTGTTAATTTATAATTTTTACTAGAGATCATATAATCACTAATAAAGATGTAACTACTTTTACTCATCAAGAGAAAAAAATTTCAATTACAACATAGAGTAAGGAATATATTATTATATTCTATGATAAGATGCATTTGTAGTCATATTTATTCTTCTAAAGATACTAATAGCATATGGAAAAATCAAGAGATCCCACAATTGGGTACCTATATAGTTGTTGAGACCCAAATAGCTATATTAAGAGAAGACTACTAAGACAATGACTTATTACCAGTTGAATCTTTTTAAAATATGAATCAATGCTTCATAAAAATTATTAACATTTAACAATAAATTTGTGGGAATGGTCATGATGATTAAATACATGTTTAGAATATAATTTAAATCATTCTCAAGGAGCAGGCATAAAAAATAACATTAGTTTATGAGAATAGAATTTCCAATAATTTTAAAATGGATTATTTGATTGGTACACCTATACAGTACAAGGGAAAACTCAAGAGAGATACTAAGAAAGAGAAAAAGAAAATGGTGATGTTTCATTTAAAAATAAAATGTTGCATAGATTATAAATATCAATCTTATAAAAAGGTTTTTATTATTTAAAGAAAACATAATGGTTTTATTCCAACTAAGTCAAGTTTTTCTGAACATTATGAAAATGAATTACAAATTTTTTCAAGGAGGATGGATTAAATGGACGTTATAAAAAATATCCCATAATGTGAAAAAAAAACTTATAAGGAAAAAAGAGATAATAAAGATGAAATTACATGTTATTAATAGAAAAAATCTAGAACATTGGACCATACTGTTTCAATATGAAGAAGAAAGATAATAGGGAAAAAATTAAAAAAGGAATGCTGAAATGTTTTACAAATATAATGAATTGAAATTGATGAATGTTGCTTCCAAAAAGTTTACTATTGGTGGTGAATCTTTTTATAGTACTATAGATAATGAATTTTATAGTTCAAGTAACAAAGAACTTTTCTTTAATCTACCTAATGTAAATGAATTCTTTATAAAAAAGGTATAAATAGCTAGAAAACACAACAAAATGCCTTTTAGTACTAATTAACCCAATGATATGAATTCAATATATTCTAATTAAGTATATTTCCTAGTAGAAGATAATTCATTATTTTCATATGATGATGTTTCAAAGTTTACTAAACATTTATAAAATTAAAATTATAAATTTCTAAATAACCAGATAATGGTTATGGAAAATAACTATGAATGATTTAATAATAGATATTTTAAAAAATAAAATATCTCATATTTCTCAATATCTTGATGAAACTATTTATGGTAATGAAAATATATCTATATATTTCAAAATAGTATTTTACAAGAAATTGTTTTTAGAAAAATAAATTATTTCTAAAACCAATACTTCTATGGGTCAAGATTTAGTTGTAAAACTAAAATCTGAATTCTCATGTTTGAAAAAACATTTATCTAATTTTACCATATTAATGGAATGATTTGATAAAATTTATAAAGAATATATTCTCATGATAATTTTTCTGGAATGGGTTATACTTATAAAATACCAGTTTTTAGTAACAATTTATTTGTTAATAAAATGATCCTTTTTTCACTATGTGTTAATGTATTGGTCATTGGAGAAATAATAGTTCAATAAATAATTTTCTAGCCCTAGGATTTCCCAAATCTTATTTTTATAATCTAATATTTATTACAAATGTATTTTCCCAGCATTACTGAACCATAGAAGGTTTGGGTGCTGAAAAGATAATATTTCTATTTTTAGAAAACCAAAGACATTACCAATAACAAAAATTTATGGTACATTGACAGTGGTTGTTCTAGACAAATGACTGGAAACCAATAGTCTTTATATATGATCATCAAAATGAAATGTGTGAAAGTAAATTTTGTAGATAATGTATATGAAGAGATTATTATTATAGATAGTATTATTCATCATGGAAAATAACTTATTTAAAATGTTTTATTTTTTAAAGGTCTTAATCACAACCTTATGAGAATAAGTTTATTATGTGATAATGATTACCCTATGAAATTTAAGAATAATAAATGGTTAGCACATAGTTCATAAGATAAATTTTTTTGTGTGAAAATTAACCATATAAAATTTAAACACATAACTTAGAAATCTATATGTGCTAGGACATACCATGAATTAGTGAAATTGAAGATCAATATTTGTTATGGAGTTGATGTTTAGAACACTGTATCCTTATAAAATTATCTCTATGTAATACAAAAATAATTGTTAATTATATTCCAGAACATAGTTTTGATTATTAAAAGGTCTTCCACCCTTGTCAATATGGTAAGAAACAGTTTTCATGTTTTAAATCAATTAGTGAAGTATGAAATTATGATTCTTATAGTTAGTCAAAATAGATTTTTTTTAATCCTAAAAAATTTGAGAGTATTGGGGTCAAATACTATATATATGTTTCAGTTGATGAATATACCAGATACCCATGGGTTAATTTTCAACATTGAAATCCAAAATATTTTTTATGAATATTATAGTCACTGTTCGAAGATGAAAAAAATGTCACCCTGATAACTATTTATAGTGATCAAGCGAGAGAATTTGTAAATTTTTATTTTGAATATTTTTTTAAAAGAAATGTATTGAATGTAAATTTTCAACTCCTTGAAACCCTTAGTAAAATGGTTTATTTGAAAGTGGAAACATATATTTTTAGGATATAACTAGACCGATATTGTGTGAATACTCAATTGTTAAAATTTTTTGGTCCAAATTAGTTAGTAAATTTATTTATACTAAAAATCAATTTTAGATTAGTCATTTTCATAATCAAACTCATTCTGAGTTTTGGATAGGATAAAAACCAAATGTTAGTACTGGAATTTATTTGATTGTAAAGTATTCATCCAGAATATTAAAGTTAACTTATATAAATTTTCACCTACATCTCATGAAGGTATATTTTTAAGTTATTACACCACTTCTTTGCCTCATAGTTCTTGTAATAAAAAATATTATGATATTTAGGAAACAATACATGTAATATTTTAAGGACCATGTTATATTTTTAAAATTTCTAACCAATATGCTCTGATATGATTTCAAAAACTAATTTTTGGCCTTTAATAAAAATTTATTCTTATCAGGTTATGAATCCAAAAATATTTTATGAATTTATTAACCTAAAAACATTTATACTTATTGTTGAATAAAGAACGTTAAATAAACTATGAAGTCAGTTGTTTATTAGGAATCATCGTAGTGAGAGTATCATTTGTAATGTAGATCAATGAGTTAGGACTGTAATTTCCTTAAGGATTGAAATTGAACATATATCTTCATTATACTAATTTTAACCTAATAATACCGATGAAGAGTTTGGTTATGAGGATTTGATTAAGAAAATGGAAGATGATAACAATGAATTTTAAAGGAAAAAGTATAGTTTTTAGTGGAATGAACTTTAGAAAATTCTATAATTAGTGTTAAATGGGGTTTTTCCGAATAAGAATGAGGAATATGGAATAATTATTACAGATAAATCTAGAATATTTATTAAGGGTTATAATATCCAAGAAGTTATATATTATGAATCAACATTTTCAACTTTATAGAGACTTGAAGATATTCAAATACCTATATCATTTCTATAATTCTTTGATTCAATCTTTTTCTAATTAATTTGATGTCTTCTTTTCATAACAAATACTTTCAAGAGGAAATATATGTTTAACAAACAGCTCATTTAAAAATAAAAAACATCCTGAATGAATTTGTAAACATACCAAATCATTATATAGACTCAAAAAAATACCAATGATCCCATTATAATAGATTTAATAGTATTTTGATAAAAAAATTTGATATATGATCTATGGATACATAAATTTTTATAATATAATATTATAAAATTAGTATGATTGTAAAAATTTTAATTTTTTTTATTGTTTTCTAATCAAATCAAACATATTTAATAGATTAATTTTTGGATATTATGAAATATGAGTTTAAAATCTGTATGTTGGGTGAGTTAACATATTTTTATGGATTTTAATTTCAAAAAAGAACCCAAAAGTAACTTTTATATCTCAATATAAGTATATAATGTATATTCCTAATAAACTTGTATAGGAAAGCAATAAAGTATTATAAATCACCTAAGTACCTCAAATAAATTAGATAATGAATAGTCTAGAGAACCATTTGATTAAATTATTTTCAGTGTTATGATTGGAATTTTACTTTACTAAACTGATAGTATTCCTTATTTAATGTTTCATGCATAGTTATATGGAAGATATCAAGAGAGACCTAAGTAATCCAAGATAAAATTTGTAAAAAAATATTTCGTTATATTAAGGGAACTAGGGATTTAAGACTTTTCTATTATTTGGGAAACGTTTTCAATCCAAAAATCTTTTGGGATGTTGAATTTGGTGGTTATAGTATATTTATGAAATGAAAATAAAGAACGTTTCATTTATTAGGAATTTATTTATTTTCTTGGTCTTTTAATAAACAATACTCAGTATCACTTTCCACTACTGAAGATCAACATGTAGCAATTGGAATAAGTTTTGGTCAATTATTGCGGATACAACACACCTTAATTGATTATGGCATGAGTTTTACTAAAACACAAATACTCGGTGATAATAAAAATTAAATTTTTTTAATTAAAAAAAATAATCACATCATTCACATGTCAACACATAAACATATGACACCATTTACTTTGGGAATACATTTTGAATAGAGATATCATTTTATAATTCATCATAATGAATGACCAACTTATAGATATTTTTTCTAAAACCTCTACCTTCAGATACATTTTTCATTCAACAATGATTTATTATAAATTATCAATGTAAATTAATTATTCACATATATTTATTTTTTAACTATATTCTTACATTACGTTACTCTTTTCATATGAAATGTAAATATGATTTTTTTAAAAAAAAATTAGTTTTCTAAATTTTTTTTATAAAATTTAATCATATTTTTTTTAGAATCATATTTACATTTAAAATTTTTGGTGCTGGAATACATAAGTGGATTTCTAGACTTAGGAAATGTAATATTTTTTTCACAATAATATTTTTATATTATTATTTGTCACATATTTTTTATAACTTATTATGGATTCAAAATTATTGTAATTTTTATTATGTTTAAAACATTGGAATCCCATAGTCAATAATATCATATTGAAGTTAGTTTACAAAAAATTAGTAGAATAAGATATTCGTACAGATGGATTTATTAACTGCAAAGGTACTTCCCTATTTTTTTAATTTCTTCCCTATCTAATTAAGATTAGTTCATCTAATTAATGTTTTTATAATTTTTTATTATAAAATTTTAGTTATCTTTTAGAAATTTTATATCTATTATATGCAAATTCACTTTAAGACAGATAATATTTTTTTAAACCTTGTGAGTTCAAAATTTTATTTAATCTTTCTTTGAATGTTTTTTGGCCATTAGAAAAAGAATGATTCAATAATAATCTTTGGACGTCATTTTATTGTTGAACCATCATCAAAAATTACATATATAAAGGGAGAACATAATATTCCCCACATCAGTTGCCTCATATTTTTCCCAAAGTTACTTACCATATAAATTTGATCAATAAAAAAAATTATCTTTTCATCTGATTCGTCATTGAAGTCTTGGTCAGAGGGAAACTGATGAAGAATACAATAAATGGTTTATTTTCAAGGAAATATTAGTTGGAAAAGATATATATGATAGATATGATTCAAATTTGAAATAATTATAGAATTACACAGATGGAAACCAATATGCATAGAAGGGAATGATAAGAATTTTGATCAATGTTCCATGATATTTATTGATTTTTATGCACCCATCATGCATTTCAAGGAATATGGAAAAGAAAAATGTTTTTTAAATATATGGGATGGGGTACAAGACAAATTATAAGAAAGATGTATGTCTGGTAGGAGTACCCTCTAATGAATAAGCTTGTTTTCCTTCAACTAAGCTTCCAAGTGATCTTGGATTGTTTAATAAGAAAAAGGAAGATTATTAGTTATTTTATCATTAAAAATGTCATGAATTATTCAAACATAACACCAGATAACTAGGTAAATTCTATGTGGATGTGATGATTTAAAATACCATGGAAGGGATATCTTGATACTTTAAATGATTCTGATGATTCCATAATGGATTCTATTTTCATCATGAGAAATATAGACTTTGTAATGTTTTTTTCTTAACCATGGAGAAAATAATTTCTAGAACAATTAAATACAATATCATCTTGTTTTATACCACAATTATTAAGAAGAAATATAACTTCACAGTATATTTTTATGTCTCCAACCGATCGACTCTGATGAGAGAAAACATTTCATTCATTACAAAAATATGATGAATAAGATGGGATTTTTTTATTGAAACTCGAATAATTTTTTTTGTTATGATTGGTGGTATGACATTTGAGGTAGGTTCATAAATGAAGATAGATAAGGGTTTGGTGTAAAATATTAATGTTGAGACATCAACATCATATGAATTAAATAAAAAAATAATATTCCTAATGATGTTCATGAAGCGTTAATGAGAAAGAAAGGTGACAAGAAACCCAATGATATGGTAATAAGAAAAGACCGTGATGAAGTAAATGCCTTAATAATTAATATTACCAATATTCTTAAGGAAAAACAAATAATTAGAAGTAATAGAAAAAGATTTGATATTCTCATCTTTGTGATAATTTTTTGAATGTTGTTGGGGTTTTCTCTAGGAATTTTATTCCCACATCACATACTAATCATGTTGATCATGATGCCAAGTTAGTTATTAAAGAAACCATGGTCTTCCATTCCAGTGTTTCATCTATGGATAATAAAGAAAGGTGTAATGAGATAAATGATTAATCAATACCACTATTAATAGAAAAATGATTGGAATCAACACCACCAACAAAAGGATATCTACGAACATTAAGATAGTTATAAAACAACTTGAAGAGGAACTTGGTGAATAATTTTTGGAATAAAACTTTGATAAGGATGAGAAAAAAGAAAATAAGGAAAAAATGAATAATAATAAGTAATTGTATATGAAGAATTAGAGGAATAAGTATTAGAATAAGAGGATAAGAATGATGGATATTTTATTAAAGAGGAAGTTTAAAATGAGAAAAATCAGTATAATAAAAACAATAATCAGAATCCCCATCACTAGATCTTCCTTCCATAACCATTAATAAATGTAATACTGATAGTTCTAAAGAATAATTTTCACTAGAGGAAGATGAATATCCATCAATGAATGAAGATGGTGATTAGAATTCAAAAACCAATTATTTGTATAAAACTCAAACTATTAAAAAATATAAATTATTGATATTTACAAGGATAAATTAGTTCAAAAGATATATGATAGGGAATTTTAAATGAAAGATAAGGTCAATGTGAAAGAATTGTATTATGGAAGAAGCTGAATAAATTCTCCTGTGTTCAATAAGAACAATCAGATTTTGTTAGATCCATTTTTTTGAAGATGTAGATTACAACGTTTATGATTTAAAAATACCTGATAGAACAATTCCTTATTTTCTAAACATTTAATCAAAGTGAAACTTTATTAATGAAAGTATCAATGAGAAATCAGAATCAATCATGATCTTAACAGAGAGAGTAATTCAGCTTCAATCTTATTAAAAAAATTATGAGTAATGTTACCAAACTCATAAAAAGACTTGTAATCAGATGGTAAAATGATATCATCAAGTTGATTCAGATATAATGTATAATAAATATAATTTTAAAGATGTAAATAAGATCTTAAATTATCCATATTAATCCTTTAATCATTTTTCTAAAGACATGGTAGAAATAGTGATGTTTGTGGAGGTGATTAAAGATACAACTGATAATTGTACTGAGGAAGTAGATACTATGAATTGAATGATATAGTATATGTAGTTAGAGTTGACTATTATTAAATATTATGAATAGTAATCTAATTTATAGGGAAATAATAATAAAAAAATTATATTGAATGTTTAGAGACATGAAGAAAGACTAGTGATGATGGAGTAGGAACAAAAATAATTTAAAAGATGATGCCTTTTTGATAAAGAATGTATAGTTTTATTTTTGAACTCTTATTGTATTTTTTAATTTTTTGAATATTTGTTTATAAATTAATTACTTATTCATCCAATTATTATTTTGCAAAAGAATTTAAAATTCATATCAACACAACGTACTTTACCATTTTTTTATGGATAATGAGACTGTTTATTATATTGTTTTGTATTCATTTTTGTCTAAAATTTTACGAAAATTTGGATCATTCCTTATTCCTCTATGAAAAACAAAGAGGGGGAGTTTTTTTTATGAAATGGTGGATTTGATAAAGAAGAATAATGTTACATTAACTCAGTGAATACAATCTTTTGGGGGAGATATTATTCAATGTAAATTTTAATCATATTCAAACGTAATAATTTCCATTATATTCAGTAGATTTAGAAACATAGGGAGAGTTTGGATTTTAATTAATAATTCTAAATATCATCTACTTAATGGTAATTATATGTATTTTTTAAATGAAAATTTAAATTTATGTCTTGATGTTTGGGCCTTCCAAAAAGAGGTAGATTCTTTATTCAGAATTTATACATCTTATATTACAAATCATTTTGTTTTTCAAATCACAAACACTTTCTTGAAAACCTATTTCCTAAATTTTTATTTTTAGAGTGATTTGGAGACTTTTATAAGAAAATGTTGTTTCTTACATTATATAGAATATGTTCTTAGCTATTACGAGTACAAATATTTCATTATTCATTATTATTATCGTAATGAAAATGTGTCTACAAAAATTGGATTCATGTTTATCAATGATAGATATTAGACATTATATGATGAAAATTGTAATGAAAAAGTCATAATAATTAGACAAATATTTATACCAATAAAATCATATTGATACTCATATATATAATCATATTTATATACCTAAGGAAGTCCATCATACTAACTATGATTATAATTAGATTATTGAAAACATACCCCCAATATAAGGAAAACATTTTACACCATAATGGAATAAACCAATATGATGACAAGCATTCTTTTATCCCAGATCATTATGAGCATTAATGTGCCAGGTATCCATGTTGGTGAAAAAAACTCAAAGAAAAATCCCCTTTCAGATATCATTATGATTTTTGGAATGATTCTTATAAATACTTGGTCTTTCTAAGAGTTTAGAGCTAATAAATTTCATTATATCTTGAATAATGGGAATAATTCTCAGTATGAAAAGAATATTATTATTATTATTGTTATATAATAGTGTTATGAAGGAATAATTTTCAGGTTTTATCCTTATAATGAGTTTTTGAAATTGATTCCACATTTAATCATTGTAACGATCGAGGGCTTACAAGAATAGAAAGAAAGATAATATGATCCATCAGATCAAGGGCTACTGAGCCTTCTAATAAACAAAATCCAATCATCATATCAATGACTTCAAAGGATATGATGATAGATCCATTCTGATCATCTTATCAATGTATTTACTTGGAAAGGAAAGACATAATTTTATATATTTATAGAAAGGTGGATATGTTTAGTTTTAGTTAAATAATACATTTATCTCATGGTTAAAATACTTATATTTGTAATAGCTATAATTTAATTCGTTATTTTGTATTATATTATTTACTTATTTCTTAAAATTTTATTTTCTGCCACTTATTTTAATGGATTGTAAAATATCTTAATAATATTTCTATTCTGTTTGATTTAATCATATCTATCATGATTCTGATACTCGAATAATTAAATTCTTAATGATTATGATAGTTTACACTAATTTAATCCGAACATAACTATGTTCCAATTCTATGATTATGATCACTGGGATGTGGTCTGAGTTGAATAACATACTTTAAGAGGGTTTATGTATTATTCCTTATTAATCTTTTAAAATAATTTTTTAAAACTATAATTTAGACTCTCTTTTAATTATTTCAAATGAGAATATACTTATAATCCAAATTAGAAATAGTTTGGTAATGCTGATCCATCTGGGTTATGTAGAAGCATTTTTCCAATATGATATAGAATTTTTGAAATTTGAATATGTTATTGTGTTTGGGTTGAGTAGTGAGACTATCCAATTGTCTTTCTCAACACAGGGAACCATAGAAGTCATGGCTGTATAATAAGATTGAATAAAATAATAATATGCTGAAATGAAATCTGTTTGGAATTGGGTTTTTTTAATGAAATAAAGTTAGTTTCTAGAATTAAGGGAGTTGTTTTTAAATACTATGTCAATAAAGGATACATTTATTAGACTAAGTATCCTTAACTCAAAAATAACAAAAAATATCAATAAAATTAGAAATTTGTATATGATATATCATTGATTGGGGTGATGTAATGATCTATTGGTTGTCTATATAGAGAATCTATAAGATTAATTGATAAAATAATTACAATATCAATGATATGATAGCATTATTATTTCTATATTTGTGAAATATAAGATATATTTGTTTTAATTATTATAATTATTTCATGGATCAATTAAAAATTCTGTATTTTTTATCCCTTATTCGATTTTGCTACAATATACTAAATATGAATGGTAGAATAAAACAATACCCTCAAATAAAAAATATTTTTTACCAAAATTGTTGATCATCATGAAGTAATATTTCTTGTGTTGATATAAAATGGATCAAAGAAATGAAATATTTTACTCAATATAGAGGGTATTATAAGATATTTGAGGATAATATTCAAATTTGAATATATAGGGAATTATTATTTGAAATGACCACATAATTTATATTAATCGAATTGTTATAATGTCATAGATATACATAGGGGTGTATGAATTTTATATGTTAATCATAAATGTTTTTGTTGAAATACCTAGAATGGGAAAATTTATATTCTCTTATGTTTCTTATGAATTTCATTATAACATAACTAATTTGTGCATGGTTGTGTATGTTTCTGATCACGTTATCATTTACATAACAACCGTTATGGGATTTTCCACCTTAATGAAAAGTTAATACATATATCCCATGACCGAATTTTATTGAGTAAAGTCATTGAAATTATTTAATGAGTCACATATTCTTTTTTCCAACTACATAGATGAGGGATATTTGATGTAATCAATTGTAAGATTAGTGAAAAATGTTTTAGTCATTAACTTGGTCAAACTTTTTCCAATATTCATGAAAAGATGAGATGGACTAAACTATATTAAAAATTTTTAATTTCTATTTGTCACTTGATTTCATTGAAATGGGATTATAAAATTATAAATTTTATGTATAGCATACATGTGGTGGTTTTCATGTTTGTAATTGGATATGAGCTTTTTGGATGGAGAACAAATAAGACCCTATATTAAATTAAGTAGTAAGGAATCTTTTATAAAGTATGTTCTTTGATTATATATATCGAATAAATATTCATATTTGTTTAATGAAACTATAGATCATTGGGTCATATATTTAGGAATTTGATTAAGGATAACTATTTGGAAAAAGAATATGTTCTAAAATAAAGGATATCAGATAAACATTATGGAAAAAAAGTTCTTATGGATTAACCAAGTGTTATGAATTCCTAATGTCATCATATATTTTATTGTATGTAATATATTTTTGTATATGAATTAAAATAATATAAATATGATCCCTTCTAAATAATGATATACTGGTTAAATGTATCCAGAGGTCTAGGTCTATTAATGAGCATATATTTCAGCAAATATAGTCTAGTTTTCATGTAATGAAACATAAGACCATGTTGTACCAACCAATATTTTTGAATAAATATTCTACCTCCATCCCACATGTTTTTCTTTACATCAAATTTATAATGAGATGATTAATGAAGGATTTCGTATTAATTGAATGTTTTAAAAGGATTCTTCAATGGGATGAATGTTTTGGTTAATATTAGATACGTTATATAGGAAATACACATTTTTACTATACATGGATAATTATTGTTGGATATATATAGGGATGAGGTCCCTCTTATCAGTAGATAATGGTCATACGTTTCCAGAAATCATTTCTTAATCCCTATTCTCATTGGTACATTTTCCATCCATTAAAATTAATTTAATCATCACCTATCATGATGTATGATATTTGATATGCTTTGAACTGGGATATATTGGGTGATATATTCCCTTAATATATAGGAAGGAGTTTATTATTGTTCCATCGATCTTCAATGAGCCTAATAATTATTACATGAATATGGAGTGTCTAATTACATTATTTTATTTATGATGTATTCTATAATAATCCATGCATGTATGAATCTTATATATATATATATATATCATTCTATATATGTTTTTATTCCCCTATTATTTATCATCTGATGAATAGAAAAAACCCTTTTGGTAAAATATTCTAGGTCATGGTCACCGTGTTTTAAAGCACATTGCCCTTATAGATTTTTTGAAAGCGTCACTATTTATTCATTTGATACCACCTATTTTCCCCTATATACACTAAACCATTAAAGAAAATTTTTTTATAGATATAATGGTTTGTTAATAAATTTATAGACCTAAATGTATCAACAACAACATCATAAGGAATTGATGTCCCTTAAATTTTCAAGTCCATATTTGATGATTCCCTGAAATCCATGTTCTTATGTTTCTAATACTCTTAGTCTTGATTATAAATTCTAATCTATTTAAATTTAGATATATAAATAATTTCATAAACACAAGACCTGTAACATCTTTTTCTAGATTAATATTATTCCAAGATATTTTAATATGTTTTCAATTTTCAACCACTATATAAGGAAACATAGAAATATGATCAAATATGTACTTTTCATATGTTCTATATGAATATTTTACAATTATATACATGAATATAACCCTTTTATGACACCCCAATATTTTATGAGATATATTATATTTAAATTTTTTATGTTTTGTGTAGTACACTGAACTAATATTATCTTGTGCTATACGAAACAACATATTGGATTGTAGTATAAACAACACTATACATTGCTTGTGTTATACACAATTTCAAGTTCTTTTGATATAATTCATTTCACATAACACTGAGTATAGATTATTATCAATGTATAAAATAATTATGTTTTTATTAATTTATACACAACACAAAAGGAGGCTTTCACTACAAACAACACTTACTTGGTTTGCGTTACACGCAAGAGTGACCTTCTTCGATAACATACATTGTACGCAATACTGAGTTTCACAAAAAGTGATATACTATTAATATATTTTTATTTAATGAGATATAAAATAGTCATTATGAATAGTATTCACCAAATTTTTATTTTTATAACCTTAAAATTCATCTTATGTATAAGAACAAATTTAAGTTTTCTGATAAAAGAAGTATTTAAAAAAAATGCGGTTTTGCTTCCTTTTGATGGAACACCAATTTTAAATCCAATTTTGACCTGATTATAAGTTCAATTTGACAAAATAATCTTCTTATTTGGAAGAGGGGTATAAATTTTTTCTTTGGATGAATTTTTGATATTTTTTTGATAACTTTCATATTTTGATGAATAAAGAAATTCTTTAAATATTAATTGACAACAACATTTTTCTTCGACAGAAATTATATGCCTAAAATATAACATTGAATGATTTTAAATTATAAATAGACTATATATTTTTATTTTAATAAAATTTAGGACATTGTCATCAGTTTTACATTGAATTCATATGTATAAAAATTTTAATCTTTTGTAGTGTGTTAACTTTTAAATGAAAACACATTTTTTCCGTCAACGAGAATAATTTTAAATTAATTATTACAAATTCTATGTTTTTAATTTTGAAACATGGATTCCGTATTTGGAATAAGTAGGTCTATATTATGAAAATAGGATAATTTTATTTTTGGGCCTTATTAATAGTCACTTTGGTAATTATTTTTATTACCATGGTTAAAGGTAAATGAGGTATTTGGAGGTAAAAAAAATAATAATATAAAAATATTTATCACTTGTAAAAATCATATTTTATAAATAAATTGTACCCTTAATATT
Source organism: Viscum album (assembly GCA_963277665.1). Classification (NCBI taxonomy): domain Eukaryota; kingdom Viridiplantae; phylum Streptophyta; class Magnoliopsida; order Santalales; family Viscaceae; genus Viscum; species Viscum album. The sequence continues at coordinate 1,926,187,033 of OY728138.1, forward strand.
TTTTTTGAAATGAAAAAACCTAATGGCCACTTACCTATGAATATGTTATAAATATAAAAACAAATTAATGAATGTGACAAAATGTAACACTTTAATTTTATATATGTATATTAATGTCATCCACTAATTTAATGGATGATTATGAAATGTTATTTATTGTTTAATGGAGATTGTTCGAACATATATCTATGTTATGATATTTCTAAATACTCAAATAAAGAATAGTGTCAAAATTGACACTATTTATATTTTAAAAAAAATCCAATCTCATTAAATTATATAAAATTCATGAAAAGTTAAAATCTGGAAAAATAATTAGGGTGAATTAAAATATGTCATCAATGGTCAATTTATGGAACTATTTTTATTTTTTAGTGACTATATTAACCATTTGTAAATAAAAATACATGTTTCAATGGTATGAGTTAAAGGAATTAATTAAGGGTAAATAAAAAAATAATGTTTAAAATAAAACCAAAACATGTCCAAAAAATTATTGGATGAATAATAATAAATATTTACCATAATATTATCTATTTATAGTTGGTTAATGGACACTTGTACAAGGAAATAAACTTAATATAATTTAAATCAAATATATTAAGAAAATATTACAATATTTTACTTTAACATATTTTATGCGTCCACATAGGGATGAAATCATGCTATGAATGAATCTAATTGTCTATTTTTATATAAATTATACCATTTTCATTATAAAAATTTATTTTGAATTTTTATATGTTATATAATTACCTTTAAAGACAATTCTATTCTAAAACAATTTTTATTCAATTAAAATAAAAATTGAATAAATTATTTTAATAAGATTAATTTTGTTATATTTTCAATTTGTTAATGTGTCTAACAAATTTACAAGATATATAAGATATCTTATATATGTGTGAAAGAAATATGTTTGAGTTTATACATTGTATTATTTTATTTTATGTCAAATTATAGATGTGTCAAAGTATTACGATCAAACTGATTGTAAAATTTAAATGATGAGTGAAAAAAATAATTATGAACATAATTTCACGATTAAAACACATCCTATGCATACCAAAAATGAATTACAAGGAAAAACTTAAATGGGAAAATGAATCTGTTAACACATGAAATAATTGTAATATTGAAATACTATTAACAAAATGATATAATAGTATCATATATCATAAGATAATTATGTATATGGTATTGGTATAATTTACTAATAATATTTAACCATTATATAGGAGGTGAACATAGCTTCGAATGACAAAATGTTCTAGGTATGGGATAAGCTTTCTAATCTCATTTTTTTATCCCAGATTTCTTATTCATTAGTATTTACTAGGGAAATATTTATCATCAATGACCAATTTTTCAAAAAATGTTTTCATAATTTTTTTATATTATTCTATGTATATTTAAAGTCATTTTTACCTTTTTTTTAATATGTGGTACGGATGAAATCCTTATTTTTTTTACCATATGAGGTGCTTTTTGAGTTTCTCAGAAATACCATGAGGAGAAAGTTTTTTTATATTGTATGAAATGAATAGATTTTTATGCTTTCATAATGCATTATTTCCTTGAAGATTTTTATATAATCTTACATGGTTGTTTTCACATAAAATGTTTTCTTCTAAAATTGTATGGTATTTTGAAGATGGAAATAGTTTCTAAAGAAGAAAAGATATTTTCCTTTGGAATGAATCTTAATTGTTTTATAAAACATATTTTACATCAATTATTACATAGGTTTATGTTTCTATCCATGTTATTAATTTGATTTGACGGTGTAAATGATGGAGTTAGTTTTAAGAAATATATTTATAGATTATGTTATGATGAAATGATGTCTAGGAAAACCATCTTATTTCATGGGTTATGCTATATTGAATGTTTTTATGTTTTTGTGGAACATATTAAAATTTCTTAATTATAAGATGAGTGGGTCCAATATCTCCCTCTAATGAATTGGATAAAGATTTATATCTCATTATATAAACATTACTAGAATGACAAGAAAATCAAGTTCAGTAATACATTGATGGAATGGAGAGTAAATCTGGTTCAATAAGGGACTTTTCCCATAATGATGGTCTTGGTATAAATGTCTTGATACTATGGAAATCATATTATGTGCTAATTTTTTTCAACAATTTTATGTTTCATAATAATTCTATTCTATCATGGTTAATATTCCTTTATGATATATTCCTAATGTACTTCCATTATTCATTTCATGACTTATGATTTTGATGATTAAACATTATGTTCTTTTTTTTATGTTCACATTTTTGTGGTTTGTTTTATGTTCTATATGTTTAACATTGCTGAGAATTTGAGCTCACCCTTTTTATTTTTTCTTTTCCCAATGGTTTTAGGAAGGAAAAGAAAAGGGGAATATCTTTATGGAAGATTTTGAAGATCATTCACCATTTCAGAAGATGATGTTTTGTGTTTAAAAATAATCTAAACTAATATGGTCCTTGGGCATATGTTTGTTCCATTTATTAAGTATTATGAAAAAGAAATGTAATTTCCATGTATGTCTTGAAGGGGTCTATATAGTTTGTATCCTACTGAAGGTTTAGATAACAATTGAAAAATTGGATGAGATAACATTAGTGAGATCCCTAGATATATTTCTAAGGATTAATATAGTGAGGTACCAATGGATAACTCTAACTATAGGTCACTATCATAAAATTTTGGTAACGATCATGAATTACCAAATATTAACCCTAATACTTTGAAGATTAAATGTAATACCCCTTTATTATGTTGTTTTCTGTTAGATTTATTTCTCACCCCATGTTTATTGGTTTAGTTAATGGAGGAAACTAGAAGGAATTGTATTAACATTGAGTATGAATGAAAATATAGTGATTTTGAGAAAATAAATTGTATAATGATATGAGAGAGATATGTTGCAATTATGCCGACTCAACTATCATGATATATTATTAATTGTTTTATTTTTGGTGAAATTACTAACACATAAAATAATAGGAAGATGAAATTCTTGAAGCACCAAGGAAAGAAGAATCACCTTCAGTCATGATTAGAAGAATAGAATACGAAGCTTGAGGGATAACTCAAATGGAGGGGAAGATATTTTCTCTGTGGGAAAAAGGGTCATAGAGTGATGAAATGTTATGGTGTTCAATGCCATATCTATAGAAAACATGGGCATTACCCAAGTAAATGACCAGACATAATAATATACTTTTAAGACAGGGAAGGACACATTCCATGCCTACCATTAATGTGGAAGGATGTAATTAGTTATTTGAATCCAAGAATGAATAATGGTAAATTATATTCTAATTATCACATTTTATTTTTCACTAAGGATTCTAAAGAATATGTTTAATAGTTATAATGGATTAGAAAAGTGATTTAAGGAAAATGTGACATTCATAAGAATCATATGATTAAGGGAAGGATAACCCTTAATTTGATCAGGATGTTGAGATAATTATATTTGGATAAAGATAGGTGGGAAATATAAATTACCATGGAACTGGTTAAGGATTTGTTGAGATGTGGGTTATGTCGTCACAGATGAAGTATAAAACTTTTCAGGACTTATGGAATATATCAAATAAGTTTTTTAATAATGAATCATACATGTTTTGAATAAGGATATATTGTAATTTAAGTTATTACGAAGACTCAAGATAATACTTGATAAGGCCATTCAAATGTTAGGAATGTGACAAACAAGATACATCTTGTGATATATGTGGGATAAATGATGGTTTTCAAATACTTGTTATATGAACCTTCTTGTAATTATTTTTTTTGTATTATAAGGTTGGATAGAAGTATTTTAGATAATCATAAAGGATAGAATGGATTATTTTTGGCATCAGATATAATTTCGTAAGGATATTTGTTTTGATATGTTATAATAGTTTAGTTTTAGAAAAAGGACACCCCATAGGATGGGTGACAACCCATCGTGTCAGACAAGGATACGGGAATAGAACCCACACCCAAAGTGAGACATTCTTTTATCACCTACCACTAGCCTACCAGAAGTCATTAGCTATTATATGTTTGTTTTATTTTATTTAAGTGGTATGGAAGATGAAGTATATGTCCATTTTTTGAACCATATACGATTAATCTCATCATAAATAGACTTATCTATATTTGATAACTTGTGCTAACAATTTTGTGGTAGAGACCGATGGAATGATCTATCATTCTATCGAATGATCTAATAACACCTCAAGAATGAAAAAATTCAACTTCATTTCATTAAATTATATATAAAGTTGAAATTTTTCATGGCCCAAATAATGGTGAGATTTAACCAAAATAAAGTATTTATTATCATGAAAACATCATCATCTTTAAGGAAAGATCTTTAAAAAATGATATATTTGTACCTTGTTATCTAATGAATAATATGCTCCCTTAAATCATCACAGATTTATGGATTTATTTTAGTTAACACTATCCAAACCTTGTTCTCTATCACTATCCATCAAAACAAGATGGTTAGATTTCTCTTACATATCATTGTATTCAATTCTCACAAATGTTATACTATGTGGAAGATCAATGATTATTTAATTGGGGTAACAATTATTTTTCAAAATTTTCTTTTAAAAATTAAGTTTTAGTATTCCATTTAACAATATGGGATTTCATGAATGAAACGTTCAATAGGTAAACAATTTATAACCCCGATGAATTTTGAGGGAAAAAATCATTTTAAGGGGTTAGAATGTGACACATCAAGATTTCATGAGTTAGATTCTTTTTAATTTTTTGGATTTATTTTCTTATATGATACACCATTTTCATCTTACACTATACCCAACACTGTATTAGTTTTCAGCATACACAAAATTATTCTTGACTTATTTTATACACAATTTAAAGTTATTTTGATAGAATTCATTTCACATAACACTAAGTATAGATTTTTTACAATGTATAAATGAAATAAGTTTGGATTATTTTATGTACAACACCAAACGAGGCTTTCACTACATGCAATACTAACTAGGTCCGCGTCACACGCAAGAGGGGCCATCCTAGACAGCTTGCATTGTAAGGAATACTGAGTTTTAATAAACCACGATATATTATTAACATATTCTTATTTAATGAGATATAGACTAGCCATTATAAAAAATTATTAAACACTTTTTTAATTTTATAACACTAAAATTCATCTTATGTATAAGAAAATATTAAAATAATTAGATTAATGATGTATTTTTCCAAAACAATGTTTTTTGCCGCATTTAGAAGTAGTACCAATTTTAAATCTATTTTTGGACACATTTATAAGATTAATTTGAAAAAAAACTTTTTTTATTGGAAGCAGGATATAAAATTTTACTTTGGCTGATTTTTTGATATTTTCCGGATAATTTTCATATTTTTTATGAATAGTAAAAATATGATATATTTTAATTGAAAATAAATTTTTTCATTGACATAATTTATATGATTAAAATATATTATTGATTTCTTTAAAGTATAAATATAATATATTTTTGTATTTTAATACAATGTTTTTTAATTTCATTAATTTTACATTGAATTCATAGTAAAATCATTTAAATATTTTTCAATGTTTTATCTACTAAACAAAAAACCATTTTTCCCCACAACAAGATTAAATTTAAATTAATTATTGAGTCTTATGTGTTATGAATTATGAAAAATGGATTCCATATTTGGAATCAGTCATTCCAAATTATGTTAATATGCTACCTTTATTTTTGGGCATTATGAATTCTATCCCTGGTAATTGTTTTTATTAACATGATTAAAGGTAAATCAGGTAATTAATGGTAAAAAAATAATATTATAAAATTAAATTACCAATAATAAAATTCTTATAGTTTAACTAAATTCAAGCCTTTTCATTTATTTTTTAAAATGGAATATCTTAATGGACACTTAACTATGAATATGACATGAATATAAAAATAATTAATGAATGTGAGAAAATGTCACACTCTCATTTTATATAAGTATATTAATATTAATTTAGGGATTACTAGGGAATAAAACCAACTATAGTTAGTCTCCAGAACAATAATAGAATTACCTACATCATAGATATTTATTTATAATTTTTTGACATTAAATATTTATCATTAATGACGACTCAATAGTTATGTAGAAGTAATTATTTTAATATAAATATCAAAAAATGATATTAAAAATATTAAAATAAATATAATTTTAGTGAATTAATTTTTTAAAATAATTTTACGGATGCCTTTGACATGTTATTTATTTTTTAATTGAGTTTTTAAGAACATATATATGTGTTATACTATTTCTAAAAAGTCAACTAATGAATAGGGTCAAAATTTACACTATTTGTATTTTAAATAAATAATATTTTATTAAATTATATAAAATTCAAAAAAATATAAAATTATTCTAAATAATTTTTAAGAAGTTAAATATGTTATAAATGGTCCATTTATAAGTATTTAGGTATTGTTCTGTGAATATATTAATTCATAGTAAATAAAAAGACATGTTTCCATGGTAAGAGTTAAAGGAATTAATTTAGTGTAAATCAAAATTATAAGGTTTAAAATAAAATAAAAAAATGTCCAAAAAAATTATTGGATGAATAAGATTCAATAATTAAGATAAAAGGATCAATTTTTAGTTGTTTTATCTACAAATGTACATTAGAATAAATTATATATTATTAAAATCAAATATGGTTACAAAATATCACTATCTGGTATTTTAATATCTTTTATGTGTCCACATAGGTCCAAAATCAAGATATGATTGAATATAAATTTATATTTTGATATAAATGAAATCATTTTAATTATATCAACTTATTGTTATTTTTTTGATTTTATATAATTACCTTAAAATTCTCTTCAATTATAAAGAAATTATTATTCAATTAAAATAAAAATAGAATAAATGATATTAATAAGTTTAATTTTGTTGCATATTGGATTATTTATTGGGTATAACAAATTTAAAATATAAATATGATATATTATAGACATGTTAATGCATTATGTTATAATTTTCACTTTGTATTATTGTATTTTACGTCAAATTAAATGAATAGTATTAAATTTTTAAATAATAATATCATATTAAATTAACGTATTATTAAATTATTTAAAAAACACAAAAATGTTAAACAATAAAAACAGGATAAGATATGGTAGAAAATGTATAATAAATTACATTTACAGGGAATTTTTAATTATTTATATCATGAATACTTTTATTATATTTTAATATTTTGAGAGTTTCCAAAAGTGCCCCCCTCTTCTCTTATAAAAAGGCATCTCCTCCTACATTTTTTCACCCCTCATAGAGACTTATGGCTCAAAAAATCCCTGAAATATTCTTCTATAAATATTCATAGTTAACTTCATGAGGTCCTAATCTTCCAAAAACTCAAACCATGGTGTCCCTAAGAAGAGATCCAATTGAAGTCCAATGATGAAGAAGTAATTCATTTACAAATTAAATTCAATTTTTGTATTCTTATACTTTCCATTTCTATTATGATTAAATAATAAAGTAATAAATCAAGTATATTATTCATTTTTAGAAGTAATTATAATTTTGGGACATCTTTATCACTCCATTTATCCATCATATGAATAAAAATATCACCATGCATGCTTACGTACAACTTGTCATCTCTACATCATTGGAAAATATGTTATTAAGAAATAATTTATTAGGATGAGTATAATAATGAATATAATGTATTTAAATAAAACATATAACATGATAATGGTTCTGTACAATTAATATACCACCTCATTATATTCCATTTAACCTACAAGATTATTATATCTTTTCTCGTGCATACGTACAACCTACCATTCCCACGACGAGCTTAGATTTTTTATCCACTTTAAAAATTAAAAAATGGTTATAAAACTTTTATGATGAGCGAAAATAATAATTATGAACTTAATTTTATGAATAAAATACATCCTAATGATAATGGGCATGACTTACATGACAAAATCAGATTGGGAAATTGAACCAGCTAACACCCAAAATAATTGTAATATTAATATACTTTTAAGAAAATGATATAATAAGATTATTTATGAAATAATAAATATTTATATGTTCTTGTTATAATTTAATAACCTGATTTAGCTATTGTACAGGAGGTGACCACACCCTCATCTAACGAAAAGTTCACAGTAAGGGATAACTTTTCCAATCTTGGTTTTTATCTAAGATTGTTTATTTGTAAGTATTTACAGGGGATATACTTGTTATCTTTGTCCATGTTTTCTAGATGTGTTTTCATAAGATTTTTAATATTATTATATGTATATTTAAAGTAATTTTTACCTTTTTTCTATTACTATGTGGTATTGATGGAATCATTCTTTTGTTTACCATGTAAGGTACTTTTTAACATTTCTGACAAAAGTAGAAGGAGAATATTTTTTTTAACTTGTACGGCATGAATGGATTTATGCTTTCATAATGATTTATTTCATTGAATATTTTCCTATAATTTGTCTATTATAATTTCATTTAAAACGTTATCTTCTAAAATTGTATGCTATTTTGAGGAAGGAAAACATTTTTAAAGAAGAATGTATATTTTTCTCTAGAGTTAATCTGTGGTGTTTTAGAAAAATTATTTTCCTTATAAGAATAAATAGGTTTATTTTTTATCCCTATTATTAATTTGAATTGATTGTGCAAATGATGGATTTATTTTTAATAAATCCATTTATGGATTATGGAATGATGGAATGATGTTTAAAAAACACCTTTTATTTCATGGGTTATTCTCTTGTGAATGTTTTTATGTTTTTTTGGTAGACAAAAGAATGATTTAATTATGAGAATGGTGGTACCTATATCACCCTCATATTTATTGGGTAATGATATATATCTCATGAGATAGACAAGAATAGAACGAAAAGTAAATATGGTTCAATAATACGTGGATAGAATGACTGGTAAACCCGGTTTAATAAGGGAATTTGTCCACTATGACGGTCTTGAGGGAAATGAATTGGAAACTATGGTAATCATACTATGTTATTATTATTTTTTATAGATAAATTCTTTATACTAATTGTATTCTACAAAATTTAATGTTCTTTTATGATCTATGCCTTACAAACTACCATGATTTATTTCATGACTAATGATTTTGATGTAGAAACTTTATGTTCATGTTTTCATGTTCAAATTTTTATGGACTGTTTCACGTTCTCCGTTTTTAACCTTGATAAGAACTTGAGATCACCCATTTTATGTTTTATTTTACCCATGATATAAATAAAGGATTTAGGTTAGAAAACAAAACAGTGTGATCTTTATTGGAGATGTTGATGATCATTCACCATGTTAGATGATGATGTTCCGAATTTCCAAAGACACAAAAATAATATAGTGTTTTGGAATCTGTTTGTGTCATGTATTAAGTATACAACAAAATAAATGTAATTTCCATGTTTTTCATGATGGGGTCATTATAGTTGGTATTAGAGAAGAGGTTTAGTTAACCATTGTAAACAGGGATTCAAAAACATTAGAGACATCCCTAGATATATTTCTAAGGATTCATCTAGGGATGTCCCTATGGATAAGTCTAACTATAGGTTACTATCCAATAATTATGGTAATGATCATGAATAACCTAGGATTAAACCTATGATGTTAGAGATTTAAAGTACCACCTTTGTTATGTTATTTTTTTTCTATGAGATGTGTTTCTCAAACCATGTTTTTTATTTCAGTTAATGGACAACACCAAAAAGAATTGGATTAACACTAAGTTTTATGAACAATATAGTGATTTTGGGAAATGAAATTCCATAATGACAGGATAGAATGATATTGTGATTATGATGAGTCATCTATCTGAATATATGATAAACAATGTGAGCTTTGGTGAAATTACTAACAAATCAAATTATATGAAGGTGATCTTTTTAAAGAACAGAGGAATAATTAATCACCTTTTGATATATTAAGAATAATGGATAAAAACATTGAGGAATACTTAAAATGGATGGTAAGATGTTATCTCTCTGGGAAAATTTCATAGAGTGATGAATTGATATGGAGATCAATGTCTCATCGTTGGATAACAAGTTCATTACCCAACTCAATTCCCAAACATAAGAATATACTTATAAGATAAGGAAGGGAATATTCCATGCCTACAATTAAAGTGGTAGGATTGAATTATTTATTTGAATCCATGAATGATGAATGATAAATTATATAAGAATTATCTATTTAGGTTTTTCAGTAAGGATTCTGAAGAATATGTTTAATAGTTATAATGGTTAATAAATTTGATTCGAGAAAAATGTGATATTCCTAAAAATCACATGATTAAGGGAAGGATAACCAATAATATGAGCATGATGTATAAATAATTATATTTTGATAACTATTTTTTGGAAGATATCTATTACCTTGGAACAAGTTAAAGTCTTTTTGATATGTGGGTTATTTTATCACAGATGATGTATAAAAAATTTCAAGACTTGATGAATATATCAAATACATTTTGGAATAAGGAAACATGAATGTTTTGAATGAGGATATATTATAATTTATGTTATTACCATGACTCAAGTGAATACATAATAAAGCCATTAAAATATTTGTAATCTGACTGATAAGATATATCTTATCATATATAGAGGATAAATGATGATATTCACAATTTTGTTATATGACCTTTCTTGTGATTGTTTTTTGTACTGTGAGTTTGGATAGAAGTTTTTTAGCTAATTCTAATGGTTGGAATGGATTATGTTAAACATAGGATATTTTTTTATGTATAATTTTTTTTTTGAATTGAAAACATGGCTCTCCAAATGCGTGGTCGAAAAAATGGTTTGAAATTAAATGCAAGACAGTTCAAATGTTTAGTTTTATTGAGATGATGTTTTAGTATATCACATTTTTCATTTGTTATCTAGGTTTTTATGATATTAATTTGAGATCCCAAAACTGTCCCCCTTTTTATGTGTTTTTTGTTCATTTATGGTGAGGAATTCCTTATAGTGGGTGTGTTTTTGGAAATTAACCATCAATTTACTAAAGTATTTTTTTGGTTTCTTGATTATGATTGGATTTTAGTTAGTGATGAACCCTAGAACGGGAAGTATAATCTTGTAATTATTCGAAGTGGTGGTTATGTGGATCTTTATAGTGTGAGAATAATGGGGTTATGGCATGAAGGTGGGTTTTGTGTTCCATGTAGTTGATTCAAACCCTCTAGTGGTTAGGTTAGAGGTGTGTTGTTTTTGAAAACACCCAAGGATTAGATGGGTTATTTTTTGTGTTTACATGGTTTTTTGAGGCATGGATCTTGGAGAGAGTATCATTCTAATAGAAATGTTGTAAAATGGCTATGATTATCAACAGTTATATCTATAGGGGTTAGTGAAATGATTTGGTTTTTAAATCATTTAGAGGAATGTGAGTGGGTTATTATCTGTTCTATTGGAGGGATTTGAGTATGAAATTTACTATAAAAGATATTTTTTTGTGTGTCACATAGGTTTTAAATACCTTATATGGATATTCATGATCAGTATAGAACTAATCATACAGATTTTTTTGGGTTGTGTGGGTATTTCATTGTATATTGGGGGAATGTTATTGGAAATCAGACCTTTCATATGTTAGATTAATATTAAACATAGTGGTTCATCACATGAAACATGCACTCAGCTTATGAATGTGAATCTATTAATATTCATATAAATATTTTTTTGGGATTAGTGTAATCCTTATCTATTTAATTTGGACTGGGAATCAAGGATGATCCTCAATGTTGGATAAAGATTCTCTCTATTCCATAGAGTGAATGAAAATATGTGAAACATGGGGGTTTTGAGACGTGATAAGAGGTATAATTCTAATTTAAAAAGTTCAATCTTCTTTTGGATGATTAATTTGAACATTTATATAAACCATATGTATTCAAATCTATCACTGAAAAAATGAATTTCATTGAAATGTTTGGAAATGATATTATTTTCTTGTGGCTATTTTTTATAGGTAATTGAGAGAATTTATATACTCATTAAATTATAGATTCCCTAATTAACTACACGAGGGATCAGATGTGTTAAATATGTAAAGATATCAACATTGTGTGTTTATCTGGAGGAATGTGGTGGAATTATTGTGGGCTTCCATGTAATTTTAGAAAATTTCTTGAATGAGTGATGTATGATCATGATGATCATTTTTAATTCTTTATTGTGTGTTTTGGAACAATTTAGATGAATCAATTTTGGTGGTGGATCATAAAAGAAATTTGTGGCCCCTATATGGTAGATTATCATTTGTTGAAGAAGGGATAATGGTAAAATCATAGTATAGATAGGTCTAGATGATGATAAGGTTTATTGGTTCCACTAAAAGTAGTGCATGGTTTATTATTTTATGGATATGGTATGGTATTTTAATCATTTGTTGATAGATATGGTGATTTAGATTGTATTTTTGGATGGGGGTTGTTATTCCTTAAGAGTTAGTCCATGTTGTTGCTCCAAAACTAGTAATGAGAATCATGCATGTAATGTATGTTTTGTTAGGTATTTGGGATTGTTACACATGATATTAATGTAGTGGGTTGAGAATCCACATCTTTATGATAAATTATTCTATAGAATTATCATTTTCAAAATGATGAAAAGATGTAGCAATGTATTAATAGAATGATATAGTGAAATCATATTGACCTTCTAAAAGGGGAGGTGATTAAAAATGGTTTAAGTAACTTCATGGTTGGACATGATTATAGTTCATAAAATGTGGTTCAATAATGTGTTTCATGGTTAATGGTTTAGTGGTGGTGTTTGCGGTGGAAAGTAGTTAGTTTTGTGGTTGTTGAGTTGAGGATAATTAGTAACACTTGAAAAAAGGTCTCCAATGTAGTTTTTTTGGAATGGATGACTGATAAGATCTTATCATTAGTGTTTGAAAAATTCAAGAGGCAAGGTATCTACATGGAGGTACACAATTGACCAACATGTCATTATGTTGTGGTATTTGTGATAAAAATATCATCGAGAGCTGTAAATGATCCCATAAAGTATTGGAAGGTGTGATTGATGTATGATGATTGTTCTGGGGGTTTTTATCAAAATTGTGGATTCAGAATATATAGAATTAGAAATCATTACTATTAATGTTGTTGGATGGTTTGATGATCCTCGTAAGGAACAAGTTATCCATTTCTATAAATTTTTAGTTCTTCTCATTTGTTTCAATGTTCAGAATAAAATTATTAGATTTAATTAGTGTGGATTGATGGTGTAGAGTGTTCTTTAGTTCAACTTGATCCATGAATATATTATTATTGTAGTTTTTAGTGCATTTAATCTGATGATATATTTCAATAAAATTGTGATGCTATTGTGAATTTATTAATCAACGGTGGCTGATTATGAGATTCTATCATCGAATAGTGTAATTTAGCAAGGGAATTTTTATAGGATTTCATCATAGCTAAGTTAATTCATGGTATGTATCATAGAAAAAAAAATCTTGTTTCACTACATCATTCCAATGGTGAAACATTTTTAGTTACTTGATTATTTAGGTGAATCTTGAAATGAGAAATATTGAAGGTTCCATTTTTTGATATTAACAATGACAAATAAATATAACATACTGTCATGTTTCATGGGAGCGGTAAGGACAATGTGTATATTATCATAAGTTGAAATTATGATTTGGAATCATGAATATTTATTATTGATAATAAAATGAGTGTTGTGGTTGATTTTTGTAATAGGATATGATAAAAGGTAGTGCCTCTAATTCGAGTGCGATGGATAAATGGATATCTTTGAGATGAGGCATTAGAGAAGGATTGTGTTTTTGTTTCTAGGGGTAAGGTTATTCAGATGAAACCCTTGGCGACTCTTATCAAGGATTATAATCCACCACAAGGGGATTTTTTAATACATATCAATTTCTATAGTGTGTTTGAAAATAAAATTTTCCTCCCATTAGGTATATCATACTAATTTTTTTAGTGGTTATGGGAATAACATATAGATATGATTAGGGGGTGTTGGATTATACTTATATTTAAAAGAATCGCTATGTAGGAATTCATGGTGAAACATAATGTCTCATGATATATAATAGTTGAGTGAGGGAATTAGAGGGGGTTTTATATAATGGTTAATTATGTGATCTATATGTTGATGATTTTAAATGAATTTGGGTTTTTATAAAATTTATATACATGGAAATTCATTTAGATCCAATATATTTTACATCCACTATTATTTATCAATCATATCCTAAACTAGGCTATATGAGGGGATCATTTTTAGTTATTTGGAATCCATTCCACTATTTCATTGGTACATAAATTATTATTCATTATTATTTATTCCCGTCCATAATTCTAAGACCATCCATGTACAAAATGAATCATTCTTTCTCTAGTTCTTTTCTAGGATTTTGTAAACCATAATATCCAAATGTCATGGTGTGATTTTTAGTTATTTAGGGTGTTTGACATGTTTATGGTGGAATGTATAGTGATTTGGACCCTTCATGATTGATCTAGGATGTTATAGCCTGTTAGATATTTAGATAAAATTTTAGACCATAATATTCATGGGGATGTTGTGTGTATCCTTCTGATACCATGGTTTCTGGTGTTAATGATAGCATGTGAATCTTGTATTAGTGTAGTTACTCCCCTGGAAGTGTATTTTGAAATTTTTTCTTTAAAAATAATGACCAAAATCCTTATGATGGGTTTGGAGGTAATTTTTACACTTACACAAAAAGAAAGGGATAGTTTATTTTTTGTTAGGAAAGGAGATTAATAACTTTTTTTATTACCTAAGGGTTTGAGAAGTGAATTCCTTTGAATAGGTACCTTTAATAGATTATAATTAAACGTGTACTTGAGGGTATAATTATTGGAATTTTTTTCTTGACTATATTCTCTTAAAAACAATTTTTTGGGTTATTTAAGTGGTAGAGTAGTGTTCTAGGATGTTATTTGGGTTCGTATGGTGATGCAGGATAATCATAAATTTTTAACTATTAGTTTTAAATTTTATTATTGGATTACCTTTAGAGAGATGGTTCGATCTTTTTGTGTTGGAGGTGATCTTCATGACTCAGAAATTTTCCAGGATAAGATTGTGAAATAAATTTTAATAAAAATTGATGCATTTTTTCAATTTGTGTTCATCCTCTGTAGAGAATGTGTGGATGGGCGAGTGTTATTATTTGAAATCTATATATCCTTTATTGATGGGTCAATGTGACTTGATTCTTATATTCCAAACATATGTGGGTACGTGTCAATGAGACTTCACCATTACCACCCTATATTCTACACAGATGGGTTAGTGTGATTACCTATGAAATCCCTAGAACATGCAAATAAGGGATAGTTTGTCTTGCGGACTCCTCAATTAATATATATGGATTGTTCATGGTGCCTGACTAGGCTATGAAATTAGTGGATGGTGTGGGCCATGTGATGAATGAATTACATAGGATAAAATGGACATTCCTTTTATCAATGTGATGGAGAAGTTAAGACCGTCGTTTACAAAGATCTATTTAGTTTATGATTACCTAGAGAGTTATTTTATTTTTATGTATTTACATCATGTATTTGTAAAAACTTATATATGATTACTACACATATGTTATGGATGCATAAATGTTTTCTACCATGTTTATCCTCACACTCTTCATGGGTATCTCAATGCATATATAGACTCATTATGTACATAGATTTGGATAAGTTCATGGCCCCTTATTAGAGATTTTATACAAGTGTAGCAGGATGGCCAATGAGATTCAAAAAAAATATCTAGGTTCATATTAATTATTTTATTATGTATTTATTTTTAATTTCTATCATATATAGGTCTTCATCGTGTTAGCATCTATGTTGAATGGTGTACAAGATAGTGTCTTCCATATTATATAACATGCAATATTATTATTTTCACTTCATTGACTATTTCATTCTAATATTTACTCTAATTATTTATTCAATTGTTTTTTTAATATTATTAGATTTCAATTTTTAGTGTATAGTCACCCCAGGGGGACTCCTAAACAAATGTTTATAGTTATCCACATCCTAGCTAAATGGAGGCATGCCTGAGTTTATGTTTAGTCCTAAGTGAGGGATTTATAATCTTGGTTGGAGGGGGGAGTCGCACTCAACTCATTAAATCAATCATTTTACCCCTTTATATTAATTATATGTCTATAAAGATACTATATCAATTAATTATTGTACAATGAAGATTCAATAATTATAACACCATTGTTTGTAATTTTCCTGGATCCCTGCTCTGCAAATGTATACTCAACTGTATATTAACACACATATTTGAGATTTTATTAGAGATTCCTACTAGACCCACCCTTCATCTGAATTCATTCTTCATACCTTTATGAACATTTTTAAAATTCAAATAGAAGTTATAATAATTCATGTAGTTCCTTTTAAAGTAAAAAACGAACCTTACTCGCCTATGGAGGATGAATAAAATAAATTCATTTTAGTTAGACTAACTCACCACAAAGATGGATTACATTATGAGTCTCTATTCATTCCTAATTTTCTTCAAAATTACTCAAATTGGAAACCTTTAGAATCTGTATAACCTAATAAATCAAATGTATAAATTTAAATTCATTATTTAACATTTCCATTACACCCCCTCAGATATTTTTTATAATTATTTTTGTGGAAAAATGAAGAATTATGAGTTCCAATAATCAAAGTTTTACAACTACAATTATTTATTATAACTTCTATATCAATGAAATTCATCAGTCCATTAGAATACATTCAACAAATTATAATGAGAAAAAAAAAACACTTTATCTCCTATAAGTCCCTAAAACATGTTATCTTAATGATCATTGATGATATCATTAAAAAAAATTTCTATAGACAAATTTAAAATGAAATTAAATAAGTGGTCTATTATATCAAGGAATCCCCCTCTTACCAAAGTATCACAAACTCCCTCTCTATGTACTTATTTTATTTTTCTATAGAACTAATGATAAAAAATTTCTATGTATGGAATTTGTGCATATTTTCTTTCAAAATCGTCTCCATATAGTTATGGAAATATTTTTTTGGAACATTAGTAGAAAAATTCAATTCAGATGCCATGCATTTCTAAAGAAAATAAATTATTTATTAGATTTTCTAAAAAATATCATAAATATCACTTGATAATTAATAAACATAGAAGGAAGGTAGAGTATACATTATAATTCTTTAATTATGAAGAACCATTTAAACTATATCCATCTAACAAGCCCATTAAAAATTATTGATCAAAAGCATGATATTTTTCTTCAAATTTAGATCCACTAATAATTTTTTAAGAAAATTGTCTATATCCTCAATATATGTTTGATAAATTTCCTTTTTATTTATTTTATAAAATCATAAAATAAAATAAAAAATTTAACTCTATATTTTAATTATAAATAAATTAATTACTACTCAACACAATATCAATAATATATTAGATAATCATATTTTAATTTTTTTTAATAATGTAATAAAAATTTATAAAGGTTGTATGGTATTATTTGGGATAAAGAGATCAAAAAATTTTAAGTCATTAATATCTTAATTTCATTTATTAATGGTTCACCAAATCATCTGAAAACCATGAAATGCCTAAATCAAATTATCCAAATCCAATTTATTTTGGAGTTCATAGCTTGCAAAACCATGCAAATTAGTTGTGAGCAATTTACATTTAATATTATCCCTATGAGGACTTACATTTCCTCAAATGTAACAGATATATAAGCAATATTGATGAAAATAACACTAAATTATAAAAAAATAAATAATGAAATCACAAAACCAATTTTTATATAAAAAATACCCACAACGAAACCCATGAAAATATTGACTGGATTAAAATAATAGTAGGCTAAAAATTAATCATACATACCCCATTGAGTTTATATTATATTATTTATAATATATATTTAGTCCCAAAATAATAAAATTTATCCAATAGCACTTTGTAATGAATTTTCCAATGTAATTATATCTCAACAACAATGTTGAAAAATCATAAGGACTAAAGTACATTAAAAACATCCATAGGTATAAATTATGTATCATGGTTATTAAACATACATATTGTGAGGAGTTTTATTATATGAACTCAAAAAACAATGAATCAAAAATCTTCCAAGAATCCAAAATTATGTATCCATATGTTTTATATCCACAATGTAAAATAAATTCAATATTTTTTATCTATGTAAACAAGGAATAAGAAATAAAAATAATTTAAGAATCATAATTTTTATATAAAGGAACGAAATTATATTTATAGAAAATATATTTTAATATTAATAAATATGAAATGATATTGGATAGGAATTTATGTTGATATATCCTCAAATAATCCAAATTCTGATTAATTCCACACAAGAATATGACAGAAAAAATTCTATAAATTCCATTTAAATATAACAGAAAAAAATTCTCTATAAATACATGTGCGTGATTAGGGAATGAGATAATTCCTCATATGATACCTCTATGAATATGTGAAATTCCTTTTATTGGATAACTCAAAATGATAGATTGAAATATATTTACAAAATACAATTTTTACTATTACATAATAATTAAAATAAATTAAAATTATACATCATCACCCAATACAATTTTACATTAAAAAACAGAAAATTGCTAATAAAAACAAAAGGAAATAAGGAAATACATATAATTAATAGTACTAGATAAATAATGAAATTGGATATTGACCTTGTGTTTGTAATGATTTCATAACACCCAGGTCTGTAGAATCCACTACTCAACTATGATTTTTAATTTCAAACAATTAACCTAACATGCCACAACTAACCTTATTGGATAATAATATACTAGATTATGATTTAATAAAACATCCCAAACATTATCTAGAGCATAATCATTAACATGTGTGAAACATATACATGATTTAGATCACAATATAGAATATCTCCTAGGAGTACCCAAAACAGTTTAAAAAATATATAAATTAATCATGGAACACATTATGATTATAATATATGATTACATTTATGAAATTATCTATTTTATATGTATTTCACGATATGAAACCAAGAACATAAAATAATCAATAATATGTGCAGATAAAATATAAATATTTAAGTATGAACATTAAAAACTATCTGTTGAATTAGCATGAATGAATAGAAGAATCATATCAAATAAATATATGAATAATGAAAATAATGTTTAAATTTAATATGAAGTAAATTAAATTAGTATAGTGAAAATTAAAAATATGAAAATTTATTTTTTAGTAAAGTATTATTGTAAACATTAACTTTTTATGCATTATACATAACTATTTTATTATAAAATATTATTAATTATGATAAAATATTATTGATATTAATAGAATTTTAACATAAATATATTTTTTAAGTGATATAATATAGGTATTGTAATAATAAATATTTTAAAATGTAAATTTTCTATAAAACAATTGTTTCTATTATATATTGTTATGTTATTCAAAAGATACTTTTTTAGTATATATAATTTATAACTAATAAAATAAACATAATTATTTAATTTTACATTAAACTAATTGAATTAAATTGTTTTTTTATTTTTATAAAAGATTTATTTTTAGTTAATTTATATGTTCTTTGTGAAAATTACAATTTTTATGATTTTTTTAATTTTTTAGTATAAGAATATTTGTTTTGAAAAAAAAATATCATAAGAAATATATATAGGGAATTAAATTATGTATTAGAATATATTATTTGACCTTCAAAATCCAAAACCCATTATTTTTAAATCCAAACTAAAATGTTAGTGTAAAAAAATATTTTTTGTCAATTATTTGAATCAAGTATTTTCTAGGTGATATTTGGTTTTAGTTATACTTTATTTACCATACATTTTATTATATTTATTATGAATAAATTATATTAATTTAATTGAAAATTTTAATAAAAATAAATTGTCACATCTATTTTAAACTAATAGAATTTTTTTAAAATTTATTTTTACACATTATATACACAAGAATAAATATTATCTTTTCAATATCTGGGAAATTTTATGTTATAAATGATTTAAAATCATAAATAATAAGGTTATAATTTATAATAAGGGGTTAATATTAATTTTTATTATTAAAATTAAATATAATTTATAAAAAATAATTACCATGGTAAAAGTAAATATATTTAAACGGATAAAATTAAAATAATAATATCCTAAAAACATTCAATGTTTTATCTAAAACACGTGGTTAATGCAAGTTTCGAAAAAATACCCACATTCCCCTACTATGTTTCCATTTTTAATCTATTGACCATGGAATAGTATCTTCAGATTCTTCAAAATGATATATATTCTCCGTAAACTACCCTTATATTTTCATATAATTTGGAAACCCATTAAGCACCTCAAGACTAACGATACCATTGAAATCGTACATGAAAAAAATACAAAATACTTGATCATTATTCTTATCACATATTCGCAACTCTCTATGAAACATTAGTTAGCATATTTCATTCATTTTTTAATGAATTCTAATTCTAATTATAGTCCACGATGTGAGTATCTACATCATCATAGTGATTCATTCTAAATTGATATTATCCTAACAATATATAAAAAATTTAGTATAATTAAATTATTATACTTAAATTTAGATTTATTTATAAAAAATAATTTAATTTCTTTTCCATGCCCCAAGAAAAACCGAAACACCAATCATGTGTACGTGTAGACTACCATCACTATTACATGAAATGGTTTTCTTTTCATCACCACCTTTCAAGGTTAGTATTATGAATAGATTTTATTTATATTTTATTTATATTTTATAGTTATAATTCAGAAATTATAATTTGTCATGTATGATTTTTCCATATATTCAATAAGAAATTGAATAATTAATCATTTTCATGTGATGAATAGCAAATCATCTAATGAAAAATTTATGTTTTCATGACTATCCATTATTAATTACTCTTTTAATGGATTTCATGAATATATATTATTTTTATGAAAAATTTATTACTGTATATATTTCAAATTATCATTATCTAACTACATAACCATAGTAATTAAATCTTTATATCATGTTATAAAACTTTCTACTTAACTGCCTATGTAAATGATGTTATTTCATAAATTATAATGGGATGTCACATATTGATTATATAATAAAATAATGATATATTTAATATAATTAAATTTTTATTTAATGGGTTTTTAATATTTAAAATACATAATTGTATATAAACATTCATTGTTTAAATATTTTAGGGATACACAATCCTTATACATAAACCAAATGAAACATATATCTCACTTCTTGGGTTATGTAATTTTAATCCATCCTCCTTCATTCTCTCGAAGGATAATGATAATTGTATTCTAATATTGTAATATTAATAATCTAATTTATCTATATAATATAAAAGATAATTTTTTTATAATTTTACATTTGATGATATCCACCTAGAAAACATGTTATTCGATTGGCATAGGTAAATGTATTGCAATTCCATAAGTTTTTATTACAATATTAGTGATTTTTGACATGTTGACTCTGTATTGTTTGATCATATAACTTTTTTTGAATGGGTTGTGATTATGTTAAACCTTTTATTAACATAAGGAAACTTTTTATATTATTATTGTTGTTATTAAAATATCTATGGATATTCAAAAGTACCCTATATATTTATTAAACGTCCACCCTCATCCAATGGATGAGATATGATCATGTTATCCACTTATTATTTTCAAGAAAAGTATATGTTTTCTATTATGTTTTTATTCATGTTTAGAATAATATTTTATTGATGACATTGTGTTGTTGAACCACTTACCTACATCCCTCAGATGGGTTATGTTCATGATATATATTTTATTTACATGTGGAAAATTAATGTCATCCTTAATGTTGTTTTAAATTTTTTAGGATTATTCAAAAAGTAGAATATAAAATTTTATTCATTTTTTAACATGATCAATGAAGTGTAAATAAATTGGAAATGTGTGGGTCCTGATATTTTATTGACCAAGGATTTATTAATAGGTCCAATGAGATAAGCTAGTTTTTATATTTTTTGGTATACCATCCCAAAAGAAGGCATTTCTATGAAGCTAAGATCATGATGTATAAGATCAAGATTTTTTGTATCTTATAATATTGAATTAGTTGTCCAATATAGTGAATTTCATCACTAAATTAGTAGTTAATGATATGAATGTTATATATTTATTTCCATTATTATCTCTGGGTAAATTATGCTTTCAGTTTCACTTTATTATCGAGTTATTTTTTAATATATAATCCAACCATAATATTAATATCATTTTTATACACTGATTATAATATTTTTTTTTATTTTCCATTACAGATACCTTGAGCTAATCCCTACTTATGTTTCTAGTTCCTTTAACTATGTATAAATGTAATAAAGAAAAAATACCTCATAAGATAACTCATGTTAATAATATTTGTGTATAAGTTAAATATATTTTACAGTCTTCTTAATATCTTATAATCTAGAAAAAATATTCATATGTATATATAATATTGTTGTTTTTTTGTTTATTTTTTTCCGAATTAAATAAATCTCAAAAACAAAAAGTTATTTAGACATTATGTAATGGAGTGCGTTAACCATGCCATGTAATAATGAGACTATTATGTGAGAGAATATAGCACATGAAATTTAAAAAACATATAAAGTAAGTGTTTATGAGGACTTGATTCTAGAGAACATGTTTAAGATTTCATAATTTGTATCAGAACTTAGGGTTCAAAATATTAGAGATTATAATGATATCAATTCACGATTATTTGATATTTATAAATTTAATCATTGTTACCTAAGTTATTTTTTAACCTATTTTTTTAGTATATATAACACTTCTAGTTATTTGATATCATAACAAATATATTGGTGTTTAGGATAAGAAATTGTGAGTGAAAACCCTATGGAAATTTCTATTGTAAATGAATATGTATATGAAAACCTCAAGATGTTTTGGTAAAGTAGATGCATTATGGTTTTCCAAGAAAGTACATCCCTGCTCGGTTACTAGAATATGCACGCATGCTAAATTATAGTTATATATAGTGTAATGATATTTAACAGGGAATGTTGGGTACTAACTCAAACATTACATATTTTACAACAAATAGTTCTAAATATATACATTGTTATAAAATTATAAGCACTCGAACATAGAAATTACAAAACCATGAGTAGTAGTTATGGACATAATTTATTTAACATTAAGGATCTTTTTTGGTTTTTTGGTTTAGAAAATTTTGAAATAATTCATTTACGTCAAAACATAAGAAAAAATGGGATACTAATAAAAAATATAAAATTTTTCATAACAAAAATTTTAATAATAAAAACATGAAATCAATTGAGGAAATTTTTTCACAAAATTGATCGTGGATTATCTTTTTTTATAACCCATCCTTAAACCATGTAAATAATATTTTAAAACATGGATTGAACACAAAAATATTATTAAGGGATATATAAATAAGGATAGAAATTAATATATAATGAATTATTATAAAAATAAGAAATAATTTTCCCAAAGACATACTTCTCACCTAGTTAGTATCATATAGATACTCTATGAAAGCAAGATATATCCCTAAATCATAAAAAACATAAATAATAACATACAGGTAACGTAGGGATTTACTTACCTAATATTTTAACCATCATGGATGTGATATGATTTATGACACACACAACTAGATTAAAAAGTAACCCAAACATCTACCTTACAATGTAACCCTCACAACAATCTTATGTTGTAACCATCACAGTGACACTTGGAGTAACCAAACGAACATACTCCAACATAAAATTACATAATGAATTTTATGGATATATATGTCCCAAAATTCATCATAAAAAATCCTATTAACCGTAACATAATCATAAAATAATATTTTCTCTATAAAAACATCCATTTTCAATTATATAAAAATTGAAGTTTGGAAGAGGATTTTAAAAGAAAAGTCCCTTAAAAATACCATATAAGAGAAGTGAGAATTTATAAAATGAAAGGGATGTATTTATAAACTATAAATCCATATAATACAATATAATATAATCAAATTTCAAAACAAAAATAATCTTACTACCAAATAATTAATGAATTATATGGATAACCTTAGGAATTGAAATTGGGTTAAGAATTCTCTTACTATTGGTTCATTTTTATTAGAAAGTGTTAAAAAATCTTGTATAATGATCCAAAGAGTGTGATTAATATTTACAAGAATTTTTTTTATTATAACACATTATATTATCATTTTATGATATCATTCCACACATTAATTAATTATGTTTTGTTATCTTCAATATTTCACGTTCATTCTTTAGATGGTTTCCTTGGACGGTTCAAAATATATTTTCTTGCAGAATAAATGAGAAAAAATAAAAAATTGGAATGAAATGATATTAATATGTTTCAATAATATAAAATTATATCATAATTTTTTTCAGATATGATGATGAATCATTAGATAAACATTTAATGATATTCATTTATATTATTTTCGCTCTTCTTCGATAATCATAAACAATTTTCCTTATATAATTTTATATTGTGGTTATATATTAATTATGAAAAATAAATAGGTTATATAATAGAATATGAAGTCTATTTCAACCAATAATATGGTTTTATGTCAATCCATAAAAGTGTTTATGGAAATTGAAAACACATCATCCACAAAGTTAGTAAATCGACACAATTTGGATGATGTTTTTATATTTATAATAACACGGATAAGGGAAGTAGAATGGAAATTTAAATTTACATTAACCAAATTAAATTATATTTTATATAATATAATTTATTTATAATTCCTCTTAGATATGTGTAGGTTCAGATATTATAAGAAAACAAAAATTATTGAAATTAAATTAAAATAATATGAAAGATGATTTTTACCACTGGAATTATACTCCCTAAGAACCTCCCAAAATTAATTGGTTTTGGCCTTTTTTTTGATACCATAAGGTCTTGGACATGGTTAAGAGGACTGGGAAGATGATTGGGTAGAAATTTTACATGGTTTAAAGCTTTATGTGTGGGAGGAGAAGAGGGGGTGAGGGGTTGTATTTTTTATGGCTGAGGGGGGGGGTGTTGAATTATTTTAATGCCTATTTTTTTATTTTGATTAATAAAAGAAATAGTGTTTGTTTTTTTGACTAAATATATTCATTAGGGAATGTGATTTATAACTAAGGTTTATTACCTCATTGGAACATGAATCAGTAATTCAAGCATTTAGCTTATATTTTAAATTACATTATTTCACTATTAACAATAACTTAATGTATTTTAGAAAAATACAAAAAATACACCCTACAAATTTTTCTGATGTGTCGAATTCATAAATTATGTTCATTATTTGAAAATAATTTTTTGAATATAAGAAATATGATTTTAAGTAAAAACCTAATTTATTAAAAAAATACCAGTTTTAAAACTACAACTTGTTTTAAAACCCTTTCAAAAATGAATTAAAACATCATAAAATTATATTATAATAACAAGGAAATAATAATAAGTAAAGAATATATTTTATGAAGATATATTCTCTCTTAAATCATTATATTAATTTGAAAAATTTAATTTATTATTCATGAATCACAAAAATACCAACATCTAGTTATTAAATTTATATAAAATTATTTACTTATTCCATTATATAAATATATCATCTTTTCACTTATAAGAAGGATAATTTTTTTATAATTTATTAGGTGAGGTTACTATTCTATTATCCAAATCACTATTACAAATGTCCATGTTACTATTCTTGAGGACAAATTATTATTCAGTCAGCATAAATTCCTTAATTATAATAAATAAAACTTATTTCATTTTAAACTTATAATGAATTTGAATAATTAATTATATAATGAAAATATTTTTTTTATAATTACCTGGGTTGTTATGTTGTCTCCACCTTCTATAAATTACATCCTCAAAATTTTTATTTACTTATTAATCAAGTAAGGATACCTTTCCCTCATAAAATCTTTATTATCCAATGTTTCTTCTCCAATCAAGTAGTTTCTCAACAAAAAACATATCCTAGAGAAATTACTTACACTGATGTAATTTCTCTATATGATCAAGAATATGAAAATGTATTTAATCATATGAAAAGTTCTATTCCAACTGAATTACTTTTGGGGGCTCAAAAAATGAGATGAATCTGGGACATAATTTCACATCATCGAAACAGGTTAAACATTGTCTAACAGAGATAATCTGAAAGGGAAAGCTACTCGATATGAGACTCATAAAACATTATCTAGAATTTCTCAAGGTATAATGAACCATGGAATTAGATTTCCCTTTTCACCAAAACACATATCATATTTATAGGGGATATTCGTAAAAAACATGATCATCTACCTCAAAATAAATTCCTTTCCTCCTTTTATGTACATAGATTTTCTACCTTCTCGGAGATTTCCTCAAGTGTTTCTGGATCATTATCACTTTTCTCATCCACTTCCTCTACTAATTTTGGTCCCACAAACTTCCTTTCACCGACTTCATCCAAAAAATATGGAGTTCAAGATAACATTTCATATAAGTCTTAAAAAGGATCTATATTTATTGTTAAATGAAAACAATTATTATATGAAAGATCAACTGATGAAATACACTGATCCTAACACCCCTAGTAATCAATGGAACAAGCTCAACGAATATCCTATAATGACTAAATTGTTCTCTGTGATTGAACATCATATTGAGGATAAAAGTCTATGGTGAAATGTTATTCTTTTTCCAAAATAATATGATAGCCTTTCCAAAAGATAAAAGTGAACCAGTGATCTTGGATAGATACAATGGGAAGAGGAACTCCAGGTTACCAGAGAATCTCTTTTAGGTACTGTCATGAAAGCAGATCCAATGACATGGTATCTCAAATAAAAAAATTGTGCATATTTAGTCATTTGGTCAACAATAAACCAAATCACAATGTTACCTCGATAAGTATTTTGGTAGTCCCACCATGAAGTCCATAGATATATTTTACCATTTATATTGTGGAATTGGAAAAGGATGAATCAACCACTTTTTAATTATTTCTCTGCATTAACCTACATACAAGTCAATCATTTCTTGATAAAATTTTCAATATCTCCCATTATTTAATCCCACTAGTAATTTACTCAATGGTCTCAATACATCATACTACATTAAAGATTAATTGAATATGGTGAACTATGAGTGTCACACAACAATTATTTCATCTTATGGGAATCACAAGGCATATATAATCTGTTTCCAAATCTCAAAATACAATCTGTGTCAACATTAAATTTTGGAAACATTCCATTTATCACCAATTCTACCCTTTTATACATCTGATGGCCTTCTATATATTCTTGTTTAATTCTATGCGATAGATACAATTTCAATATCACATGAAATAAAACAAAGTAATTTTCTACACCAATAATATCCAATCGAAAATGCGTTAATTCATTAATAAAGGGCTCGTTTATCCAATTAAACATGGTTAATAATGCATTATGTTTTCTACTCAAGGCATCTTCCACTTTGTTTTATTTTACAACATGACAATTGATTGTGAAACCATAATAATTTAACAGTTCATGTTATCTTCTATGCTTCATGTTTAATTCTTTCTGATTGAATATATACTTATTACATTTATGGTCAGTATATATTTTAAAATTGGCTCTGTATAATGATGCCTCCAAATTTTCAATGCAAAAAACCACAGTTGTAAATTAAAAATAATGTTTGTGATAATTTAACTCATGATGTTTTATTTTTATTGAATCATAAGAAATTACATGATCACTCTACATCAGATCCCAACGATTTCCCTTTAATGAAGCGTCATTGTGTTTGAAAAACTCACCATTTCTCGAAGGTATGGCCAAAACTAGACTATTAAACAATATCTTCTTCAGTTCATGAATAAAATCACATTCGTCTATCCAAATAAATTAAGCCCCTTTTTATTTTAACTTACTAAGCATGCAAGATAACTGTTCAATGTTTTTAACAAGTCTTGGGTAATAACAAGACAATCTAATAGATGTATTAATCTCTTTTACATTTCTTGGTCTTTTCCATTCATCAACCACTTTTGTTTTGGCAAGATCAACTATTATTATATCCTTATTTACAATGTTTCAATGAAATGAAATATATTGCAACCAAAAATAACATTTTTAAAACATACCAAATAAAATATTTTCTTTGAGAGTTTGAAATGAAATACTTAAATATTTGTCATGATCCTCATATCTTTTGAAAAGAAAAAAATATCATCAATAAAAACAAAAAAAAAACATATCCAAATATTCTTGAATGTTCAATTAACAAGGTCAATGAATATATTAAGAGAATTTTTCAAACCCTACAAAATATAAAAAACTCATAATGCCCATATCTAGTACTAAAAGATGTTTTTTGGATGTCATCATCCTTCACCTTATGTTGATGGTACCTGAATCTCATGATAATCTTTGGAAAACACTAAGCACCCTAGAGCTGATCAATGGAGACATAGATATGTGTAAAAGGATACTTATTTGTAATATTTATGTTATTCAAATCCCTATAATCAATTAAAACCGTCACAGAACCATTTTTATTTTAAATAAAGTATACTATGGTACCCCATAGTGATGTTCTAGGAAAAATAAAACCTTTCATAAGAAAGTCCTGAAAATAATTTTTTAATCCAAGAAGTCCCACTTGAGGCATTCGATAAGGGATCATTGAAATTGGATTAGAATTAGGAACCATGTCAAAAGAAAATTCCACTTCTTGATTAGGTATAACATAGATTAACTAATCAGAAAAAACATCCAGTTATTCATTTACCACTACCACAACATTAATCTAAATACATCCATTGTTTTCAATAATATGAGTAAGATAAATTTCACTTCCATATTTTAAAAGTATCTTATCTTCCTAACATATTATCAATTGTACAATTCCATTATCGAAAACAAACTCAAAATCATTAGGAATAACAACTTCTATAGCTCTACAATCAATCATATAATGATAAAAAAATTCCAAACTATACCTAGAATTACATTAAACTATAATAAGTTTAAAATATAAATTTTTACAGGTAATGTATTTCCACAAAAAAACAATATGATGATTCTTATAATTATTTTTTGGGTAATATTTCCCCCAATTTTTTTTAAAATAAGTTCTAGTCTCATTTCATTATGTAAATCATATAATTTAGTAAAAACATTCTATGAAATAATGGAATTTGTGGAACCCTTATCAAAGAAGGCATTATAATCATTTCGGAAAATGAAAATTGTAACTAATACCAATTCATTAGACAGCCTGAATATAGAGACCCAATCTTGAAATACATGTACATTACATTACATTTGTAGAATACCTAATACATAACAAAAAAGACACTAAAGGACCGTAATAGTTTAGTGTCTTTGGAAACTTGGAATATAATCTTCTAATCATGGTGAAAGATCTTCAACATCTCCCATAAAGATCTTACTTTTTTTTCTTACCTAAAACCAATCCTTATGTCCTGGGGAAAAGAAAACATATAAAGGGTGAGGTAAAATGCTTAGTAAGGGTAATAATGTAGAAAATAAAACAAACCAAATACATTTGAACATAAAAACATGAACATAAAGATTACACATCCAAATATAGAGTTGTGAAATAAATCTTGGAAGTACATAAGGCATAGCTCATAAAGGAACATAAATAATGATAAAATAGCATGGGAATAAAACATCTAATTTTGGAAAACCATTAAGCACATGATACGATTTCCATAGTAGCAAGGCATTACTGCCAATACCATCTTAGTGGACAAAGTCCATTTTTAAACCAAGTTCACTCCTCATTCCAGTCCTGTATCACCGAACCAGATTAACATACCATTACATCTATGTCTATATCATGATATATAAATCTTTACCCAATTAATTGGAGGGATATATAGTTCCTAACCATCTCATAATGAAATCATTCATACTTGTGCCACTAAATAAACATAAATCATTTATCATAACTCAAAAAGTAAAATGGGTTTCATAAAAATCACCCCATCATAACATAATCCATATAAAACAAATGGATATCATTTCATCATATGAAAAGTGAAACCATTTAAATCATAAAGACATTATACTTGAATCATACACATATGAAATATTGTAATCTTAGATGTAAAATGGTTTTGATAAAACACTTGAAATGAATTATTAAAAAAAGCCTTTCTTCTTCAAAATCATTTTCTTTTCACAAAATGACATGAAATTTTAAAAGAAATGGATTTTGTTGAAAATATTCATGAAATATTGTAGAATAAGCTTCTTGAAAATAAGGAGTTATGAAACTTTAAAAATCCATTCATGCCTTATAAGTTTAAAAAACATTCTCCTCGTACTTTTGTTGGAAAAGTAAAAAATTTCCCCATATGGTAAACAAAAGAAAGATTCCTTCCATTACACAAAGTAAAAGTAAAAGAGGGGTAAATATGACATTAATATTACATTTAATAATATTAAACACTTTATGAAAAACCTTTTATGGGCATGGATGAAAAATATAACCCCAGTAAATACTTACGTATAAGCAATCTTAGATAAAAATGAGATTGCAAAATTATCCCTTACCTTAGTTCCGATATGCTTCGTACGTATCCAAACCACTTGTATAATTATTCAAATAATTTCATTGACTTATTAATGAATCATATTCGTTGTTATGATATCATATATGGTTCACTTATGACTTCATATTACCCGTTCTTTTGTAAACTCCATGTTAAAGCATCATTTTGGGTAAAATCGTTTTATTTGTCGTACGTGTTTGGACTTATTGTTCTTGATATTATTATTACTTATATAATGATTTAATTACTTCCAGAATGTAAATAATGATTTATATATCATATATATTCAGTATATATATATATATATATAATTGATAGACAAATGAAATGAAATACACCGTTCATGGAGACGGTAGACCGTACGTACGCACGAACGCTGTTTTCCATTCCTTATTGACTTGAATGGAAGTAAGTATATGAAATATATATATACAAAAATAAAGTAGCTTTATCATGTCATATATTTCATTATTATTAATTATATTTACATTATAATCATTATTGAATGGTTAACAAGGAGAATTAATCTCATCGCGTTGTGGAGACGGTAATCCGTACATACGCATGAGCGATGATATCATTCCCATAATTTTTGAATTGAATTGGAGTGGATGATATAATATATCAGAATAAATATGATGTTATAATAACTATATATAGTTATTATTTACTTTATTATACCAATCCAAGTAAGGTGGTGGTGGAAAAATATATTACACCACGACGTGGAGATGATATTCCGTACGTACGCACGCGCGGTGTTTTTTTTTTCGTAGGATGGATAGAAGGTGAAATTGGGTTGTCTCATATTTATAATAACATATCATTATATTAGTGATTCAGATGTTATTACTTAATAATGAAACAACTAAAGAAGAAGAAGTTGAAGAAGAATGAAAACGTGAAAGAATCGGTAGAAGAGATTACCTCTTCTTCGATGCACCTCTTTTAAAATTTTTCTTAAGGCACTAGAGTTGGTATTTTGAGGATACTAGAACCTCTATAATGTTTCTAGGGATGTTTAGAAGGTAAAAGGTCTGGGTTTGGACGAGCTTAAAAGCTCGTAAAGAGAAGAGGGAGGAGGTGGCCTTTTATAAGGGGGGAGAGGGGTACTTTAGGAAAAACTTAAAATATTATTTTATAATAAAGTCATATTCAGTTTATAATGGATCCAAAGTGACTTATTTAAAAGATAATGTGGGGATTGTTCGCAATCCTCTCAACTAATTGGTTTTAGAAAAGTTGTAGGATACTATTTTATCCTTATCATTTAGATTTAACTCTAAGTTAAATAATTTAACTTTTACCGTGTTTTCTTGTTTTCTTACACTATATGGTTAATAAACTTAATATAAAGAGTCAAAAGAACCCCAAGTGGTTAATTATTAATATATATAACCTTATCTATGTCATTAGGCCAAACCGTATATTTTTAGGAATAGAATAACAAATATTAATATAATATTTTTTTAGAACCTATTTTATGTCAATTTTGACACTATTTGGTAATTGATTTTTGTGAAAATCATAACAGAATGATTTTTTCAAACGAAGTTAATTGAATTAATAATAACATTTCATATTAACCGAAAAAATTCGTGTAATTTATATAAAGTCTCAAATTAAATTTATTTGGATATTTATAATATCAATTATGTTAATATTTCATTAATAAGGTAATTACTGTATAATCATTGTGTCATAAATAAATTAAATTTTTTAATGTCTAAAAATTATAAATAAAATTCCATTATGTAGGAAATCCTTTTAGATTTCTAATGAATATTTATAGTTGAATTTATCTTATTTATAAACCTATATTAAAAATGTTTTAGTTATTAGACTTTGATTTTAACTATTTTAACTCTTCTTTAAATAAAATAATAATAAATATCCTAATCTAATCCATGTGAACCTAAAGGGTAATATTTTATTCCTAAGGTTTTTTTGGACTAATTAAACTTATAAAATAGAATTAGGACATGTGTTATGGTAATAATAATATCATTTTTACCCTTAATTACCATATTCACTTCTAACCGTGGTAAATTAAAGTAAAAAAGTTACTATTCACCAAAAAATATTTTTATCTTATTGAACAAAATTTTAGTCCTTGATATTATCTGCGTCTCTCAGATTTTTGAAATTTAATTCAAAGAAGTGGTAAAATTAAGTTTTATATAAATTTTCAAATTCTTATAGGAGGCGGGTAAAAGACGGTGAAAAGTTCAATAAAATTTTTATATATCTAAAATTATTATCAAATGACTCCAATGAATTAAATTTAACTTATATAGGTATTATTTATCAATTTAGACCTAAAATAAATTTAAATAAAATAATTAATTATTTAAATAAAAAGTCGGTTTTAAACAGTAACCTAGTGTTTTTACTATTCATCAAAAATTGAATGTTTTCAGAAAAATACCAAAAATTTACCCTAGGATAATTTCGATATTCCAAATCCAAAAATGAAGTCCATTTTGAATGATAAAATTTATAAAATTTCAAAAAGTGGGTATTACTATTCATAACAGCTAGTTCATAATAATGTTATAATAATATCTCATGTAGTAAAACTCAGTATTGTGTACTACACACGCTATCGAAGAAGGTCTTGATTGCATGTAATGCAAGACAAGTCAGGGCTGTGTATAGTGAAAGATTTGTTTGGTGTTTCATATAACCTAATCAAAACTTATTTCATTTATACATTTTAAAAAATCTATATTAGATGTTGTGTAGAAAAATTTCTACAAAACGAACTTGAAATTGTGTTTAACACGAGCCAAGAATAGTGTTGTGTATACTGCAAGCTAATACGATGTTGTGTATAGTACAAGATAATATTGGCATAGCGTATAATAGAAGATATGAAATAAATTAAAAAGAATATATCTCATAAAATCTCGGGGTGTTACATTCTACCCCCCTTAAAATAAATTTCACCCTCGAAACTCGTCGGGGTTATAAATGGATTACTACGTGAAATTTTCATTCATAGAAAACCAAAGCGTACAAAAGAGTACTAAAACTTAATTTTAAAATCTAAAATATTAAACATAATGGGTACCCAAATTAACTTATCACTTGGTTTCCACATAGGAGAACATAAGTGAAAATATGTATATAGAAGAGAAATCTAACCATAATGTTCTGATAGAGAGTGGTAGAGAACATAGCTATTAAAAATCCAACAATCACAAATCCATAAATTTGTTATGATCTATAGTACCATGTGATTCATCAGATATAAGGGCAATAGGACAACATTTTTGGTCTTCATGATCATTTCCTTAAAGTGGAAAAAATTGGAATTAGAAGAAATAATTTATTGATTTTGGTATAATCTCATCGTTGGTCATTCCTTGAATAATTTCCACTTCATCTCTTAAATAAATGAATTTGAATTTTTCATTAGTGATGTGTTAGAAGATCATGTGATAGAATGACATGTCATTATATCTGTCTCAAACAAAAGGTTAGCAAAAGTTATTAAATATATATAAGTCCATCTATAGTGAGATTAATCGTATATGGTTCCTAAAATGAACTTATAATTAATATATCATACCACTTAATAAATTACAACCAATTTATACTAACTAGGGACTTCATTTAGGCCAGTGGTATGTGATAAAGGATTGTCTCACTTCAGTTGTGGGTTTGATTCCCATAGCCTTGTTCGATGTGACGGGTTATCGCTCGTCCTATGGGTTGTCCTTTTTCTAAAACTATACTATTATGACATTCCAGAAATAATATCGAAAAACAAGTTCTATCCTTAAATAATAATATCCAATGTCCAATATAAACCATTCCAATCTTTAGGCTTATCTAAAATACTTTTTTCCAATCTCGTAGTATAAGTAAAATGATTATTGGAAAGGTCACATAACAAGCACATGAATACAATCATTTATTCCCACATATATCATAAGATATATCTTGTTGGTCGCATTCCAAACATGTGAATAACTTAATCATGTATTACCATAGAACCTTAGTGAACACATGAGTGCTGTCAAAAGTTAACTCTTTCCACATACCAGAAACCCAAAATTTCTATATACTCAAACCATGATATCACGTTGTCCTTATATTAGTCATGATCTCATGAATACTATCAAACATTTCATTTTCTCCTTATCCCTTCCTTATACACATATCATATGCTTTCCAAAATATTGGAATCACTTTTCATGGTTACCGGTACCGTATAATTTTTGAAAACCACAATAAACCAATACATATATATTCCAATATTCCACAATACTATAAATGAGATCCCACAACATTATTTTGGAATCCCATTACAAAAACACATAATCATTCCACTATATCTTTTTCATACTCAAAATCACCAATAGTGATCGCATGTGACTTCCCTTTGTCTATTACCTTAAGATGTTGTTCAGGTCGATCATCATTAAACCTTGTATTATGGAATTGGTTAGCATAATGCCTCATTTCCTTGAACTTGTAGCATTTAAGTGTTGGTGGATCATTCTCTGTAGTCTTTTCTCTATTCACGTCATTAGAAACCATTTTCCATTAAATCGGCACTCAGCTTCTCAGTGACCTTATTTTCCACACTTGAAACATTTTCAAGTACCTTTTAGACAATCTCCACCATGAATCTTTCCACACATTGAGCATAAAGAAACATTCACCTTCTTTTCACCATTTTTCTATGATTTTTCCTTGAACTCCATCTTTCGTTTCTGGTCAAAACCATTAGATGGAAATGTAACACCAACTTCCAATTCTACCTTGATAGCACAAAGCAGAATTTCATCATAGGTACTTGAGTCTCTTATAGCTAATGCCCTTCGAAGACCTGGTTTTAAGCCACTGAAGAATCGATCAACTATACTTTCAGGATGGATGATAAAGCCAGTTGCATACCTTGAAAGCCTAGTAAAATTCGCATCGTATATACCAACAGATTCATCATCCTTTTACTTAAGCTCAAGGAACTCCTTCTCTATAATTGTTTGAAGAATACGAGGGATGTACTTATTGAAAAACAAGTTCTTGAACTCATTCTATTCCATGGAGTCATTTTCATCTTGGGGCCTTGTATACTTATTTAGAGTCCACCACTGTTCTGCTTCACCTTCTAAACGGTAAATATCCAGAATGAAATTTTCATGTTTTGAACATAAAATTATGGAAAATATCTTTTCAATGGTACTGATCCATTTTTCAACAACAAGTTGATTATAAAACCCAATGAAGGAAGGTGGATGTTGCCTCATGAAGGACTCAATAGAATATTGTTCCCTTCTCTGCTCATTTGGAAGTCTAGAATGATTCATAGATTGTGTATGTATAGAAATAAGATTTCACAATCCATATCCCATAACATTGGTTTGTTCAGGAGAACAATCATTGTATTGTCCACTATATTGATAAACACGGTACCATCAGGTTCTAGCCATCATCTAATACCCAAAAAGAATAGCGTGAGAGGCAAAAATTATGCTAGGAAAGCAGCATAATAAAGGGGGATTAATTTCAACATATAACATCTTAGGTTTAATTCTAATATCATTACCATAATTTTAGGACTATAACATATAAGTATACTTATCCTTAGGGACATCCCAAGACATACCTTAGAAATATCTCTAGGGATTTCACTAAAGTTTTCACATCCCAGTTTGCAAAGGATAACTAAACCTTTCCTATGATTCTAAATGTAGAGACCCAATCTTAACATACATGGACATTACATTACTTTTTCAGAATACCTAATACAAAACAAAAAAAGACACCAATGGACCGTAATAGTTTAGTGTCTTTGGAAACTTAGAATATAATATTCTAATCTTGGTGAAAGATCTTCATCATCTCCCATAAAGATCATCCCTTTTTTTCTTACCTAAAACCTTTATTTATATCCTGGGGAAAAGAAAACATATAAAGGGTGATCTCAAATACTCAGTAAGGGTAAGAATAGAGAAAATAAAACAAACCATATACATTTGAACTTCAAAACATGAACATAAAGTTTACACATCAAAATCTTGAGTTGTGAAATAAATCATGGAAGTAAGTAAGGCATAGGTCATAAAGGAACATAAATCATGATAAAATAGCATGGAAATAAAACATTTAATTGTGGAAAACCACTATGCACATGATATTATTTCTATAGTAGTGAAGTAATTTCTTCCAAGACCATCTTAGTGGACAAAGTCCCTTTCTGAATCGAGTTCACTCCATGTTCCAGTCCTGTATCACTGAACGAGATTAACATACCATTCCAGCCATGTCAATCTCATGAGATATAAATATTTACCCAATGAATTGGAGGGATATATAGGTCTAACCCATCTCATAATGAAATCATTCATACTTGTGCCACAAAATAAACATAAATCATTTATCACAACCCAAAAAGTAAAATGGGTTTCATAAAAATCATCTCATCATAACATAATCTATATAAAACAAAGGGATATCATTTCATCATAAGAAAATTAAAACCATATTAATCATAGAGACATTATAGTTTAAACAAAGACATATGAAATAATGTCATCTTTGATGGAAAATGGTTTTGATAAACACTTGAAATGAATTCTTGAGGAAAATATCCTTTCATCTTCAAAATCATTTTCTTTCCACAAAATGCCATGAAATTTTAAAAGAAAATTATTTTGTTGAAAATAGTCATGAAATATTGTAGAGTAAGATTTTTGAAAATAATGAGTTAAGAAACCGTAAAAATCCCTTCATGTTGTATATGTTAAAAAAAACCTTCTCCTCGTACTTTTGTCAGAAAAGTCATAAAGTTCCTTGTATGGTAAAAAAAAGAAAGAGTCCTTCCATAACAAAAAGTAAAAGTAAAATAGGGGTAAATATTAAATTAAAATTACATGTAAGAATATTAAAAACTTTATGAAAAACTTTTTTTTGGGTATGGATGAAAAATATAACCCAGTAAATACTTACGTATAAGCAATCTCAGATAAAAATGAGATTGCAAAATTATCCCTTACCTTAGGTCCGATATGCTTCGTACGTATCTGAACCACCTGTACAATGATTTAAATAATGTCATTGACTTATTACAGAATCATATTCATTTTTATGTCATCATATATGGTTCACTTACGACTTTATATTACCCATTCTATTGTAAATTCCATATTAAAGCAGCGTTTTGTGTAAAATCGTTTTATTTATCATACGTGTTGGAAATTATTGTTCTTGATAATATTATTACATATATCAAGATTTACTTAAATCTAGAATGTAAATCATGATTTATATATCATATATATTCAGTATATATATATATATATAAAATAAATAGATAAGTGAAATGAATTACACTGTTCATGGAGATGGTAGACCGTACGTACGCGTGAACGCTATTATCCTTTACTTATTGACATGAATGGAAGTAAGTAGATGACACACATATATACATAAATCCAGTATCTTTATAATTTCATATTTTTAATTATTATTCATTATATATAATTTATAATCATTCTTGAATGGTTAACATGGAGAATGAATCTCATCGCGATGGGGAGACGGTAATTCGTACGTATTCATGGGTGATGATATCGTTCCCATAATTATTGAATTGAATTGAATTGGATGATATAATATCTCAGAATAAGAATGATGTTATAATTACTATATATAGTTATTATTTACACCATTATACCCATCCATGTAATGTGGTGTTGGACAAACCTATTACACCACGGTGTGGAGACGGTATTCTGTACGTACGCACGCGTGGTGATTTCGTTTACCGTAGGCTGAATAGAAGGTGAAACAGGGTTGTTTCATATATATAATAACATATAAGTATATTATTGATACATATTTTATTACTTTATAATGAAACAACTAAATAAGAAGAATTTTTAGAAGAAAGAAAACTTGAAAGAATCAGTAGGAGAGATTACCTCTTCTTCGACGCATCTCTTTTCAGATTCTTCTTAAGGGACTAGAGTCGGTATTTTGAGGAGACAAGAACCACTATAATGTTTCTAGGGAAGTTTATAATGGAAATGGGTAGGTTTTGGACGAGCATTAAAGCTCTAAATTGTGAAAAGGGGAGAGGGAGGATGTGCCTTTTTATAAGGGGTGAGAGGGGAACTTTAGGAAAAACTTAAAATATTATTTTATAATAAAGTCATATTCGAATTATAATGGATCCAAAGTGACTAATTTCTAAGCTAAAGTGGGGATTGGTCAAAATACTCTCAACAAATAGGTTTTAGACAAGTTTTAGGTTACTATTTTAACCTTATCATTTAGATATAACTCTAAGTTAAATAATTTGACTTTTATCGCGTCTTCTTATTTTAATCTATATGGTTAATAATCTTAATATAACAATCCAAAAGAACCCAAAGTGGTTCATTATTAATATTTATAATTTTATCTAAGTCATTTTTCTGAACCTTATATTTTTAGGAATATAATGAAAATTAAAAAAATAATATTTTTTTAAAAACTATTTTCTGTCAATTTTGATAGAATTTGGTAATTTAATTTTGCGAAAATCATAAAAGCATGATTAGTTCAACAAAAAGTTAATAGAATCAATAATAACATGTCTTATTGACCATAAAAATTAGTTTTATTTATAAAAAGTCTCAAATTACATTTATTTGGGTATTTATAACATCAATTATGTTAATATTTCATTAATAAGGTAATTACTGCATCATCATTGTGTCATAAATAAATTAATATATTTAATGTCTAAAAATTATAGATAAACAACCATTATGTAGGAAATTGTTTTATCTTTCTATTGTATATTTATAGTCGTATTTATATTATGTATAACCCCAGACTATTAAGGTTTTAGTTATTAAACTTTGATTTATCTTTTTTTTAACTATTCTTAAAATAAAATAATAATAAATGTCATATTCTAATCCAAGTGGACCTAAAGGGTAATATATTATTCCTAATGTTTTTTGGTCGAATTACACTTATGAAATAGAATTAGGAAATGTGTTAGGGTAATACCAATATCATTTTTACCACTAATTACCCTATTTACTTTTAACCATGGTAAATAAAAGTAAAAAGTTACTATTCACCAAAAAAATATTTTTATCTTATTAAACCAAATTTTACTCCTTGATATTAACCGTTTCTCTTGGATTTTAAAAATTCCATTTGTATAAGCAGTAAAGTTATGTTTTATGAAAATTTTTAAATTATTCTAGGAGGTGAGTAAAAGACTGTGAAAAGTTCAATAAAATTTTTATATATCTAAAATTATTATATATTGAATCCAATGAATTAAATTGAACTTATATAGGTATTATGTATCAATTATGACCTAAAATAAATTTAAATATAATAAATAATTATTTAAATAAAATGTTGGTTTTTAATTAGTAACCTAGTGTTTCACTATTCATCAAAAATTGAAAGTTTTCAGAAAAAACAAAAACCTCACCCTAGGATAATTACGATATACTGAATCCAAAAATGAAGTACAATTTTGAAAGATAAAATTTATAAAATTTCAAAAAGTGGGTATTACTATTCATAAAGGGTAGTTCATAATAATATTATAATAATATATTGTTTAGTGAAACTTGGTATTATGTACTACACACGCTATCGAAGAAGGCCTTGATTGCGTGTAATACATTCCAAGTTAGGGATGTGTGTAGTGAAAGCTATGTTTGGTGTTGTATATAACATAATCAAAACTTATTTCATTTATACATTAAACAAAATCTATACTTAATGTTGCGTAGAATAATTTCCACAAAAGAACATGAAATTGTGTGTAACACGAGCCAACAATAGTGTAGTGTATACTGCAAGCTGATACGGTGTTGCGTATAGTTCAATATAATCTAGGTGTTGCGTACAATAGAAGGTATGAAAGAAATTAAAAAGAGTATATCTCATAAAATGTTGGGGTTTTACACTGATATCTACTTACATAGTCCCAAATGATATCAAAAAACCTTTATGCTTATAATCATGCTACTTTC
Organism: Viscum album; assembly: GCA_963277665.1. Taxonomy (NCBI): domain Eukaryota; kingdom Viridiplantae; phylum Streptophyta; class Magnoliopsida; order Santalales; family Viscaceae; genus Viscum; species Viscum album. The sequence goes on from OY728138.1 coordinate 1,926,227,798, forward strand.
CACAATTTAGATCATTATTTGGATATGTACTTTCTCAAAGACCCATCTCACCAAAATTAATTGAAATTATAGATTTCCTATTCGAATTAATATGAAGTTCATTTTAATTATAATCTCCTTCCATATGTGGAAAAGTAACACATCGAAAATACATCCTATTTTTGTTAAGTCAATCCCTAGATTTATTTTAACATCACATTTCAAGAACTGGAAATTGGACTTTTTTACCATATGATTTCATTGATTGATTCTTTCCCAACATTTTTCATCATGACCTCTTATTTTGATTTTTTTTTTCAAAATACAGGTTATCATTAACATATTTTATTTCTACCCTCTTAGCACAATAAGCATTTTTCTCATACATTTTTAATTTTTGGGAATATAATTCCCTTTAATTCCATGTCTTTAATCCTGAGTAAAATCTATTGATTTTTCTATCGTGATCTTGAAAATGATTTAGATAGTACCTTTACAATCATTTGATGTTTCTATCATACACAACTAATAAATCATATTCACTTTTCTTCAAATCATGGAATATATTTTCTATCCTTTATCGATCCCACATAAGAGAAGATTTTTCATGGAAAATATTTTTAAATTTATTCCATTCCAAGGCATCAAACTCCTCGCTATCCCTAATATTCTTTACCATTGACCACTATTGGTCAGATTCACATTCAAAATTATAAATGTAAATTCATACAGTTGGATTATCCGAACAACCCAAGACATATAATACCATTTCAAGTCCTTTAATACACCCTTTATCAACCACAAGGTTAAACAATCCACTAAAAATTGGAGGGTTTTTCCATAAAAAATGATCCACTATCATCATATCCCTTTGTTGTATTTCTATTTGTTCTCTTTCATCGATTCCATTTCCATTTATTAACTGTATCAAATGTTCTACTATTATAATAAATATTTGGGTTCTAATTCACACCATTCGAGGCTATAGATTCAGACCGATATCGACCTCTTGGAATCATCCAACATTTGTTTCACTTTTTCTTTTGTGGAATTTTCTTTTGAATAGACATATCTTAACCATGAAACATGGAAATATTGAAAAGTTATATAAGTTAAAAATAAGGTAAAAATAATTTATTCTATTATATGAACATCATTCTAACCAATAATTTCGTATAAATAACCCTCTGATACAAACTATAAGGACACGACTTTAAACATCACAAAATCTTGTATTTTATTCAAGAATATAATTTATTTTGCACTTAGGATATTTTTTGTTATATATATTAAAACAATTATGATATAATTACTACATATCAACCCATATCACAAAACTTGGATAATACTATCACAATATATGTTTCTTCAAAATAATGTTTTTAATAAAAAACTGAATCTATTCATGAAATGTTTTCACTACATTCATCTTGGTCATTCCGTTTCTCGTACCCATCCTTAAACCCAGTGAAAAAACATTTTCAAACATGGAATTAGCACAATAATCCCAATAATGGATATAAAAAGAATGATATAACCCATTAGTAGACGAATTCTTTTAAACATATGAAATCATTTTAAAAAAGAAAAAATTATCACCTAATATATTTTATATAAATACTCTATAAAGGCATGAAATTTACATAAAACCTAGAAAACCCTTATTATAACTTAAATTTAACTTGTGTAATTAATTATATAATATTTTAAACATCATGACTACCATATGATTTCTAACCCCATGACTACCTTATAATGCAACCTTCATAGCTACCTTACAATGTAACCCTCAAAACTATATTATAGTGTAATAATCACAGTTAAAATTAGAGTAACCATATGAATGACCTCCAATGTAAATATACACAATGAATTGAAGGGATATTTAGGCCCCAAACATCATCATAAAAATCCTCAAGAACCATAACATATTCATAAAATAAGAACAGTTTCATAAAACATCCTTTTTTAATTTAAAAAAAATAAAATTTTAGAAGAGTATTTTAAAAGAAAAATACCTTATAAAAAACACAAAAATAAAGTGAAAATTAACAGAAAGAATAAAATATGTGTATAAAATATAAATCTATAAAATAAAAAATAACATGAAAAAAATTATAACACAAATAATCTGTCAATCACAAAATTTAAGAAGTAGAATGTTTACCCAAATATTAGAAATCGGGTTAAGAATTTTCTTTACCTTGGGGTTATATTACTGAAAAAGTGATTAAATGTAAGATCCCAGATCTTAGAAAGGTATTCTATCATTTATGTTTTAGATTTAATGTCTTGTTTTGGTTAATTAAGTGTGTACTGAAGTCCTTAAGGAGGGTATGGGTTGTTCTGAGAGTTCGAGACATGAAAAATGGAGAAAATGGGTTTTTTGAGTAGGTCATACGGTCTACACATAGTTAATACTAACCATGTTGATAGCTCGGGAAACTATGCAGTAGGTGAGATTTTGGACACTGGACTCTGCATGGTTTGTGCACAGTTTGGAAAACCATGTGTGTAAACCATGCGGCCCATAGAATTTTAAAAATTACATATTTTTCACTCAGATATTTTTAACCCCACCTTGGTATTTCCTCCCCATTCACCCCTATTCATCCTATAAATGACCCAAAAATCCCAAGGGCTCCAAGTGATCAACCTCCTTCATTTGAAAGTCATTTTGGTGCCAATGGTTTTGGATCGAAGCTCCAGTTATGTCTAATCCCTTCCATTCTTTTCTTTTGAGTTTAGGGTTTGTATCTTATTCTCATATCTTTCTAAATCCCAAAAACCATACTCTATGGGTGAGATCAAGGTTGAAGATTCAAGGGTTTTTTGAATTTATATATAAGGGATCTATTATGAGTGTGTTCACCCACAGAATTGAGGTAGGTGGTATTCAAGTTATATACCATGGTCTATTTGTGGATTTGTGCATGTGTGGTTTTGTTATTGGGTGTCTCTTGGTATGTTTGGATCACCCTTAGCAAGTTTCTGTAAAAATCTTATCAAGAAGTTAAACAGAAATCCTCATGAACCCCATGAGATGCGTCGTGGGTGATGACACTAATCTAATGCCACCTACGGGGTACACCATCTTTCCTGGACCAAGGGATTTGTGAAGAAAAAGTGAGATTGTTGAGTATTTGTGTAGATCCCTAGACAAACATGTTGATTTGATTGTTTTTTTGAAATAGAATCTAGGTAATTCACATAGGCATAGTAATAACCTAAGGGAAATTGGATTATTATGTGGAAATGATTAAAAACTATAATGTAATGGATTAAGAGAATGGTAATAAAACCTAGTGAGCTTGGAAAAATGATCAAGGTCTAGTGGGATGCACACAATGAATGAAATCTTAGTGAGATAAGAATAATGAAATAATAGTCTAGATAAGTGTCTAAATGATTTTAAATGTGTTAAATGTGTTAATGGGTTGAGGAATGGTATTAAATCTCATGTTATTTTTAATATTTATGTTTTCCTTGATAAATGGTTGTGATGTTGTGTTAATGGTTGATGGATATACATACCAGGTCCACATATCTTGGTAGGGTAGGGTATTGACTTGGGGATCTATGCCAACGGGATGAGTTGGACTGAGGCTCTAAACTTCACCCTGAATGCACGTGTTAGGGAAGGAAATGATGCTCTATTCCCCTAATGGTTTCATTCTCCCAGATTGGAGTTCAAGGTGAAGTTATGGCTTTCATTAAGGAGTTAGTCTTAACGACATATGATAATAGAGTATTTTCCTAATGCTTGTGATTATGTACATTAAGCCCATGTAACTTGTTGTATTTGATGAACCCATGAAAAATGTGTCGGAAATTGTAATTGATGAGAAATGGGATGAAATGGTAAGATATGAAAAGGGTAATAAATGATGGTAATATACAAAAACTGGTTAAGGGAACATAATCTTTTCATTTCAGTTATTATTTATTTCCCATTTCCATGAATTTTTTTACTCTAGAAATTTTTTAGATGCCATTTGTGGTGGTCTACTAAGTTTTACTCACTCCCTACTCGGACCGTTGTTGGGTACCCGAGCAGACTTCATGGTTTCAGGTCATGAGAATGGAAAAGGCTCATGCTAGGCTGTTGGGTTGGCATGGTTAAAGATAGAGGAGGACCTAGACTTTGTGTCAGGACCATTTTGGGGATTTTCTAGTTTGTCATCATTTTGGGTTTTGTTAACTTTTTCACATGTATCATGTAAAGACCCATAAATTTGAAGGAAATTTTTTTCTTAAATTCATTGGGATTTTACAAGTACGCAATTTATGACGGCACCTGATTCCGAGGCCCGGTGTGCCCGGAATCAATTTCTAAAGTTGAGCTCGGGTACATTCAGTGAACGAACGAGCGGGTTTTTCTGTCTTTTGAACCGGTGCTCGGAATTGAAATCTGGGGGAACCAATGAGTTCGCAGCGCTGGTAATTGCTTCAGGGGACCTTTATCGCAGTTTCGTTTTTAAGCAGGTTTGGAATTAATTTTTGGGGAAAATAGTTTAAAATAAATAAAAATGGTGGCACAATTTTATTATTATGGTTGGTGGTTAAATTCTCCCAAAGGGAGTTAAAGGTGGAGCCCACACCCACATAACCTCTCATCGGAGGATATTTTTTGGGGTGGGGCCCAAACCTGACCTAAACCCTTTATATTCACTAAACCCCTTAAATCCCCCATTAAACTCTTTGTGTTTAATGTTGGAAAAGCCCATGTATTTAATTGGGGAACTCCTCCTCTCCCCACTCCCCCACTTTAATTCATACCAACACACACATAATTAATTATTTTATTTAAGTGTTTGAATTTTGTAAATTTGAATGCATGGCATGATTTAATAAAATTAGAGAAGGCTTATTTTATTTTGGGGGTTGGCTTGTTGTGTAAGGATTTTGGGAGAGAGCCATTGTGTGAAGAATGAAAGAACCCCCTCCTTCGTTGAAGAACGTCACCCTCTTCAATGAAGAATGACCCGGCAACTCCGGTTTCTCCATCCACTTCTTCCTCCACGACAATGGAGGGGACATCGATGCGAGAGCTCTCCGATGACGCGCAATCATCTACTTCTCTCTGTGATACAACGAGGAGACATCTTTTCCTCGGGCGCACACCGACGACATTGGAAACGATGCCATCATCCACGGCGCTTGACAACTGCGAAGTTCTTTACGAGGAAGGGGTTATTTCTTTGTTCAAGTCTTATTGTCATCCTTCGTAGTTTATGTTTTGGATGAATGTTATCGTCGTAATGGGAGGAGATCGGACCGCAGAAACATGGCCGATTCTCCTCCCCTTTTTCTTGTTGTTCTTCAGTAATGATTGAGGTGAAGGAGGCACGGTGCCATTGCACCGCGCTGGGATGAGGAGGACCACGGCCTGAGTGGGCCACGATGGTGGTGCGTGGCGCCGTCGCGTCACGCCGGTGAGACCGAGGGAGGCCATGTCTAGGAGCGGGCTGCTGTAGTGGTGAAAGGAGCCATCGCGCCATGCTGGTGAGGCTGAGGGTGGCTATGGTCAGGAGCAGGCCGTGGCAGAGGGGTGCAGTGCCGTTGCGCCGTGCTGGTGAGACAAGCTGCGGCCTGAGGACGCGACGGACTAGCAGGGGCAGCCGGTTGAGCAGTCTGCCGGCGTCTCCAAGCGGAGGGACCCAGAAGGGGTCCCATGGTGGCTCACCGGCCGACCATAAAGGGCAGCCGTTATCCAGAAACTAGGGGGGGGGGTGTGACCCCCTCGGCCAGCATTTAAGGCAGACCCCACTGGGTCCACCGTTTCCAGAAAAAGGGGGTGCGCCCCTCACGCCCCGCTCGGCCAGCACCGAGCTGCGGCCGACTTTTGAGTCCGGCCGCAGGCCGCACGGGCTACCCCGACCACTTCCAGCCGTGCCAGTCAGGCCGGGCCATGACCAATCAGGCTGACCCAGGGGGTATTGGGCTGGGTCGGACCGGGCCCAGACCATCTATTTTCAGACCAGGTTTTTTCAAACGCCCATATCTTGGGCTACATACCTCCGATTGATGCACTGTTAGTTGTGTAGGGATCCTTGGATCGAGATGGTATTTTTGGTATATTAAATTCATGGTTTTGGAAATGTTTTTGTGCATCCTGGGTTGTTTGAACCTGAAACCAACCGGGCCCCTTGTACGAAAAAACCAATAACTCTCAGACCGGGCGTCCGATTGACGCGCAGTCTGTCGCGTTGAGTTCCTATTGATGAGACGGAACTTTGTGATACATAAACTCTGCACGTCGTGACAGTTTATGTATTGACCCCCCCTTGGATCGTGGAGTGGACCCTCATGGAATTGAGCGTGCTGTGTGCGGGAACCCTAGAGCTGGCAACGACTGCGACGATGATGATGACTATACTTGTATTCTACTTGGGTTTGGAAGCAAGGATGACTGTACTTGGATCCTCCATGGGTTTGGTAGCGATGACGACTATACTTGGATCCTACGTGGGTTCGGTAGCGATGGTTACTATACTAGGATCCTACGTCGGTTCGGCAACGACGACTTCTGTACTTGGATCCTACATGTGTTCGGTAGGGGAGATAATTCAGAGGCTACATCAATCATCTTCACCCCTCTTCATGAGTAGTATACCTATGTTATCTGAGTCTTGACTTTCAATCATTATCATCTATGTCATTGACTTACTTTCCTGTGTGGACTGGGTTGTGCTTTCTTTTGTGGACTGGGTTGTACTTGGGCTCGTGAGTTGGAGCCGAACTGGAATTGATGACTTAGGTATATGTATGGGCATATACCTAAGTAATGATGGTTGATACTTCATGTTATTTATCTTTCCTTTGTGGTACATCCTTTGTGGATTCTGGGAGACCTTCGAGAGACTAAGGGTCCCTACTGAGTATCATATACTCACCCCTGCATGGGCTATGCCCGCACTACGTTGTGTTTGATATAGATGACGGATAGCGTTGATCGTGGTTGAGGCCTGATAAGCGGGACAGTATCTGGAGGTGGACTAACTGGTAAGACGTACACGGAGTGGACGACCGGACCCAAGGATCTGAGGAGAACATCTATACCCACCCTTCAGGTGGGATAGCTAGAGGACGACTCAGTGGTTGCTAATTTACTTTACTGCTACTGTAATTTCTTTTTAGTTGTACTGTACTTTCAGTTGGGTTTGTATTCTGGCACATTTACTTTCCAGCACTTACTTTGGTACTCATTTTACTTAGTTTTTACTTCATCTTGCATACTCTGTTATATTTATTTACTTATATAAAGGCAATACCTTCCCTTTTATTGGTATTTACACCTTTGGTGCTAGTCGCCAACCCCTGGCCTATGAAAGGCAGGCTTGGGGTATTCACGACACGGGCCCCGAGGACGGGTCATGACAAATTGGTATCAAAGGAGTCAGTTCTACTGAAGAACATAGGACTTTGATAATTTTTTTCTATGAAGCAATAGTGTTAAGTGTATTGAGTGTGGTTATCAGTCCAGGTAGTCCAGTGTTGGTGTGGAACCCGACGTATCCATACACCAGGACCCTAACTTCGGATTTCCAACTCAGTGCTCGAAAACACACATTGCACGTGTGTTTCAAAAGTTTTCTTTGTGATTACTTTGAGTCAGCTCACCTGGTATACTATATTAACCGTGGCGCACTTGTTTCTTTTCAAGATGGCCCCATGATGGCAGCCATCTAGGGTTCTCTGTTACGTACAAGATGGCAGCCCACCAAGCGACGAGGCCTTGGTGCAGGGCCCCATTACAGTGGAGGCACCAGCGGTATCTCTACCCACTGGGCCTCCGATACCACCAACCCAAGTAGCAGAGAGTGCATGTCGCCTCAGTGCACTGGATGTGTTTCAGCGTCAGAGGCTGCCCAGGTTCTGGGGAGAGACGGACCCTCAGGCAGTAGAGGATTGGCTGGATGCTATCGTCCAAGTCTCTAGATTGGTATGGACACCAGCTGACCTTATGTTGATCCTTACGGTGAGTCTCCTGCACGGAGCTGTAGGTAGATGGTGTAACTTGATGCTCCAGCTGCACGATAATGCATCACTACTTTGGACGGACTTCGAGAGCCTCTTCTGCATGGAGTTTGTTTCGGCCACCCTCCATGCGGTGCACATCTAGGAGTTACTACAGCTGCAACATTGCAGCATGACAGTAGCCCAGTACTCGGCGAGATTTACCGACCTCTCACGCTACTCTACAAACATGGTATGGGACCCATTCATCCATGCCCGAAACCTTGAGTAGGGACTGAGGCCTAAGATCGGGGATTTGATGATCTCCCTCAGCATTCCGACGCAGGCATGAATATTGGAGCGGGCCCTACTTGTGGAGAGATTCCTTTCTGATCCTACACCAACAGCAAGGCCTACCGTAGGGTGACACATGGCGGAGTCTTCTGCATCCGGTAGTAGACAGATGTCACAGAGGTCCAAGCGGACCGGGCCATCAGGTGGGAGACCTCAGGATAATGGTTCGGAGGTGCGGGCCACACGCAGAAGAGCCAGTCATTTGAGAGGCAGACAATGCTATACATGCGGCGGGCAGGGCCACATTGCTTGTGACTGCCCGACCCTCCATGCAGAGGAGAAATAGACAGTTGAGGGACCACCCAGGTAGAGGCATTGGTTCAATCATGGCAGTACATAGGGATCAGGTGGATGAGGAAGAGGATCTGGCCGAGTAGCAGGTGGTGGTCGACGCTTTGAGGCTCTACCACCACCACCACGAGGAGGTCCACCCTGACCACATGGAGCTGGAGGACAGAGGCAGGCTCAGCTTCAGATAGTGGAGGCTTATGACCACAGCACACCTGAGATGATTCGAGGTGCTATCTGTGTCTACTCCACCCTTGTTGCAGTTCTTATAGACACAGGAGCAAGCATTATTTTATTGCCGCTGCCCTTGTTCGAAGCTCGGAGATTCCGAGAGAGCCGTTGGCTCGATCCTTATGGCTAGAGGATCCTACGGGAGCAGACTCAATGATTACACACAGATTATGGTAGTGTGAGCTTACACTTGGAGGCGAGAGCTTCGGCTGCGATCTTCTTGTAGCGGCATCGAGGCCTTACGACGTCATCTTGGGCATGGATTGGTCATTTACTGTCCATGCTCAGATCCAATATCGTAGGCAAAAGGTGTGGTGTGTCCGCACAGATGGGAGTAGGTTCACCTTCACCGGTGATAAGGGAGCCTTTGCAGTAGAGGATGGACTTACACAGAGGATAGGGCAGCCTATCACACATCAGTTGGCTAGTCTCTTACTCAGAGCGGTTGATGTGCAGAGTCTGAGTTTTCCTATTGTGGTGGATCAGTATGCATACATTTTTCCACACGACGTTCCAGGACTACCTCCACGTAGATAGGTAGACTTCTATATTGACCTCTACCCCGGGACAACCCCGATATCTACTCAAGCATATCGGATGGCTCCTGCTGAGCTTCATGAGCTACGAGTACAACTGGAGGACTTACAGGGAAAGGGATTCATCCAACCTAGTGTTTCACCCGGGGCTTCTCCAATTTTGTTCGCCAAGAAGGCGGATGGGAGCATAAGACTATGTGTCGACTACCGTCTCCTGAACCAGGTGACCGTGAAGAACAAGAATCCACTTCCAAGGATTGACAACCTCTTTGATCAGCTCAAGGTAGAACGATGGTTCTCGAAGATAGACCTCAGGTCAGGCGATTATCAGCTCAGAGTTCAAGATGAGGATGTGCATAAGACGGTCTTCAGGTGTTGGTATAGACACTATGTGTTCTTGGTTATGACTTTCGGCAAAACCAACACTCCAACAGTGTTCATGAGTCTCATGAACAAGAAATTCCAGCCTTACCTCAATCGATTTTTCATAGTCTTCATCGACAGCTTATTGATTTACCCGACTACTGAGGAGGAGCACGCCTACCACTTGTGGGTTGTACTGGACACACTCTGAGAGCACCATATTTATGGTAAGCTCTCGAAGTTTCAGTTCTGGATTCGAGAGGTCCACTTCTTAGGGTACGTCATCTCTGAGGTGGGAGTTGCAGTGGATCCTATGAAGATCGAGGCAGTACTGGCTTAGGACACACCCAGGAGCATGATGGAGGTGCAGAGTTTCCTAGGTCTGGCTGGGTACTATCGAAGATTTGTTCCAGACTTCTCCAGAGTAGCATCACCACTTTCAGCTTCGAAGAAGAAGGGGAAACCCTTCGTGTGGTCAGATAGATGTCAGCAGATCTTCCAAGAGCTGAGATAGAGATTGACCAGTGCACCCATCTTGAGGCTACCAGAGGATGATGTAGGGTACGTAGTTTACAACAATGCATTAGGGACCAGACTCGGGTGTGTCCTGATGCAGGAGCGGGTAGTTATCTCCTATGGTTCCCGACAGTTGAGGAAGAACGAGCAGAACTACACTACCCATGACCTAGAGTTAGCAGAAGTGGTCTTCGCCTTGAAGATGTGGTTGAAATATCTTATGGGAGAGTGCTTTACAGTCTTCTCTGACCACCAGAGTCTTAGGTATATATTCTCGTAGAAGGACATGAACCTGAGACAGAGGCGATGGCTCGAGTTCCTCTAGGACTATGACTCTGAGATAGTTTATACTCCTGTGATGGGGAACGTAGTAGCTGATGCTCTCAGAAGGAGATCGAGTATTCTGCTACATGGAGAGGCGACGGAGGAGCTAGCCACGTTGCAAATATCCTTCATGGATAGAGATGGAGTAGCCTTTCTACAGTCACTCAATGTCACTCCTCCACTACTTCAGTAGGTCAGAGAGACACAATGTGGGGATGTTGACTGTGAGATGCGACGTACTCAGATTTCCATAGGGCAGGCACCAGATGGATTTTATGAAGGAGCATAGCATGTATTCCTCTTCAGGGGATGTACCATGGTACCAGTTGCATTACAGGAGGAGGTGTGGAAGGAGTTTCACACTTCCCCATTGGCGGTACATCCAGGAGTAGCAAAGATGTACTAGGATCTCAGATGACAGCACTGGTGTCCAGGTATGAAGAAGGCTATGGTAGAGTTCGTTTCGCGATGCCTCACCTGCCAGTAGGTGAAGGCGGAGCACCAGGTACCGGCAGGCTTGGTGTAGCCCTTATAGGTCCCAGAGTGGAAGTGGGATGGGATATCCATGGATTTTGTGATGGTGCTCCCTCGTACTTCCAGCAGACACGAGTCCATCTGGGTGACTGTCGACCAACTCACCAAGTCGGCCCACTTCCTACCTATTAGAGAGCAGGGCTCAGTGGAGAGTTTGGGACGCCTCTACGTTCAGAAGATCATAAGGATTCATGGTGTGCCATCATCTATCATCTCCAATCAAGATGCTCACTTTAATTCCCAGATTTGGAAGGGGCTATAGGAGGCATTTGGGATGCAGTTACGCCTGAGCACTGCCTTTCATCCTCAGACGGATGGCCAGATGGACAGGACCATTCAGACTCTTGAGGACATTCTCTGTGCATGTGTCCTCGACTTTGGTCATAGCTGGGAGGATCACCTACCTTTATTGGAGTTTGCATACAAAAACAGTTACCACTCCACCATCGGGATGGCACCATACGAGGCATTGTACGACCGACCTTGAAGATCACCTAAATGATGGACTAACCCAGGGAAGTCAGCACTCGTCAGACTAGAGATGGTCCAGGCTATGACGGAGAAGGTACAGATCATCCAGGAGCAGATGAGGACTGCTCAGAGCCGACATAAGTCATATGATGATAGGAGGCAGAGACCACTAGAGTTCGAGGATGGCGGCCACATTTTCTTAAGGGTATCACCTCGACATGGATTATAGAGATTTGGCATGGCGGCAAGTTATCAACGCGATTCATCAGACCTTTTTAGGTTCCCAGCAGGATAGGCGAGGTGGCTTATCGCCTGGCTCTTCCACCTCAGTTGCACCGGGTGCACAACATCTTCCACGTATCTCACCTGAGGAGATACGTGCATGACCCAAAACATATCATTGATCACGGGGAGCTGGACATCGATGACGGGGCCAAATTTTCAGAGGTTCCAGAGGAGATCAAGTATCGACAGGAGCAGGTTCTACGTGGATGGTTTATTCCACAGGTGCACATTCGTTGGCAGCACGGGAACCTCCAGGAGAGCACATGGGAGAGGGAGGCTCAGATGCATGCACAATACCCTCATTTTTTTTCCTAGTTTATGATGTTTCTTTACAAGGACGTAAAGACCTAAGGTGGGAGTAATGTAAAGACCTGTAAATTTTAAGGATTTTTTTAAAATTCTTTGGGATTTTACATGTACGCAGTTTCTGACGGCACATGATTCTGAGGCCCGGTGTGCCCGGAATCAATTTCCAAAATTTAGCTTGGGTACGTTCAGTGAACGAACGATCGGGTTTTTTCTATCTTTTGAACTGGTGCTCGGAATTGAAATATGAGCGCACCGATGAGTTTGTAGTGCCAGTAATTGTTTAATGGGACCTTTATCACAGTTTCATTTTTAAGCGGGTTTGTAATTAATTTTTGGGGGAAATAGTTTAAAATAAATAAAATTTGTGGCACAATTTTATTTTTATGGTTGGTGGTTAAATTACCCCAAAGGGAGTTGAAGGTGGGACCCACACCCACATAACCTCCCATTGGAGGATATTTAATGGGGTGGGGCCCACACATGACCTAAAACCTTGATCTTCCCCAAACCCCTTAAACCCCCCATTAAACTCTTTGTGTTTAATGTTGGAAAACCCCATGTTTTTCATTGGGTAACTCCTCCTCTCCCCACTCTCTCACTTTAATTCATGCCAACACACACATAATAAATTAATTGAATTAAGTGTTTGAATTTTGTAAATTTGAATACATGGCATGATTTAATAAAATAAGAGAAGAATTATTTTATTTTGGGGGTTGGCGTGTTTTGTAGGTATTTTGAGAGAGAGCCTTTGTGTGAAGAAAGAAAGAAGACCCTACTTCATCGAAGAATGTCATCATCTTCAATGAAGAATGACTCGGGGACCCTGGTTTCTCCATCCACTTCTTCCTCCGCGACAAGGGAGGGGACATCGACCTGGGAGCGCTCCGACGACGCACAATCATCTTCATCTCTCTGTGATAAAAAGAGGAGAAGTCTTTTCCTCAGGCGCACACCGATGATGACGGAAACGACGCCATCATCTGCAGTACTTGACAACTGTGAACTTCATTACGTGGTAGGGGTTATTTCTTTGTTCAAGTCTTATCGTCATCCTTCGTTATTTACGTTTTGGACGAACGTTATCGTCATAACAAGAGGAGATCGGACCGCACAAAAAAGGCCGATTCTCCTCCCCTCCTTTTGTTCTTCATTGATGATTGAGGTGAAGGCGACACGGTGTTGTTTGACCGCGCGGGGATGAAGAGGACCGCGACCGGAGCGGGCCACGGCGGTGGTGCGCAGGGCCGTCGAGCCGTGCCGGGAAGGCTGAGGGAGGCTGTGGCTAGGATCAGGCTGTGAAGGTGGTGCACGACGCCATCACGCCGCGCCGGTGATGCTGAGGGAGGCCACGGCTAGGAGTGAGCTGCAACAGAGGGGCGCGACGCCATTGCGCGGCGTCGGTAAGACAAGCCGCGACCTAAGGTCACGACAGACCAGCAGGGGGAGGCCGGCTGAGCCTGCCCCCTGCGTCTCTAGGAGGTGGGACCCAGAAGGGGTCCCACGATGGATCACCGGTCGGCCATAAAGGCCGACCGTTATCAGGAATCCGGGGTGGGTGTAACTTCCCTGACCAGCATTTCGGGAGGATCCCACTGGGTCCGCCATTTCTAGAAAAAGGGGGCGCGCCCCTCACACCCCGCTCGGCCAGCGTCGTGCCGTGATCGGCTTCCGATTCGGGCTGCGCCAGTCGTGCCTCGCCGCGCTAGCCGGGATGGGCCGAGCCCAACCATGCCAGACCTGGACCCGGGTCGGGTCGACCAGGTTCAGGCCGACCTAGGGGGATTGGGCCGGGTCGGACCAGGCCAAGACCCCATATTTTTCAGACAAGGTTCGTTCAAACACCCATATCATGGGCTACGGACCTCCGATCGACGCACCGTCAATTGCGTAGGGATACTTGGATCTATATAGTACTTTTGGTATATTACAATCAAGGTCTCGACAAAGTCTAGGTACAGACAGGTTGGTTCGAACCCGAAACCAACTGGGCCCCTATGATGGAAAAGCCAATAACTCTCAGACCATGCGTTCGATTGACGGGCCGTCTATCGCGTTGAGTTCCTATTGATGAGACAGAACTTTGTAATACATCAAATATGGACTTAGTGATAGTAGATCTATTGACCCCCCATGGATTGTGGAGTGGACCCTCCCAGAATTGGGCGTACTTTGTGCGGGAACCCTAGAGCTGGCTGCGACTGCAACGACGATGACGACTGTACTTGGATCCTACATGGGATCGGTAGAGAGGACAACTGTACATGGATCCTCTGTGGTTTCGGAAGTGATGACGATTGTACTTGGAACCTACGTGGGTTCGGTAGTGATGATTACTATACTAGGATCCTACGTGGGTTCAACAGCGACGACTTCTGTACTTGGATCCTACGTGGGTTCAGTAGGGGAGATGATTCAGTAGTATACCTGTGTGAGCTGAGTCTTGACTTTCAATCATTATCATCGATGTTATTGACTTAGTTTCTTGTGTGGACTGGGTTATGCTTGGGCACGTGAGTTGGAGTCGAACTGGAATTGATGACTTAGGTATATGTATGGGCATATACCGAAGTAGAGTTGGTTGAAACTTCATGTTATTTATCTTTCCTTTATGTTACATCATTTGTGGATTCTAGGAGACCTTCAAGAGTCTTGGGGTCCCTACTGAGTATCGTATACTCACCCCTACATAGGATATGCCCGCACTACGTTGTGTTGGATGAAGACGATAGACATCACTAATCGTGGTTGAGGCCTGAGGAGCGGGACTGTATCCGGAGGTGGACTAACAGGCAGGACGTACACGGAGCGGACGACCAGACCCAAGGAGCTGAGGAGACCATCTATACCCACCCTTCAGGTGGGATAGCTGGAGGACGACTCGGTGGTTGCTGATTTACTTTACTGCTGCTGTACTTTATTTTCAGTTGTACTATACTTTCAATTGGGGTTGTATTCTAACCCATTTACATTCCAACAAATACTTTTGTACTCAGTTTACTTAGTGTTTACTTCATCTTGCATACTCCATTGTGTTTATTTACTTATATAAAGTCAATGCCTTCCCTTTTATCAGGATTTACTTCTTTGGGTCTAGTCGCCAGCCCCTGTCCTATGGAAGGCGGGCTTGGGGTAGTCATGACACGGGCCCCGAGGATGGGTCGTGACATAACATGGCATGGAATATTTATTTTGTGATGCAGTTGTTCCCTATTTTAGGAATGGTTGTTTATGAATAATTAGTTATTATTGGTTGTTATTTCGTTCTCCTTATCTTCTATTGTTTCTTACTCTAATAAAATGGGGGTATAGTCTCCCCAATGGACTATTTGGACTCCCAATGCTAGTTGGAAACTTTTGGCGTATGAGAAGGCATTCTTAAAGTCATGTAACCACCCAAATCACAACAACAGTTTAGTGGATTATGGGTTTGGGACATAAAAAAGTGCTATCAGATGAAGTATTTCTTCTCCTTTTTTGGAATATTGTTATTTGGGATGCTATATTGGTGTTTGGATGTGTTGGGTCATGGTAATGGGATTATGCATGGGAGTATCTAACCCATGTATGAGGGAAATCCCACGTCTCCCAGAGTGGGAATTGATGTTCTATATTTTGCGATGTTATAGTTGATTATATTTCACCATTAGATTATGCACTTGTTGTGTGATGTGATTATTTTAGATATTTGGGTCGTGGCCTCAATGGCACGAGGTTGTGCATTCATTAATCATTGTGGGAATCTAAAAAGAGATATATGACATGCATCATGGTAGGAACACACAGGTTGGGTGTCTGAAGAATGAAATTTGGAATGCACCTATCATCTTGGTAATTGAAAAAGGAAAATGTCATTAACAAAGAAATATTAATGGGTGAAGATACATGTATGATAAGTGATGATTAATTAAATATGTGAAATTAAGGGTTTGTAATGAAATAAGTTTTTTGTAACATGTTGTATGAGACTTGTGGTGGTGTGTGGTTGTTTTCCCATTGTCGACCATGGCCTATAGTAGGGATGTTTGGGGTAGAGTTTTCAAAAGTTTATGGTTTTTTGGGATGGTGCGTGTATGGTAGATTGTTGTGGGTTGTGAGGATCCTACTTGTTATGACGTTTTGAATGTTTTATGGTATGTTTTCTAAACCTCATGTTTGGAAATGTAGAGAAATTCCACCATAATGTAGAGTGCTAATTGGGAAACTGGTTGATTTTGCGAAGAACACTCCTCTAGTAAAGGAGAAAGAGAATGTGGAGATACACAAAAGTTGGGAAGAGAGATTCTGAGAGAACAAGGCTCATCTTATATAGATGATGGATAGGGACCCAGGGCGTGTTGCACCACATATGTTTGAACTGGACAGAGAGTTTCATCTTTATCACCCTCCACCCTTAACCAGAGAGGGTGGGCCCGAGGTAGCATAGTTATGGATATATTATTTCTCAAAAATACATGATCATAGGAAGACTCCTGATTATAACTGAGTCAAGTTGGAAGTTTATATGTTTTGGTTCTAGGAAAAGAGTTGGTGGGACATCCTGGCTCAGACTGAGCAGGATGAGGGAGTGTTGTGGAAAAATTTCCCAAAAACGTTTTTTGAGCATTTTTATATAGAGACAATGAGGAAAGAGCATGTTGTCATGTTCATGATCCAGACACATGGATCAATGTCTGTGATGGAGTATACTAGCCGCTTCACTGACCAGCAATGCTTTTTTCCAACAATGGTGGGGGATGAGGCTGTAGTTACGAGGAATTTTCAGGATGGGTTGAGACATGAGATCAGGTCAGAGGTGAATATCATTATCTTGAATTCATTTACAGAGGTAGTTAATCAAGCATTGATCTATAAAGGGAACATTGAGGGAGATTCAGGTAGTAGGATTTTCATGCTAGCTGGGTAGAAAAGCAATGAAGTTTCAGAGGTCTATAAACATCATTTTGGATGTTTTCTATAGTGTGGAAGTGAGAAAGTTGGTCCGAAGAGAGAGTCATTCTCTCTGGGTGGTGATCATGTGTTCTATAATTAGTGTGGCAGGTCAAGGAACATATTTGGCTACTATCCTTGACCTCCATTTGAGTGTCGGTTGGGCGACAGATTGGGAGACATGTAGAGGTTCTATAAGAACCCTCAACATGTGTGCATTGATGTTTGTGATAGTAAGATTCCTAGTGGATGCAAGTGATTAATTTCTTCTTATCAGATGGGTATTTTGAGATCAAAGGGCTATACTAGCAGGGGTGGTGGACGTGGAACTTTGGGGCAAGATTTCCCACGTCAGCGGGGTAGTGTAGTACAGGGCACACAGGTTGGATCCTAGGGTAGAGGGGAAAATAACCTTCATGTTGTTCATTTGGAACCTGGTGATGGCGAGGCTGGTCCATCTACTGTTCGAGGTACGATCCCAATAGATTCTACAATTTCAAGTTCGTTGTTTGAAACTAGTTCCACATACACCTTTATTCATGCCCAACGTATTGTAGTGTTGGGTTTTTCATTGGATATTGTGTGTGGGGTTATGTCGATTGACACTCTGTTGGGTGTGAAAAATAATGATACCAAGATTTGCAAGGGATGTGTTCTGAATTTCTATGGGTAATGTTTTTTATGGGACTTGTTCATTTTCGAGAACATGGGATTTTAACTTATCTTGGGTATAGATTGGTTGGTGTTTTATCAGGTGTGCATAGAATTTTAATATCACATGGATTGTTTATGTCCCATATTGGTGACACTTATGTCCATCTTGGATAGTGGTATGTCTAAGAAGGTTGTGTGGGACCTTTTTGTCAGTAGCTGGATAGGCTCACAACTCAGGTGGTATGTCTTGTGTTAGATGATGAAATGGGGAAACAATTTGTCTTCTCTTCAGTAGTGGATCAGTTTTATTATGTGTTTCATCAGGATTTCTCATGGTTGCCACCCGAGAGGGAATTTGAGTTCTTGATTGAGTTGATGCTGGGAGAAGAACCAGTTTCTATTTTGCCATACCGAATGGCACTAGAATAACTATAGAATTTAATTGTTCAGATTGAGGAGTTTGAGAATAAGGGGTTCATAAGTCCTAGTAAGTCTTCTTGGGGATCTTCTGTGCTTTTCTCGAAAAATGCTGACAGGTCATTAAGGGTGTATGTTGACGATCTGATGTTAAATCAGGTGACATTGAAAAATAAGAAACAATTACTTGAATTTATAACATGTTTGAAAAGTTAAGGAGTGTATCAGTGATTTCTACGATTGATCTGATACCGGGTTATCACTAGTATAGGGTGAGACATTATGATGTACCCCTGACAGCTTTCAGGAGTCGGTATGTGTTGTTTTATTTTTTGGGGATGCCTTTCAGCTTGACCAATGTACCAGAATTATTCATGGATTTGATGAACCAAATCATTCATCCTTACCTAGATCATTTTGGGGTGGTCTTTGTTGACAACATCTTTGTGTACTCAAAAACTCATGACAATCATGTCCAACATCTTGATATCATTTAGAGTACACTAATAATGCATATTATTTATACCAAACTATCAAAGTTTCTATTTTGTATTGGAGAATTGAATTTTGAAAGTCACATAATCCTTGAGGCATGAGGGTAAGTGGATCCAAATCAAGTGCAAGTTGTTGTGTTATAGGAGAAACCTTATAATGTTTTAGATGTTTAGGGTTTCCTATTTTTGGATCGATACTACCAGATGTTCATTAAAAATTTCTCTCACATGGAATCACCACTGTCAGGATTTAATAAGTAATGAATTATTTTTGAGTGGTCCGAGGCTTGTGATAATGCCTTTCATGTCTTGAAATATTGATTGACGACATCACCGAACTTGATCTTACCAGAGCCAGATAAGAAGTATGACCTATTTTGTGATGCATCCGGTATCAGGATTGGGGTTTTGTTGATGCAAGATGGGTGGGTTTTGGATTATGGGTCAGGGAAATTGATACCCCATAAGCGGAATTATCCCACTCATGGTGTTGAGTTGCCTGGAGTAGTGTATTGCTTAATGTGATGGAGGCACAACTTGTTGGGGGAACAGTTCCTGGTGTATACCGATCACAAGATTCTAAAGTATATCTTTTCACAGTGGGATTTGAATCTTTAGAAGTGATGATTGGTTAAGTATCCCTAGTATTTCAACTATGAGATGGTATATACACTAGGGAAAGGGAACATCGTTGTTGATTCATTGATCTGGACGATTGAGAACTAAGTGGTTCAAAAATCCATCACCAACTGTAAGGGGATGGATTTGTTTACGGAGATTTACCTGGAGCTGCGGGAGGAAAATGTCCAGGTAACACTTTCTTCTATGACTATAGAGTCGTAACTTTTGAGTCGAGTTAAGGAATTTTAGCTCAAAAATCCAGAATTTTTGGCCCTGAAGGAAAGACCTAAAGGTGGGGAGTCGCCTTATGGTTAGTCCATCGATGCAGATGAGGTTGTTTGTGTTCATGGTCGTGCGGGTTTTACCGGTATGTATACAGGAAAAATTGATGTGGTAGTTATATTCATCAAAATTGGATGTGCATCCTAGAATGACCAAGATTTATCGTGATATCTGTAGATAGTTTTGGTGTCCAATAATAAAAAAGGATATTGCAGGATTTGTGGCATGATGTCTTACGTGTTAATAGGTGAAGGCAGAGCTTCTACGACCTGGTGGTTTGTTAAATCCATTTCCCATTCAGGAATTGAAGTGGAAAAATATGATGATGGATTTTATTATGGGTCTTCCGATGATTCATCAGATGAATTGTGTAATATGGGTAGTTGTGGATCAGCTAACGAAAGTGGGTCATTTCTTGTCGATTCAAGATACTTACAAGGTGGACCAGTTGGGTGATTCATATGTTCAGGAAATAGTATGATTTCCTGGTGTACAGTGAACTGTAGTTTTAAATCGTGATCCCCATTTCAAATCATTTTTCTGGAGAGGTTTGCAGAAGTTTCTTGGTACATAAGTGCTTTTGATTAAGGTTTTCCACCCATAGATGGACGTGAAGTTGTAGTGTACAATCCACGTGTTCGAGGACATGTCGAGGGCTTGTGTGTTAGATTTTGGTGGTTCCTTGAAGAAGCACCTGCAACTTGTTGAATTTTCCTAAAGATAACATTTTCAGGATATGGTTCATATTGCTCCATTTGGGGTTCCCTATGAGAGACCATGTAGATCTCCGCTGTTTTGGTAGGAGGTTGGTGAATCCAATATATTGGGACCGAGTACTGTGTTGGAGACTTCAAAAAAAGTTGAGTTGATTCGGAAGTGAATGGAAATGGGTCAGAGTAGCCATAATCCATATGTAGATCTTAGATATAAACCTCTTGAGTTTGAGGTGGGTAATAGGGTCTTCCATCAGGTATTTCCATGGTTGGGTCACCAGAGGATTCAAAATTAGGGAATGTTTTCACCCACCTATGAGGGGTGTTAGAGATGGTGGAGAGGATCGGGTCAGTGCCCTACCGATTGGATCTTCCACAGGGGTATAGATGTACGTATGATGTCATTCATGTGTCTCAACATTAACTGTATCACCATGACCTCACTGATGTGGTGGGTGTTGAGGATGTTGAGCTTGAGGTAAATGAGTCCTTTGAGGAGCATCCGGTTTGTTTGGTGGATTGTAGTGAGAATGTATTGCAGGGAAAAGTTGTGCCATTAGTGCGAGTAATGTTTTAGCATGGGAAGGTCCAGGATGGAAATTGGGAGTGAGAATCGGATATACAGGCTCAGTGGCCCGATCACATTTCCTCAGAAGTGCAATGAAGATTGGAAGCTCCACTCGAGGGCGAGCCGTTATATGGTGGGGAGGTTGTAAGATCCCGGATCTTGGAAAGGTATGATATAGTTTTTGTTTTCATTTGAATATATTGTTTTGGTAAATTTAGTGTGAAACCAAGTCCTTAATGAGGTGCGATGGTGTTTTGAGGTTTTGGGACATGGGAAATGGAGAAAAAGGTGTTTTTTTGGGTAGGTCGCACGGTCTGCACACTATTAGTGCTTATCATGAGGATAGCCTAGGAAACCGTTCAAGAGATGGGTTTTGGGAAAGTGGTGTCTTCACAGTTTGCGAACGTTTTGGTAAACAATGCGGGTAAACCGTGCATCCGAAAAAGTTTTTAAAAATTATAATTTTTCCACTCCTATAGTTTTAACCCCAACTAAGGATTTCCTCCTTATTCACCCCGCTTCACCCATGGAATGAACCAAATATCTTAAGGGCTCCAAGAGATCAATCTCCTTCATTTTTAAGGAGTTATTGGTTCCTTTGGTTTCATATTGATGATCTGGTTAATAATGTCAATATAAACCCTCCCGAACCCCATGGGATGTGTTAAGGGTGATGAGACTAATCTAGGGCCACCCATGGTGGTCACTAACATTCCTGGTCCTAGGGATTTGTTAATAACAATTAAGAATATTGAGTATTTATGTAGACCCATTGATAAAAATGTCGATTTGATTGTTTGACTTGGAATATAAGCTTGGTGATGTACTTAGTCTTAGTAATAACCAAAGGATATTGGGTTAATATGTGGAAATGATTAAAGACCATAATGTAATAGATTATGAGCATATTAATGAAGCCTACTGAGTTAGGCATAACTAACCTAGAAAGTGAGATGGGTACAATGAATGACTACTTAGTGAGATAAGCATAATAACGGGGTAATCTGGTTATATGGCTAAATGGTGTGTAATGTGGTAAATGTGTTAATAGGTTAAGGCACAGTATTAACTCTCATGTTAATGTTATTGTTTATGATTTCATTGGGAAATGGTTGTGATGTTGTGTGAATGGTTAATGGATATAAAAATATATAGCATGTTCACATGTCTTGGTAGAGTGGGGTATTGACTTAAGGATCTACACCCATGGGTAGTGTTTGACTGGGGCACTAAACTCCACCCCTAATGCACAGTTTAGGGAAGGGGACTGAAGATCAATTATGCTAATAGTTTCATCCACCCAGACTGAGGCTTTGAGGTGAGGATATAATTGTCATGAGTATTTTAGTCCTAGTGAGATAGGATGACCATGTATTTTATTAATGCTTGTGACTGTGTACATTAAGTCTGTGTAACATGTGGTATTTTATGAAACCATTAAAAATGTGTTGGAAATTTAATGTGATAGGAAATTGGATGAAATGGTAAGATATTGAAAGGGTAATAAATGTTTTTAATGTACCTAAATTGGTTATGGGAACATGATATTTTCTTTTCATTTATAATTCATTACACATTTATCATGCACAATTTTTTATGCCAGATACTTTGTAGATACCGTTGTTGGTGGACTACTGAGTTGTACTCACACCCTACCTGGGCTACCATTTGGTACCTGAGCATACTTCATGGTTATAGGTTATGAGTCAGGCAAAAGCCTATTCTAAGAATTTGGGATGGCATGGGTGTATGTGGAGGAGGACCCATACTTTTTTTCTAGACCATTTTGGGGATTCTAAATGTTTCATTCATTTTGGTTTTTTTCTCTTTTTCACTTGTAGCATGACATGGCATATTTACTAGTGGACATGGTTGTACCCCATTTCAGGAATGAGTGTTTATGAATTCTTTGCAATTGTTGGATTTTATTTTCACTATTTTTTATCTTATGTTGTGGATTACTATGACAAAAAATGTTTATAGTCTCTCTAATTGACTATTTGGACCGCTTCTGCTAGTCGGCAACCATTGGCGTATGAGGATGCACGTTTAAGGTCATGTAACCACTCGGCACAGAGCATTGGTATAGTGGGTTCTCGATCATGTACTTTACATTAATCCTTCTAAATAATGTTTAAAATAGTGTCATTGATATTTTAAAGAAACATATTTCTTTTTATAACACATTATATGTTCATTTAATATCATTATTCCACTCATTTATTAATATTGTTTTGTTATGTCCACTGTTTCTGGTGCATTCTTTTCATGGTTTCAATGATCGGTTTGTACTGGATTTTCTTATCGAATGGAAGAGAAACTCAAAAAGTGTAATGAAATGGTATTAATATGTTCCAAAAATATTAAATTATATCATAAATCAATTTTCAAATATTATTATTATAAATAGATAAAACATTAATGATATTCATTTAGATCATTTTTGTGGTTCTTTGATAATCACAAAATACTTTTGTTATATAATTTAATAATATGTATATCAATTAATTACAAAACATAGAAGAGGATAATTCATACAATTTAAAATATAATTCAACCATTAAAGTAGTTTTTTGGACCAGCTATGAAGGTTGTAATTAAAATTGAAAACACATAATCCGTTATGTCGGTAAATCGACACATCTTGGATGATGTTATTATTTTTATTACAAAAGAGAGAGGGGAAGAAGTATTGTGATAAATATTTCCATAAACATGATAAAATTCTATTATATATATATATGATATTGGAGATTTAATGCCTCTTTTACATAGGTAGTTCAATAGTGTATTCGAAAAGAAAACGAATTAAAGAGAAAATAAACAAAAATTAAAGTGGAGTTCTACAACTTGAATTAATCTCTTTGAGAATATCTTTAAGGCCTTCAATATTGGACTATTTGTGAGACATGTATACTCAGATATAGGGAAGAGGCTTTTGAAGATTATTGATTATAAATTTTATAATCCCCAATGATTGATAAGTGTGAGGAGAATAGGGGATGAGTTGTGATATTTATAGTGGATGAGAGGGGGTTTTGCATTATTTTAGTCATTATATTATTATCTTTCTCAAGGTAAGAAATTGTGTTAGTTTTTGAGACAAAATACATTAATTAGTGATTTTTATTTTGAACCCAAGGTTCTTATCTCAGTAGAAAATCATCCATAAAACAATTCATGTATTAAGCATAGTTTGTAAATTAATGTATTTCAAAATTCACCAAAAAATCTTTTATTTTAGAAAATTATAAAAAATTTATACCAATCAGTTTTCAATGGGTATAATTTTAAAATGAAGTCCATTTTTAGAAAATTATTTTCTATATAGGAGAAATTAAATTTGTAAATAAAATCATTATTTATTCGTAAAATTCACATTTTAAAACTAGAACACATTTTACTGAACATTGAAAAATAAATAAAAATCCCATAAAATGAAATTATATTTATTAGAAAACAAAATAATAATTTATGAATATATTTTATAAAAATATAATTTCTTTTAAATCATTATATTACCTACAAAAATTAATTACACATTCAAGACTCATGAAAATGTCAACACCTACTTTGAATTTTTCTAATTTTTTGTACTTATTTAATGATATAAATATATCATATTTTCAATTATAAGAGGAAAAAACTTTATTTATAATTTATTAGGTGAGTTTACTATTGTATTGTAAAAATTAATATTCGCAATGGTCTTGTTATTTTTCCTATGAAAAAGTTACTATGACATCAGTATAAATTCCATAATTCTTATAAATACAACATAATTCATTATAATTTTATAATAAATAAATTATTTAATGAAAATAAGTTTTTTAATAAGTACCTGGGTTATTTAAAAAATTCATGGGGGTGTTAATTGGTTTATTACTTTCTATTTTTGAACCATTTTAAAGGATTAATTTTTTATTATTTTTAAGGAGTTTGGATAGGAAGTATGAGAGAAAAAACCTAAATACTCCTATGTTGAACAAATATAGTCATTATATTTACCAAGTATATGATTATTGAATTGGAGGTATCATATGTTAATAATTAAGGATTCATAGTTGATGCCACATTTATATGGATACATTCATGTTCATATTTTTGATGTTATCAAGATAGTTTTGGTTTAGTAAATTAAAGATAAAGGATTCAAGAAATAATGTTGAAAAATGTATACATATATAGAAAACTCTCTTTCATATAATTGAATAAGGGAGAACACCTAAATGTTTTATAATATTTTTATATGATTATTTTGAATGAGAAATTTAGTTTCCTTTTCTTAATAATGGTAGTGAGGTTAATATATGAATTGAAATTATATTTTAATACACTTAGCTCCTTTGATTAGTTGTGTTTATTTATAAGTGATATAATTGTATATTGTAAATATAATGAGCATTATGTGATACATATAAAGATTATTCATTAGTATTTCTACATTAATTGTATGAAAACATATACTAAATTGTAATAAAAACCTTAAAAAAGTATTTTATAAAAATGTTGAATTTTTATTGAAAACTATTTGAGAACACATAATAGAGGTATGAATATCTTTTAGGTTTAGTATATACTTGACATTTAGATAAAAAAGTGTTATTTTATTTTGAAGAATGTTTAAAATGAGTATTAGTATCCTTGGGAATGATAATTGATTTATGAATTTTTTATGAATTTTTACAACATTTTTGCGATTACGATATCTATTAACCATTTTCTTAAATTATGAACATTTTTTAATATAATGTAAGGTTTATATAGGGATTTAATTTTTGGGTGTATATAAAAATTAAATATCAATTATTGAAATGGAGATTGAAATGGTTTTAGTGGTGATATGTTATAATGAATATATGATTATGGTTTATAATTTCTTGGGAATATGATTGTATGAATGGATAATTATTTGTGAAGAATGATAGGTAATATGATATAGGGTAACATAGTATGGTGGATTTCATATTAATGGGTTTACCCCAAAGGATGAATAAGTAAATTTTACCATCACATTTATGTATCAATGAATAATAGTTAAAATTATGAAGAAAAGTTTTATTTTAGGTGGAGAATATAAAATCCTGAGATCTTAATAGGTGATTAACATTAATCAAGTCAATGTGTTCGAATTCATACACTACATGGAACACCGAACAAAAACAAAAACAAGTCATGTTTAGAAAAAAACATGAATATTAAATTAAGACTATTATATAATTTTTTAATTAGTATAAATGAATACCAGTAGGCTATTTAAGAAGTAAATGTTTACAGGAAATAGAGAATTATTTTATCATGGATTTAATACGATTTGTTTACATAAAATGGATAATATTTTTGTTTATTTTTTAGTAATTTATTTTTTTTAGAAAAAAAATTTATTAAATATGATATGAATTTCTATGCCATGAAACATAAGAATAATGATTTTAAATTAGTTTTGGTATTAATTATATTTTAACAAAAATTTATTTCAGTAATGATATTGAATAATAATTGTTATTGTTAATATTCAAAAAAATGAAATTTTCTAATTGAAACATTTTTTTCATTAGATTTTTAAATTTTATTCAACTATTTAATTTAAAACATTTTTTATTTAAAACTAATAAAACTGATTTTTTTAAATTTTTTCATACCACAATAGACTTTGTATAATGTTTTGATAATTTTCTTAAAAAATTATTTTCAATCGAATAATTTATTCTTTTCAAAAAATTATTTTGTTTATAGATTTATCATTATGTAATTAAATCCTCCAATTTTAGAAAAAAAATTTATGTAATAGATTTTTCATTTAAGATATAAATTTAGGAATTTAAATATATCTTTTTACCTCATAAATCTTATGTCTAGCAGTTCTTGAAATGAATTCTTTTTTAGATTAATAATATTTTTGGTTGTTTTAATTGAATCCATTATTTTAAATTTGTTATTTAGTTTTTTTTCATGAAATTATAAAAACATATCTATGATTTACGATAATAAAAATATCTCATGGGTATCAATAATATTAATACCAATAGCTTATACATAAATATTATGTGTAAAAAATAAAATTTTAAATAAAATGTTCATACATGTTAATAGTGCATTTTCTAAAATTATATTCTCATACTATTAGAAATTACATTTTGAAAAAATATTCCAAAAATTATTATCCAAATGTTTATATTAGGTAAAATAATAAATATTAGTTTTATTCATTAAAATTAAATACTATGTTAAAAAATTAACTAATACAATAATATTAAAATAAGGTTAAAGGTTATAAGTAAAAATTTAAAAAATTACATCACCCAAATTTGAAGCTAGTCGTATTAACCCATGGGTCTCCAGTAATACCATAGTTTCTAACCTAGAAAACTACATGATATTACCAAATGAGATCTCAAATTTGACTAAGGATTAACCCTATGGGTTCTTTCTGTATGGTTTTTCTTCACTAAAACACACCATTAAAAACTAAATATAAGTTTTCCTATCCTAATCACTACTCCAATCGAAGAAAACTAAACTGTGGAGTCTTAATCAGGTAGGATAATGAACATAATTTTGCACCTTGTTGACAATGATAGTAATAATAAAAATATTTTATCACTTTTATGGGGTTGTTACACTCTCCACCCCTTTAGATCCCCACACCATTATTGTCAACCATAATCCTCAAACCCTAGTTGTGCCTCAATATATCTGGTTTGGTATTGGATCTAAATTTTTTTGTTATAACCGAATATTAATAGGGACATTAACCTAGTTATATGACCCCATGCGTCTCCTGTAATACCTTGATTTTCATTCCAGTACACCATATGTTCTTACTCAATGGGGTCTCTTATAAGAGTAACGTCTATTAACACTAACCAAAAAATGTTCTATCAATTTGTAAGTCATAAATAACACAAAATAAGGGAAACTTACCAAAATTTTACCCAACCTCATCACTACACTAGTCCTAGAACACTTAATTATTGAGTTCTAAATAGGTAGGCCCCAAAAAGAATGTTTGAGTTTGTTGACACTCGTAGTAACACTTAGAATTTCAATTCTCACTTTTTTTGGGTTGTTACAATATAAATACCCATTATTTGGTGACTTGAACCTATGAAATGAGTATCCAATGATTGGATATTTCATTGGATTTTGGTGTGTTATCATGCTTTTTTCAAGGTTTTTGGGCCTTTTTTAGTTTTTTCGTGGTTTGCAGCTAGCTTTAAAATGGTAATCCAAACCATGAAACCTTGTTAAAAGTTTCCTAGAAGTATTTCACCCATTTATACAAACCATGATATTTGAACCTATGTTGTCCTGAGAGTTTCTTCATGGTTAAAATAATTTTGTATCCTAACCATGAATCTCTTCTACATTTTATATTTTATGTGCCATCTTGGACCATGGATAGTACTAACCATGATACCTATCAGAAGAAAAATTACAATATGTAATTTAATAACCAAAATTTTAAATAAATCCCCCAAACCATCTTAATCATCCCAAAAAAATCCCACTATAACCTAGTTCTATCAGTTTTCTTTTGGGAGCCATCACGAGGAATTTTGGCTCTCCCAACCTCATTTCATATTATATCAAAGGGTCGATCAATATAGTATCCAATTTTGGTGAGTTCCATTATCCTTGGTGTTTAATCTCTATAATACTCTTGATTCCTTATTCTTATAGTTTTTGTGGTACTTATGTTTCATTTCATCTATTATGATTGATAATTTATTTTTGAGCTAGGATATCTTCATTCGTCTATCATGATATCTTTCTTTAGATCCAATTATCAACAATGAAGGGGAAATATTTTAGAACTTTTATATTTTGGTTTATTATTTTCAATATAGGCATTTCTATTAATTTAAATTATATTCTAATTAATTATTCTTTGATAATTCATTGATATATGCCTCTTCATTTGAAACACATGTTCTATGAGCATTTTTCTTGAAATACGATAGGAAATATTCTTTGACCGTATTATATTTCCATTGAACATGGTATAAATTAACTATTTATAATCAATTTTTATATCACCTTTTTTTAATCATTTAATGAAACAAATATTTGGAATTATTTTCAATGAAATTGTAATTTTTATTTTGGTGGAATTAATTTATTTTTCCGGGTTCTTTGTTCCTAAAATGAAATTCCTTAATTTGAATGTAATGTGATCAATTATTTCACATTTTCAATGTAGTGTAAAATTCACGAATCTTTGAAAAGTCCAATAGACCCTATTAATTATTTCACATTGTTACAAAATGGGTTCTCATGGGTTATCTGAAATAAATGATTTATTCGCATGGAATGAGGGTGTAAACCAATGTCATGAAATGCATTCAATCCTTTTAAAATTGAAAAATTTCATATGAATGATTTAGGGTTTATTTGAATGAAATTAATGTTTTAAAGGACTTATGATCAATATAATTATTATTTTTGAATTTAATTGGGTATAATTTACCTATTGAATGTTGAATTGTGTAAAAGGTTTTGCATTGAAATGATGATTCTTGATAAAAAAAATTGGTACTTTATGGTGATCTTATATTATAATAATTCATTATTTGAAAATTTTAAATTCTTTACATCCAATTTATGGGTTTTAAAAAGGGTATATTTACTTTTAGGGATCCTTGGGGAGAGAGTGATATGTTATTTTGGGGAATGATTTCGTTGTTAATATTGATAACAACCCTCATGTGATCCCCATAACATGGTAGTCTCACTAACATATTTTTAATATTCTTGGTAAACAAAATATTTAGATAGGATGAAAAAGATACATAATTCATTAGTTTACTCAAACATTGTTTAATGGATCCATAGAGAACATATAGTGTTCAGGATATAGACATGTAGTCAGGAAAGAGGGGTTTTTTTGAACTAGTTTTGTTGAGACCCGTGATGCTAGATGCAAGCTTGGTGATTAGTCCTGATGATTTATGATGAGATATTATATGATAGAAACCATATCATACCTAGGTTTTACACATGAAATCATTATTACTAATACCTAATACATGATACATGAAAATGTCCATTGTCCTGACATTCCACTAGAGTCTCTTTCATTGATTGTTCTACTTAATCTTAGTATGAACCATGAATCACTTGTTATATATCTTGTATGACTATTGATAATTGTGGAATATTATTATGTTTTCATGATCTTACTCTATCTTCTAAAATATTTTCAATGAATTTCAATAAAATTTATATTTTTTAAATATTGAAATTTAATTTTTCAAAAGTTTGGTTTGATAAGTGATTTTTAAATGATTGAAATACTATATTTAAACTAAATCTCATAATCTATTTATTGAACACATCTTGTAACATATTTTAATTAACTTATGAAGTAACTACATAAAATATTTAGTGTAATATTACTATTTCCATAAACACATAACCAACTTATACAATTTTTTGTTTGCATCCCTTTAGGATCTTATAGAATGTTCTCACACTTTCATATTCTTTTTGGAATCGGCCTAGGGTTTCCATGGGTAGGTGAATTGGGAAATGGTTGGTCATCTTGGGACAACTGAATATGGTGTTTTTCACCATTATTTTAAATCCAATTTTTTACCTTCCCCTTTTACATGATATGATTATAAATATGTGTGTAACTTATGTAATTTCCATAGTGTACTTTTATTATTGTAATCTTTTGTAGGGGAAATAATTCCCACAATTTATTGCATTTTTTGGAGTTCTAGTCTTTAGCACATGGGGTTTGGGGATTCTCTTATAATTAGTGTTGGATTGGATCAGGTATCAGGTTTGTTATTATTCTAGGTTGGCTCTTAAAAATTGTTATCATAGTAGGTATTTCATTAAAATAGAAGAATTTTACATGAGATCCCATATGTTATTTAGGGATAAAAATGGATTAAATCTGAATAAGTATATCTTAATACTCAAGGGTTAGTTTTGGAATGGTTTTTTGATCACCACCACTTCACGATAACACTACAGTTACCAAGGGTATAGGTAATTGATTCATTCTTATGAGTTATTGGTTTCTTAAGGAATTTTTTTATTCCCAATGATACTATCTTGGATTTCTGGAATCACTTATTAGTTTTCGAACTATAATAGAGTGATATCAATAGTTCCACTATGTTTCCATGGTTTGATAAACTATGTGGAATCTATGTAAATATTGTTGAAATCTATCCATTAACAATTTTGAATTTGGTGTGTGGTTTACCATCCCATTAGACCAAGTAATACATAGTTCTAACACAGTTCTAAACTTTAATCCTTAATAATTTTCTTCTTGGATAATTTTCTTATGTGGGATTTTTTTAGAGGGTTATGGATTTCGTTTTTTTATCCTAATCTCATGCAATGTCTTCTAATTTAATCCCTTTTTGAGAATTTTAGATAAAATTTTAAAACCAAATTGTTAAATATGTTTTTATATTTAATTATTTTATAAATTTTATTCAATTAAAAAGAGGTGAGTGTTATTAAATGTTTTTTTGGAAAATTTATTTTCAATAATTATTTAATTACGTGTTCTAGAAATTATTTATGATTAAATATGGGTGGTAATGTGTTTGATATTGAAATGGTTTTGATAATTGGTAATGAGAATAATGTTTATGAATCAATTGAATAATTTTTATGAGTTGGTAATGTATTTATGATTTTTTTATGGATTTATAATAGGACTTTTCATTTATAAAAAATAATTATGTTTTGTATATTGTGAAATCTTGTGTGTCTATAAATAAATGATGCTTTGATGCGTTTTTTATGGATCATTTGAATAATTTTGGATATATTGTATTCTATTTTGTTTTTTTGTAAAGAATAAATTAATTAGTTTGTGGTTTATGATGATAAAAAATTTTCCCCTTCACGTCTTCCTTGAAAGATAAAATGTGCATTCATCGGTTCAATTATCCTAGTGGTCCTTCACATTTTCGAGATGAAGCATATCTTTTGGATGACTCTCCCCAGACTCCATATCAACTGGTGGAGCCAGAGTCCCTCTAGCCTTTGAAAACCATCCTTGAATTCTTGTATTTTTATAAATCTTTATATAAAGGTGAACATGTTTCTCTTGAGGCAGTAAAGTGTCTTGTTGAAGTTGATCAAAATTTTAATTTTCTCTATACTCTTGATGCTCAGAAGGTTAATTCCACCAACTCCATATTTGAAAAAAATAAATAGGAGTGGTGGGATGTTTTCATCCCCCATTCTTGTATGAAAAACATTATTTGGAATTCTCTATTTAATTATTCTTTCAGTGGATGTTTCCAAATAGAATAAAGGGAGCGTTAATGAGTTCTTGGGTTTCAGTCAAGGTGATATAATTATTTCTATTTTTACACGAATGTTTCTCATTTGGATTGTATATAACCTAGGAGTGATGATAATGATTTTAGTAAGGATATTTATTTTATAAAAGGACATCACCCAAAGTTTTAACTTCAATTCCAATTGTCAGGTTGATATGTTATCATGAGACGCATGATAAGGATTTATTAACAGAATCATTTCTAAATATATGACCTAAAATGAAGAGGGATACAATGTGTTCCCAATGTGGATCACTTATTCATCATAATAAGTTGTTTTTGAATTATCCAACTATTATTAGATAGTGTTTCAATTTAGTTCACCTTTAATGGTTTTGTAAGTCGGGAGACCAGAAATAATAATTTTGGTCAGGAACATTAGCACTTAATTGGGGGTCAGCTGATGCATTTTGATAATAGGTCTCAAAAAATAGGCCTCAGAGGGAAGAATTTCAGGAAATGGAGGGGATATCAGCATCTAGTTGCTGTATTGGGTTGATGTTTATCTAACAGGGTGTTTCTAACATTTGAGTGGAATGTGGTTGTGTTTTTCCATTCTTGTAGATTATCTATTTTTATAATCCTTTTCTTTTGGGATCTTTTTGAATGATATCATTCTAAAAATGGATTTTGGAATATTTGGATTGATGATGCTGGAATGGTTTTTGTTCCATTAGATCTCTGTGGTTGTGACCGATGGATATGTACCATTGAATTGTTAACCTTTCTTTTTGGAATGAAATAAATTCCTTGATGTCCATTGTGCTCTTGATGATGGAGTGGAATGTTATACTGAGAAACCTTGAAATACTTGGCTTCATTTTTATTCCCCTGTATTATCATTTCTATACCTTAATGGTTAGAGATCAATTTCAATATAATGGTTGATCTCCCATAGGAGTGTATAGTACCCTATTGTTCACTCATCTTAATGTTTGGGAGTTTTTTGATTTGAATTGTTTAGGCTATTGGATTGTACACGTGTAACTATGATGATTTGGATTCATAATTGTTTAGGCACCAAGAGGTTATGGAATTTGGTATCATTATCTCACCAAGGAGTGTGGCTTGGTTTAAAAATTACTATGTTTGCATTAATTATATACATAGGATATAAATACTTATTAGTTCTTTGAGTTTCTTGTAGAAGATTGATCTTATATGTTTCTCAATGGTGATTGATCGATGTCTATTCATTGGGTTAAAGGAACATATATTTTTTATTACATCATTTTTTTGAATATTTAAATGTTTACAAGAACAATGATAGTTCAAAATTATTTATCTATTTTGGTGATATGTCGTGATCTTGGCATGTTGATCTTGGAGACGTGTGTATATTTTTATGATATGGATGAGTCTCTCTATTGGACTACAGACAATAAACCACATAATAAGAGGAAAACAATATATATTATGTAATTTTGTACTTTCATTTATAATGTTATATTTTTGAGAAAATAAATTCATATGGTGGGAAGTTTGTAACATATCGTTATCTGGTATTAGGTGTTTTGGACCAGTTATTTGAGTATAAATTGAACAGACCTCCTTGTGGGTTTTTAAGGTGTTTTAGAATTTATTTTGATGGCTTATGGTCCTGTTCATGGTTCCTGCATGGTAAACCAAACTATGAAACCTAAAAAGAAGGAGGCCACACAGTTTTTTCTTAGCATGTTCAAGTTTATCCAATATAAGGACTCGCCCTTAAAACATTACATAATAATGAATTAAATGAATAATTCACATTGAGGATCATTTCAAGTTTAGAGTTTTATAGAATTAGGATATAACTATTACATTAAAACATGAATATTACAAGTAGACACTACTACTCAGTATCCATTGTTTTCAGAAAATAAAAACATCTTAAAAAGAAACATGTCTATTTCCATGTTTTAGGCAGCATGACTTTTCGTTGATCTCATCATTGACCCTATTCATCTTTATGTCCTATGGAAAACATTTCAAAAACATGGGATGAGTATAAAAATATCAGTAAGGGTTATAAAATAAGGGAGGAAAACATTATCACATCGATAAATACAAATCAATGAAACCATACTTTTCAGTCATAACATACCTTACGAAATCATAAGATTTATGAATAACACACACAAATCATAAATCATAGTGGATATATATAGAATCCATACCAAACATACATTATAGCTATCATAGCTATGTCGGGAGTTACACTTGGAATACCCATCATAGTATATTCCCAAAATCTCTTAGGATAAACATCACGTTTACCTATGTTACATTACCAAAGGCATTGAAGAGTTATCTCGATCTCACCTGCCCTAGGTTTATCATGGAACCACCCGTATACATAAACAATGTTCAATAACCATAAAATATTCATAACACATAAATCAATAATAAAGTAAAGATAAAATATCAATATTGTAATTACAATATAGCATTTCAAGATATTGACATAATCATGTCTTTATCAAACCATTTTCAAAACCATTTAAAATATTTATGAAAGAGATTTTTGAATCAAAGTGTCCCATACCACTTTGAAGATCTTAATAATTTTAAAACATTAATGTCCATATAAATAAATAATCAAATCCATTTTTATAACATGTACATTAAAGATAATGATTTAGAATAATAAATCATTAAAACATATATAATGATATTTTAGTTAAAGAGTTTTTAACAAAATGAGAGACTCTTGTATACAAAAAATTGAAGAATATCATTTAATCAGAACATTATAATACCATGAGAATATATGGATTCGTGATATTATAGGTCAAAAGATTTTATATACACCATATAAATTTTAATGGGTTCATAACAACAATGATGTCCCAATGGAAATGTAAATTGAGATGAAATCCCTTATGAAGACGATATCCTTAAATTAAGGACAAATAAATTATAAAATTTTGTCTGAAAAATATAAATACACCCAATATAACTGTATAATAAGTGTAAAACAATCAAAGGTCATTCTCATATATTCATAGGATGACATATTAAAGAAGTACAAGTTTAACCCAATGAATTGAAATTAGGTTAATAAGTTCCCTTACAAAAATTTGACAGCCTAACGACATCACATTAAAATTTAGAAAATGAGATGATGAGATAAAACGGGTATCTCCTCACTTAAACATAACATTTCTTCAATAAGGATATATAAGAACATATCCAAAAATAATAAGATTTTAATTAAAAGACATAACAAAAAGAAGTATTTTAAAAAGAGGGGGGTGAAAGGTTCCCTTAAAGATTGGGTAACAAACGAAAGATACACCACATGAAACAAGGATCATTCAGTGAAGATGTAAATACTCATAATTGAAAGTATATTACACAAAGATTTCAATAATGGGTTGAAAATACACCAAAAAAAGTAAATAGTGTAAAATATAGCATGAATCTCACGGGAATAAAAAGTGTGATGAAACCCTTTACCACGTTGTAATCAACCGAATCATATGAACAAATGTTAATAACCACCAAATGAATAACAAAACACCAGGAATATATTGAGAATCATGATAATGTATATAAAATTTAAGTACACAATACAACACATGCAATGAATAAGTGGAAAACAATGGGAATCTCACAGAATTAAAAGTGAGATAAGAAAATCCCTTCCCTCGTCTCCGACATGACTCGATTGTTCCTTGTTTTTTCATGAATAATAAACTAAATTTATTTTATACTTTCTTAAGAACCTATTTAACGTTTATTATCCTTTTTATATCACTTATTACCATGTTATAAACATTATTCAATCATTTATGTTAATAATGGTCCTTTGGTCGATATTTGGTACTTGAGTAAAAAATGAACACCATATAATTACAAGTTGTCCGTGTGGGAAATTTTCAATTATCTCCAGAATGATATTAATGATTTAGATATCATATAAATCAAATATATCCAATATATATGTATTTATAAAAGAAAATAAAATTTTTGAGATAAGAAATGAAATGCACCGTTCATGGTGATGGTAAGCCGTACGTACGCATGAATGCTACTTTCATTTCTATTTCATATTTTAATGGAATTAAAACACAATGATACATAGTTATGTTATAATTACAGTATAATAACACATATAATATCTTTAAACCTATCTTTTATACATCCCAATTATATGACATTAACCAGTCATATCACTTTGAGGGGGTAGTAGTCCGCACTTCTTCAAATGAAATTATCACGTTTACCCATTATGGAAACCGTAACGGTAAGCTATAAATGTAAAATATAAAAGAATAAAGGAAATATAAACAAAATGTATATAATATTTAAAAACAGTTCAATAATAATGGCAACCATTAGAGGTGGTAGGGGATAATCAAACAATCATTATTTCGTGTGGCATTAGTTTTCCATCCACAGAAACAATATGTTTTTCACCCATTAGATGGAGGTGTGTGTAAGTGTAGTTAAAATAAATCACATAACAACATTGAAGTATTTTGAGGATACTGGTGTTGTTATAAATGAAAGGAATAAAAAGAGTTTACCGGTTGGAGAATTTAAAAAAAAAGAAGTTAAGAGGAACCATTACCTTTAATTTGGGTAACTTCCTTTGGTTTGAATCAAAATTATTTCTTGAAGTGCCTTCTACTTAAAGTATTGATTCTAGGAGGAGGATAGGGTTATAGGGAATATAATTGGGTAGAGTTTGGATGAGGCAAAAGTCTTGAGAGGTGTGTCGAATTGGTTCGAAGTGGTGTCCTTTTTATAAGGGGGAGGAGGGGCTCTTTAGGAATGTGTGAAAATATTATTTTATTATATAATGATATTCGGTTTCTAGAGGTCCAAAAAAAATTAAAGTAGAAGATAAGATGACGCATAGTGGAAATAAATCATCCCATAATAATTGTACTGGTTTTGGATGTTATTTTAATATTTAAAATCTTATTTATTTGAATCATTTATTAATGAGGTATATACTGCATCATTATTGTGTCAAAAGTTACTTAGTTTATTTATTGTCTAAAATTTATAATAAAAATACCATGATGTAGGAAATATTTATATATTTTAAAAGAATATTTATAGTTGAAAATGTAAATTATATAACTTCATGTAAAAAATACTTTACTAAAAGATATTTGTTTTTGTCATTTTTTCCTTTACATTAAATTAATTAATCAAATTTGCCATTATCACTCTTATGTTTTTCCATGGGGTCCCAAAATAATCCTAAAGATCCCCATTTTTCGGCCATGACTCATCCAATAAGTTTAGGACAATTTTTAGGGTAAATATTTTTTATTATGATATATTTTTTACCATGAATTACCCTATTTATGTTTAACCGCGATAAATAAAAGTCAAAGGCTACTATTCACCAAAAATTATTTTAATCTTATTGAACCAAATTTTATGTAATAATAACAACCATGTATGTTATATTTTCAGAATTCAATTCATAGAAGTGGTAAAATTTTATTTAAAAGAAAAAGTCAGTTTTTTTAACTAATACTAAGTTGTTTCACAATTCATAAAAAATTGATGTTTTTCAGAAAAATACCAAAAATTCAGCCTAAGATATATTTGATATTACGAATTCAAAAATTATTTCTATTTAACAAAAGTAAAAACATATATGTTGCGTTAATTAATTCAAAATTAATTTCCATTGGAAAAACAAATTGCATGTTTTTTATAAATAATAACTATGAAAAGATTGACAATTGTTTATGTCCAATTTCAAAATAAAATTATTTCCAATAAAAAAACATAGATTAAATGGAAAAAATACATTCTAATTAAACATTAAAATCAATTAAAAATATAATCTAACCATATAAATGAATTAGATTAAAATGCACTTTTGAATTAAAATACAGTATTTTTCACTATTCATTAAAAATTAACTTTATGAGAAAAATACCAAAAATATACCCAAAATAAATTTTGATGTCTCGAATCTAAAGAAGAATTTTATTTTTTTGAAAAGAACATATAAAAATGAGAAAAACTACATTTAAAGAGGGTTCACCATCAAAAGGCGGTAAATTGACCATTTACTGAATATTAGAGTATTCATGCTTAAAATTAGACTCAATCATATTTTAAGCCCCTAACATTTATTGGGTAATTGAAAAATGTTTTAACAAACATATATAATCATATTTTAGTTAGTTCAATTCATTCCTGCAAATACAATGACTATGCATTAACTACCATTTAAAATAATAATATTATATTATTTGTGTGCAACGTAAGATTTTAAAGAAACCCGTTGTTGCGTATCAGGTAAGCCATCGAACATAGCTTACCCTTTAATGTAAAATTAATATGTAATTAAAAAATATTAATAAATATGAAAAGTGTCTTATTCCTTATTTATCAGGGATGTTACATCCTTCCCCACTTTTGGGAATTGCGTCCTCGCAATTTTAAAACCTGTCTTGGAAACTTCATTAAAAGTCCCACATCGGAAAAGAGTCAGTAAAAATTGTCACTTTAAAAGAAAGAAAGACAAGTATAAAGGTCACCCATGATAACCCATACTAGTTTTCTATATTGGAAAACATGGATATGAAAGAGAGAAGAAAAAGTCATGTTCTGATGGAGAGTGATAGAAAACATGATTAAGTGAATTCTAACCACTAGAAAATAACCAACTTATGATGTGTTAAAAGGTCATTAATTAATTAGTACGGAACTTAAACCAAAAATGTTTTTGTTTTATGTTCCATTTCAAAATTTTGAGGAATTCATTTACTACATAGAATAAGAACATAAGGAAATATAGTTACCTTTAAGTAGAGTTTCATCATTCAATGTGTTTCTACCAAAAACTAATAATCTCTCCAAGGAATGAGCATTCAAAAAGACTTGGTCACATCAAAAGCACAAGAATCATCTTCTAGAGAATCACATAATCCACAAAAGAAGAACTATATATTTCCTTTTGTCTTTAGACATCAACTAAATCTAAAATGTTTAATAATAGATTAGATAATACCAAAAAAGGAAAATCATATACAAGATGAAAAACTACTCTTA
This sequence comes from Viscum album, assembly GCA_963277665.1. Lineage (NCBI taxonomy): Eukaryota > Viridiplantae > Streptophyta > Magnoliopsida > Santalales > Viscaceae > Viscum > Viscum album. The sequence continues at coordinate 1,926,266,957 of OY728138.1, forward strand.
ATATCCATAATTTGTCAAACAAAACCCAAAGATCAACAAAGACCATTCAATATTCAAATGTCCCTAAAATTCGTAAAAAGTATTCCAAACTGAGATTTTAACCAAAATATCATAAGGATTTAATTACATAGACTTCCAAGATACTTCTTAACATTTATCTCAAAATAACACATGTTACTAATAAAGTATCATATTGAAAATTAATTAACCTAATCACATATTCTTCATGATAGGTTAATCATTTTCATAAATAAATCAAATCATCATATGTCCATAATAAAAACATAAATTCTTCCAAAATAAAATATCAACCATTATTCCACACTTGAAATCCCATAGTAGTCTATCTTACTTAGACATATAGTGCTTCCTCAACAGAAATAATGTCTTCCATAACAACCTTTTTCACTTAATCACTAAATCATTTTTTATACTAAGTATATCCATCTGATAAAACACAAGATCCAAAAATAAACTAATTGTTGTTCCATAAAATCATTTTACTAAAATAATAATTCATACTAACTAGGGAATTCATGTAGGCTTGTGGTAGGCAATACACCCTTGATTCCCTTTTGTTTTCGGTTCAATTCCTGCAGCCTTCCCCGATGCGATGGGTTGTCGCCCATCATACGAGTTTTCCTTTTTTATAAAACTCAAAAATAACCCAAACAAATTTTTACCTCAATTGTTTCCTTATACCTCTCATTTTCATACCAATTCATTATTATCTAAACATATTAATTCTATAAGTCTTATTTCACCACCATACGATAAAATAAAACGATCCCCAAAATGAAGAACAACATACCTTGATCATGGTGTCCATTTGGTTTCATCGTCATCTTGTTCACTTAGGTAGAAGGTCCATGCATTTCAAAAATGATTTATAGATAATTAAAAATAATTTTCTTCCTCCATCCAAATATACCTTTTAAAACATGGGTCATATGGGTGTTCACAAAAAACAAGTTTTGGAAAATAATCATGTATGACATATAATTTCAAAACAACTGATAAAACATGATTTCTATAAAATAGTCGAACGAATAAGAGTTGAAATGTTCAATTAAATTTCTTTTTAAAATACCATAAGTAAGTGCTGAGAGACTATATTGTAAAAGAAAATATAAATAGGTTGTGCAAGGGTCTCATTCTTTACCACCTTTTTTAAAATCATAATATGCTTCAAAATATTGTGATAATGTAAAGTATTTGTAAATGCCTTGATAATATTTACCTTTTTTGAAATATGAAAATATTTTGAAAATTGGATTTGTTTAAATACAACCAATGATCCATGATGATAACAAGGTATAGAGGAGGTGTTTGATATCTCAAACAACTGCTTGCAAGTGAGTTGTATGCTAGATAAAGTTTCACAATCATCCGAACATGACTTTATAATAATTATTGCAAGTAAGTCATCAGGAAGAGATATAAATATCGTTTGATATCCTCCTTCCATTTTTAACTAAATTTCCTTGTTTTCAAAAAGTTATAATACAATGATTTAACTGAAATAATAGTCTTAGGTACTAACCATGTGTTTAATGAAAACTCCTAATCCCTAAAGTTGTCTAAACCGACATCTGATACCATCTATATGGACCCACCCTTAAAAAATTACATAATATTGAATAAAATGAATAATTCACATTGAGGATCTTTTCAGGTTTAGAGTTTTATATAATTAGGCCATAACTATTACATAACAAATTTAATATTACATGTAGACACTACTACTAGATATCCATTTTTTCATAAAATAGAAACATATTAAAAAGAAACATGTATATTTCCATCTTTTAGATAGCCTGAATTTTCTTTAATCCCATCATTGACCCTATTTATCTTTATGTCCTATGGAAAACATTTCAAAAACATGGTATGAGCATAAAAAGATCAGTAAGGGTAATATAATAAGGAATGAAAACATTATCCAATTAATAAATACAAATCAATGAAACCATACTTTTCAATCATAACATACCTTATGAAATCATAAGATTTATTAATAACACACACAAATCATAAATCATAAATGTAACTTATAGAATCCATATCAAACATACATTGTAGCTATCACAGCTATATAGGGAGTTACACTAGGAATACCCGTCACAGTATATTCCCTAAATCTATTAAGAGAAATATCACATTTACCTCCGTCACGTTACCCAATGCTTTGGAGAGATTTCTGGGGCTCACCCGCCCTAGGCTTATCACGGAATCACCCATATATGTAAAAAATGTTCAATAACCATAAAATATTTATATCACATAAACCAAGAATAAATGGAAGATAACATTTCCACATCACAATCATAATATATCATTTCAAGATATTAACATAGTCAAGGATTTATCAAACTATTTTCAAAACCATTTAAAATATTTAATAAATCTATTTTTGAATCAAAGTGTCCCATAACACATTGAAGATTTTAATAATTTTAAAACATTAATGTCCATATATATAATTATTTAATACCATTTTTAAAACATGGACATTAAATATATGGATTTAGAATAATAAATCTTTAAACATTTAAAATGATATTTTAGTTAAAGGGTTTCTAACAAAACGAGAGACTCTTGAAAAAAATAATTGAGGAATAAAATTTTATCAAAACATTATAATATCATGAAAATAAAGTGATTCATAATATCATATGGTAAAGTACAGTATATACACCATATAATAGTGAATTAGTGCACAACAACAATATAGTCTCAATGGAAATGTAAATTGAGATGAAATCCCTTATAAAGTTGGTATCCTTAAATTAAGGATAAATCAATTACATAATTATGTCTAAAAAATATAAATACACCCTATATAAGTGGATATTGAGTGTAATAAAATAATAGGTCATTCACACATATTCATAGGACGACATATTCAAGAAGTACAAGTTTAACCCAAAGAAATGAAATTGGGTTAAGAAGGTCCATTGAAAAAATTTGACAACCTAACAACGTCACATTAAAATTTAGAAAATGTGTTGATGAGATAAAACGGTTATCTCTTCACTTGGACATAAAATTTACATAAATAATGATATATAAGAACATATCCCAACATAATAAGATGTAAATTAAAAGACATAACAAAATGAAGTCTTTTAAAAAGAGGAGGGTGAAAGGTTCCCTTACAGATAGGGTAACATACGAAAGATACACCCCCTGAAAGAAGTATCATTCAATTAATATGTAAATACTCATGAATGAATGTATATTACACAAAGAGTACAATCAGGGGCAGTTAATTTGTATGAACTTGGGTTTTTACAGAGGGTCAAAATCCAGAACCTATTTAAAATTTTGACTTGTCCCGTAGAAAATTGGAGAATTTGGGTAGTTTTTGGAAATTTCTAGATTACACACCGTGTACTTTTAAGTACATGCCATGTATAGGTTAGGCAAGTGCCAGCCGTGTGCTCGCTGAGTACATGTCGTGTGATGACCGTGTAGAAATTTATTACCACAAAGTTTGTAGTCTTCGACACGCCGTGTACCCATGACCGTGTGGAGGCCATACATGGCATGTAGGCCTGTTGGCCTGGTAAAATATTTTAAGCAAGTACATGTCGTGTCCTTCTTAGACATGCCAAGTAGTCTAGCCGTGTATGAGGGATATACATGGGGTGTGGGACTTTTGGCCAATATAATCTTTTAACCATGTACATGTCGTGTCCTTCTTGAACACGCCGTTTAGTATGGCTGTGTATGAGAGAAATACAAGGCGTGTGGGTAAGTCAGCGAGGAAGAGAAGAAAAACTAAGTACACTCTGTGTACTCCTAGGTACACGCTGTGTACTCATGTTGGCATGTTCTGGAAAGTATGTCGGTAAAATTCTAGTATCAATATGAACAGTTAAATGATACACATAGTGTGTAGTCATGAAGTACATGACGTGTACTTTTTTCGCTAAAACGGGCATTAGCCTCGTTTTTGTGGCAGAACCTCTTTGTTTCGCCGGGTTTCGCTATCCTAGCCAGCTGAGACTTCATTTCTTTCCTAGATCATTGTACAAACCCCAATTAAATCACCGACAGATGCGTTGGAACCCCCTCGGTAAGGCCTTGATTCTTCTTGAGCCGTTATTCATGATTTCTGTTCTAGAACGAGTTATAGGGGTTTTACCAGGTTTTATTATTTTATAGATCTACCATGTTTTAGAACTAATTATAGGATGTTATCATAGGATTAGCATCGTACGGGTCTCAGGTAAGTGGTGTATACTGATTTTTATGTTTTCATGGTCATTTGGGTGTCGTGGACTTCGGCACATTTTCTTGTATTTTGAGCGGGACTCATTTAATCTACTCTTACATTTTGAATTGATTGTTTGACCTAAGGTATTACTTTGTATATGCCATGTTACAAGTTTTTCTTGAGCAGGGCTGGGTGAGGTGTCATTGCTCATCCTGGAATTTTGGCAAGGGGATGCCAAAATGGTTATTTTTGAATTATATTGTTTTAAACTGTTGAGTTTCGTTATTAAACCTTGATATGAACTATTAGGGGCTTTCAATACCTCCATGCTATTGTTTGATATCTTTTGGTTTAGTGAAATTCAATTGTTTAGTATATTTTCCCTGTTTATGTGTTCTGTTAAATGTGTTATATATGTAATTTCTGAATTGCATATGTTGAAACCCTTTTGGTTGTGTTGGGAATAGCCTAGATATTGTTGAGTGATGTCGATCATTCGTTGGGCTTGGCCCGGGTTACGTTGGGTGGTTCTCACAACGGGATTGGGCATTATAGGTGTCAGTTTGAGGTAGGATTACTGTTATGTTGGGCATTCCTGGGTTACTGGGATGGAATGGCCATCATATTTGAGCAGAATTGTCATAGGGACACGAGTTGTTAGAGGTGTTGTGGCTTGGGTACTATTTTGGTGATTACAGCTCACCTGGAAACATTGAGTAGTGTGCACACAGAGAGACTCTGTGATGTGGTGGTTTTGACCACTCGTGTCGGTAGAGGCCCCCGTTAGTTGATGTTTATTTACTATTGGTTTGGGGTGCTTGCAATAGGAATCCACATGGGAGGTGAGGAGCCTTCAGGGGATAGCATTGAGGCTATCAGGTTGGGATAGAGGCTCCCCATTATTTGAGGGTGGATATCGCTGTCCCTCTAGATACTTTTTTGAGGACAGACATCATTGTCCCTCCAAATACATTATTTGAGGGAATACATCGTTGTCCATCCAGTTACATTTTTTGAGGGAAGACATCGCTGTCTCTCCAGTTACTTATTTGAGGATAGACATCGTTGTTCCTCCAGGTTACTGCTGTTGGGAGTGCCATCTAGACGTCGATAAATGAGAGACACAGTGTCAGGGGGCATATGGTGCTGGGTTACATGACAGAGATTCTAGCGTTGGACGAAGCAGGTGACACTCCATTTTGGTTGCTAAGAACTAGTGGATTTAGTGTTTATTGGTGCATATTTATTTTTACTACTTTCCTAATAAATGAATTCCAACTTAAAAAAATATATTAGGTACGTACTGTTGAGTGGTATCCTACTCAGATTCGTCCCACACCCTGCATGGGCCCTTTGGGACACGTACAGACTCTGTGGATTTTCATGCAAGAAAGAGGCAAGCTTCAAGAGCTGGGCTGTATTAGCTATTGCATGGAGATGTTATGGACCATGAAGATCTGCCTAGCTGGTGTTACAATGTTTTTCTTTATTATTGTATCAGCATGCTTACCTGTTTTTTAGCTATAGTTGGTTTGCCATTGGTGCCTATAATATTTAGATATGTATGACCTTCTTTGTATTCTTTTGTTGTTTTTCATTTTTAGTAACAAGTGATCAGCATGTTGTTGTGTTTATTTGCGCTGCTGTTGTTTACATTTATTGCTTCTACTGTTTATTGATATTGAATGTGATTCTGCTCTGCGGGTCTGGTTTGAGTCTTCTCAGTCATTTATTCCGCTGCATAATCATTATTCTACTCAGACCAGTATGATTATTATTATCCTCTTAGAGGGTATAACCTCCCCACTATACCTATAAGACCCTCACTGCTAGTCGGAAACCTTTGGAGTTCGGGGAGGTGCGCCAAAGGTTGTAGCACCTGACCCGTTTAGCACTATTCGGTGGTTGTTCGGGTCCTGGTCATTACAAAGTGGTATCAGAGGAGTTCTTGATTGGGGCCAAGACAGATGGTGGCATGTAGAGTTGGTTTAGGTTTGGTACCGGGAGAGGGTAGCTGAGGTTTAGCTGCATGCAGAGGACGTGATAGAGACAATGAGATCCAGATGAGGGGTCCCTGGTCGGTGGCTGGAGCAGCACCACAGGGAGGTTAGGCATCAAGAAGTTATACTTCAGGCCAGGTGCATGTTGTGGAGCTCCCAGATCTAGAGCAGGCTGGTGAGCCGACAATGGTTAGAGGTACACCACCGGTGTGGATGTGATTTAAATGTTTCCTTTTGGCATGAACTGCAGAGGCATGCCCGTTTTGAGTGCACGTGATGCACATGATCTATATGGACTAATAAGATTCTAGTCAGTGGGATTGGCACCATATCGGGTGCATGATATATTTATATATATGTATGACATGCGTAGAATCAGGGTCATCGAGGAAGTGGGTTACTTGAGGTTCCTTGGACATTGGGGTGTTGAAGATGCAGGTTACTTGAGGTGCTAGGCACCCGGTTCATTTTGAGCATCCGTGGGATGAAGGACCCCATGGAGGAGGACACAAATTTGGCGTGGAATACCTTGGGTGTCAGGAACTATATAGGAGGGCCAAAGGGGCGTAGGGGTGACGATGTGTCACAGAAAGACTATGTTTCCGGAAAACAGGTTAGTGAGCCTTGTTTACTTTGAGTTTTGTCATGTTTAGACTGTGTTAGGTGATTCCTAAGGTTGGGAGCCCCTTTAAGAATTTAGAAAGGACCTTTGAGACCGGGGAAGTCTGGGTTACTTTGATCGTGTGACGCAGTTGGAAATTTTGACTTGTCACTGAGAAAACTGGAGAATTTGGGTAGTTTCTAGAAATTTCCAGACTACACGCCATGTACTTTATTTTTTTCACCAAAATGGGAAGTAGCCTCATTTTTGAGGCAGAACCTTTTTGTTTCTCTAGGTTTCATGAACCAAGTTGTCCAATACTTTAATTCCTTCCCGGATCTTTGTCTAAACCCCGAATTCAATCGCCAACAAATGCACTAGATCCCCCTCAGTAAGGCCTTGATTCTTCTTGAGTCGTTCATCTTGATTTCTGTTCTAGTATGAGTTATAGGGGTTTAAGTAGTTTTGATTATTTTGTAGATCTACCATGTATTCGATCTAATTGGAGGTTATTATTAGAGGATTAGCATCGTATGAGTCACATGTAGGTGGTGCATACCACTTTTTATGTTTTCATGGTCATTTTGGTGGTGCAGCCTTCAACGCATTTTTGGGTATTTTGAGCGGGACCCATTTTATTTGATATTACATTTTGAATAGATTGTTTGACCTATGGGATGTCTTTGGGTATGCACTGTTACATGTTTTTCTTGAGTGGGGCCGGCCGAGGGGTCTTTTCTCATTGGGGAATTTTGGCCAGGGGATAAAAAATGGTTATATTTGAATTATATTGTTTTAAACTGTTGAGTTTAGTTATTAAACCTTGATAAAAATTGTTAGAGTCATTGAAGACCTCAAGGATATTGTTTGATAACTGTTGGGTTAGTGCAATTCAACTGTTTAGTTTGTTTTTCCTATTTATGTGTTCTGTTAAATGTGTTATATATGTAATTGTAGAAGTTTATATGTTGGAACCCTTTTGGTTGTGTGGGGCATGGCCTAGATATTGTTGAGTGATGTTGACCACTGGTTGGGCTTGGCCTAGGTTATGTTGGGTGGTTCTGACCACGTGATTGGGCGTCATGGTTGTTGGATTGAGGTGGGATTACTGTCAGGTTGGGCATGGACCGGGTTACTGGGATGGCAAGGCCATTAGATTTGAGCATCATGGTCGTAGGGACATGAGTTGTCAAAGGTGTTGTGGCTTGGGTACTATTTTTTTGATTACCGCTCAACTGAAAAAATTGAGTAGTGTGCACACAGAGAGACTCTGTGATGAGGTTGTTTTGAAAACTCGTGTGGGTAGAGGCCCCCGTTAGTTTCAGTTTTGGTACTATTGGATTGGGAGTGGTTTCTATAAGAAGACACGAGGGAGGTGGGGAGCCTTCAGGGGATAACATTGAGGCTATTGGGTTGGGGGTAGAGGCTCACCGTTTTTTGAGAGCAGATATCGCTGTCCCTCCATACTATTTTTTGAGGGCAGACAACGATGTCCCTCTAGATACCTTATTTGAGGACAGACATCGTTGTCTTTCCAGTTACTTTATTTTAGGGTAGACATCATCGTCCCTCCGGTTACTTAGTTGATGACATACATCACTGTTCTTATGGGTTAATGATGTTGGGCGTGCCTTTGAGACATCGATACTTGAGACACACGGTGTCAGGGGGCACATGGTGCAGGGATAAATGACAGTGATTCCGACTTTGGCCGAAGCAGGTGACACTCTATGGTGGCTATTGGGCACCAGTGGAGTTAGTGTATATTTGTGCATTTTTATTTTTATTTCATTCATTATAAATGAATGTCATCTTAAACACTTATACTTGGTATGCACCAAATGGTGGTATCCTATTGAGATTCGCCTCACACCCTGCATGGGAGCTTTGGGATGTGTGTAGACTTTATGGATTTGTGTGCAAGAAAGAGGCCAACTTCAGGAGCTGGGCTGTATTAGCTGTTTCATGGAGATGGTATGGACCTTGAGGTTCTGCCTAGATAGTGTTACAATGAATTTCTTTATTATTACATCATCATGCTTACCAGTTTTGTATCTACAGTTGGTTAGCCATTGGAGCCCTTTATATTTAGATATGTATGACCTGCTTTGGATTCATGTTTTGTTGTTCAGTAGTAGTTACAAGTGATCAGCATGTTGTTGTATTTATTTTTGATGTTGTTTATATTTATTGCTTCCACTGTTTATAGATATTGAATGTGATTCCACTCAGTGAGTCTGGTTCGAGTCTGCTGAGTCATTTATTTCGCTACATCTTTATTATAATACTTGGACAATTACGATTATTATTTTCCTTTGAGAGGGTATAGACTCCCCACTATACCTATAAGACCCTCGCTGCTAGTCGGTAGCCTTTGGAATTTGGGGAGTGCGCCTAATGTAGTATAACCCGACCCGTTTAGCAATGTTTAGGTTGCTGTTTAGGTCCGGGTCATTATATAATACACCACACAAAAGGAAATAGTGGGAAATATAGCATGATTTTCACGAGACTAAAAATTGAGGTGAAACCCTTTACGATGTTGTAATCAACAGAGTCATATGAAGAAAAGATAATAACCACCAAATGAATCATATAATGACATGAATATAATGAGAATCATCATAATATATATCAAATGGTAGTAAAAAATACACCACATGCAATGAATACGTGGCGAATAATGGAAATCGTACGGAATTAAATGTGAGATAAGAAAATCCCTTACCTCGTGTCCGACTTAACTCGTTTGTTCCTTGTTTTTCCTGAATAATAAAATAAAGATAATTTATAATTTCTTAAGAACATTTTTCAAGTTTATTATCCTTTTTATATCACTTATTACCATGTTATAAACATTATGCAATCATTCAAGTTAATAATGGTCGTTAGGTTGATATTTGGTACTTGAGTAAAAAATGAACACCTTATAATTACAAGTTGTCCATGTGGTCAATAGTCCATTATATCTATAATTATATTCATGATTTATATATCATATAAAAAATATATATATATAGTATATATATATTTATAATAGTACATAACATTTTTGAGATAAGAAATAAAATGCACCGTTCATGGAGACGGTAAGTCGTACGTACGCATTAACGCTACTATCATTTCTAATTCGTATTTTAATGGAATTAAAACATAATGATACATAGGTATATTATAATTCCAGTATAATTTCCTATATAATATCATTAACTATATCCTTTATTAATCTCACATATGGAATTAACGAGTCATATAACTTTTAGGGGGTAGTAGTCCGCACTTCCACAAACGAAATTATCATGTTTACCCATTATGGAAACCATTAAGGTAGGCTATAAATGTAAAATATAGAAGAATAAAGAAAATATAAACATAATATATATCATATCTAAAAATAGTGTGATCTTAATGGCCTCCGTGTGAGGTGGTAGGATATAGTCGAACAATCATCATTTCGTGAAGCGTTAGTTAACCATCCCCAGAAAAAAATATGTTCTTCCCCCATTAGATGGAGGTGTTTGTAGTGTTGCTAAAATAATTCTCATAAAAACATCCTAGTATATTTAGGATACTACTGTTGTTATAAAATAATGTAATAAAAAGAGTTTAAGGGTTGGAGAAGTAAAATAATAGAAAGGAAGTTAAAAGGAACCATTAACCTTAATTTGGGTAACTTCCTTTTTTTTTGAATCAAAATGACTTCTTAAAGTTCCTTTTTCCTAAGGTAAGACTTCTAGGAGGAGGAGATAGATGTAGGGAGCTTAATTTTTCAGAGTTTGAATGAGCCAAAAGGCTTGAGAGGTGTGTGGAATTGGATAGAAGTGGTGTCCTTTTATAAGGTGGAGGAGGGGCTCTTTATGAAAGTGTGAAAATATTATTTTATTATATAATGAAATTCGGTTTCTAAAAGCCAAAAACTAATTAAAGATGAAGATAAGATGATTAATGGTCGAAATAAAATCATCTAAAAAAATAGGATAGGTTTTTTATGTTATTTTAATATTTATAATCTTATTTATTTAAATCATTTATTAATGAGGTATATACTGCATCATTATTGTGTCATAAATAATTTAATTTCTTTGTTGTCTAAAAATTATAAACAAAATAACATGATGTATTAAATCATTTTATATTTCCAATTAATATTTATTTTTGAAATGATAACTTATATATCCTCATGTAAAAATTAATTTACTAAAAGATATTTGTTTGTGTCATTTTTGCCTTTACATTAAATTAGTTAATCTAATGTGTCATTATCACTCATAAGTGACTCCATGGGGTCCCAAAATCGACACAAAGACACACATGGTTGGCCATGAATAATCCAATAAGGTTAGGACAATGTTAAGGTAATTTTTTATTGTTATGATAATCTTTTTACCTTGAATTTCCCTATTTACCTTTAACCGCTGTAAATAATAGTCAAGAGTTACTATTTATCAAAAATTATTTTCATCTTATTGAACCAAATTTTACTTACTAATAGAAACCATGAATTTCATATTTTTTAAATTAAATTTATAGAAGCGGTAAAATTTCATTTGAATGAAAAGGTTAGTTTTTTTAACTACAACTAAGTGGTTTAACTATTCATAAAAAATTGATGTTTTTCAGAAAAATTCCAAAAATTCAGCCTATGCTATATTTGATACTCTGAATTCAAAAATAATGACTATTTTACAAAATTAAAAACATATAAGTTGCATTAATTAATTTAAAATTAATTCCCATGGTCAAAACAAATAACGTGTTTTTAAGAAATAATAATTATCAAAAGATTGACACTTGTTTATGTCCAATTTAAAAATGTAATTATTTTCAATGAATAAAATTAGATTAAATGGTAAAAATATATTCTAATTTAAATTTAAAACCAATTAAAAAGATAATATAACCGTATAAATAAATTATATTAAAAGACACTTTTGAATTAAAATACAGTATTTTTCACTAGTTATTAAAAAATGAATTTTATCCAAAAAATACAAAAAAATACCCAAATAAATTTTGATATCCCGAATCTAAAGAAGAATTTTATTTTTTCAAATAGAACATATAAAAATAACCAATACAATATTTAATGTGGCTTCTAAATTAAAATGTGGTAAATCGACCGTTTACTGAATATTAAAGTATTCATGCTTAAAATTAGAATCATTCATATTTTGAGACCCTAACATTTATTGGATAATTGTAAAAATATTTAATAGACATATATAATCATATTTTAGATAATTCAATTCATTCCCTCCAATACAAAGGCTAGGCATTAAAAACCATTTAAAATAATAATATTATATTATTATTGTGCAACGTAAAATTTTAAAAAACCCGTTGTTGCGTTTAGGGTACGCCATCAAACATAGAGTCCCCTTTAATGTAAAATTAATATTTAATTAAAAAATATTAATAAATATGAAAAGTTTATTATTCTATATTTATCTGGGATGTTACATCCAAACCATGAAACCTAGTTAGAAGACAGTCTCGTGGTTTGTGTATGGTTAAACTAACCATGCATCCTAACCATGTAGCTATTATAGTAGCTCTATTATGGGTGTGTGGTTAGGAAAATGGTTATTATTAACTATGCGACCAAACCGACGAAATCATGAAAACAGTAATTAAAGCATCAAAGTTTGAAATTAAAATCTAGAAACCCCACTAATTGGCTTAACCTTCTCCCACTCAATCATAATTCAATTCATTGGATTCTGGGATCCGTCTAGAAGAATTTTGGATCTCCATAATTTTTATTTCATAGATTGATGTGACGATTGAAGGGATGTAATGTCCCGGTTCTGGAGGCCACCTAGAGGTTCCCTGTACCCGGTTGGTCACATGGCCTCAAGCGCATTTCCATGAATTCCAGAGGCTGTCAACAAGAAGTGAGGGCCTTGGGTGTGATAATAGGGAAACAATGCCCTCATTGGAAGAGTACACAACAGATGTAAAAAAATACATACAAGAGAGCAAGCAGTAATAATGACATATTGCAGTAACAGTTGAAAACAAATAGTGTAAACTGGAGAAAAAATATAAAATGATGAATGGTACATATGTCTTAGAAAACAGCCAAACAAGTCACAATTCTAGAAAACGATTGCACTAAACCAAAGTTAAAAAGAAAGAATATAAACTCCTCAACATCTCAAGCCATAGTTTGGTCCCATGCACTCCAGCTCAACAAAAAATCAAGTACCTAAAGTAGAATGGTGTTTGCCCTTATCTATACCTTCAACAATATAATCTGTTTGGGCCCAAAAGCATGGACCAAACAAGGTGTGAGACTAAATCTCAGTAGGAAACCACCCAAAGATCTTTGACAAATATTCAGTGAATATATGGCAGGTAAAAGTATAGAAAACAGTAAACAGGAAAGTTCTCTATAGTAAACAATACAAGGTTTCAAATCTAGCAACAATGAAACAAATAACTAAACCTCAAATAGGTAACCCTCTGGGAAGTACTCACATCCATCTCCTCTGGTCCTTCCTAATAAGTACAAACAACCCTCTGGGATGTACACTCATCCTAAACCCTCTGGTTTAGTCATAAGATTGTAATAAGAATCTCAGAGGAAGCACTCATAGTCAATTCCCCATATAGTCAAAGGTAAAGCTAGACTCTATGAGAAAGTCACACAACCCATTCCCCGTATAGTCTAAGGTAGTAAAGGACTCGCTGAGGAAACTCACATGGTCAACTCCCCTTATATCCCCAAGGTCTAGGACTCTATAAGAAAGCTCACTCGGTCAATTCCCCTTATAGCTTAGGTCATACAATTCAAACAAAGACTTTCTGAGGATAATAATGCTGTCAATCCCCTTATAGTCTAAAGAATTCAAGGACTCTCTAAGTATGCTCACTCGGTCAATTTCCCATATAGACCCTAGTAGTTCTATGATCTATGAGGATTCTCACTCGGTCAATCCCCCTTATAGCATAAATTTCTCAAAGACTCTATGAGGAAGCCCACTCGGTCAATTCCCCATATAGTCTACTACAGCTGGTTCTCACGGCCCTATATTGGTCAACAAGAATAATAATATAATATGGCCAAAGTAAACCTACAGAACTACTTGGCTAACTAGTCTACAGTTTATCAAGCTTGTCAGAAAACAAACACTCCATCCTACAACAACAGGCATGGAAAATAGGCAAGGCTGCCAAACTGGCTAAATAGGACCAAACGGTCGTAAACAGAAAATGAAAGGGAAAAACATCCAAAGAATATAAATCAACCATATTCATAACCAAATTAACACTACCCAATCATACAATCATGACATGCAAACAACAGGGGTACAATCGTAAACAGGCAATACCCCGTTCAAGGGTATTGGTGGAATATTCACATAACACTCAAAGAAATTGAACAAAAAAGCATAAACCACCTACCTTGGGGTTAGGATATCACTATATGTGATCCTCAAAGCTTGAATCTCCTTAGATATAATAAAAGGAATTTAATTTTAAACCCAGAATAACATGGAATAGAAGAGGAATCATGAAACGAGGATCAAATAAAAGAGATAACTCACCGATGTGATTCCAACGCAACTGACAATGTTCGATTCAGAGGGAAGACGGAGGATCGGGGGCTCATCGAAGATCCGTGGCTGTAAGGACTCTCTCGGAAGAATGAGAACTAGAAGGAGGGTGTTTTTTCTGTCAGACATGACCCCGATGCATTTAATGAAAAAAACAAAATACAGGGCATGTACTTTTGGAGTACACGGTGCATAATTTCTGTTTCTGTACTTCACATTAGGCAGCCTCTGGGTCACCCACACATGACCGTGTGTGTGGCTACTACATGGCCAGCACATGACCTCTTGCGGCAAGGCATTACACGGTGTTTACACCTAAAGTACATGACATGTACTTAGAAAATTTCTAGAATTTCCTCTTTTTCAGAAAAACAACCCGAAAAGGAAAAACATACATGAAAAGATTTTCTAGGATCTTAATTACTTCCCCCTTAAATTTATCCCCTAATTTCCCTAACGTAGCGTGGAAGAAGAAACCTCGAATTGTTCTTGCCACTGTGCTCGTACATCAGCCTCCCTCTCCCAAGTCTCGTCCTGCACCCTTTCGTGCTGCCATAAAACTCATACCAGAGGAACATACCGGCCATGGAGAACCTTTGTACTATGATCCAAAACCCAGATTGGACACTCTTCAAATTGAGCATCCACTTCAAGCTCAACCTCTTCGGGTTGAAAGACATGAGATGGGACTGAAAAGTAATGTTGAAACTGAGAAATGTGGAAGACGTCATCCATATCTCGGTACCTCTGAGGTAACTACAACTGATAGGCAACCAGCCCAACTCTCTCCAACACCTCAAATGGCCCGACATACCCTGGTGAAAGCTTACCCTATTTCATAATCCTCTTGTGACCCAACCTCAGTGTGACACGCAGGAAAAAATGATCCCTGACCTCGAACTCCAGGGGACATTTTCGCTGACTAGCATAATACTTTGGTCGAAAGTGTGCAGTAACCATCCTCTTCCAAATCAACTCTACCTGCTTTGAGGTCTCCAGAAAAAGTCATGGTCCCAGAAATGCTACCTCTCCTGCCTCCAGCCAACATAAGGATTATCGGCATGGCCTACCGTACAATTCCTCAAAAGGTTCCATCCGAATAGTTTCTTAAAAACTATCATTGTAGGCAAACTCTATAAGAGGTATATGGTTATTACAAGAACCTCCAAAATCTAGAATGAAAGATCGGAGCATATCCTCATGCACATGAATCGTACGCTCGGGCTGGCCATCTATATGGGGGTGGTAGGATGTACACAAAAGTACCTATGTACCAAATGCATTCTGAATCCCCTGCCAGACCCGAGATGTAAAACATGCATCCCTGTCTGAAAAAATGTAGTATGGAACTCCATGATGACGTATAATCTCATGGATGTACAACCGTCCCAGCTCATCAACACTGAAGGTCTCCTTGACCAGCACGAAGTGAGAAACCTTCGTGAGTCTGTCTATGACAACCCAACCTTCGTCATTCCTTAGAGGCGACCTTGATAAACCTATCACGAAGTATATCACGACGTCATTTCACTTCCACTTGGGAATGTGTAACTGCTGTAAAACCCTGCCGGTTGCTGATGCTCCACCTTTAACTGTTAACAGGTGGAACAACTCATTATGAAACCAGAAACATCCCTCTTCATACCTGGCCACCAATACTGATGGTGTAGATAATGATACATCTAGGTGATTCCATGATGAACTGCCCAAACCAAGGAATGAAAACCCCACATCAGCTCCTCATGTATGTCTGATGGTACCTATACGTGCCCCTTGAAACCCAAGAACTCATCCTCGCCTACGGTCCATCTAGGAATAGGGTCTTTTCCTGACACACTCTCTCTTAGGACTAGGCCTTCAGAATCTGATAGCTTCCTCATTCTAAATCGAACAAGAAGAGTAGAGGTGACAACTAGAAGTGATTGAAATGCTTGCCCCTGACTATCGTGAACCTCCAAATGCATCTCAATGAACAGAGCCATAAGATGCCACACACTGATGGCCTCCTGAAATGCCTTTATCTGAGCCCCCCTGCTTAATGCATCAGCCACTGTGTTGCCTTTCCTGGGCGTATAGGCAAGCTCAAAGTCAAAGGACTGTAGGTACTCAACCCACCTGTGCTATATCAAATTCAAATCATGCTGAGTGAAGATATACTTGATACTTTTGTGGTTTTTGAAAACCAAAAAGTGATCTCCCATAAGATAATGTATCCAACAACGTAGGGCATGAACAACAGCTGCCAACTCTAGATCGTGTGTCGGGTAATTCTTCTTATGTGGCCTCAACTGCCGAGACCTGTACACACCGACTCCATATCCCTGCATAAGCACAAATCCTAGCCCGATACCTGATGCATCATAGTAAAAAATATAGCTCTTTCCTGACACTAGAATGACTATTATCGATGCTGAAGTCAACCTCCATTTCAAATCCTAGAAGGCTGACTTAGAAGAATCTGACCACATGAACTTCACACAATTTTTAGTCAGGCCTGTCAATGGTGCTGGTAAGAGTGAAAATTCCTGTATGAAATGTCTGTATTATCCATCCCGACCTAGAAAACTCCACCCCTCAAAGATGTTTTTCGGCTGCTCCTAGGAAGCTACAGCTCTCACTTTATATAGTTCTAATGATACTCCTGCCTCTGAGATAACAGGACCCAAGGAGTGAATCTGATCCATTCAAATGTGTCACTTTGAGAGATTAGAATATAACGGATTCTCCCTAAGTGTACTCAAAATGATCTCAAGATGGGTAGCATGGTCGTTTCGAGAGTGAGAGTACACCAAGATATCATCTACGAATATGAACACAAAAGCATCCAATTATGGATGGAACACTCGGTTTATTAGGGGCATGAAAACTGAAAGAGTGTTCGTGAGAGCGAATGGGAGAACCATATACTCTTATAGACCATACCTGCTCCAGAATGTTGTAAGAGGTATATCTGATGGTATAATGTTTAACTGATGATAACCTAATGTGAATTCAATCTTCGAGAACACCTAGGATCCTCAATTTTGATTAAAGAGATCATAAATCCTAGGAGAGGGATATCGGTTCTTGACCATCAATTGCTTCAACCTTCGATAGTCCACATAATTCACGAGGGTACTGTCTCCCATCTTCACAAATAGGACAGGAAAACCCCATGGTGAAGTACTGGGTCAGATGAAACCGTTTTCCTGCAACTCCTACAACTTCGTCTTGAGCTCCTGCAACTCAGGTGTAGCCATCCTATAAAGAGGAATGGACACCAATGCTACTCCTGGAACAAGCTCAATAGAAAAGTATACCTCATGGTTCAGAGGCGAACCTAAAATTTCCTATGGAAATACATCTCTGAAATGATCCACCACTAGAGAAAAGACTAACTGTGATGTACCCTAGTCATCCAGATAATGAATAGAATTCTGGGCTATATGTCCTCCCAACCCATGATGCTCTGGACCCGCTCTGCTTGCCTGTACATCTCATTATACCCTTTGAAGAAAAGATCCTTCATGTGGTGATATGATACTCACTCAGCGGTGATAATAGTCGACGACTACCTGGAACGGAAATAGCCAGTCCATTTTGAGAATGAAATCATATCCTATCATCTATAGGACATAAAGGTCCCATAAAAAGTGACATCCACCATCCTGTAGAGGACACTCTCTGCACTACTATTCCCTAACCGTTCTAGTCCCCAAAATAGTGTCGAGTGTCAATATATTAGAATAAGAAAAGATGCAGAGACCAAGGATCTTCACAACAGCAACATATATAAAGCTATAAGAAGCTTCAGTATCAAAAAGAGCAAAAGGTAAAATTGTGGCTACTAAGATTGTATGTCTAATATTTGAAGGTATGAAATCTTACTTCTACTGGATCTACTCCACTACAAAAGTTGGGCCTGATCTGTGGCCCTGTGACCCTACCTGACCACTCTAAGCTGACCCACAATGATGTCACTGAAAACCGAGCGACCGAATACCACGACCACGACCTCCACCTCGGCCTGAATGACCGAAAGAACTCCAATTCCAAGACTAGTATGAAACTAGTGGCGATTCTCTTGAACGACAAGTCTAGAAGAACCCTTGTCACCAGTTACTGGTGAGAATAACTGACAAAATCACTGAAAGTGACCCATATGGCCGCAAGATCGACACTCCACTGGGTCTCTCGGGAAACAGGGCTTCATATGCTGGCTTCTCCCACACTGATAGCACACCACCTGGTTACCGGAAGATGCATCATGCCAACTCGGATCTCCTCATGTAGCCTCCTAGTGGCGCTTCCTACTATCTGCTGGAATAGTACTGACTTTGGATGCCAAACCACCCAGGCTTATAGCTCTATAATCCCACAGACTACGCTCTGATATCAGCACCTAGTTGATGATAGATGATATCAAATTCAACGTAAAGATGTTCAATTGGAATTAGATGTCATGCCTCAGACCATCCTCAAACATCCCTGAAAGGAGGAACTCATCCCCTCCTGGAATAGGTGTGAAAACCTGTAGCTCTGTGAAGCGAGAGGAATAATCCATAAAAAAGAGTAACCTGCTCCAGACTCATGAACTCTCTGGCTCGATCAGCCCTTAAGGACTCCAGATAGATGTAATCGTACAAGATGCACAAGAACTCATCCCAAGCCATATTTTTCTAGTGTCCCGCCAGTGAGATCACATCCCACCACCTCTTGGAAGAGTATCAAATCATGTAGGTAGTGAGATTAACCCAATTATCAGGAGGTATCTCTAGATGCTCAATAATCGTCAGCGTTGCTTC
This sequence comes from Viscum album, assembly GCA_963277665.1. Taxonomy (NCBI): domain Eukaryota; kingdom Viridiplantae; phylum Streptophyta; class Magnoliopsida; order Santalales; family Viscaceae; genus Viscum; species Viscum album. Next base: position 1,926,286,123 of record OY728138.1, read on the forward strand.
TAGCCATGACTCTGCAGCCTGGGGTCCTCTATCCCCTGAGAAAGTGGGTGGATGCTGCTCCTAAAAGACCCATGTAAAATCAGCTATAGATGGGGCAGGAGGCAACACTCCCTGAATGGTCCACATCATCCTAAGAAAAACCTCCCTGAACTGTGCATCAGCATCTATATTACTTACAATGGCTCATGCCAAGGCTGGCACAACTGGAGAATCTGTAGGTAGTCCCAGATCGATCATGTCTAGGGTCTGATCACTGTCTGGCAACGGGCACACAATCCGAGGATGTCTATATGGCATTACTATGCAATGTCAAGCACACACCTTAGATCAAGATTACCAAGGGCTGAAAACAAGGAGTTAATTAAGGGAACAAGAGGAAGAAAGAAATCAAATTTTACAATACAATACAACACGACATGTATATTTCCTACACGGTGTGTTCCCTGTAGTCATTTACATGGGAATGTAATCCTGTCTCAACTAGTCGAGTAACACCCTAGAAACATAGCATTTTTTTTAATACATAGCATCTACCTAAATCCTATTTCACTTCCCTAGTCATTCCACATGGTTAAGCAACAAGGCTCTCCTATGACAAGATTACACGATGTGTGCAAGGTAGACACGACTTTTACTAGTCTTGCTTCACCAGGCCCATGTTTTTAGTGACAGGTCCTGACACACAGTTCACACTACATGGTGTATTCTGGATGGACTCATCATGAACATTAAGGGATAACACCAACCCATGTTGTTCGTGACACGACCGAGTACCTTGGTCAGACTACATGGCATGTTCAAGTAGGACACGTCATGTATGTGAAATGGTAACTCCAACCCGTGTTGTTTGTGACACAGCCGAGTACCTGGGTCAGACTACACAGTGTGTTTAGATATCACACAACATGTATTAGCAAGACATGGCCAACCTGTGTTGTTAGTGACACTGGGGGGCATGGGTTTGACACTACACAACATGTATGGGCGATACACGGCGTGTTCACTCCAGGTTCTCCCTATCATGTGTCCCAGCCCACATGGCCTAAGACATGCCTAGAGACTACACAACATGTACATATGGTACACAACATGTTCCCACCAGACTTTCCCCATCCTGTGTATCTACCCATATGTCCCACGACATGGTTAGAGACTACATAGCATGTACTTAAGAAAATTGTTTCTTCCTGAACAGAAGAACACACAACGTGTACTTAAGAATACACAATGTGTATTTTGGGTTTTTTGGACATTAAGCCTCAAAAACTACTCCGAATCACAGAAAAAACATAAACAAGCATTGAAAGTGCCAAATTCCGATCCATGAGGGACCATACACCTCGCGGATCAATGTTTTTATTCTTATACAAATTATAACATGGAAAAAAGGCAATGATCCACCAAATCCCGGTCCATGAGGGAACATACCACCTCATGAACTGAAGTTTGGCATTCAATCATGAAAATCCCTACACAAATCAATACCCTATAAAATAGAGAGTACATTTTTTTCAATGAAACTATCATAACAGCATGCATATTTTACACATCATCTATCACAACAACATTCAATCACTAATGCATCCTGAAAAAATGAATGAAATGTGATTTCAAGCAAGTTCCTATATGATGCATGAGATGGAATACCCTCATATCATCGGGTTGAAACAGAAATAGATCCTCAATTATATCAAAAACAATAGAAAAAATCATGTGAATCTCTCATGGTAAAATCAGATCAACTGTAATAATGGAAAAACTAGAAAAATTGCAATTTAAATGAGTTAGATTGGATTTTCTCTGTACACGGGTTAGCTACTACTGGGCACAACATATTCCCATGTACCCATTCAATCCTATCACTGGATAAGCCTCCAAAAAGAAAGTCAAGAAGAAAATAATATCTCTAACACACTTTGTAACTTCCCAGTTCAAGAAGCCACCCGGAGGAGCCCCGTACCAGGTTGGTCAAATAGACTCAAGCACATTTTCCCGAACACCAGATGATTCCAACTAGTAGAGAGGGCCTTGGGTGTGATATTGGGGAAACAATTCCCTTATTGGAAGAGTACACAGTAGATGTAAACAAATACATACAATGGCGTAAGTAGTAATAATTAAATATTGCAGTAACAACAGAAAATGAAAGTATAAACTGGAAAACATATATAAAATGATGCATGATACACGTGTCTCAGAAAATATACTAACAAGTTACAATGATGGAATAAAAAAGAGCTAAACCAAAGTTCAAAAGGATATAGATAAACTCCTCAAAATCACAAGACATATCTTGGTCCAATGTGCTCTTACTCCACAAAAAATCAAGTACCTGATGTAGAAGTGATCTTGCCCTTATCTGTACCTGCAACAACAGAATCTGTTTGGGACCCAAAGCATGGCCCAAACATGGTGTCAGACTAAATCCTAGTAGGGAACCACCCGAAGATCTGGGCCTAAGAGTCAATGAATATATGAAAGGTAAAAGTTCTGAAAACATTAAACAAGAAAGTGTTCAACAATAAATAATCTAGGGTTTCAAATCAAGAAATAGTGAAACAAACAGCTAAACCTCAAACAGGTAACCCTATGGGGAGTACTCACATCCATCCCCTCTGGTCCTACTGAATAATTAAATACAACCCTCTGGGCAGTATACTCAGCCTAACCCCTCTGGTTCATTCATAAGAATATAATACGACTCTCTAAGGAAGCGCTCAAATTCAATTCCAATTATAGTCAATGGTAAAGCCATAATCTCAGATGAAGCTCACACAGTCCATTCCCATATAGTCTAAGGTAGTCAAGGACACTCTAAGGAAGCTCACACAATTATTTACCCTTATATCCCCAAGGTCTATATCTCTTGGAGGAAGCTCACTCATTCAATTCCCTTTATAGACTAGGTCACACAATTCCAACAAAGACCCTCTATGGATGCTCACGCGGTCAATCCCCTTATAGTATAAAGAAATGAAGGACTGTTTGAGGAATCTCACTTGGTAAATTACCCTTATATCCCCAAGTGCCTCTAGGATCTCTGAAGATGCTCACTTTTTCAATCCCCCTTATAGTCTAAAGTGCTCAAAGAATCTCTGAGTAAGCACACTCAGTCAATTCTCCTTATAGTCTACTACACCAGGTTCTCACGACCCTATGTAAGTCAATGAGAATAAGAGTATAATATTACAAAGTAAACCTATAGAACTACTTGGCTAACTAGTCTACATCATATCAATAATTTCAGAACACAAACTCTCTATCTAATAACAACATGCAAGGAAAACAAGAAAGGTAGCTAAACTTTCTAAACATGACCAAATAGTTGTAAATAGAACATTCAAGGAAAAAACATCCAAAGCATTGAAATAAACCCTATTCAACTCCAAATTACTTCTACACAAGAATACAAAAATGACAGGAAAATAATAGGGGTAAAACAGTAAACACGCAATACCCCATTCAAGGGTATTGGTGGGATTTGAACATAATACTCAAAGGCATTGAACGGAAAGGCACAAAACACCTACCTCGGTGTTAGTAGATAGAAATATTTGAACATATAAGCTTGAATCACCTTATAATGATGTAGATATAAGAAAAAGTATAAAACATTCAACCAATGATAATGTGGAAAAGAAGAGGAATCATGAAACGAGGCTCATGCAGAAGAGAGAACTCATCGATGTGATTCCAACGCAACCGATGATGTTCAATTCAGAGGGTGGATGGAGGCTCATGGACTTTTCAATGATCTGTGACAGTACAAACTCTCTCAGATGAATGAGACGTAGAAGGAGGGCATTCTATCATCAGATGCATCTCCAGTGAATTTAATTAAAAAAACAAAATACACTGTGTGTACATTTAGAGTACACGGTGTGTACTTGCCGTTTCCGTACTCCGCATTAAGCGACCTCATGGTCCCCCTCACATGGCCATGTGTGTGGCTACTACACATCCATCACATGGCCTCTTAAGCTAAGGCAGTACACGCTGTGTACTCATATAGTACACGGCGTGTACTTAAAAAAAATTCTATAATTTCCTCTCTTTCTCAAAAATGACAAGAAAAGGAAAAACATACCTTAAAAGAAGGTCCGGGTTCTTACAAGTGATGATGATATTCTAGTGGGTTCTTTTTTCCATGATATTTTATCAATATTTTTATTTTTAATACTTCTTCCTATAAGTTATATTATGGCTGTGTTTGTTTGGATTTGGAATGATTGATGGGTAATTTAGGATCTTGGATTACTTCTTTCTGCTATTGAGATATCTCTTCCTTGATACGATGATCAACATTGAATGTTAAACATTTAATATATTTTGTAGTTTCATTACTTATTTTTCAAGTATGTGTTTCTATGTTTTTAATATTTAATATAATTCATTAATTCTTGTTAATTAATATAAATGTGTTTTGTAATTTCTTAAACATTTTATAAGAATGTTTTTCTTGAAATTCCTTGCGAAATATTCCGAGAACCAATATTCTTTGAGATTAAAATGGTATAAATTAATTGAGCATAATTTTTAATTTTATCACATTTTTGGGAATGTTTATCCCTCTAAATGTTTGGATTTATATTCGATGATCCCTTAAAGAATATTTTAGTGGAATTAATGGGATTTTTGAGTTCTTGTTCATAAAATGAAATTTATTGATTTTAACAAAATGAGATGAATTATTTGATCTTTTCTAAATATTATAAAATTAAATAATTTCAGAAATGTCCAAGATCACTATTTGAAATATTTTACCCATTTATAAAATGGGCTACCATTGGTTATTTGAAATAAGTTGTTTTTCTACAGGGAATAATTGTGTAAAATAATATTTTGAAATTAATTCCAATCATTTAAAATTATAATACTTCATTTAAATTTTTTAGGGTTTCATTGAAATAATTTATTATTTTAAAGTCCCATTTGGTCTTATTATAATTTTTTTCAAAGGAAACAACAATTGATGATCTTTTGAATGATGAATTGTATAATTTTTTTAGAATTTAGTTAATGATCCTTGATATCCAAGTAGGTACTTTATTATAATCCTATACTGTGACAATACCTTATTATAACTTTATTTTTTTACATTAATTCACATTTATGGGTGCTAAAAATGGATTATTTATATTGGGAGACATCAGGTGTGAGTGTGAGAAGTGATTTGAGTTAATAATACCATGATAGAAATTGATAAGTATCCCCATGTGACCCTTTTAATAGGATTATCTCACTCACTTATTTTGAGTAGTCATGTGAACCTAGATAGGTAGATATGATACCTAGATATATTAATCTTTATAATAATAACACCCCATCTAGTGGATCCATAAATAACATGAAAGGATCATGTAATGGATGTGCTTCTAGGGAAGAGGGTATGTGTTGAACATGTTTTCTGGAGACCCATGAGACTAGATGTAATCTTGATGATATTTCAAGATAATTTATTATTTAATATTATATGATGGACTCTCAATCATACCTATGATGTACCCATGACTTTTTAGACTTTATACATGATACAAAAAAGCGTTCATTTTCACCACATAGCACAATAGTTTTCAATTATTTATTGATATTTTTAATATTGTTATACACCTTTAACCCATTGTGTTTTCCCTTGTAAAAATTTTGAGACCTAGTTCTTAGTATGTTCTTTTATTAATTATCTAACAATAGCTTGCGAAGTGGTTTTAAAATATTTTCAACAAAATTATTAGTTTTTAATTGGTGATATGGAATGTTATATTGGTTTGGTGAGATAATTTTTTTTAAATATTTAATGACCAATGTTTAAACTAAGAATCAAAATCTATTTATTGTACACTTATTTAAGAACATTTGAGTTAACTTATGAAGTAACATCAAAAAATATTTGGTGGAATATTACTGTTGTCATTAGATCACACTCTCCTTATAATTATTAGTGTTTTCATCCCATTATGATCTTATAATGGGATCTCGTAATTTGATATTCATTTTTTGGGTTCATGCTAGGGTGACAATGAGCTGGTAACTTGGGACATGGTTTGTGAACATGGACCAATTGAAGATGTGTTTTTGGAATCATTAATTTATTTAGAATATTATATCATATCCTCATACATCATATCCTTATACAATTGAATATATCTGCTGGAATTTTCACAGCGTGAGTATATTATAGATTTTTTTGTAGGATAAATCATTCCCAATAGTTATTTCGTGTTGCGTAGTTACTTATCAATGGATCGTGGAGATCTTTAATTCTATTCAGGTTAGTGTAAAATTCGCTCACATATCATTTTAGTTGGTTTTCTGGGCCTGTTATTCACACAAACCCATTTTACCATCATATTTCCCCATTTTTACCCACTAACATTATAATAGTAACATGAAATTATATAAAATGTTTTGGGTGCTCCCAAAACTACCATTACAGTAACTTATAAAATGGCCACACATCCAAAAATTCAAATTTCATAATATTATAGAATTTAATATTATAAAACAACCTAATTCCTTCTCCAATAACCCTCAAAGATGCTAATGAAATTTTTTTCACCATTAAATCGCACAATTCCTTCATTTACAAGGATAATTACAAGGAATTCCAAGTCCACATGATGATTATGCAGTTCAACCTAATAATTTCTTCATAAAAAGTCACTATATGAACCTTATCTAAAAATATTAGAATAATGAAATATATATAATTATTATATATATTTATAATTATATTATTGTATAAAAAATTATTAATTTCATTCCATTAATTATGTAAAACCAAAACATTGATCATGTGTACCATCATGCTATCCCCAACATGACGAAAAGCTATTCTATTTAAAAAATAGATCTCAAGGATAGAATCAATAATGGATTTAGAGAATAAAAATGTTTTATATGTGAAAAATAAAATTCAAAAATGATCATTTTTATTTTCCGTCATTTCATACATTCATTGAGAAAGGAAATCATTAATTGTGTATATGCATCGACTACCTCCTTTGTGGATGAAAAATTTCATTTTTCATCAACATAAATAAATGAAGATTCATAGAATGTTCAAAATGATGTTATAATATTTCAATGAAAAGTTTATAAATCTATATTATCAAATTATCCTTAACTAAATACACCCCCTTAGTTGTTAAATCATTTAAACATACTACTATAAGGTTTGACATAACCTCAAATATAAATTATTTTCTAAATATTATGTCCTAAATGATTATGGAATGTAAAAAAATGATGCTATCTTATAATAACAATATATTTCAGTAATATTTTTAATATTGTAAAGGTTTTTTATATTATAAATTTTATTCAATATTAATCTATTAGATCATTAAAAAATTTAAAAAAAATTCATCACAATTTCCATTTTCAAAGTGGTAATCATTTATTTCACCTATTAAATTAAGAATTGATTAATAATTATAAAAAAAAATTATTAAATATTTATTGATCACGAAATTATTATTTATAAATATCCTACTTATAGTTGATTCTATATTTGAGAAGATTATACAAAACAATACACTGAATTTTATAAAATCTGATTTTAAAAATAAACTAAAATAGGTTGATATATATTTATATTTTTTTTCAAAAATATAAATGGTAATAATGTTAATATTAAGGTTTTTATATAAGTGTTTATGATTGTTATGTTTATTATATAGGAGGTCAAATAATGATCGTGTACGCGAGAAATGAAGGAAATGTCCTTTCATCTTGAATTCCCCACATTATGAAATGGTTGGTTTTATACACTTAATATTATTTATGTGGTATATATATTTCAATTTAGAATAAAAAATCATGAATTATATATTAATAATTTTATATGTAGTCAATATATATAAAAAATATATTAATGGTTTTTTAAAAATAAATTTTACTCATGTTATATGGGTTTTCATTGTCTCAAATAAGATTCATTGAGTGATGTTACATGTTATGAACCATGATACCTATATATGTTGTCATATTTATTTACTGTACCAATATTTTTTTATAAAAAATTTAATAAAATTTCATGCATTTTTAAATTAAATAATGTTCTTTTATTCATGTGGTTATTGATTTAGTTATTTCAATAGTAAAAATGATTTTTTGTAACTCAAATTTCATTAATTGTGTTGTATTATTTCTATTTAACTTTTTTGATATTATATTGGTATCTTTTTATATTTGAATTTATTATTAGGTATTATATAAATATATTATATTGATATATATATATTACTAAATAATATAACTTTTTAAATATATTTCTCAATTCATGGGATATGGGCCTTTGCAAATGTTCACTTAATTTCTCTAGATAACTTATGATCATGTCATTCAAGTATTGACATAGTTGTATAGTAATTTCACTATATCTTTTGAACATAAAATGTTATATAATTTTTAATTGATGATTTTCAACTAGAATTAATGTTCATATATTTAAATAGGAATATTATTGGTGTTTTTTATTTTTTTCTTCGGAAATGAATGATTGTCGACATGTTGAATATGTACTTATTTACCATAAAACATATTTATCATGATGGTTAATGATAATTATATACCTTTTATTGACATGAAAAATGTATTTGAGTTCAATATGATGTTATACTAGTATGTAAGTATATTTTCTCTTTGACTGTGTATTGTTTATCTATCCAGCATCTTCCTTCAAATGGGTTAGGATCATTTTATCACTTATATTAGCCTGGGGAAAAGTAATCGATTTATAGATAATGTTATTATAGTGTAGATGATTTTTTAAATGATTACAATGTATTATTTAATATTCCAAATTCCTTCTCCAAACATGTTATGAAGAGGTCATCAATTTTATTAACAAATGAAAAATAATTGGGGTTTTTTTTGATGTTATATAATTATTTATTATTATTAGAAAATATCATTACAAATTGATAACTTATCTTCCCAAATTTTTAATGCATCATTATTAGTCAAATTAAAGGTAGGTCATGAAATTATATGTTCATATTATTTAATAATTGGCCTCATGAGATAAACATATTTCTATATTTTGACATATCCCATCAATGAAAAAGATATTACCTTGATGGTATGATCATGATGCCTTGTTTTATGGTACCAAATTGAGTAAAAGAAATTATCAATCATTGAGCCACAAAACCTATTATAAAAATACATGTAAACTAATAACATCCATCATTATCGATTGGTACTATAATTCCCTAACTTTAAACATTACTTAATATTGAGATAAGTCAAAAAATTGACTTAATTTCCCATTGTGGATCTTTTTAGGTTTATTGATTTAGAGAATTAGGTCATAAACCATACATAAAAACTTAAATATTACAAGCACACAATCCAACTAATGATATATGTTCTTCATTAAAACAAAAACATTTAAAAAAACATGGTTAGTTTCATGTTTAAACAACATGAATTTTCATCGATCCCATCCTTGCCTCTATTCTTCATTATGTTTTGTGAAACTAATATTGAAACTTTGAATGAGAATAAAAATCATAGTAGGGGATACACAAATAAAGAATATATTAGTCATGGGAAAACATGAACATCATGAATACTATGTCAAAATATAATACATTTTACCTTTATGAATTAGTAAATACTAATCAAAGAATATAATCCAATTGCATTCCCATTGTGGAACCAAAATATTACTATATAATTATTGAAATAAACATATATTATATAAATGAAACTTAGGACATAAACATATTTAAATGGAATAAGCATATGGTTGAGTTCCTCATAAATCAATGAATGGAATAACCATGATGCTGACTTCCACACAAAAAGAATTGGAAATTATAATGCAACCTCTCGTCCTTGGTTTATCACAGAACCACGATTCATTGGATTATCACGTAGTCACCCATATTTGGTTTATCCCGTAACCACCCAACAAATGTCTAGGTACCATTATATAATCAGAACATGTAAATAATTAAAAGTATCAAAATTTCACTCATTATATATATGGTTGATATAGTTAATAAAAAAATTCAATAGGTTATAGAAAAGTTTAGGTTACAAAATATACCTTATCTTATAGCTTTATCCTTTAGTTAAAAACATTAACTCTAACCAAGTCTACTTTTATTTTCATAATATATGGTTACTATAATCACAAAAAAATGAAAATAGAACCACACATAGAACAATGATATATTTTTCAACATTATATAACTCATTTGGCCCAATCTTGTATTTTTAGGACTATTTTATCTTTTAATGAAATAATATTTCTTTTAAAAACTCATTTATGTTAATATTTACTCTATTTAGTAATTGGTTTTATTAAAGTCATAAATACATGATTTATTAAAAAAAATGCATTAATTCATCCCCCACATGTAAATGTAATCCAAAAAAATCATGGATGGAATCCAAATGTCTAAATTATATTTATTTGAAAACTTATTATATCATTTATTTGAATATTTCATTAATAAGGTAATCACTACATCATTATTGTTTCTTAATTAAATTTATTTATTTAGGGTATGAAAACTTATAAATAAAATACCATTATGTAGGAAATATTCTTATCTTTCTAATGAATATTTGTAGTCATAGAGATCATTTATAAAAAAATATATAAAAATTGTTTTAGTAAAAAATTAACATGATTATGTTATATTTCTCTTTACCGTAAATTAATTATTATAACGTGTCATTATGACACCCCAATGGTTCCATAGGATCCTAAAAGTTACCCACAAATTCTCATGGTCGGGAATATATCATCATATAGGATTAATACATGTGTAATGGTAGATTAATATCTTTATAATAATACTTTTTAACTTTATTTACCTGATTTACCCTTTAACCATGGAAAATAAATACAATTACTAAAGTTACTATTCATAATGGAAAAAAATAAAGGGTAACTATATAAATTTTTTTGACCATATGATTTCAAATATGGTATAATTTTTTTAAATTCAAAACACAACAAGTTTATTAATTAATTTGAAATTAATTCTTGTTGTCTAAACCAGAGAACAGTTTTTTAAGAATTAAAAACTATAAAAATATTGACATGTATATATTTCATATTTAAATGTGAAATTACATATAATGACCAAAAAATGGATTACATGATAAAAATTTTATCAAATTAAACATTAAAACTAATTAAAAGGGAAATATAACTATACAAATAAAATAGATGTTCTAAATTTAAAATGCAATCTGTTCCACTATTACTTAAAATATGGATTTCATAAGTAATGTACAAAAATTTCATCAAAAGTAAATTCATGATGTCTCTTTTCTTAAAAATAAATTTATTTAATCAAATAGAAAATATAAAAGTTGAAAAAATTAGATTTAAAAATGGTTCTCTATCAAAAGGTTGTAAAACTGCCCTTTTAAAAATATTATAGTATTTAATGTTTAATATTTGATTCATTCTCATTTTAATCCTATAACATTTATTTGAAAAATGTACAAAAATCTAGAAAACATGTAAAATAATATTTTAGTTAGTTCTGTTCATTCCCCCCAATAAAATATCTTGGTGTTAACTAAAATTAAAATAAAAATTTTATTATTGTATAATTTTTTGGTATAACTCAATATTGTGTGCAAAGTAAGATTTCAGACAAACCCATTTTACATGCCGCGTAATCTGTTAGACAAAGTTTACTATTTTACATAATTGTTCATAAATATTAATAGATATGTATGGTTATTATTATATAAACATCTGGTATGTTACATCATTCCCCACTTTTGGAAATTGGGTCACTAAAATTGCATTTACTTATCAAATAAGGTGGATTATTTTGTACATAAAACATTTTTAGATTCCCACATTTCCTCTTAAACCATATAATCTTTCAAAAAACCCTTTACCTGATGAATGAACTTATTACACAACACTTCCTCTCTGGATTTAAGAATCCATACTAGTTTTTCCTCATAAGAAGGATTCTCTTCCAACTGAACTACCACCAGAATCAAAACATGAGATGGATCTTGGATATACATTTTCAACATTAAAACATGAAAATCATTGTATACCTGGGATAAACAAGGAGTTAAATACACCCTGTAGAAAACTTATCCAACATTCTATAGAATTTCATAGGGTCCAACGAACTGCGGGCTCATCATTCCATTGAAACTAAAACTCCTTCACACTTTTCCATAGAGAAACTTTGATAAAGACCAGATTACCCAACTCAGAAGTAAGATCCTTCCTCTAGTTATTCCCATAACTTTTATACATGATCTAATATATCCTCATGTGTTTTTTTAATCAAATAATCTTTTTCTACCATATCTTCTACTAATTTGGGTCATATCACCTTTTTTTCACCGACTTCATCCCAAAAAGATGGAGGTCAACACCACTTTTACATATAGTTCTTTAAATGTTTCCATATATATATTAGAATGAAAAATGTTATTATAAGAAAACATATCCAAAAAAATGTTGATACCAACATCTCTAGTAATCCATTGAACAAGCACATATCATATCATTCGAGGTCTGAATTGTTTGTTTTGACTACTAGTATGATTAAGGATTAAAAGATCTACAAATATTTAATTTAGTTTCCAATGAATTTTTAATGCCTTTAAAAAAGTAAAAAGTGATTCTTGGATCATGATCAGATAAATTAGAAAGAGTAAATTTGTGTAACCTGACTATATTTTTAAAATAAAACCTAGAATATTTATCTCAAGATAGAGTATCTCAAATTGAAGGAAAATGTGAATATTTAGTCAGTCGATGAATAATAAACTAGATTTCATTATTACCATAATATGTCTTTCATAATCCAACTAAAAAATCCATGGAAACATTTTTCCCATTTCCATTCTAGCATTGGTAAAGTTTGATGAATCCCTTTTGGTAACTGTTATTATGCTTTTACTAGTTGACATGTAAAACACTTCACTGTAAAGTAAACAATATATCTTTTTATTCCATTCCACAAGAACTACACCTAACGATATATGTATATCATTGTACTATTAGGAGGTACTGAAAACGAAGAACTATGAGATTCACATAAAAACTACTTCTTCAACATTGAATCAAAAGTCACATAAAATATCTTTCCAAACCTCAAAATAGAAACATTTCCAATGTTAAATTCTAGCTAACATACACTTCAAAAAAAATTCTAAATTAGGACCCAACCATTTTATTTCAATATTGCATCACTCTAGGTAAAAAAATCACTATTCCTAGAATGTTTGGAAACTATTGGAGCATTTACTAACTGTCTTTTCAATTCCTGAAAACAATCATTAAATTCTATTATCCAGATGAACTTAACTCCCTTATCTGTTGGCTTTGTTAGTGGGATATATAACCAATAATTGTTTTCAAAAAACCATCATTAATAACCTACTAATACCTAAAAAATATGAATCTCTATGATATTGGTAGTTTTTGTCCACTCTACTACAACTTTTTTTTAGAAGGGTCAAATGTTTTGCCATCTTTAGAATCAATAATACCAAGGAAAGAAATTTTTTGCAACCAAAATTCACTCTTACTAAAAATTACATATAGTTTGTTAAGGTTTACAAAAGAAATCCTTATGTGGATTTCAGGTTCATATTGTATATTACAATAAACCAAAATATCATCTATAAACACAACCAAAAAATGATCCAAAAACTAATGAAAGGCTCCATTAATGTGATTGATAAAAATTATATGTGAATTATATAACCCAGATTTAATAACTATGATATTATAATTCCCATATCTTGTTTATAAAGCTCTATTTGGAATGTAATCCACTGTCACATTCAGCTGATGGTACTCGGACCTCAAATCAATTGTCAAAGAATAATGTTCTCTCTAGAACTGATAAAAAATCATTGATATGATGGAAAATTAAATTATTCTTAATTGTTGAGTTATTTAGGGCTCTATAATCAATACATAGTCTCATAGAACCATCATTAGTTTTTAATAAATAAAACTGGGGCACCCCATGGTGAAGATCGAGGTTGAATAAAACCATTATCAAGTAATTATTGAAATGGTTTTTTAATTCCACCAGTTCTACTTCAGCCATTCGATAAGGGGTTTTATAAATAGTCTTTTAATCATGAACTAAATAAATAGTAAACTCAACCTCCTAATTTGGAACAATACTAGAAAATTCATCAGGGAAAACATCTATCAATTTATTCACTACTGGAATTTCAGTAATCAAAACATTTTTTTTTCTTTTTAGAAACATGAGCTAGATAACTTTGATGACCATATTTAATTAATAATTTAGCATCATTGTATGTTATCAAAGGAATGAAATCATTGAATAAGACATTCTTTACATTACAATATATTTTATCAGGATAAAATAAAATCAATTCTATACCCAAAAATGATATCAAATTCCACTATGGGAAGATCAATAAGATTTGAATAAAAGATGATACCACTAATGATATTATGAGAATTTATATAACTCTTGGATACTTTCATACATCCATGTGGAGTATTTATAAAATGTTTTATATAAAATTTAGGAGGTTCTATTTCCAATTTACTTCCAAAGTGATCGGAAATGAAATAATGTGAAGATTAAGAGTTAAATAGAGTATTGGCGTATTTTGATCAAATGTTTAACATACCATTCACCAAATAATTTGATTCTCCCACATCAATCGTAATAATATAAAATGATATTTCCACGACCATATTCCATTGATATTTCTGGTTTCTACCCTAGGTAATAAATTTTCAACCAACATTGGTATAATGTAGCATCTCATTGCAGCTAAAACATCTTACTGTTAGTTTCTCATTTCCTGTCGGATCGTATTCTTTATAGATACGAGCAATATGACCATCCTTACAACATCAAAGCCACTTCATATAATTAGAGTGGAATTATCTAGGTTATTTTTTACCACGATTCTCACAAGTTGGAAGATTGATTTTCTTATCTCATGACTTCATTGCTGAATTATTTATCATTGAATTCCAACTCAATCACTTCATTCGTTTTCTCTCATGTTACACATCATCAATAGAAAACTCTATTTCTACCTTCTCAGTACATCATAGAGGTTTACCATATACCTTGAACTCACTAGAAACTAACTCCCTTAGATGTTTCAACATCAATATAGAGTAAAACTGATTTATCTTACTATCAATATCCCGGATAAAATTTTGGATATACCTAGACAAACAGGTGAGATTTTATTCCTATAAAACCAGCTAATTTTCTTCATTTTCCTTATTTCCATGAATTTATTTTCCATCCTAAGTCTAGTATCCATTGTGAAATATTCCCTAAGTAATCTATTTTTAAATTAATCCCCTTCCATGGAGTAAATCTATTTACTTCCTCTAACATTTTCAATCATTGACCACCACATATTGATATCACCTTTAAAATGAAAAACAATAAGACTAACCATTTGATTACATTTTCACCCAATTATAGAAAAAATATATTCCAGTTCTTTATTACACCCATCATATTTAATAGGGTTAGACGATCCTCTAAATTATGGGGTACATTTCTTAATGAAATGATCTAATATCGACATAGTCCTCTACAGTTGGTTTGGTTGATCTAGTACACAAGCACCACAACTATTTATCGACTGAGTCAACCGATCCATCAATAAAAAAACAATTCAGTTCCAATTCTGACCATCTCAGGATGTTGATTTGGATGTTTATTTCATTCTGTATTCCATCCAAACAAAACTACCCAATATTTTCTATAGAAAAACATTATGAACAAACATATCTTAGAAAAAGAAATGTGGCTATCGTCAATTGTTATATCCTTTTTACCATAATGTAAAAACTAGTTTATGGATATTCTATTAATGATATTATAACAATTAATTTTATCTAAACTGGCCTCTAATACCAAATATAAGGACCTACACATAATCATTAATAAATCTTAAGATCAATCAACAATTTTACATTAATTAAATACGAGGATCTTTTGAGGTTTATAGCTTTATAAAATTAGGTCATCACTAATATATAACAACTTAAATATTAAAAGTAGACACTTCTACTCACTATACATTTCTTTCATATAACAAAATCTATTTTAAAAAACATTTTTTATTTCATGTTTAAAAATCGTCACCTTCTCTTTATCCAATTCTTGACTCTATTCATCCTTATTTACTATGAAAAAACATTTCAAAACATGGGATGAGCATAAAAATCTCAATAAGGGATACACAAAGAATGAAAGTATTATTCTTTCTAAAACAAGTAAAACATGAATACTTTATCATAAATTAATACATATTACCTTTATGATGTAGTAAATACTTTTACAGAATATAAGATCATTTAGTACCCTTTTTATAACCAAAATATATCCATAAACCCATAGAAAGCACCATATATCATAATTTGGTAACTTAGGATATAAACATACATAAATAGAATAACTATATGGCTAACTTACCCACATATCACTAAATGGAATATCCATACAACCAACTTTCACACCCAATGCATTGGAGGTTATAACAAAACCACCGATCATTTTTTTATCATGGACCCACCCATATTTGTTTTATCATGTAACCACATGTCTTTTTTTAATCATGTAACCACCCATCCAATGTCCAAGTACCATTATATAATCATAACACATAAGAGATTGAAATTATCATAGTTTCACTCATAAAATTTCATTTTCAATCACAAGAAATAATTGAATGATATTAAAATAGTAAATCCTCTTAAAAAATAGTTTTCAATACCAAAAAACCCGAAAAAATTAATATATTTCTTTTCCTTTTTAAAAAATAGCAATGCTGATAGAGGAATCCAAATTTCAAATAACTGTTACGATGGAAGAGGAGTCTTTATCGACACATATGTTAAAAACATTACTTTTTCATTTAATAAAATTCTTGTTAGAAAAAGGATACTCTTTGAATAAAATTAAAAGTAAAATGGGTTTATTATACACCGTACAAATGAAGGAAGTGTATAATGTCGAAATATGCCTCAATTAAAGGAGATTGAGACGATGTACTTTACCTTGAATATGAATAGTATTTTTCATTGTTTATATTCCAAAATAAAACAATAGGTGATTTTGTTACATTCTTCTGAACCCTTTTCAATTTAAAATTTCATTTTATATTATGAAGTTTCATGTTATAGAAATTACAAAATTATTCAAGTCCATATCAGTCATATGGTCGATATTTGGTACTTTCATAAAAATGAACTTGTTTTGATATAAAATTTCCATGTGTTCAAAGTCCATAATATCATAAATAATAATCATGATGTAAATATAATATATAATGATTATATATATATTTATATATATTTATTTATATATCATAATATTGAAGGATAATAAATGAAATGCACCTTTCATGGAGATGGTAGGCCATACGTACGCATGAACACTACATTGTTTTCATTTTCATATTAAAATAATAATAATAAAATGATATACAAGAATATTTTAATACTAGTATTATATGAATTTAATTTATTTATCAATTGTTTAATAAAAACATTCTTTATACATTCGATGTATAGCATAAACTTGTCATATCACTTTGAGGGGGTGATAGTCTAAACAACTTCAAATGAAATTATCATATTCACACATTATGGAATGAATTAAGGAATGTTGTAAATAAAAATTACATATGTACAGTGAAAATATAAATATAACATATATAATATATAAATATATTACTATCGTAATATAAACAATGAGAGGTGGTAGGATAAAAATTGAATAATCATTGTTTCATGAGGCTGTAGTTCACCATACATAGAAATAATATGCTCTATACCCATTTGATAGATCTGTGTTTGTTTTTAGGTTAAAACCATAGTATATAAATGTCCTCGTATATTTACAATACTACCTTTTTTATAAAATAATTTAATAAAAATAGGTTAGGGGATTGTAATGGAAAAGAAATGAAATGATATTGAGAGAAGATGCTACATCTAAATAGGGTAACTCTTTTTGATTTGATCCAAAAGGAATAATTGAATTGCCTTCTTCCAAATTTAATTCTTATAGGGGAAAATGATGGATTTTGGGAGCTTAATTTTCCTAATTTTGGATGATTCAATGGGATTGAGAGGTGTGAGTAGGTGGGTAGAGTTGGTGGATATTAATTGAGGGGGGTGGGACACTTTAGGAAAGTCCTGTTATATTATTTTATTAAAAATTTATTTGCTAATTATAATATTTTCAAAGTGATATAGATATAATAAAAGATGTGTATGGGTTGAAATATTCCCAGCCAATTGATTTTAGATACGTTTAGGTCACAAAATCAACCTAATCTTTTAGCTTTTACCCTTAGTTAAAATCATTAACTCTTACAATGTCTTCTAGAAGTTTCATAACATATTGTTACTATAGTTACAATAAATTCATGAGAAAAAAAGTGTATCATTAATGAAATTTCTTTCATTATATAAGTTAGTGGGATAAATAGTTATTTTTAGGACTATTATATCATTTAATAAAATATTATTTTTTTAAAAACTCAATTTTTTCAATTCTAACACTATTTAGTCATTTATTTTTTTATTCTCATAACAACATGATTACATAGAAAAAAATGTATTAACTCGTCCCTAAAATGGAAATTATATTCAAAAAATCATGGATTTCACCAAAATGATCAAATTACAATTATTTTATCATTTCTAATATCATGTTTTGAATATTTCATTAATAATGTAATCATTAGATCATCATTGTGTTGAAAATAAATATTATATATTTAATGGATAAACATTATAAATAAAATAAAACGATAATGGAAACATTTTCACATTTATAATGATTATTTAAATTAATATAGATCAGTTATATATCTCTTTGACATAATTCATTTAGAAAAAGATACGTGTTTATGTTATATTTCTCTTTAATTTAAATTTATTGTTATAAAATGTCATTATCACACCCATGTGACACCATGGGGTCCTGAAATCCTCCCAAGGATGATCATGGTCGGAGATATCCCATACAATAGGATTAGGAAATTTGTTAGGGTATTTTTATATTATTATAATATTATTTTTATGCCTATTTACATTATTTACCCATTAATAATGGTAAATAAAAATAATTAATGAAGTAAATTTTCATAATGTCCAAAAACAAAAGGTACATATTTAAAAAAATCGGACGTTTTGATTTCAAATACAAAATCCCTTTTTTTAAATTCATAACACAAAAATTATAATAAATAATTCTAAATTAATTACCTTTTTAAAAACAAAAAAATGCATAATTTCAAAGTAAAAACTATCAAAATATAGACATATATTAATGTCCAATTTATATGTAAAATTACTTATAATGACCAAAATTTGATGAAATTATAAAACATAATCTAATTACACATTAAAACCTATTAAAATGGAAATAAATATTTATAAATAAATTAGATGAAAATGCACTTTGGAATTAAAATGAAGTATTTTTCACTATCCATTAAAATGTGGATTTTATTAGATAAATGAAATAATTTCTACCAAAGTAATTTTTGATGTATAAATTCTATAGAAAAAGTTTATTTTTTTCAAATAAAACATATAAATGTTACAAAAATAACATTTAAAAATTGTACTCCATGAAAATATAGATAAAAGAACCATTTATATATATTAGAGCTTTTTATTGTTAAAATTGGATTAATTATAATTTTAATTCTTTAAAATTTATTTTATAAATTTATAAATATTTAAAAAACATGTTTAATAATATATATTTTTTTCATTCCTACCATTACAATGGAATGATGTATAATACTATTTAAAATAATAATAATATTATTTTATTATTTTTCAGTATACCTCAATGTTGTTTGAAATGTATGACTTCAGATAAACCCATTATTGTGTGTCGAGTAGACTATAAGAAAAATTTTCCTATTTAATATAAAATAAATATCTTATTCATAAATATTATTATATATATAAATGAATTATTCTATATATACCTGATATGTTTTAGGTACATTTGTATTTTATTGTAATTTTACCAAGACATTTTTTTATAATCCAATTATCTCATAAAATACATACCATATTTATTCCATCATGAACATATCTTTATGTTTACACTTAATAAGAATATCGTAGTCATATGGTATTATATTAATCTTTCCCAAGGTTATAAAAAAATATTATACATGATATTATTAGTAGGATATCTTGTGTTGGGAATTTGTGGGATATGTTGGAGATATATTATTAACTATTTAATTTATTAAAAAGTTGAAGAAATATAAATAAATTGATAAACCAAATTTTTGGTTTTCTTATGTTTAATCTTAATTCTTTAAATCTTTAAGCCGAATAGTTATGGAAAATGTATATAGTACAAATCTATAATTCACGTAATTTTGAGATATTAATGTATGCCAATATATTATGGTTATAAACACCATTATGTATCGTATGTGTTTATGAGATCTAAAATCGGGAGGGTGGGCCCATGGATTCATCAATCAAGTGTATAAATTAATGAACTATCACACCGCATCTGAAACACCCTCCATGAAATTACCGCATTATAAATTAAATATCACAATGAACAAAGTTGAAAAATAATTCAATTACATAAAAATAGAGATAAAAAGGGGCCATAAAATATTAAAAAATTATATATTGGATTCAAGATATTTCTCTAAAAATAATTACATAATGTAATATAATAAAAATTAAACATCTTTTAAAACAACATTTATAAATGAATTTAAATAAAAAAATAACAAAAATAGATTTATAAAATAAATTTTGTCGATAAAATATAATTTTTAAAAGGTAACATAATAATAAAATTGAAAAAAAATAATTTCACAAGTAATAGTTCTCATATAATTATAAATAAAATTCAATACTATTAAGTAACACATTTTACTATTTATTAAATTAAAATATCAAATTAAATTATAAATCACATAGATAATTAAAAAATAAATACCTAGAAAATCTTATATCAATTAAATATAATTAATGTAATTTATTTGAATAAAAATACATAATTTTTTTTTATAATAAGTACCTTGTGCATGGTCACCATAACCGATTAGGGTAAAATAAATAGAAGAATGTGAGAGGAGAAGTTAGGAGGAGGAAGGATGGTGATAGAAAGTGTGCTTTACTTTATATAATCTTAAGAAATCAATAGAGGTATGAAAAATAGATTGAACATAAAGGGTAGGATGTGTTTTCAGCAGATATATAAGGGTTTATAAATAAAAAAATAAAATTTAAAAAAATTTAAAAAAAAATCGATGATTCATGGTTATAATGATTCGAAAGGGAATCATATTAAATTCATTGAATGCGACATTATAATGCAAATCCCCACCACCATGGTTAAATAAAACAACTCGATCAATCTATATTCCTATTGTACATTCTAAAATATCTTCCAAATATTAACATTTTCAATTTAGATAATCCAAAAAATAAAAAAATAAAAAAGATAAATAAAAAATACATAAAAATGATATATATGGAAACAGAATATTGTTCAAATGCAACACCATCTCAATAAATTTGGGATGATTAATTAAAATTTTAAAAGACAAAAATCATATTCAAACTACACCAACTATCGATATAAATTTTAAATTATAATTTTCTTGAAATTATCTATATAATTAATCATATATCATAAAAGAGTGCTTCAAATTTCCTTTGTGTTGAATGATGCGGTAAATAAAAAATTTATAAACTCATAAATTCTTTGTTTTTGAATAATAATTAAGATGTAAATAATATTCAATGTCACTAAATAAATATGAATGATTTATATTAATATATTGAATGATCCTCCAATTTAATTTTATTATAATGACTAGAAATTATTTAATGATATATTTTAAGAATATAAACACTTATACTACTAGATTAAAAAATATTATTTTTTTGATGGAGTTTTATCCTCATTCTATAAAATATAAGTCACAATGATTTATTTGAATATTTCCATCTAACAGATTAATTTTGTAATATTTATTCATCTAAATTAAATTAACTAATATCCATAAATAATATTTAAATTTAATTAATAAAATCACTAAAAATATCCAAATTTTTAGAATTATTTGTAACAAAATATTTATATATAACATAAATAACTTTTTTAAAAAATAATTAAATTATAAAATTATAAAAAAATATAATTATTAAGAATTTTTGTCATTAATAATGGATTAATTTATTTAATGTACATTAAATTAATCATTCTTATAATAAAAATTAAATAAATATTCTTCAAAAATAAATTATCAATCAGAATTAAAATTTTTAGAATGAGTTATAAAAAATATTATGTCTTATTTACATAGTAATTTTATCATAGAATTAATATCTAAGAATACAATAGAGTTTTTTGATAAACGATATGAATTTTTCATAGATGTAATACAATTTAATTCCATAATTAATCATTGGTTGAATATATAACGGAAATATAATTTCAAGTTTCCATAAATGTCACAAATTAATGATTTTAAAAAGTTTATAACAATCATAAAATCTATAATCTTAAAAAGATAAATTTTCCATTCTAATTTTTTTGGAATAATAAAAAACAGTTTTTAATCTCTTCTATATTTCAATTAAGATATATTAGTTAATTCAGTATTAACTATTAAATGTAAAAATACTTTCCCTTTATAATGGGATTAGAAATATTTTATATCTCCCTTCTTATTATCATCATAGGATGTAACTTTAAGGGATAAATTTTTTTACATTGCTACATTTTAACCATCATTTTTACTATAAATTTAAACTTCATACATCATCAAGGTAACAATTAAATTATAAATTATTTATATTCATTAATTCCTTATATATCTTGGTAGAATCGAATAGTCCACATAACTTATAAGAAAATCATTAATACCATTTAATTATTAATTTTACTTCCAAATTATGACACCATGGTCAACAACGTTGTTAAAATAATCAGTAAGACATATATTAATTGGTGTATTATTTTATATATAAATCATTATATATGTATCAAATATAAACTATAAATCATAATACATAGATATAATATACATGTTACTTCCTTCATAACAGAAATATGTAGTTTTTTATATCTCAAGAGTAATAAAACATTGAGAAACTCAATTAAATGAATTTGGATAAAGTCTAAAGAATATATGATTCGACGGATGATATTTTAAATCATATAAATATTTCTTTATAAAATTTGATAAAACATGTAGCGTGATATTATTTTTTAAAAAATTAATAACATGTATAAATAGAATAAAACAAAATATTGTATTATATATTAAAAATTGTTCCTAAAAATCAATAATGTTACCCATTAAAATTTAATTCAAATAGAAAAAAACCATTTAAATATCATAAAATTTGAAATAAAATATATAATCCCTTGTAACATTATATTGTTGAGAGACCAAGGATAATCTCATGTACCATATTTTTATGAGATAAATAATAAAATTGATCACAATGGAGAAAATGATCAATTAATAACATAACAAATATCTATTTTGTAAAACACTCACTAAATTATATTATATAAAATTGAATTTTATATTGCATAGAAATAAGAGTACGTAAACTATAGGTTTAATTTTTTTACTTGTTTAGTGATGTTGAGATACCCCACTAATCATCATAGGGACAACAAATTGTGTGGTATATGATTTTAATTTCAATATCGTATCAACTATGGACCCTTAAAATTATTAAATAAAAGTTGAAACATATACTACATCTACTAACCTATTAATATATGATATTCAAAAACTGATTTTCATATATAATAAATTCATACTGGGATCACACAGTGTTCACTTATTATAATATTTTAAACAATTATAGAGATGATATTTTTAATTCCATATCATCATAAATAAAATAATAATAATAAAAGATAAATTAAATGAATTTTGAATTTTATTTGATTTATATTTGACACTCTAATAGTCATTAATTTGATTTATTTAAATCAAGAAAAATAACACAAAACATAAATATTTATCCATCCAATTATAATTTCCAATAAACCAAAAAACATAAACTATATAAACTACTAATTTTAATATATATTTTTTGAAATATAAGAATTCATTGTATCTCATTGTATTTTATTATCTATCAAATTTTATAAATATTTAAATTATGTTTATTCATAAATTAGGGAATCTAAAAAACAACTAAAAATCATGAATAAATAATCCAATATATATATCAAAATCATCTATGAATGTACATAATTAAAATTGAAATACAATATTTGAATTAGAGGATTTACATTTTATGATTAGAATAATTTTTTCATTCAAGTGAATATTTTTTTCATTCAAGTGAATATGATTCAATTAATATTATTTTATATTATTTATGTGTTTGATAAACATTTAATTTTGTTAATTATTTAATGTAAATATATTATTCATTATGACATTACAGAAAGTAACTTTCATCATACAGAGACAAAATCAGTGTTTGTGTGGGATAATATACTATTTAATTGTTATAACATCTTGTGTTTTCTGAGAAAACTAAAAACATGCATTAGTTAAACTTGAACTAGAATGAGATATAATTTCCGTAATAATAGAAAACATTTCACTTAATTAATTTAATAATATAATTAAATAAAAGATATCTACACTTTCATATGATAACGTTCCATTTATTTGGAACGATACTTATAAATTTTTTAAATGAATTTAGCTATAAAATAATTTAAGTTCCTAAAAATAATTTGTGTTTCTAAATTAATTATGATAATTATTTTTATCTCACCTTACTAAATAACTATGTAAACAATGTTATATGTAGTTTTTAATAAATAATAATAATATTTTAATAATATTAGTAAATATTACAACTCTTTTTTCAATGAATAATTTATGTGTTTTTAAATTGAAAAAGAAATGGCTTTTTCCACTAATTTTCACCATTTTTTATTTTATTCTTGAAATTATAAGGTGGTTTTTTCTAACACATAATTACACTTTATAATCTTATAGAAATTTCATATTGAATGATTAATTGTTGCTATATTCATATAATACTAAATATTGAGTTTGAAATATTTAATCAGATAAACATTCTTGAGGATTCATTCATATGATTATGGGAAAATCATTGAGGTATTTTAATTTTTACAATGGTTGATATTTATCCAGGAATTATTGAAAATCATATGAACCAGAACCGAATATATCTTATAAAGTATTGATTTTCATTCATTTTTTCCAAGTGATTTTTATGGAATGTCGCCTAATGGTTCACCAAAACATTTAAATCCCTGTAAATAATTTCCTAAAAATTTTAGATAAAACATTTTCTAAAATAATATAAAATTAATAATTAAGTAACATAAATTATTGACAATTTTTTATTTTTATTTAATTAATGCACTCGTGGGGTAGATTATAACACCAGAAGTTTGTATGAACCATTTTTTTCATGAATAAATTTTTTTATTTTATGTATTATATTTAAATCTACACTAATTAAAACATTATTTCTACACTATACTAATTAATTCTTGCACTACATGCAACATTGACTTGGCATGAATTACATGTAACACCTAGTTTCTATGAAACAACATTTCATTATTCTAATTATTAAAATGATATTTTAATAAAATATTCATTTAACTTATTATTTTTAATACTAATAAATAATTTTTTATATAAATAAAATATATTTATAATAAAACATAATTTTTAGGATAATTTTTATATGTTACAAACATACTATTTTCTTAAAAGAACAATTTTAATATCCTTATGTGAAAAAATATATAAATTTTATAGATTTTAATAAATTTAATACAATAAAATTATAATAATATTTTATTTCAAAATTTCAAAATTAGATTACAGTGACTTTTGGAGATTTTTCTGAAGAACATTTTTTTGATGAATAGTGGAAAATTCTAAATTTTAACATAAAAATTATCTTTTAATATAATATATTTATATAGTTAAATTGTATTTTTAATTGGTATTAAATTATAATGAGATCAATATTACATAAAATAATCAAATTTATGTCATTTGAACCAATTTCACATTGAAATTGGATTTAGAAAACACTCCAAATTTTGAAACATTGTTTCTTAAAAACCCAACTATAACTTCTTGTCTGTGGGACTAAATTTAAATTAATTTATAACAAATATATGATTATTAAATGAAAAAATAGAATAAATATTTCAAATAATTATAATTTATGATTTCATAAATGTTTAACTTAGATTTTATTTTTCAAAAATATTAATGAAGGTGATTAAAATTACATATAGGGATTAATAAGAAAACTTTGTTAACAAATGACAATACCATAAAATTATGGTGAAAAATGACATAAAGTTTTTATAAAATCCATTTTATGTTCATATATAGACCCCAAAAACATTTAAATATCATATGGTCTTGTATTGGATCCAGTTGACCAGGGAAACATGTGGGTGGAATTCCATTTAAAAAAATAAATGATAACACCACTCCACTTCCGCTATAAAAAGGGACTCACCCCTCGCTCTTAATCAACTATATAAATCCCTTTGTATTGAATGAAATATGATAAAATAAAATCCCAAAATCCCTAACATCATCAAATAATAAAAACATTGGACATAAATCCATCCAAGGAATCTATTTGGTTTAAACTAAAAGGAGTTACCCAAAGAGGATGCAACATCGTTCCTAAAGATCATTTCTATAATTTTATTTATACACCACCTAAATTATTATAATAAAAAGTTTATATAATAACCTAATTACAAAACTATATAATAAATTGTTTTTATTATATTGTTTTACCTAAATATACTAACACTTTAATCTTATGGGTAATGAACTTACAGTTCTTGTTTACGACGAACTACCGCCTCATAAATTGATATTGTTATTTTTTTCCATTACTACCTATAATAAATGGAAATTCTGATGTGAAATATATATTTATATTTTATATATTTTATTTATGTATTATGTCTTTGTATTTTATTATTTTATAAAAAACATATTCATGCTTTCAAATTTGTAAAAATAAAAACATTCTCTTTGTAGAAGTGTAGACTACCGCCTCCTGAAACAAATTCAATTCATTTTCACTCTACATTTATGGTATTATGGATGGATTTAGTAAAATTATATGATATATATGATATAATAATTATAATTTAATAATTATACACACACATACATAAATATATAAAGATATTTTGTTTTTCTACTTTTTTTCAAAATGATAGGAAAATTAAAACAAAGTTAATACGTGCGTACGACTTACCGTCTCCATAAATGGCGTATTTAATTTTCTCTTTCTATATTTCATAGATTATTATAAATATATATATATTTAATATAAATGATATATATATAATGGCTAAATTGTTTTAGATAATTTTATAAGTATGAGGATATAAAATATAACAAATTAATTTACATGTGAAAAACAAAACAGATATTGCTTGAAACGTAACCTTAACATGGAACTATTAATAAGAATATGATATAGAGATATATATGTTATAAGATATAAGAATATGGTTCTTTGATATATATATAATAAAATAATTTTTATTATAAAAGTCCATTGAACGTGTTCTATGAGAGTTATGAAATTAGGTAATGGGATTTCTTGTCTCAGTTTTATTTCTGTGAGATTTGTGCTGTATTGGCCCTCATTATTTGTTGTGTATATATTTCCACTAATTATATTCTTCGAATATTATCAAAAAATTTATGGTTATTTAAATATTTATTTTATAATATTTCAATAATTGATTTTATTTTTAAAATTATAAAAAATTAGTCAAGTAGTTTTGTAACAATTTTCTTTCATTCAGACTCCTACCATGAATTTCAAAAACCATGTTTTCAAAAATAGATTTTTTTTAAAATATTTTTTAAAAAACATTTTTTAATTTCATATTCAATATAAAAAATTAATTTTTTTATTTGTTCGATAATTTTTTATTAGTTTTCAAATCAATTTTTAATGGACAATGTTTTAAAATTTATTTCTATTTTAAAATTTATTTTTAATGCACAAGGGATATTTTAGTCAATTTTTTAAATGTATAAAAATTAATTTACATATAAGATCACACCCATTTATGTTACTTATGTATTTATTCGGATTTTATCAAATGGTTCTATTCATACTATTTATATGAATGGTTAATGTTTTGATGACATTATTTTTATGAAACTTATTTCTCTTTCATAGGTTATTTGCTTATGACACCCACTTATTTTCAAAGTTTTTAATTTGATGAAATTATTATGAAACCTATTATTTTCAAAAGTTAATGTAACACACTCCAATTAAATATTTCCAATTTTTACTCGATAGCATATATGACAGGAATCACTAAGTACGCAAGGGAATATAATATCACAAGCCTTAACTATATATTTACTATTTATAATTAATTCAATACATGATATAACATGAAATGAATGGAACAATGAGTTATTTAGCATTAAATTCACGTGATACCTTCCTTGATATAATTTATTAAATGAAAGAGTGACTTTTCTCAACAGCTTGTGTTAGATGCAAGGCCTACAATGATCAAATAATAACGACTTGTTAATATATTAATATTTAATATAATATTATATAACATATCAAATATGTCAACTTTTATGAATATTAATGACTAACTTTTCAAATTTTTTGGTTTATATAAATATAAAATTAATTATTTTTTACCAATTAATGTGAAATGAAACTATGAAATAATATAATTTAAAAATAAATAATATTATTTTTATTTTTCTATAAGGATTTTTGCATAAAAAAAATAATTAATCAAAATTAGTGAATAGTTTTAAAGAAATATATATGTTATATTTTAAATAAAATATTTTTATATTCTTACATTAGGTTTGATATGTATAATATAAGAACAAACCCAATTTCACCCATAAACACATATATATTTATAAGGATATTTTTACCACCTTTTAAGGGAGAATCCATTTTTAAATATGAATATTAACACTTTAATTTATTTAATTTTTCAGAAAAACCATGATATTTGAAGTAGAAACCTAAATATTATGTTTGGGTTAATTTTTGATATTTTTTGGAAACATATCATTTTTGAAATGAATAGTTAACATACATAATTTTAGTTCAAAGAATATATATAATTTAATTTATTTTTAAGGATAAAATATAATATTAATTTATTTTAATGTTTAATTATATCATATTTTTATAAATTAAAAAAAATATTTCGTTGGAATTAATTTCACCAAGAAATTGGTCATAAAAACACAACTATCTTTTGGAAATTTTTACCTAAAAATCCCACATTGTCGTTCATTTGCCGGAATTAGATTTAAATTATTTTATTCCACTTATGTGATATTAATTTTGAAGTATGGATTCGGTATTTTCATTCAAAATAATTTATAATTTCTAAAAATAGAACATTAGTTTTTGGAAAAAAAATTAGTTAAATTATTTACTGTTAATTTCAATTAATAAGTTAAAATTTAGGATAATAAGGGACTAAACCATAAACACAAGTTATAAAAGACCAATAAACATGTCCAATATATATTTTATGGAGATATAATGACCCCATAATCTATTTGATATAAATATTACCATTATTGGATCCACTTGATACACAAAAACCCTGGTTGGAATTTATTTTTCAGAATATTTTTAGTGTGACACTCCTCATCCATTATTAGAGGCCACTAATTGTCCCCATTCATCGCACATCTAACACCAATTATGATGCACCAAGATCTAAGAAAATAGCCTTCAAAAATACATCCCATATAACATGAAAAATTCATTTTGGAAAAACATCCTTCCAAGGAACCCCTTTGGTATGAACCAAAAGAGTTACTATAGTTATAAGGAAACATTTCCAAATAGTCTCTTTTATTTTATTAACCCATCCACCCCATAAAATAATTTTATTACATATTAATATAACAACACCAATATCTTAAATATATTTTTATGTTTTTTAGGATTTTTTCTACCTATACTCACACACACTTCTTCTTAATTATTAATGAACATTCTATTATATATACAATGCACTATCGCCTCATGAAATGATGATTGTTAATTTTTTATATTACCAACTCTCATTGTCGCCATTATGATAGAAACATTTTTTATAAGTGTTATACATTATATTTATTTTTACATAGGCTTATTTAATTATTTTAAAACATATACCCTTATAATCTCAATTTTTTATAAATATGATAACATTGTTTTTGGATTATCGACTACCACCTCCTCCGAGCGATTTGATTCACTCACATTGTACATGGAATGTAGAATAGATGGTTTTAATGATCCAATTTATCATATTTAATCATATATGATATATTAATTATAATAATAATATGTATCATTATCATTTCATTCTTTTGTATACAAAAATTAAATAAATGTAGTGTTCATGTGTTTGTGTAACCTACTGTCTCTATAAATAGTGTACTTAATTTCAAATCTCCAATATAATAGACTATTATAAATAAATATGTATATAATATATAAGTTAATTAAGTTATGGTTTACATTCGATAGATGATTAAATATTGATCAAAGTAATATAAACTATAATTAACAAGTCAAAACATACTAGAGTAAACTCGTAAATTAATACACACAATAGTTAAAATAATGAATGAGTATTGAAAAATGGGTAATAAAATATTTAAATAAGTTAATATATGATATTAAAAACATGATAATGGATTTTTTATATGTTAATAACATATTATAAATCATTATATATGAGGACAAGTTCCACACAATGAAAGGAAGGTTATGGTAAGGTATTTTATCTCACTTTTCTACATCCATGAGATAAATGTTATATTTTACAAATACATATTTTTTTGGTATATCTAATTACAAATTTAATATAATATATATAATTAATTATTTTAAATTAATGGTATTTAAATTTTTCCTTTTTTTATAATTACTTTTCGAAATACCAATTCATATGTTTCCATAGTGCTAAGAGATTACTGGCTTACATTTCATTGCAAGAGGCATATGACATATACAAAACTTAATTATTTTTTATTTTGTATATAGTTACCCTTTGGATTCAATATATAATAATTCCATTTTATTAATGGTATGAAATAATTTATTTTTTTGGAATTATGAATTAAATGGTTCGTGTGGTATGGTACACTATTGGATGTTTAAAGATTATTTTCTATAAAAATATTCCTAATGATTACCATTAAAATCTCACTTCATTTTCTAATTTTTAACTTTCTCTAGGAAGAAATAACATTATTGTAATAAATTTTCATTTTAAATTACCTGGAATATAAAAGTTATCCCACAATATAAATTTATATTCCCTAAAACATATATCATTTTACATGTGGTGTTAACATTAATAGTGATTTTATTAACTATGAAATTACTGATAAATACATATATTTTATTTAATACAGAGACATTTAATACAGAGACATTTTGATATGGAATATTGTTTATTAAGAATATGAGAAATAATTTAAAAATGACAAACATGGGTTGGGGAATTTTTAAGGTAATCCATACTATTTGGGGACCGATTAATATAATCCCATTAATGCATCAATAGTCGCATGGGAAAATTAGTTTAAAAAATTTGGGTAGTTTAGACTATATTTGAAATAAATCTTATTTATAATGGTTATATCTACCTAGGAAAAATTGTAAAAAATAATTAATAATTTCTATCATTCATGTTCAATTATTAATCATCCGTGAGATCTTGCATTGAGATATATAGGTAAACATTTTAGTTTTAGGTCATTGGTTAAAGAACATGGGATAAAATTTATTATTTATCCATATTTATTTGGAATTATATAATTTTATGAAATTCCATATTACAATATAATATTGTTTATTCTCTTCCTTATTAGTTTTTTTTGAATAAATGGTATTTGTGTTCAGTTATTTCATATGCCATAATTATTATTCTCATTAATTTATTTTTTCTTCCGCTATACTTTACCCTTACAAAGCATTTTAGGTCACTGATATTTTTTTCCTTTCCCAAATAATCATAGATGTGTACTATAAATGATATTAGAGGATATACTAGGTGGAATAATATTATCCTTGATGTTATTTATGAAAAAAATTTGTAATTATAGTAGTACCTTTTAATACAAGACTAGTGTATGTATCTTGTTTACCAATACAAGTAGACTCTTAGTCCTTCATGATTTGATTCCATGAATTCATGATAACGAATATGATTTCATATACGGGATTCGGGCTATCTGGGGATAGGGAACTACAGTTGGTATCAATGAATGTTTATTATAAACCTTGGGAAACAGATTTAGTAAAGCATGGGTTAGATAAGATAAACCTAAGCTATAATTTGAGGATATGTATATAAGAAAATCCTATAATTTTATAAATTAGTGATTATTATGTATTCCAAGAAATATATACTTTTATAGATACTATAAGTGGATGTGGTTATAGAATAGAAGTACGTATGAGTAATAGATCCATTATGAAATTCCAATCCTAGATCGGTTTAACCTGGTTCATGAAATTAGTCCTTAATACACATATGGTTTGACAGTCCTGGTGGATATGATTAGGATAATAATTTCTTTCATTACATAAAATTATTAATATTTTTATTTGATAATTAAAACAAATTATCAATTATAAACCTATTTTTTTCTATTTAAAAAAAATGTGTAATAATTTAGATATCATATAAATTATTATATACTTTTCTCACTCTTACTATTTTTTCTCACACCATTCTATTTAATTTTAGTCCTTGGTTAGAACCAGAAGGATTCAAGTTAACATAGAACATAATGGAAAATATAGAAAAAATGTGTAACCAAAGGACGTTCTTATAAGAGTAAACTATAAAATTTTTATTTCTAATAATGTTTATCTATATTGGATTAACAACATATACCTTTACCAACTCTCAAATCCACGAAAGAAGAGAAGGATGAAGATTGTTAAGAGATCAAGTGGTGCGAACCATAGAGAAAGGAAGGATCGATTTATTTAATGAAAAGAATGTAGAAGGAGGAAACCAAAAACGTTTCTCAAAGGAATGGGTAAATGCTTTATGTGTAAAAAAGGACATAATGAAATTAATTTTCTAGGATAAATGAAGAGTTTGTTAGATGGATAAAAAATCAACCTACTAAATTCTTTATATTATATTCCAGTAAATGTTTGGAACATAGACATTACCAATTTCAATGAAATATTATAGATAGTAAACTCTGAGGAGTACGTAAAAATAAGCGGTTGATGTATTAATGAATTAATGTTTTATTTAAATTTTCTGTTAAAAGTTAATTTAGTGATTAATGTTAATTCCAACATGTATATCATATTTATTTTTGGAATTATATTATTATGGTTTTAGAGAAGGGAAAATTGTATGATGAGTGACAACCAATAAAATCTTGATAGGATGGGGGTCATTAAACCCATGAACTATAGACAATAAGGGGTTCATGCCAACTACTGACCTATGCAATATCATGGTTAAATTTTTATAGTTTTTAGTTGAACAATTTGAGGAATAATTGTTAATGATGATCCTGTAATATCACTTTTGAGAATTATATATTAAACTATCAACTTAATTGGTTTTGAAGATATTTATAGACAAAAATTTGGACTTGTAAAAATTTTATGGGCCATAAGATTCTTTATAAATGTTTTTTAACAACTTATGCATCATAATTAATTTTGGATGAATTATAATACTGATTGAAGGAAAACCAAATGATGAATTTTAATTAATAGAAATATATAATGTAAGTAAAATTAATTATATCTTTAGGGTGTAAATTAATTATACATGATTGGGAAAATTATTAAAATTTTTTTTCCTCGTACATTAGATTTTGTTGAACCATTGTTTTCTAAATTATCAATGATTTATGGATTTGAGTCCCTCTACTTTTTATTGATCAGTAACTTGTCTATGATTTATTACCTAAATTACTCCCTATAAATAATTATATTATTTATCTATGTATAAAATTTTCTTTGCATTAACGTTCTCCTACTTAGAGGCCCAGTTACAAGGTAGTGCATGTGACCTTTGAACTTCCTATTCTCTCTTTTCTTGAGGATGTTTTATGAATGCTTTTCAATATGTGGGTTTTTAATATATTATTGTGATTAAATGGTGAGTATGTAATTTTACTAATTTGGGGAGAATATAATGGCCCTAAATTCTAAATTAAAACTTTTTATTTGATAGTGTGTTTGAGACACATCACCACACATGTAACGAAATATAATATGACGAGACTCTACTATGATTTTACTATTTTAAATAAATTCAATACATAATATAAATTGAAATGATTGAGACACATAGTTTTCTTGTGATACACACAAAATCATCTATAATCAATATTTTATATTACACTCAAGAAAGACCTTCCTAGAATGATTTCATTACATGCAAGACCGAGTTTCACCAAATAACAATATATTATTACAATATAAACATTTAAGATAATATTATATAAACTAACCATTCGGGTAGTAGTTATTAATATAATTAAAAAAAATAGAATTTTTTTTGTTTATGTTATTATAAAATAAATTCATTGGATACCAATTAATGATAAATGAATATAAGAACCAATTGGATATAAATAAAAATAAAAATATTTTTATGATTTCAATGTATTTTTTTGACTTAAAAAACCATTAATTACAATCAGTTAATTATTTTAATTAATATATATTTAATTTATTCAATATTTTTTTAATATTCGTCCATTAGGATCGATAGGCATAAGATAAGAAAAAACCTAATTTCACCCATAAAAACCTATATTTTTATAAAGGCAATTTTAGTGCCTTTTAATGGTGAACCCACTTTGAATCTTAATTTTGACACATAAATTGATTTAATATGTCAAAATAAACTTCATTCATGAAATATATGTATAAAAATTTGGTTATTGTTAATATTTTATATTTTTCGCAAACATATTATTTTTTAATGAATTGTTAATACTATTAAATATTAGTGGAATGTTTTTAATATAATTTATCTATAGAAGTAAATTATAATTTTCATTGTTTTTAATGTTTAATTATTTCATATTTTTATTATTTAATAATATTATATGTAATTTCAATTGATTTCACTTTGAAATTGATTACAAAAACATAGCCAGCTTTTGTATGTTTTTACCAAAAAACCCGCATTGTCGTCCCATCTAAGGGAATAAAAATATAAGAATTTATACCACTTATAAGATTTTAATTTATAAAAATGGCTTCCATATTGAAAATAAAAAAAATTTATATTGTCTAATATTTTAAAAATAAAATTTTACCCAAAATATAAGTGAATTTTATTAATTATAATGATAAATATTATGGTAAAATTAAGATTAATAAGGGACTAAACCTTATCCATATGGCCCAAGACGACCTATTAACATTTCCAAGATCCTTTTCAAGAGTGTATATCAAAACTAACCTATAATTAATAATTTATTTACAATAATTGGAATAACAAGAATCACGGGAAACATGGTAGGAATTCCATTTTCAAAATAATATAAGAGTGAAACTCCTCCTTCACTATAAAAGGCCACCACTTCTCCTCATTCCTCTCACATATAAAAACACATTGGTTCAATAAATATATTCTCGAATACCTTCCAAAAATCCATAAAATTGGACATTAAGACTCAATTTTTTTCATAAATCCATCCTTGTAATACCTTTGGTATGATCTAAATGGAGCTTCCCAATTTTTAGGGTAACGTTTTCCAAAAATCAATTTTCTTTCATTTACCCCTCCATCCACTCATATATTTTTCTTCAATATTTAGATAATAACACTAACTTATTCAATATACTAATATTCATTACATTAATATTTTTACGTACACTTACACACACTTCCATCTAATTGGAAAAAAACATATTTGTTACGTGTATGATGAACTAAATACTCTCAAAAAGATTATTAACAATTTTCTCTATTACCACCTCTCACGGTGGCCATTCAGATAGGATCTTTTTTTATATGTGTTAT
This sequence comes from Viscum album, assembly GCA_963277665.1. Taxonomy (NCBI): domain Eukaryota; kingdom Viridiplantae; phylum Streptophyta; class Magnoliopsida; order Santalales; family Viscaceae; genus Viscum; species Viscum album. The sequence continues at coordinate 1,926,322,224 of OY728138.1, forward strand.
ATGTAATATTTATCATGTATTTATTATTTTTTAATTATTTTATAATGCATAAAATTATACTCTCCATGTTTTTATAAATTCAATAACATCATTTGAGCATGTGTGGACTACCACCTTCTCAAAGTGATGTGATTTTTTACACTATACATAGAACTTTTAAAGGATGGTTTTAATAAAACTATGTTACATATATATCATTTATATAAAAATTTAATTATAATATACATATTTATAATTTTCTTTTCATACTTTTTAAGACAACAAAGAAATGAATGATGCATCTATTCGAACACACAACCTAAAGTCTCCATGAATGGGGCACTTCATTTGTTAACCCAAAATATTATAGACAATTATAAATACATATTTACAAAATATATAACATAATTAAGTCATGGTTTAAATTATGTTAATGATTATCTATTTACCTATGTAATTGTAAGAATAAATAACAAGTCAAAACATACCTGAGTCAACTTGGAAATTTATAGCAGAAATCGTTAATATAAAGAATGAGTTTTAAAAAAATGTAATAAATTATTATAATAAGTTAATACATGATATAATAAACATTAATATGGTTGTTTTATAAGTTTTAAGCATATTTTTAAACAAATTAAAAGAGTATTAGGGGAACAAAGAAAAATAATGGTTAAGGTAATGGATTTTCATCTAACTTTTTTACATCTATAAGATAAATGTAATATTCATCACATTATAATTTTTGGTCTATCTACTACCAATTTGGATATAATATATATCATGAATTGAATTAATTTCATGTTATTTAATGTTATTATTTTTATATATTTACATCTGGGTCAACCATTTAATATGTTACCATAGTGGTAAGGGATTATTGCTTTAAAATTCTATCCACGAGGCATATTCCATATACAAAATATAATTATTTTTTGTAGTTTATATAATAAAACATTTGAAACATTATATAATGTTTCCATTTTATTCTTGGATTAATAAAATTCCATCATGGGAATTATGATTTAAATGTTCTAGGTGATAGTGGAATCTTTTGTATATTTAATGACGACTTCCCTAAAAAATATTCAAAATGATTATCATTGAAATATCACTTCCTTTTGAGATTTTTAACATTATCTTAGAAAAAATCACTTTATTGTAATAAATTTTCAATTGAAAATTAACTTTAATATCTATATTTTCACACTGTGGATATTATTATTTCCAAAACCGTAATGCACTTTACATATGGTGTGCACATTGATATTTATTTGATTAACATTAGAATTATATATAAATATATATTTTCGAATCAATACAGATACATTTTGATAAATAAAAATATTTATTTAATATATTAGGAATTCCTTGTACATGTAATACAACGTTTAGGGACCATTTAAGGAAATCCCTACGATTTGGGGACATGTTAATGAAAACCCTTCAAAGCATCAGTTTTTTAATGGGATGAATTATTTGAGAAATCTATACTAGGTTTAAATGTATTTATAAAAGATAATGACTTTAATTGTTCCACGTACCTATAAAAAATGGAATTAAATAATTAATAATTTACCTCATTTAGTTCAGTTAATATTCATCCATATGATCTTTAATGAAAATATCTATGGAGTCATTTCATTTCCTATTAATTGGTAAGAGTGAATTCTTTTTAGTTTCATAAATTTCAAAATTTATTTTTCCTTGTCTAGTCATTTGAAATGATGTGTTACCTTATTATTTTGTTTATGCACTTTAATATGAGTTTTTCATTAGCTAGTATGCGTGTTTAGTTATTTAACATTCTATAATTATTTCTCTCATTGATTAATTTCTAATTCTATTATACTTTACCCTTACTGATCATTTTATATCACCCTTATGTTTTTTCATTTCCTCATGTATCATAGAAAAGTACAATTAATGATATGTAAGGTTATAATAGATAGAATAATGTTATCCATAATGTTATATAGAATAAATTATGTTGTAATTAGTGTATTAATTTAAAATACATGAATTATGTATGTATCTGGTTTATCAATACTACTACACACTCAGTCCGGTGGGATTTGATTCCTTATAATCATGAAAATGTAATTGAATGCAAGAACCGGCTCCAGGATATCTGTGGTGAAGGTGTTATTGGTTTGGATATGATTAAATGTTTATGAATCTTACTTTATGTCATGGGTTAGGATATGAGGGTTTGTGAATTTATTTTATAATTATATATGATTTCATAATGATATAAGTGGAACCTAAATATCACTACATTGCATTGGGTAATGATTTATTTCTCATTAGATAATGATGGGATTCATGTCAATGGGCTTGATCTACTACCGAATATAGGTAAACCCGATCTACCATGGAAGATGGGGAAACTTGGTTCACTATGGAAATATAGGGAAACCTAGTCTGCAATGAGAATATGGGGAAACCATATCCACTATGGGTAGTTAGGAAAACCTACCAATTTACAAGGGATGGATTGTGACTGGGGACAACAGTGTGTCTGTACTAGTAGTTGTATCGCCCATGAAGATTCTTGTTATGTTTTAGATTTTCACCTAAAGTTATAGAGAATGATATTACATGATTATGTGTCTACAATAATTCAAGGACTTATTCATATGTTGTTCTCTCATTTACTATGATATTGATTTATGAATGATTCATGTCTTATTAAGTACCAATATTTATTACATGATTCCTTTTTATGATATTTCAAAAGAAGGGAATGATCTTCAAATGTCATGATCACTTTCTCATACCTTATACTAATTCTTATGCTTTCATTTCTCTCTAGTTAACCATAATAAGCATCTGATATCACCCCTTTTTATGTTTCCATTAACCATGTTATAAATATTTTTATTATGTATGATGTGTCCAAGACGGATTCTAGTCATGAACACCATAGTGGGATATAATTTATCTCACTTAGGTACCAGATTTTATCTTTTCATGTTTCCAAAGATAAACAACTAATATGATCTTTAGGAAACCATTTGTATAATTTTTTATGTATTCCAAAAACTTATGTATTGTTAATTTATAAAAATAATGGATTTCTATAGTATAATTATCTGATAATAATTTTATTTATCATTTGTAAACTAACATGAGAAACACATAGTGAGAAACCTAAGGACATTTTTATGGACAAGTCTAAGGAAAAAGATAAGTATAGAAAAATGTCATATAATTCTGGTAAATAATAGATTGAGTTTTATGTTAAGAATAATTTGAAGTTTGGATAAAATAAGTTTATGTGGCTCTTGGAAAAATTTTCATATGTGTTATAATAACAAAAATATTAACCTAGACTCGATCATTAACTCGTTCCCCAAAATGGTACATGCTGCATAACTGGTTTGACAGTCCCAGGGGATATGTTTTTGGAATTCACAAATGCTTCCTAAATAATCAAAAAGTGTTTAAATATGAGTTATATTTGAATAACCTAGTATAAAACTAAGGTCTCACAAATTAAATAATGTTTCATTATTTAGAAACCATATTTGTGGGTTTTCAAGATTATGTGGTTCCTCAATTTGAAAAATGAATCTTACTCTATGTTTATTGGATTTAGTTAATAGATGGAACTCAAAGAAAACACATTAATAATTATTGCAACAAACATTGAAATAATTTTCCTACTTATAAATATAAGGATTTGTTAGATGGAAAGAAAAATATCTTGGGTATGATCACCCAACATTCAAAATCTATGATACATATTGTGATTCCAATCAATAATAGGATGTAATAATGTTATATTTATTTCTACATGAGGAAATGTTCAACTTATTTTTGTGGGTCTTCTGATCCACTTGTTGTTGAAGAATGGATAAATACCACTAAAATGATACTCTGAATTCCCTATTGTAAATAATATGACAAATTCATTCTATCTATTTATCTTTTAGAATGTCCAGTTGACTAGTGATGTACTCTAATCATGAATTTTGGGAAACAAGATGAAATTGAATTTAGGCATTGAGATGAGTTAAAAAACATATTCATCTATAATTAAATTTCTCGTGTTATTCATATGAATATGGAAATGGATTTCATTGAGTTGGATAAAAAACAATGATGAATTCATTGGTACCAATGAGTATAATTTCACAAGATATGTGAGGTACGCTTCAAGAATTATCATCCAACCCAATATTAATGTTTATAGAATCTTTAGAGGATTTAATACTAGTACCAGACAAACATTACCCATATTATAATTTATTAGGTTCGAAGAGATTTTATGTTCTGAAATAAGATTTCAAATTGTGGTAGGAGTTACTTATCAATCTCTTTGTTTTGACATAAAAATTAAGATGGTGTTGAATGAAAAAATAAAAACCATGTATTTATGAAAATGATACTTTCATTATGCTCATCCTGTGGAATGAAGCAAGAACAAAATTTCATTATGGGGTCTAATTAATGATTTAAGAAATGGATGGAAGGGCATCAGGTTATAGATTGTTGAATATATTGGAATAAGTTGACTAATTATTCTAATAGAGGGAATGTTATAGAAAATACACCCCGAACACTGAATTAAATCTATTATAAGGTGGATAGAAATTAAGCCAACCAGTTCCCAAAAGTGAGGATTGGTGATGAAAATTATAATAAAAAAGTAATTAAACCGAGGGAAAATTGGAAATATCACGCGATTAAGGTTTCTGACGAGGGATGTGATGAAATTTTTTTTATAGGTACAATTCCTATTCGATATGTATTTTATCAACAATGCTCTATATTATATGATGATTTTTATTCTCACAAATACCCTTTCCTATTTTCTAATAAATATTCATTAAGTTTATTTTTGAAATATATAAGATATTTTTTTATATGTTTTATGTAATACAATGAAATGGGGTTTGTTATGAAAAAATTATTTATACCTGAGGATCAATGAAAAAATATATCGTTCATCATCCTTATGATACATTTAATAATTTTCGTACGGAGAGGAAACCCTAAATTAGATATGAATCATTTGGATTAAAAACCCTAGGTTTGAGAAAAAAAATTTATAGAATATAAACTGTATGTTGGAATCTAGAAAAAATGTTCATATCTTACATTCATGAAATTTAACATAAGGTTTATCAATTCTACATGTTTAATCTTATGTTGAAAATGATTAATGTAGGGATCATCATCCATACATCACTTTGATCCATACATGATGTGCATTTGAAAGTATAGTTAAGGAACCATAGGTTGGAAGGAACCCTACCCTTTGTAAAGGAACCCTATGCTATCCAATGAAACCCTTTGCTACACAGATCAATCATTCGTTTTTATACTCACCAACATATTTTTAAATTCATGATTTTATCATAGTTTCATACAAAAGTCTTGAAATAATTATAGGCTCATTGAATTATTCCCTACAACTAATAAAATGATTATTATGGTTGATTCAAATAACTATATTCATTAAATAAAATGACACTATTTCTTGAGAGATGTTATGAACCCCCTGGTCAAAATGATTTTGATTTTTAGCCTTCACTCTAGAAATTTTCATTGATCTAATCAGCCAAAATAAACTTATTTATAAAATCGAAGTATTTTATTAATCAAGGTGGTGGTGTGTGTGAAATATGTGATATGATTGATATACATTTCATTAATTTACAAATAAAACTGTATTAAGTTGAATATCATATACAATGATATTGTAACAAATGATCACCTATGTTATACTCTAAAGAGGATACACATTACAGATATACATATTTAATTATTTTACTACTATAACATGGATGCTATGGTTTGTTACTACTTTTACAATAGATCATATGCTACATGGATTGATTTAGATTTATTCATTCTTAAAGAAATTCACATCTAAAGAATAATATTTATATAATGTCAATTTTGTTGCAAAAATTGTGAAGAGCAGCATGAACCATTATCAAATAAACCAATTTGATTTTTTGGTGTTTCTACTACTCAAAATCAGTTGTTTTTCTATGTTAGATTCTTGTACTAATCCGTGGATAATTGGTTCCCCATTAAAGAATCGGGTTGCTCTTTTCATCCTTGACTGAAAAGGTTCAATCCTCCTACACTCAGTTTGGGAATTTTGGTTTTGTGATAAGATCACATTTTTTGTGAAACTCGCTATTCTCACATAGAGATCTTTTTTGGAGTGGAATAAGGGATCATCATGCCCCAAACCACAATAAAATTGATGTGTACATTATTTCTATTTATCATCCACTCAAACTCATTACATAAGAAATGATGCATATCATTAAATTTTTTAAAATAATTCCAATGTAGTAATCAATAAAGATTATCAAATGACAAAACTCACCCCCTCTTCTAATACTATGTATTATTCTGACCTAATAATTTTTATCAGAGGGATCATTTGGGATTAATCTATGACAAGATGAACAGTAAAGGTCTGTTTAAAGAAGATGTAAATGGATGATCTAAGGGAAGGAATGTATGTGGTTCAAGATCCATAAATTAATAGATAAAATTATGGATTATGGAAATCAGAAATGATTATATATCTAAAGAATCTAGGATTCATTTTTTATTCAACGATAATCACAACTTATGTGATTCCTAGAAAACCTGGTATATAGACTATTAAAAAAGAATGCGAGTAGGAAATCAATTAAAAATAATTGAATATTATTATATTTGGAGAAGGTCCTGATGAGTTTAATCATGTATAATAATGTCTTAATGCCTATGTGATGTGGAAAACTATTATAGTTTAATATAAAGGAACATACAATGCCTGATAAATGAGATATTCCACTACAAAGCTAAAGATTGACACCTTTAGATTTATTGATGGTGAAACAATCAAATAGAAAAATGGATGGATTATAGATATCCTAATAAATATTACTGCCTTGGGAGATCCTATCAAAAAATATGATCACTTCCTAAAAGTACTCAGATACATCTCTCTAAATGGAATGGCTTATTTGCAACAATTTGAAATTCATCACATATCAAACAACCAAAAAAGAAGGAATTAATTAAAATGATGATGCTATACATATAAAAAATCAAAGATAAATTTCAAGAACCTAAAATTATAGAAAAAACGAAAATAATTCTCCTTATGTGACATCAAAGAATCAAGACCAAAAAACAAAACAAGAAGCCAGACTGAGAAAAAATTCAGACTCCTCATATTCTAAAATGGATGTTGCTCAGTTATGTAGAAAAATTCTAAGAATTTAACATGAATAAAAGTGACTTTATAGAAACCATCATAAAGGATGAGGAAGAAACCATAAAAGTTTGAATCTATGAATAAAAAAAATTGGATCACGTTAGACCTAATTGACATCAATTGAATAATTAAAGAAAAAGTCTAGAAATGAAATATCAGGAGAATAATGATTACAAGAAAAAAGAAAAATTGAAAATAAAGATACATAGAGTATATTTAAAGACTCTAGAAGTTCAATAAAATATCATTCTGAGAAGAGGAAATCAATTCTCAAATCTAACACATGCTCCATGGATGGAGAAGAAGACGTAAAATCCTATTACTCTTCTAATTCCGAAACTTATAGTTAGTGAAATGATAAATTTTCTACATACTATTTAATGTTATATGGGGAAATGTTATTTTTTAATAAATAAGTATAAATCATTAAAACAATATTCAAAATTTTGTTTGAAGAGAAAGTTATACTATGCTATAACAACATCCAGATTTAATATAAAAATTCAATTCTTCTACCTAAAATTGTATTGTTCAAGAAAAAAGAATAAATGAATTGAACGATGAAGTAGAATATTATAAAAGTATTTCTATTATTTTAGGTAAATGATATAATGTTTTAAATGAGATTCTTATAATGAATGTTATTAAAATAAAAATATTTATAATAAGAATAAAGGGTTAAAAATCAAAACTGTTGAAGAATGAATTTATTCCCAATTCAAAAAATGCTAAATGTTTTTATAGTGGAACAAAAAACCACTTCTCTAACAATTTTTATTTGAAAATTCATAAATTTTTTGGTATTAAAAGGTTTTTTATTCTTAAATTATTACTGAATCATGTGATGAAAATTGTTATAAATTCGGAAAATATAGATTCCCATGTCCCAAACCACAAACACTATAGGACCCAAAAAAATATGTCTACCAACACAAAAATAAATGAATAAATTATTTTCTAGGGAAAAAAAGAACAATAATTATATATGGTATATTGATAGTGGATGTTCTATTCACATGACTGGATACTAATCAAATTTCCATACACTGACTAAAATTAATGGAGGACTAGTCACATTTGTAAAAATTAAAAATAAATGATTGTTGTAATAGAAAATGTTTGATATCTGGACACTATATCATTTAAAATATTACTATTTATAAAATTGTTAAAACAACTGCTGATAAGTATCTATAAGGTTTTGGATGATGGATTCTATGATAATTTTTCCAACAATTCATGCACTATCTTTAATGATAAGTTTCATAAATTTAGATTACATAAAAATAACAATTATAATACCATGGATTTAGATTCCTTGTGTAAATAGAATGTTAGTTGTTTAACTTATAAAACGAATTATTTATGTATTTCTCATAGAATACATAGAAACATCGATATATATTATTTACAATAATTTTCTATGAAATAGTCATATTCTGATTTTTCAAGTCTTCAGTTTGAAAATGATATATTTTTTGATGATTAAAAAATTAGGAAACACAAATCCTCTTTTAAATCTATTAAAACAATTGATACATATAATCCTTTAGAACATATCCATATGGATTTTTGGACCATCCAGAGTAGGAAGCTTGGCTGTAAAATTATATGTCCTCATTTAAGATAATGATTATTCATGATTTACATTTCTATATTTTCTAAAAATAAATTCTGTGGTATTCACTATTTTTGGAATATTTTTCAAAATTAGAAAGGTTTGAAAATAATTTCATTGAGAATTGATCATGGGGGAGAATTTTAGAATCAGAAATTTAATTATTTTTTCACAAATATGGGTATTAAATACATACTCTCTACACTATGAACACCAAAAAAATAGATTTGTTTAAAGATGAAATAAAACTATTCATGAAATGGAAAATTCAATGCTAAATGAATTAGATATTTCTACTTATTATAGATGAATCTATAAGAAAAATCTACTATAGCATAAATATATGTTTAATGTGGATTTTTTTAAATGAATCCCTATGAATTTTGGAATAATAGAAAACCTAATGTAAATTATTTTTATGTCTTTGGAGGTGAGGTATATATATTGAATACAAAGGAAAACCATGGTACGTTTAATCCAAAAATCGATGAAAGGAAATTTTAGGGATATAATGATATCTATAAATCCTATAGAGTGTTTAATATAATGTAAAAGATTTTTTTGATGAATTAGTTCAAGTGAAGTTTGATTAAATTCACACTTTTTGAAAATATAATGATCAAATAGATGAAATTACTACTTCAATTGGCAAATGATACTTGAAACCCCTAAAACTGATTTTGAAAATGATATAAAGAAAATTAAATCTAGTTTATAAGAACATGAATGTGATGAACCTGAATGTATATTTCCTAGATAGTCTAAAACCATAAAGAACCCTCATTTAGGGAATGACATAGGAGAGCTAGAGATGGTAATTATAACTAGAATAAATGTAGGTAACAATGATATGTTTTCTTCCAGTATATCTTAGTTAGAATATATGTCTATTGAGGAAGCCTTAGAATATGTGAGTCTGATGTTATAAATACAATAAAAGATAATCCTATTAAGAAGAAATGATATTTTTGAATTAGTAGTAAGAGAAAAAATATATCCTATAATAGGAACTACGTGGTCTTAGAAATAAATAGGATGACCAACGAATCATAACCAGAAAAAAATCTAGATTTTTAGCTAAAGGATATAATCCGAAATAAGAAATAAATTATGATGAAACCTTTTTCCCAATAGCTATGTTATAAGACATTATAATCCTTTTATCCTATTCATCTCATATAAATTTTAAATTATATCATATGGATGTTAAATTTTCATTTTTAAATGGATATTTAAAAGAGGATGTTTATGTTGAAGAACCTAGTAGTTTTTAAAACCCTCATTAACCAAATTTTGTTTTTAAACCTACTAAATATCTTAATGACCTTAAACAGACACCTAGAGCATGGTATGAAATAATAATTTATTTTATTTTATAAAATTCATTTACTATTGGATTGGAAGATCCAAAACTTCTTTAAATAAAATGTTTTATCTAATATTTTATTTGTTTAAATTTTGGTTGATGATGTTATTTTTGGATGAATAAAAAAACCATTGTAATGATTTTTTAAAACTAATGCAAAATGAATTTGAAATGAGTATGATTATAAAACTAAATATCATTTTAGTATTGTTGATTTATCAAAATGATTTTGGAAATTTTTTAAATCCATGTAAATATATTATTTACTTATTGAATCATTTCACACATGAGAACATAAGACACACACAAATCCTTTCTGTACCAATATAAAAAGTATCATGACCCGTCCCCTAGGGCCCATGCCATGGCTACCCCAATCTCGCCTTCCATAGGTTGGGGGTTGGTGACTTGCAACAGAAAGACATTTCTCTAAAATGGGATGGTATTTTCTCAAAACCTATACACATACGTACACGGTACACTGCATACATGTAAAACACAATGGAAGAACAAAGGTACAACTACAACTAAAAACCACCATATAGAGTAAAAGATAGTATTGAAGTAAAGGGGATGGAATAAAAGCCAAACTGAAATTGAAATACCACAAAAAGGGAAAACAACTATTGATGTTGTCCTCCAAGGATCCTACCTAAAGGAAAGGTATAGCTCGTCACTATGGCTCTCCATTTCAACTGATATATTCCATACTCTATGAAGTCCTTGCACGTTGAGACTCAGTCAAAGATACCCATCTTCTGCACAAGACACAACAAGGTGCGGGTGAAACCCAAGCACATGTGAGTATAACTATACCAAGTAGGGACCTATATTCCTCTGAAGTTTTCTAAGAATTCCACAAAGGGTAAACCAAAAAGCATGATCCCAATTACAAATCTCCAAGAAAAATACTCAACTCAAACAAGTTATACAAATCAATGTTCAGGAATAAAGATAACCAGTCTTATGCTATATCATTTAATTCTATTAGGAAGTTTCCACAACTGAACCACAAAGGAGTATTTCCTTTATCGATATACACACGGTTATATGTCACTGATCCATGACATGCCACTCTACAGCTGGTCCTCATTGGTTCACACACTCCTGATACACACAGGGTCACGAGAATTTAGATCCACATAGAGTCGTGATAATGTTGATCCACACAGGGTCACTATGATGCCGATCCACATAGAGTCTCTATAATGCTGATCCAGACAGGGTCATTATGATGCTGATCCACATAGGGTTTCTATGATGGTGATCTACATAGGGTCTCTATAATGTTGACCCACACAAGGTCACTATAATGGATAAATCTTTCATGGTCATGTTATGGAAACATCCAAATGGAATAAAATGATATAGCTTAAGACTAATCATCTTTATTACCAAACTCTGAGTTTTGTACCAAGTTTGAGATGAGTCTTTTTCTTTGTACTTTGTAATTGAGATATTGCTCTGTGGTTTTTCATTTTTGGAATTATTAGACACATTCATGGGTCTTAGGTCCCAACTAGGTATAGTTATTCTCACTTGGGAATAGGCTACGCTCGCACCTTGGGGTGTCTTGTGAAGATGACATTCATATTTGAATGAGTCTTGAGGAGCATGGACTTGATAGTGTACTGAGGTGACTGGATGACGAGGGGAGCCATAATGACGAGATTTACCTACCATTTAGGTTGGTTCCCTGGTAGACAGCCTAAGTATCTATTTTTACTTTTTAATGTATTTTCATTTCAGTTTGGATTTTATTCTGGCCCCATTACTTTAGTACTTGATTTTACACTCTATGGTGGTTTTAAGTTGTGGTTGCACATTTATTCATTTGTTGTGATTTGCTTGAACAGAGTGTACCCTGTCTATGCATGTACAGGTTTTGAGGACATTCCTTCCTATTTTAGAGAAATTTCTTTTGAGGGATAGTCGTCAACCCCTGGCCTATAGATAGAGGTCTTTGGGTAGTCATGGCACAAGCCCCAAAGGACAGTTCATGACGAAGTTTTATTAGAGGGGTCGGTTATACCAGAAGAACTAAGATTCTATCTTTTCAAGGGAGAAATAGTATAAAGTGTCTGGAGTTTGGATTTCAGTCCAAGGAGTCTAGTTTAGGTGCGGTAGCCGATGTATCTTTACACTAGGATCTTAAATTCTGTTTTCTGACTCAGTACATGAAAACACTGATTGCGAGTGTTTTTGAATTGTGTTTCTTTTGATATATTTTTATTCAGATCACTAGTTATAAATTGTAGATTGTGGTTCATCTTGATTATCTTTCAAGATTCCTCCATACATATAGCAAGCCATGATACCGATGTTTGACCATGAGGATGGTCTACTGTGTGATGAGTTTGATACAAAGATTGTGGCTCGAGATGGTACCTTTGGGCAGTGTACCAGCGATACCACTGCCTATTGGTTAGCAGTTACTACTGGTGCTAATGGTATAAGACACATATAGGATCAATTCCTTACTCAAGTTTTAGTGACAAATACCCCTCATGTTTTGAGTAGTGCCCAACTCAGAGGCGTCTAGGGACTGGTTTGAGGTGGTGACCAAGTTTCCATCCAGCTTGGGAACCATTAGATCAGATGGCGATCCAAGTTGTATGCCATATTTATGGATCACTAGGGTGATGGTAGGGTTTAGATTACACCTATCATACAATGAGGTGACTTTTCTATGGACATAGCATGGGAACCTTTCTAAGAAAAGGGGTATCTAGCCCTAAAAACCATAGGGGGTTTGTGATCCCAAAAGATTTTAATGTTTTGACATGATGAAATGTCGTTAATTGAGTATTCATTAAGGTGTACTGACCATTACAAGTACTAGATGAATGTAATAAGAAGTGTGCTTCAGGACTTGGACCTCTAAGTGAGACGTTCTTATGGACATTTGAGCCAACACAATTACTTTGTGCATTCCAATTTCTATTAGGGTGAAAGAGAGAAGCTTGGTGTTTGAAAATTATTTTGTTGAGTTTATAAAGCCAATGAATGTCAGCAGTTGGAAAGAAAGAAATCAACATTAGTCTTATAGACTTAGACATGTAAAATGTTTCTAGGAGAGGAAGTGATTGGGAATGATGAATCTGCAAGGCAGTAGATGTGTAAGGGGATCTAGGAGAGTAGTAAGAGGTGGAGTACATTTCAACATGTTACAAATAGAACCATAATGTGGTCCCAACCAAGCTTAGGGAGATGAAGGACATGAGAAGGGACTTACTACATGCAGTCAAGGAGTGTGACCCAAGGGCTCCATTAACGAATCAAAGCACAATCTGTGTCTACTACTAACTATCGTAACTAATAGACATAGGTTCTAATCATTTTATCCGGTCACGAATCTTGTTCTAGACCTAGAGTTTCTGGTTAAACCATTGACTTAACCATTATTTATGGAGATATCTATGAGAGGAGAATCAATAATCACACTTATGATAATGGTGTGATCTTACCCTTGAGGCTAGAGTTTTGATTAGAAACTCTTGGGGGTGGCGTCTAGGCCTTAAGATGTTTGTTTGGGTATGTACTGGGAATCCACAATTCATGCTCATATAGACTGTTTAGGTAAAAAATGGATATGGTATATCTCCAACATCTGAATGAGTTTCTCCATGGTTGGTGAAAACGTAACCCTGGTAGAATGGGATAAACTCATGCATTAGAGGGTTCAACTGATCATTCTTGAGTCGGCCAAACATACCGCCGTGGTAATGTGAGTTTTGAGTTTCTAGTTCCCAACAGTAGTGGAAGAGTGCGTGAACATCCTTTCCAAAGATGTTTCCATTATTACCTCCATGTAGGGGGAGGGAATTCTGTATTGGCCTATACCAACGGACGACACCAATATCAACAACTTCCTATTGGATAGATCTCGTGGATCTCTGGGAGATGAGAGTATAGTTGGGTGAAAATTCTACTGTCTACTCCGATATAATGAGTATCAGGTATATATTCTCATAGAAGGACCTGGACCTGAGATAGTGGTGATGGCTAGAGTTTCTCCAGAACTATGAATTTGACATGTTCTACACTCCTGGGTAGGGAAGCGTATTAACAGACACACTCACCAGGAGTTCTGGGTTATAGTTTCTGGGTGAGGCGACAGAGTAGCTACCTACATTACAGTTATCCATTATGGATAGTGATGGTGCAGCTTACCTACAGTCTATAATTGTCACTCCCCCATTTCTTTAGCAAGCCAGGGAGGAAATGTTTGGGGACATTTAATAAGATACCCGACATGCTCAGATATCCTCAGGAAATGCTTTGGAAATAATTTTGGACGGTGGGGAGCATGTCATCTTCTTCAGAGGATGCACCATGGTACCAATGATGCTATGAGATGAGTAGTTGAGGGAGTTCCACACATCCCCTTTGGTAGTACAACCTGTTGTGGAAATAATATACCATGAATTCTTTCATAAGTACTAGTGGTAAGTGTTGATGAAAGTAGTGGAAGAGTTTGATTCAAATTTCCTCAACTGTCAGCAAGTGAAGGCTGAGAACTGGGTTCTAACTAGCGTGAATCATCCAATTGAGGCTCCGGGGTGGAACTGGGATGGAATCCATATGGAATTCATGACAGGGCTACCACATATTTCCAGGGGCCACAATTTCATCTGGATGATTTTTGGCCAACTCACAAGTTTGATCCAATTCCAACTCATCCAAGAGCATGGATCAGAAGTGGGATTTTGATGCCTCTACGTACATGAGATTTTGCAGCTTCCTAGGGTTCCATCTTTGATCGTCTCAGATTACGATGCTCAATTTTTCATCCCAATTATGGAAGGGCTTACAAGAGGTGATAAGGAATCAACTAATCTTGAGAACTATCTTTCATCCTCATAAAAATGTTCAGATGGAGCATACCATATAGACCCACGAGGTCATGATTCTTGCTTGTGTCCTTGATTTTGGCCACAGTTAGGAGGACCACCTACCCCTGGTGGAGTTTTCATACAACAATATTTATCACTCCACCATCGACATGGAACTGTTTGAGGCCTTGTATGAGTGACCAATCAGATCACCGCTATGCTGGATTGACCCATAGAAGTTAGCACTTATGCGTCTATAGTTGTTACGAGCTACCGACGAGAAGGTGAATATCATCTAGGAGAGGATGAAGAATACACAATGTAAGAAGATGTATTATTCCGAAAGGCGATGGAGACCCATAGAGTTAGAGGAGGGAGAACATGTATTCCTATGAGTCACACCTCGATAGGGATTGCAGAGATTTGGCTATGGTGGCAAGCTATATCTGAGGTTTATTGGACCATTCTAGATTGTCAGTAGAGTTGGTGAGCTGGAGTACCTCTTAGCTCCTCCCCCATATAGGAATATGCTGCATAATGTTTTCCATGTGTTATAGTTGAGAAGATGCATGCATGATCCATCACACGTTATCGATTAGGGAGATTTGGACTTCGAAAAAGGGGTGACATTTTGGGAGTTCCCGATGAAAATAGAGGATCGACATGAGTGAGTTCTTCCTGGATGGTCGGACCCTTAGATTCGAGTTCAGTGGAAGAAAGGGAACCTCGAGGATATCATAAGGGAGTAGGAGGGTCAGATTCATGCTTAGTATAATCATTTTTTTTATTTGCCTTTGTTTTGGATTTCAATGACATAAAGCCCTATAGTGGGGAGAATTTAATATTCAAGAAAATCGGTATAATTGTTTTATTATATGGGATTATTATAAGACTGTATAAATTGACAACACTTGATTCTGAGGCCCGGAGGGCCCTGAATGATCCATTGAAAATGTTAAGCTTTAAATAGCTCGAGAGTTTGGTTTTCCTAAAATAGTGGAAATACTATTAAACAGGTCACCATATAAAAAATATTAGGGTACCATTTCTTTCTGGATGGCGAGTTTAGCCTAGGAACGACTTATGTTTATTTGGCAGAAGCCTCTTATGATAAAACTTGAAAATGTCATAACTATTATAAAATTATTTGATGAGCTCAAAAGTTCAATTATTCCTAGAGCTGAGTTTGAATCCCTTAAAACTCAAAATATTGATGTTAATGAAAAATTTTCATCAGTTAAAGATCATAAAGATTATATAACTTATTTATACATGGAGTTCAGATCTTTGAAATATGAGTATATAAAAAAGTATTATTTTGATGAACTGATGCTTATGATGGAAATAAAACACCAATAAATTATAGATAGTCATCAAGAATCGACCAATACACCTCTATCCACTCCTCCTAACTTGATAAGAATATTTGAGCCAATAACTACTATGATGGATGAATTCAATAATATGCTGCACACTACACTGTGTGATCGTACACCTTTGAATCTTCTTCTAGACAATCCATGATTTGATCAGTTGGCTGACCTCTATGGATTCCTAGTTGGGACCAGTTATTCACAAATTTATATACATATTTACGTCCTTTGATCAATCTGAATTAAATGTGAAGGGGTTTATTAAGGTAAACTAAGTGTAAATCATAAATAATTCACAAGACTAAAGAATGATGATATAATAGTGGGAAAATGTTTTAAACAACCACTTACAGAGTCTATTGGTGAATCTTCATAAAATTCATAGTGTTATGAACACAATTCATCATATAGCTAAATAAACTACTACCCTTGTAGAATCTAAGCATGGAAACCAATTATATTTCTTCCTCTAATTTTGAATGACTTTTTAGTTTATTATGGGACATACTCTTTATTTTTCAAAACATTTGATCATATTTTAAAAATAAAATACATTATTTTTTTTTGAATTTTATATACTTTTTTATTCTTATTATTGTGTTATTTTTGTTTAAAGATACAATTCCATGTTTGATATCTTAATATTCTATTACTAGACTATAAAATTCAATTACATTTCATTGTTATATTGAATATGGTTATCTGATTCTCAATCTCATTTTTCTATTTGATATCTAAAAATGAGAAGAATATTGTATAGATAATTCCAGGGTGAATACTTGGGATACACATATTTCGGTGAGAAAACATTAGTATCAAAATAGTTTTATGAAATCAAAATAATTTTGGATATGTAATGTTTTCTTTAAATGTGTTTATAAATCATATATTTTATCTATATTATTTTATATGTTTTATGATCATCCAAATGGGGTGATTTTTGGGCATGTGTTTTTATCAAGAATTCATTATATTATATGATTATTTTTAGGAAAATAATACCCTAGTTTCTTTTCTAATAATGTTAGGATATGTATGTTTCAAGAATATATATCATTTTTTTACATCTATGATGCAATACAAAGCAATGGTATGTTTTATGAAAAAACTGCTGATAACCTACATTTTGTGAATGAATGTATGGTTCAACATCCCAACTATATTGAATATTTTGCAAATAGAGCAAAAAAAATATCATGGATATTAAGAATATGTATTGACAAACCCACATTTGGGAATCAACAAACATTTGGAATATCAACCCTATATTGGAATATGGAAAAACTATTCATATCACTCATTTTGGAAATTAATCGTTTGGTTAATCGAGGCTACATGTGGAATATTATACTGAAAATGATGAATGTACAAATCATCATCTCTATGATTCTTTGATATCTATGTATTTCATAGATCAAGGTATGGGTAAGGATCCATTAATTTGTAGGAACCCTACGCTACGCAATGGAACCCTACACAACGCAAAAGAACCATACACAATACAGTTCTAGCCAATGTTTTTCTACAGAATATCAGAGTTTTATATTCATGATTTTATTCGAGATTCTTGAAATGGTTTGGAGGGATCTATATAATAATTGTATTCTTATCTATGAATGATTAAAAACTCATTATGTTTTTTTTAGAGAACCATATTCATCAAATAAAAATACACATTTTCAAAAGTAAATTTATAACTACCCTAGTCAATAAGATTTTTAATTTTTTTTTTACTCAAGAAATTTTCTTGGATCTATTCAACCAAAAAAATATATTTATATGTTTGAAGTAATTTCAAAATAATGGTGGTGGTGTTCATAATATATGTGATACGGGTGATACAATTTTCATTCATTCAAACATATAACTGTATTTTTGAAAATATCCTTTAAAGTGAAGATGCAATGAATGATTTACTAAGTTATTCTGTAAAGTAGATAGACTTTGGAGATATAAATATTTTAATCTCATACTGATATAAGGATATTGTTGTTGTTTATTTCTCCTTTTCTTGAAGATCATATTTAACCAAGATCACATCATATTTATTCATTCATAATGAATTTAATTTCTAAAAAAGAAGATACATCCACTTTCAATTGTTGTTGATTTAATTATGGTGAATAAACCAAACAATTATCAAATCAATCTATTTTTATTTTGTCTAGTTTCAACATGTCATACTCTGTAATGGTTAAGTGTCGGTTTCTTGTACTATTATGTGGATAATTTGTTCCCTATTAATGAACATGAAAGCTCGACTTATCCTTTTTTAAGGTTTCAAACTAGATAAACCTAATTGTGGATTTGTGGTGTTGTGATTGGAGGACCTTTAGTTAAATCCAACACACTCATATAATGATCATTAGTGGAGTTGACTAGAGGATCCTCATGCCCTAAAAAAATATAAAATTGTTATGTTCGTTATTTTTATTCAACCACCACTTATACTCATTACAGAAGAAAATACTTATTATCTAGAAAAATTGAAAACAAATTCAAAAGGAAGAACTAGTGATGATTATAGAAAAGAAAAATTTCACCCTCTTGTGTTACATTGTATTATGATGACAAAACACTTACCATCCACAATAAAACCACATGTCGCTTATTTTATTCATGATTCATCCACTCATTAATATTGATTGTTTTTTAAAAGTATACTAATATTCCACAAAAAACTATTAGATGTTGAATTTGTAGTGCAGACCCATAACAGTATATTGATTTAATCTAAAATCTAAGACTCTTCTCCTCCTAACATTTGTGGGATTCTGCATCCTTTAAATCTTATCACTCTTCTCTTTGTATTGTGTTGATGTAATTTTAGGAATGGAATGGATTTATCTGCATAAATCCCACATAATGTTTTGACAATGGGATGTTATGATTGATATTTCATAACAACATATGATTTGTTATAAATGTAATGATATGTATGAAATTCCTATAGATATTATGTTTTCTGTATGGATTTATCTACATAAATACCAATTTCAATATCAATTTCAATGAATCCCTATATAATAGACCCCAATTTTTTATAGGAAGCAAATGGATAGTCAATTAAAATCTTAATATGGGATTCATTCTTCTAAATTTATCACCTTGGAGTGAACCAATTCCCTTTGTGACAAGAAATATCAATCAATTTGACTCCGTGTGGATTATCAGGAGTTGAAAAAGATCATGATCAAGAACAAGTATCCTATCCCCCACATTGATAGCTTTTTTGATGAACTGAATGGAGTTTAATACATTAATAAAACTAAACATTGTTCTGGATATCATCAATTGGGGGTACTGAAAGAGGATTACGAAACAAGACATTTCAAATTTGGCATTGACAATATGAATATATAGTGATTAATTTGGGTCTTACTAATTCCAATTATATCATCATGTATTTGATGAATATAGTATTTTATGTTTACCTTGATCAGTTTGTGGTAATAAGTAAATATGATATTCATATCTATTCAATGATCAAGGAAGAGCATGAATAGAACCTCAGAATTGTACTAAATACCCAGAGAAAGGAGAAAATATATATAAAATTAAAAAAGTGATAATTTTTGCTTAATAAAGTTTCATTTTTGGGCCACATAATCTCAATAGATGGTATAAGAGTATATCCATCAATGATGGAGGATATTTAATTTTTGACTAGACCAACCACAATGAGTGAAATATATAGTTCTCTTTGATATGTAGGATATTATTGATGGTTTGTGTATAATTTCTCATGGATTTCAAATCCTTTAATAAATTTAACTCAAACTGGTTCCAAGATCCTCTAGATAGATAAATACGATGATATTTTCTTAGAACTAATGAAATGTTTGGTCAGCTCATATGTGCTTAAATTACCCAATAGTAGTGAACAATTAGTAATTTATAGATCCACTTCCCAAAAGATATTGAGATGTGTTATTATGAAAAATTTAATGGGTATCACATATTCCTGGTGACAATTGAAGATTCGTGAGAAATATTATCCAACTCATGATTTGTAGTTAGCCATTGCAATGTTTCGATTATGGATATGGTGGTATTATCATTATAGATAAATATATGATATATATACTAATCACAAAAATATTAAAAAAATAATCATGTGTAAGGATTTGAAAAAAATCCATAGAAGAATATAATAGATGACAAAGGATTATGACTGGTCATTATATTACCACCCTTGGAAGGAGAGCAAGTTGGTCAACGAATTGAGTTGAAAGTACCATGCTAACTTATACATGATGAGGATAACAAAAGGTTCCAATATTTCTAGAGTTTCAATGGATGGATCTTGAAATCTTAAAATATGGGGATAAATATTATCTCACTAAATTTATTGTTCAATAGTATATCCCTGTATAGATTACGGAGCCGTAGAAGAAAGATACAGAGCTGAAAAAGATGGTTATAAATGTTTTTAAGTTTAACAATGATCTGGATGAAATGATATGGTTCAAGAACCATGTATGTGATCCTTACATACAATATTTGAAGGATTTTTTATAGTAATATTATATTTCTTCATTTTCTAATTATCATGGATGAGTGAAGGTCTATATAGACATTATGGAATAATTATAATGGGATGTCATGAAGATGGGTATCATGGATTTTGTATCTTAATGCGTGGTATGGAAGCAAGTTATGTTGGAAAGACGAATGTCTAATGGGATGTTCCATGTATTACCTATAATTGAGGGGAAATGGGAGACAATAACTCTATATATTTTTATTGGACTCCCCAAAACCTCTAATGGTTTTAATATATCTAGATGGGAGTTAATCACCTTAATAAGTCAGTGCTCTTCACTGCTATCAGGGAAGACTAATATATGGATTAGATTTCTCTGATATACATTAAGGAATGGGTAATGTTTCATGGTTCCCCAATTTTCATTGCATCTGATTAGGATTCTAGGTTTACATTAATGTATTGGTGAATTATTCAGCAAGAATTTGATACAGAAATGATCTTCATAACTACTTATCATCCCTAGGTAGAGGATCAATATTAATGACGAATTGAAACCCTAGAGGATATATTGAGAACATGTTCATTCGATTTTGAAGGTGGTTGTAAACAAAACCATCCCTTTGTTGAATATTATTACCACAAAATGTTTTAATCTTGAATTTATATGAATCCTTAAGATTCCCTCTATGTGAAAATGTGTAGAACTCCAACTTTCATGGATGATGATAGTGAAAGAAAGATATTAGGACCTATTATAACTAAAAATGGAAGAAAAGGTTTAGAACTATTCAACATCATATCATGAGTACCTGAATTACATAGAAATGTTATGAGAAAAATTGTTGATGTTACCAAGAATTTAATGTTATTTTAAGGGTTTTTTTGAATTTCTCTATAGAATAATGATATGAAGTTTATGAGTAAAGGGACACTAAGACCTAGCTGTATCTTCTAATTTTAGATCAATAATGTATCATAATAGTATAATATCACTTGGAACTTCCTCAAAGTATCTATCATGTCTATTTTTTGATCCACTTATCTCTATAAAATAATCACATAACTAACCATTCAAAAGTACTAAACTCAAAAGTTATACCACTGGAGAATGATCTTTCTAATGAGGAACAAGAAGTTGATATTTTGGATCATAAAAAGAAAGTTGTATCAAATAATTCCACTTACCTCACCAATGATTTTGATTGAAATCACTCGATATATGAATAAACAGTGTTACTTGTGGATATTATCAGGAGAAAATATCCTTATTTGTTTTTATCTGAATGACAAATTTTGAGGGTGAAATTCAGTTTATGTTGGGTAGAATATAACACTAAATGTTTTAATGGACCTTTTATAACAACTAAATTTATACTCATTTATTATTGTATTTTACAATACACTAAGAAAAAATTTCTGTATACTATACACCAGGTTAATTTTTTTGTACATGCAACATCGACTTGGATTGCCTTCACGCAACACTGTGTCTCTACGAAATAATATTTCCTTATTATAATGATTTAAAAGGTTGAGTTATAAAACAACTATTAAACATAGTTATAAGAATAATAAGAATTAATTTTTAAATATTATTTATAATTTTTTTATATAAAAATCATGTTTATAATAGGACATACATTTTTTTTGTAAAATCATTATATGTTTTTAATTTTCTATTTTCTTCATAGAAGTAGTTTTTATGTTTTTATTTGAAAAATTATAAAATTAATTTTAGAAACCATTATAAATTGAATATGTTTGAATTATCATTAATTATAAATTCACAATTTCAAAATTATCATGGGATCAATTTTAGTGATTTTTCTGAAGAAACATCATTTTTGGATGAATAGTGAAACCACTAGATTTTAATTTCAAAATGTGTTTTCATCTCATTTATTTATATGTTTAATATATATTTTAATTATATTATAAAGTTTAATAAGAATAATTTTACAAAAATTAATTCAATTAATTTCATTTTAATCAATTTCACATTGAAATTTGACTTGAAAACATTCCAAACCATGAATCAGCTTTTCTGAAAAAACACATTATTGTGACACTTCTGTGGGGTTTAATTTAAATTATTTTCATTAATTTATGAGATTATAATTTGTATAAATATAATCCATATTTGGAATTAGAATAATATATAATTTATAATAAGGTAAACAAATATTTTATAAAAAAGGTTAGTGAAAATGATTATAATTAATTACAACTATTAAGAGAAAAATTAGCTTAAAAAGAACTATTCCTTCAGTTTATTAATAAATATAGCCTATCATTTTTTTAAAATCCATTGGATGTTATTATTTATACCAAATAATTAATTTTATATAACTTGGACCATTATTGAAGCAACTTCACATATAAATATTTTCATAGAATTCATTTTTATAAAATTTAGACAAATACCACTCCTCCATCACTACTAAAATTTACCCAAACATCCCACTAGAAGAACCCATTTTGTATGGAATCTATCCAAGGAATCACTTTTATGAAAACCAAAAGGTGTTACTGAAAGAAGAGGTTACACACTTCCTCAAGATCTGTAGTTTTGTTTACATTACCCAATACCTAAATCCTTATGACAAGATTATATAATAAAATAAATGACTTAAATAAATTGTGATGATGTTATTATAAGGTTTATTCCTATAATTACAAACACTTATATCTAATTGGTAATGGACACCCCCTTCTTATTTATGACAAAATACCGCCTAACAAAACGATGTTGTTGGTATTTCCATTTCATTCTCTAACAGTTCGATTTTAAAATAGAAAATATTTTTTGAAATGATATATAGAATATTTATGATGTCTTATTATGGAATTATTATTTAAAAAAATCCTTCATTCTTTCTATTTTATTAAATTACAATAATCCCATTTCATAGAAAACGAACTACCAGCTCATCAACGTGATATGATATTTCACACTCTATTTGAAATATATTAAAGATAGGTTAAACAAAAATATATGATATATATGAAATAATAATTCTACTAGAATTAATATATATATATATAGACATATATTTAATTTACATTATTTTATTCAATACAAAACAAAAAAAATCATTCATGAGTACATATGACCTATAATCATCAAAAACGATTTATTTAATTCTCTATTTCTATATTTCATGAATTATTATAAACAAATATATCCTAAATATAATAGTTATTTAAATATTTTTCTTATAGTCTGGAATTCATGATATAAGTATGAGGACCTAAAATATGACAAATTTATACACATGCTTAAAATAAAGTTGTTAATACCTGAAATGTAATCTTAAAATGGATGTTGTATTATGCAGTTGATATAAAGCTATATATTTTATTAGATATAAGAATAGATATTTGTGGTATATGTATAGTAAACTTATATTTATTTTAGATGTGTTTTAAATTATTATTTTGCTAGTAAAGACATAAGTTAATTGGATTTCTAGCCTCACATTTATTTATTTTTTGATATTTATTCCTTATTCACAACTCATTTCATTTGTGAGGGGTATATAATACCCATTAAAATATTCTACAATTTTTATACATATATTTATGGGAATTTGAATATACCTTTTATTATGTCACATTAATGTAATTTATGTCTCAAAATTCACCTAATCATTAAAGTAGTTTTGACTTAGTTTTCATTCATTGAGACACATGCGATGAATTTTAAATCCATATTTTCAAAAATGTTTTCAAAACTATTTTTAAATTTTTTAAATTTTTTTTCAAATATATATTTATTATTTTAATTTTAATGAATAATTATTTTTTAAATGTGTTATGGTTTTAAATAAACCTTTATATGTATTCAAATCTAATTTGAAATAATATGTTTTTAGAAAATGTTATATGGTTCAAACAAAGTATTGAAAAATAGAAAAAATATTTTTCTGAAGACATGTTTTTAAATTTTTTTCAAATTTTATATTACATATTTGATAATATACATTGGTGTTACATATTACATTATAAAGAATTGATCCAAAAGTATAATTCATCTTTTTTCTCTGAATGGTTTTTGTTTTGATTACACTACTTTTCTGAAACAAGTTTATATATATTGAGTTATATACTTAAAAAACCTACTTTTTTTCATGGGTTATTAATTGACAAAATGATTATGAAACATCTATAGTTTCACAATTTATGATATTATTACATGTTTATAAAACCAATTCCATTTCACGGGTTATGATGTGCTTTTCAATGAATATGTGGCATATGAATACATGATTTCATTATGTGATGTGTGAGACCGATTTCTACCTCTAATTTATTCGATAAAGATTTATATCTCATGGTGTAATGTAGGGAATAAGGTTTAAGAGATTCTTCTAATATAGAATATGGGAAAACCTGATCCACTACAGGATGTGGGGAAACTAGATCCCTTAAAAGGAAAGGACTGTGACAAGGGATGATGGTATGTTCCGCTTTATTTGTGGTTACCCCATTATGTTCTGAATTATTTTTTGGAAGTGTGATTTGAATTATACGGAATGATATTGCATTTTTACATTTCTTCCACAAATCACAGTCTTTTTCATATTTTATTCTATGATGGAGTATTCTATTGATTTTCATTATGATTCAGGGCTTCAAAACGACGAGTATTTAAGCCATGATTTATGTTTATAATATTTGATATGTAGGGTATGATCTCATAATGTTATTACCATGTTATCATACCCTTATTATCATGTTTATTATTATATATCTCCCTTGTTTACCCTTATTGGGAATCTGAGATCACTCCTTTTTATGTTTCCATTCCATTGATTATGAAGATATTTATTATGTGTGATTCTTATAAGACTGGTGCTAGTTAATAAAAACGAAATGAGAGATAATTATATCACTTATGAAACAATGTTTATGTTTCCATGTTTCCAAAGTCATTACACGAATACGATGTTTTGAAATATGTTTGTGTAATGCATTATGTGTTCCATAATTTTTTTTAATGTTAATGTATGAAATGTGAGGGTTTTTATATAGATCATCATTTCTTATTAATGAAATATTAGTGTAAATATTATATATAATGATAGATCATATTACATTACCATCTTTAATTTCTTAAGGAGAATAGTGAAAAAGACTACTACAATATTATTTATTTATATATTAGTATTGATATAAGTTTTATAACCCAATTAGGTAAGATTCATTTAATAATATTTTTTTCAAACACAAAAAATATTGTTTTACTATAATAACTTTCCAATCAAATGTTTTTTTCTAATATTATCATCATATATCCTATTCAATTTTTGTGAAAAATGGTGTATAAAATAAATATACGTTGTATATTTATCTAACTGCCAGTAACTCGACAAATATTTTAAGGGAATACAAAAAATGGATACCAATCAATAATACACTAAATTAAATTTCAAAATCTATCAATATTCCTCATTCTATTGAATTAATCATATTTGATAGACAGTTTTCATTTTTATATGCCATTATAATTTTCCAAAATAAATATGGTCATGATATCACCTTGAAAATGTATTTTGTTTGACCTTTACTCAAAAATTACCAGGATTTCCCTTACTATATCTTAATGAATTATAATATTCATTATCTACATCACAAATAATGCTTGATAATCATTTCATTTTCCTTGGTTGTAGTTTATAATAGTGATGTAATCAATCATGTGTTTCCAAAATCTCTAGTCTTCATGTAAATTTAATTTAATATATATATATATATATATATCAAATTACATTGGGAATATATATGTAAACTACATTTCATTAAAGGGGGTCTAATAATATCTAATATGATAATATTATTTTATATAACATGATATTTTTATTGGGAAATTTTAATCTTCTGGATTTAGGTAACATTAGGAGTAAGAATTAAATTTCTCATTTTATATAAGGATACAACCTAGTCCATTCATTGATATTTCTATAAAAATAAAAAAATTACTCCCATTTATTGAAATTAGATATATGTTCATTTAGAAATCATTAGATTATAATTTTTAAACTCAATTTATAATCCCATTATTAAATTAATTTAGCTCTCACAGATGTTAAATTGGTTATAAATATTTCAAATCAAGCAATTTAATCATCCAATCACTAATAATAACCTATCAAAAGAAAATATTTACATATTTCATTTATTTGTTTTTTAGAATCATTGATTCTCTAACAACCTTTGAATATGAATGGATAGAATTTCTTCCATAATTGGTAAAAATATACAAAATTGGATACTCTGAACAATTTTAATGATTTCACATTATTACTTTATCATATAAAAAATTTTATGCCAATGATTTCACTAAAATTCCTAATTATTGTTTTCTTACATTTTTTTCAAAATTTATATGATACACCCCTAATCAAATACCAATCCTTATAGAATATTAGATAATTTTTAACTATTATAATAAATCATATATTGAAGATTAAAGTGATTTTTTTTATTATGATATTGATAAAATATAAATATTTATTGAACAACTCCATCAGTTCAATATTCCCATTTTTGAAATAAATTAAATAATCTAGAAGGCAAAATAGAAAGGTAGATAATCAAATTATCCAATAAATATTTCTGTAATATCTCTATTAGGTCTCATATAGAATTTTAATTAAGGAATATGACAGTATGAAATATACCAGTATAAGTCAATAAAATAGAAAATTAAATTAACCATATTATAGGATGTGATATGGTATTTTTTCCCTCAAATATTTTCCTATAAAAACTATAGGGACACACAAATTTCATATATATATATATATATCAAATCTAACAAGATTAGTAATAATTATATAACCTAATTATACATTCTATAATGATATAAGTATAGTTCCTTTGGATACATATAAAAATGATCATATCATTCACATGGATTCTATATCGTCTCCTAGTTGGTTCCTCACAACCTTCACCCTTCTTATACATGTGATATATAAAATCATTATTTATATTCAAGGGAAGGGAAACAAATAAAACATTGACCAAATATGGTAAGTAATGGAAAAAAATGGAGATATCAATGATCAAAAAATAATTATGTAAGAATATGGTTTTGAAAACCTGATATTAGATCTTGATAACCATACCTATAATATCATATTTCATAACCCTAAATCATGATAAACAGATTTATAGTTCATAAGGAATAAATCCTAAAAAAAACCAAGGATCATGATTCATGATAACCTAACATTGAAATACATTATTTTTTATGAAATACACATAAGAATATAAAATCAATTCTTCATAGTCAATGATCACATCTTTGAATGTTATAATGGATTGGGTTTACTCACATTTCCATTGAATTAGTCAAATTTCACTCCTAATACGATCTTATTTGATAAAGTATAATTCCCCAAAAATATTAATTTCATAATTGTGATTTTAATTAAAAAATTATAATTCCAGTAACATTGAGGATCTTTTAAGCATTATAGTTTTTTATAATTACGCCATAAATCATACATAACAGAACCATAAATTAAAATGTGTTAACTTATATTTAGTATCCATTTTCCCCATAATATAATACTTCTAAAATAAGGCATAATTTCATTCCATGTAAAATCTCTACAAATTGAAACTTGAATTAATCTTTTCCCTTTCAATTCCATAAATCTAGATAAAATTAGTTTAAAAAATATGATGAGCACAAATGATCTGTAAGAGATACAAAAGGAAGAAAATTCATTATACTAGTGAACACATTAAAAATCATACACCTTTTTCCTAGATCTTGAAATAAAATAATTACACATGAATAAAGAACACATTTTTCAAACAAAAATCATTATAACCAAAATATAGTAATAAAAATCAATCTTCATAACATAAATCATCTCTTTTATAACACAAATTCAAAACAAGTTTAACTAGAATAATAATTGGTTCTAAATCCAATATAAACATTACCCAGATCAATGGAGAACTAAAATGGGGATCACCCATTATATAATCTATATTTGGAACACACATGATAAATTATGGGTTAAACAACTCATATAACATATATCAGTCATAACTATTTATTATGAGAAATAATGGGGCTCAACCATTAATATAAGTGATATCTGTCTCCCCCATGAAATATAACGAGCCCCAACCATGCATATAAGCTATATTAGGATCACATTTGAGCTATAATGTGGATATCTTCATCATATATGTTACATCAGGATCACCCATTTTATATAATTCACATGTAAAATTTTATTTATAAGATACTTTCATAATAAAACACTTTTAAGAACCCTTTGAAACCCATGAAAAAAATTGGATAAAAATCAAATTTTCTTCTAAAAACCCATTTTCAATACCAAAAAAATATTTTTTGGAAAAAATATTTACCAAACCAAACTAAATTTAAAAGGAGAGAGGGTTTTTTATTAAAAAATGTAGGACTACAAGGGATAATAAAAATAATATAAAATTTATTATGAGATTATTTTTTGTATTCACCATTAGTTAAAAATAGTACATTGATTTTATCTCTTTAAAAAATATTCATTTTAAAATATATAACAATATTCCTTTTGAAAACCGTTGAATTAAATTTAAAAAATATATATACTGTCCATTATAATTATCTCATATGCATATAAATAATCATATAATTTTATATCATGAATATTTACATGGAGAAAATGTTGTTGAAATTTATTTTTTAAACATTTAAAAAAGATATTTTTAAAATAAAAATTCCCCATACTATATTAAAAAGTTTGAATCCTAAGATCCATAAAGGTGAAAAATGTAAAAAAATATTAAATAAAATTAGAATAAATAAATTCTTGATTACATATTTAAAATTTAATTTATATATACCTAATAAAATAAGTTGGGTTTGTAATGTAATAATATTCCTCAACGATAAGAGATTAAGATGAAGTACCTTAACTTGAGTTTGAATTATCACATGTGTATTGATGTTCTTGAATAAGTAAGTTATTATTATTATTTATAATGTTGAGAAATTTTTTCCATATTATCATTATTTTATTAATTACATTTTTTATCTAATTACCTAATCTATTTAGTTTACTTTAGATGTTTAGATCATATTGGGCTAACTTGTGAATATGACATTGGTAGGTTGACTATGGTTAAAGTGGCCATTAAATAAAAATATATAGAATATGATTCATGAGATAGTTATAATATTAATTCATGAATATTTATTTTAAAACCAATCATGGAATATGGTTTTTAAATATGAATTATTGTTACCAATAGGGAGACAATATACCGTATATGTGCATGAGTAATGTTTCCAGTTTTCCATTAAACATTATGGAAAAAATTATTAATAATTATCATTATATATTTAATTTATTATCCAAAATTACATATTAATGAATTATATATACTTATATATAACCTTATTTTGAGGTGGTGATGATAAAATAAAAATTACATCACATTGAGGTGGCGGTAGACTCCATGTCTGTAACTGACATTATCACTTTTTCAGTGTGCAAAATGGTAATAAAAAAATATCGTATTATATTTAAAAAAACAAATTTATGTCATTAATATATATACATATAATTTATATCACATTTTTTATTAAATCTATCCTGAAAAAATTTTGTTTGAATTGTGAATGAATCACATCACATTCAAGAGGTGGCAATCCACACATCCCCAAATGATGTTATTAAATTCCAAAAAAAAAGAGATAATGAAGGTATTAGTTACATAATATTAAAATAGGAATATATAAATCATAAAAATATCATATATATATTATAAAAAAATTATATCCATCATAATTTCCAACATTGAGAAGTTTTAATGGAATAATGAACAATATCTGTTTGTGAGGTAGTAGTCTGTCGTACACATGAATGATGAATGTGTATCTCATTTGATATAAGTGTGTGATGTTTTATGTCATACTACTAACATTAAAAAATTTCCATATATTTAATATATTAAATTTATTATATAATCATTGTATAAAAATAATTGATGGGGTGGAGAAATCAGTTACACCAAAGTGATCATTGAAGAACATTGCATCTTTTTTGGGTATCTTCTTTTTGTTTACCCCAATGTAAATATTTTGTTTTTTTTATTATAATAGTGATTATATTAATATTATATTAGTGATTTTGGGTATTTTATTGGGATAGGTTTAGTATTATAGAAACTTATGTAGATGTGTGAAGTGAGAGGGAGAGTGAATTCCATTTTATTATGGAAGATGAGTGGCATTTGTATAAGTACAAAAAAAGAAATCACTATTTAGGGGCGTCACTTATATCATGTGCCTCCAATAATAATTTTTTTAATAAAAGAGATAACATGGGATATATATATCCATAAAATTGGTTTTCATAGGATTTTATGTCATTTGGCCCCATAATATGAATGTTTAACCATTATGTAAACTTGTTTTTTTACTTAATCACTATAATTATTTTTAATTGCATCACTAATATTTTTGGTATAAAACAAATTATAATAATAAAAATTAAAAATTAGTATTATTATAAATAAATAATCCATTTTTACTAATTTAATTCACATAATTAGAGAAAATTAATTAAAATGTAATCCCAGATTTGGGATGAAACAACATGTTTTAACATAAAAATGCTCAAAATGTTGAAATATTTTAAAGAAAATGTCACGACCTGTCCTCGGGGCCCGTGCCATGACTACCCCAAGCCCGCCTTCCATAGGCCAGGGGCTGGTGACTAGCACCAAGGCGTAAATCCCGGTAAAAAGGGAAGGCATTGCCTTTGTAAATTAAACAAGCACCACAGAGTAAGCAAGGGGAAAAGTAAACACTAAGTAAAAACTGGTACAACAGAAAGTGTGGAAAACTAAATGGGCCAGTATACAAACCCAAACTGAAAGTAGAGTACAACTCGAAAAGGAAACCAACCACTGAAAAGAAAAAGCCGCTACACCGAGCTGTCCACGGGAAATCCCACCAGAAGGGTGGGTACAGATAGCTCCACTGCTCCTCGGGTCCCACCGTCCGCTCCGAGTACGTCCCACCCAGTGGTCCACCTCCAGGTATCGTCCTGCTCTGCAAGCCTCAACTACTATCAACGCTGTCCGTCGTCTGCAACCAACAAAACGTAGTGCGGGCATAGCCAATGCAGGTGTGAGTATAAACTACTCAGTAGGGACCTCAAGACCCCCGAAGGTCTCCCAAAATCCACAAAGGATAAACCACATAGTAAAGTTACAATCACGAAGTAACAACCAACACTGCTTAGGTATATGCCCATACATATACCTAAGTTATCAATTCCAATACGCTGCAACCTCCGAGCCCAAGTACAACTCAGTCCACACAGGAAAGTATACATATTCCACATAGGAAAGAAAAACGTAATCCACACAGGATAGCACAACACAGTCCACACAGGAAAGAAAATAGGATTCATCTCACACAGGTATACTTCTTCTAAGACAATAGAGATGATCACTGATCCATCTAAGTCATCGGACCCACAAAGGATCGATAGGTACTGACCCCCGCAAAGACCCACACAGGATCGGGCCCACACAGGACCTGTAGGCACTGGCTCACACAGAACCGCTGAGCGCTGACCCACACAGGATCGGACCCACATAGAATTGGTAGCACTGAACCACATAGGATCGCTGAGTGCTGTAGTCGTCGTCGTCGAATCCACTGAGGATCTCTGCACAGTCGTCGTCGCAGTCACAGTATCAGTCGCATCCAGCTCTAGGGTTCCCGGACACAGCAAGCTCGTTCAGGAGGGTCCACTCCACGAGTCGAGAGGCTGATACATCAACTGACACATAGTCCAAAGTTGATGTATCCAAAAGTTCCATATCGTCAATAGGAACTCAACGTCGCAGACGGCGCGTCAATCGGACGCCCGCTCTAAGTCTTATTGGATTTTTCGTCCCAGGGGCCCGGTTAGTTTTTAAGGCAAAACCAACCCGACCATACTCCACCTGCATCCAAACCTCGGGCGGAGTAAGCCAAAAGATCCTTCTCACTAATAGTAACTCAACAAAGTCAATGGTACGTCAATCGGACGTCCGAAGCTCAAGATATGAGCGTTTCCGATCTGAGGGCCCGGTTGGTTTCGTGTACGAACCAACCCAGCCGAACTCAAAGTATTCCGAAACCTTGAGTGCGATATGTCGAAACGACCGTCTCGTTCCAAGGATCGTGTCTCCGCTGACAGCGCATCGATCAGAGGTTCGTAGCCCGTGTTATGGGAAATTGACACCAAATGGTCCGAAAATGGGGGTTTCGGGCCCGGACCGACCCGGCCCGAGACCCCCCTGGTCGGCCCGAACCGGGTCAACCCGCCCCAGGTCCGGGTCGGCCCGGCCCGACATGGCCCGGCCCGGCTGGGCGCGGCCAGCTCGGCCTTTGGCCGAGCTGTTGGAAAAAGGGGGGGGGGGCACCTGTCCCACTTGTGTAATCGCGCCCCCCATTAATGGGGGGCCGTTTGAGCCGGCCAGGGGAATTTATTTCCCCCGGCTCCTCCCTTTCCGGCCGGCCCGACCTGGCTGGCCGGTTCCATCTCAACGGGACCGGCGGTGGCCGGTCCCCTTCCAGCTCCAACACCGGCAGCCCGGTCCGGCCGCTGGTCACCTTACTCCGCCGCGGTGCGACGGCACCGCGCCCCTCCGCCGCGGCCCTGCTCCAGCCACGACGTCTTCGGTTTTCTTCGACGCGGCGCGACGGTGTCGCGTTCTTAAACTTCTTTCCACGGCGTGGCGTGAAGGCACCATGCATTTCCTTCCGCATGGATTTGCATGGTGCGACGACACCACACTCTCCCATACCAACCACAAAGTAACCAATACGAAAATTAAGGAGGAGGGTCGGCCATGTTTGTGCGGTCCGACCGCCTTGCATTATTCAATAAAAAAGGTTTAAACCCACGAAGATCGTCATGTTGGTATTCAAGAACGAATAAATAAATAAAACCCCTACCTCGGTTACAAGAACGGTGTTCGTCAACGAGCCGCGGAAGACGAGCATCGCAGAGAATGAATGTCGGCGTCGCGAAGCGAGGATTTGAAGTCGTTGACAGAGATTTCATCGCGGAAAACCATCGCGGAAGAGACGACGTGGAAGAAGAACGTCGCGTCGCAGATATGGCATCGTGGAAGAACCGTTGCGGAAAGAGACGTCGCGTTGAGGGTCGATGTCGCGGAGAACGAACGTCGATTCCGTTGTCGTCGAGGTGCGTTTGAAGGGGAGACGTCGTTGGAAGAAGACGTCGCGTTCTTCAACGGAGGTGTCCTTCGCATTTTTTGTCGAGGTTGAAGAAGAATAAGACTCACGCTTCCCAATCCTCTCAAGGTTGCAAAACTTTAACAATAATAAAATAAGACCAAGTCTTATTTTATTAACACAACCTAACCATTTGAATTTCAAGAGTTTGAAATTCAATTTAACCACACACAACTCACCTCATTAAACTTATCACATTAAAGTCATAAGTTATAACTTAGGTTAAAGAAATAAAGTGGGAGTTGAGGGGGGTTAGAGAATATGAAGGGGTGGGGTTCGTGTGGGCCCCACCACCCTCATAACCTCCCAAGGGAGGTTGGGTGGTTACCCAACTTCCATCAAGAACTAACACTTAGAGTAAAAATAATAATAAAAATTGTAGAGTAATTATAAAATAAACTTCCACAATTTTTATCATCAACACTCGTGTAAACGCAACTCCGGAACAGGAGTTCCTAAGAAATTACCGGCGCTGCAGTTCCATCGGTGCCCTCAGAATTCGATTCCGGGCACCGGTTCAAAAGTTAGAAATTTCCACTTGTTCGTTCACTGAACGTACCCGAGCCAAACATCGAAAATTGATTCCAGGCACACCGGGCCTCGGAATCAGGTGCCGTCAGAAACCGCATTCTTGTAAAATTCAAAATAAAATTAAGAAAAAATTTCCCTTCAATTTTACTGGTCTTTACATTACTCCCACCTCAGGGCTTTACGTCCCCGTAAAGATACATCAAAACTAGGGAATCAAAAGTGGGTACTGAGCACGCATCTAAGCCTCCCGCTCCCAAGTGCTCTCCTATAGGTTCCCGTGCTGCCATCTGATGTGCACCAGAGGAATCGACCGTCCACGTAGGACTTGCTCCTGTCGATCCTCAATCTCCACTGGGACCTCCGCAAAAGTCGCCCCATCATCAACGTCAAGCTCCCCATGGTCAATGATGTGCGTCGGGTCGTGCACGTATCTCCTCAGCTGAGATACGTGGAAGACATCGTGCACCCGGTGCAACTGAGGTGGTAGAGCCAAACGATAAGCCACCTCGCCAATCCTGCTGGGGACTTGGAATGGTCCGATGAAGCGTGGAGATAACTTTCCGCCACGGCCAAATCTCTGTAATCCACGTCGAGGTGAGACACGCAAGAAGATGTGGTCGCCATCCTTGAACACTAGTGGCCTCCGCCTCCTGTTAGCGTAAGACTTCTGCCAGCTCTGATCTGTCCTCATCCGCTCCTCGATGACCTGGACCTTCTCTGTCGTGGCCTGGACGATCTCCGGTCCCACAAGTGCTGAATCCCTAGGGTATGTCCAGCACAAAGTAGATTTACAAGGTCGTCTGTACAACGCCTCGTATGGTGCGATTCCGATGGTGGAGTGGTAGCTGTTGGTGTACGCAAAATCCACCAAGGGTAGGTGGTCCTCCCAGCTACGACCAAAGTCGAGGACACATGCGCGGAGCATGTCCTCGAGAGTCTGAATGGTCCACTCCGTCTGACCATCCATATGAGGGTGAAAGGCTGTGCTCAGACGTAGCTGCGTCCCGAACGCCTCTTGCAATTCCTTCCAAAGCCGGGAAGTAAAGCGTGCATCTCGATAGGAGACGATAGATGATGGCACACCGTGAAGCCCAACAATCTCATGAACATAAAGTCATCCCAAGCTCTCCACTGAGCCCTACTCTCTGATGGGGAAGAAGTGAGCTGACTTGGTGAGTCGGTCGACAATCACCCAAATGGAGTCGTGACCTCTGGAAGTGCGTGGAAGTCCAGTCACGAAGTCCAAAGATATGCCGTCCTACTTCCACTCCGGAACCTCCAAGGGTTGTACTAAGCCTGCCGGTACCTGATGCTCTGCCTTCACCTGCTGGCAGGTGAGGCATCGAGAAACGAACTCTGCCACAACCTTCTTCATGCTCGGCCACCAGTGCTATCATATGAGATCTTGGTACATCTTCGCCACTCCAGGATGCACCACCAAAGGAGAAGTGTGAAACTCTCTCAGCACCTCCTCCCGTAAAGCGAGGGTACCATGGTACGTCCTCTGAAAAGGATGTCGTGCTCTGCTCCAAGGGAGAAACCATCAGGTGCCTGTCCTGAGGATATCTGTGCACGCCGCGTCTCCCAGTCAGTGTCCCCTCGTTGTGCCTCTCTGAACTGCTGCAGTAGTGGAGGAGTGACTGTGAGAGACTGAAGGAAGGCTGCTCCATCTCTATCCATAAAGGATATCTACAAAGAGGCTAGCTACTCTTTCGCCTCCTCAAGTAGCTGAATGCCTGTCCTCCTGCTGAGAGCATCGGCTACTACGTTTCCCTTCCCAGGAGTATAGACTATCTCAAAGTCATAGTACTGGAGGAACTCAAGCCATCATTTCTGTCTCAGATTCAGATCCTTCTGAGAGAAGATGTATCTTAGACTATGATGGTCAGAAAAGATAGTAAAGCGCTCTCCCATCAGATAGTGTCACCATGTCTTCAGAGCGAAGACCGCTACTGCTAACTCCAGGTCATGGGTAGCGTAGTTCTGCTCATGTGGCATCAACTTTCATGATCTATAGGCGATCACTGCCCGCTCCTGCATCAGGACACAACCCATTATGGTCCCTGATGCATCGAAGTAGACTACGTACCTTACTCCCTCCTTTGGCAACCTCAAGATAGGTGCGCTGGTCAATCTCTGTCTCAGCTCCTGGAAGCTCTGATGACATCTATCTGACCACACGAAGGGTTTCCCCTTCTTCTTAAATGCTGAGAGTGGTGCCAAAACTCTAGAGAAGTCTGGAACGAATCTTCGGTAGTATCTAGAAAGTCCCAAGAAACTCCGCACCTCTGTCATGATCCTGGGTGGCTTCTAAGCTAACACTGCCTTGATCTTCGCAGGATCCACTGCAAATCCGGCCTCAGAGATGACGTGTCCCAAGAAGTGGACCTCACGTATCCAGAACTAACACTTCGAGAGCTTACCATAAAGCTGGTGCTCTCAGAGTGTGTCTTGTACAACCCGTAAGTGGTAGGCGTGCTACTCCTCAATCGCCGAGTAGATCAAAATGTTGTCGATGAAGACCACGGCAAATCGATCGATGTATGGCTGAAATATCCTGTTCATGAGGTACATGAACACTACTAGAGAAGTGGTTATGCCGAATGGCATATCCAAGAACTCATAGTGGCCATACTGACATCTGAAGGCCGTCTTCTGCACGTCCTCGTCTCGAACTCTGAGCTGATGATATCCTGACCTGAGGTCTATCTTCGAGAACCACTGTGCTCCCTTGATCTAATCAAAGAGGTCATCAATACTTGGTAACAGATACTTGTTCCTCTCTGTCACCTGGTTCAGGCTACAATATTCAACACAATGACGCAGGCTCCCGTCCGCCTTCTCGGCGAACAATATCGAGGAAGCCCAGGGTGAAACACTGGGTCAGATGAACCCCTTGCCCTGCAAGTCCTCCAACTGTACCCGTAGCTCTCGAAGCTCTGCGGGGGCCATCCGATATGCTGGGGTGGATATCGGGGCTGTCCCTAGGTACATGTCAATATAAAAGTCTACCTCTCTATGAGGAGGTAACCCTGGAACGTCATAGGGAAAAACGTCCGAAAACTGATCCACCACTGTAGGAAGACCAGGACTCCGCACGTCAACTGCTCCTAGGATGAGGCTAGCCAACTGATGAGTGATGGGTTGTCCTCTCCTCTGCGGAAGTCCATCCTGTGCTACAAAGGCTCCCTTCTTGCCGGTGAAGGTGAACCTGCTCCCGTCGGTGCGTACACATCGCACCTTGCGCCTAAAATAGTCAATCTGTGCATGGACCGTAGATAACAAATCCATTCCCAAGATGAAGTCGTAAAGCCTCGACGCCGCTACAAGAAGATCCCAGCCGAAGCTCTAGCCTCCTAGAGTAAGCTCACACTGCCGGATCCAGTGCGTAATCGTCGTGTCTACTCCCGTAGGAGTCTCTACCTGTAAGGATCGAGCCAACGACTCTGTCAGAATCTCCGAGCTCCGAACATGGGCAGCAGCTATGAAAGAGTGACTCGCTCCTGTGTCTATAAGTACTGCAGCAAGGGTGGAATAGACACAAATAGTACCTCGAATCATCTCGGGCGCGCCGTGGTCGTAGGCCTCCGCTTCCTGGAGCTGTGACTGTCTCTGCCCACTAGCTCCCTGTGGTCGTGGTGGACATCCTGGTGGTGGTGGTGGTAGAGCCTCAAAGCGTTGCCCACCACCTGATGCTCGTCCAGCTCCTCTGCCTCGTCCGCCTCCTCCCTACGGACCGCCACGGTCGACCCTCTGCCTTTTCCATGGTGGTCCCTCAACCGTCTTCTGCTCCTCGGCAAGGCGATTCGTGTAGTCACGAGCCATGTGGCCCTGACCGCCGCACGAGTAGCACTGTCTGCCTCTCGAAAGACTGGCTCCGCACTGTGTGCCCTGCACTTCTGAGCCAGTGTCCTCAGGTCATCCTCCTGAGGGTCTGGTCTGCCTGGTCCCCTGAGTCATCCTTCGACTGCCTGCTGCATAAGACTCTGCTACGTGCCTCCCTACGGTGGGTCTCGGTGCTAGTGTAGACTCAGCAAGAAAACTCTTGGTCAAAAGGGCATGCTCCAGTACTCCTGTCTGAGTCGGAATGCTGAGGGAGATCCGTGATGCCCTGATCTCGTGTCTCAATCCCTGCTCAAAGGTTCGGGCCTAGAAGAATGGGTCCCGTACCATGTCGGTCGAGTAGCGTGAGAGATCGGTAAATCTCGCCGAGTACTGGGCGACCGTCATGCTACCCTGCCGCAGCTGAAGAAGCTCTTGAATACGCACCACACGGAGGGTGGCTTGGACGAACTCCAAGCGGAAGAGGATCTCAAAGTCCGTCCAAAGTAGATATGCCTCATCATGCACTTGGAGCATCAAGCTCCACCATCGGCCCGCTGCTGCGTGCAGTAGGCTCGCAGTGAGGATCACCATGAGGTCTACTGGTGTCCTCACTAGCCTGAAAACTCGTACGACTGCCTCCAGCCAGTCCTCAGCTGCATGGGGGTCCGTCTCCCCACGGAACCTGGGTGGTCGCTGGCATTGAAACTCATGCAGTGCACTAAGGCGATGTGCATCGTCAGCGGCTGGTGCTGGAAGCATCGGTGGCTCGGCGGGTAGTGCTACCGCCGGTGCCACTGCTGACAAAGGGCCCTGCACCGAGGCCTCGTCGCTCAGTGGGCTGTCGTCACGCTCGACTCTCGGAACCCTAGATGGCTGCCGTCGTGGGGCCATCCTGAAAAGGAAACAGGTGCGCCACGGTTAGAACAGTATACCTGGTGAGCTGATACAAAGTAATCACAAAGAAAACTTGAAACACACATGCAATCAATGTTTTCGTGCATTAAGTCGGAAATTAGAAGTCAGGGTCCTGGTGTACGGATACGTCAGCCGCCGCACCAACACTGGACTCCCTGGACTGATAACCACACCCAATATGCTTAACACTATTTCTTCACATAGAAGAAAGATCAGAGTCTACGGTAGAACCGAACTCCATTGATACCAATTTGTCACGACCCGTCCTCGGGGCCCGTGCCGTGACTACCCCAAGCCCGCCTTCCATATGCCAGGGGCTGGCGACTAGCACCAATGCATAAATCCCGGTAAAAAGGGAAGAAATTTTCTTTGTAAAGTAATTAAGCACCACAGAGTAAGCAAGCAGAAAAGTAAACACTATGTAAAAACTGGTACAACAGTAAGTGCGGAAAAGTAAATGGGCCAGTATATAAACCCAAACTGAAAGTAGAGTACAACTGGAAAGGGAAAACATCAAATGAAAAGTAAAAGCTGCTATGCCAAGCTGTCCACTGGAAATCCCACTTGAAGGGTGGGTACAGATAGCTCCACTGCTCCTCGGGTCCCACCGTCCACTCCGAGTACGTCCCGCCCAGTGGTCCACCTCCAAGTACCATCCTGCTCTGCAAGCCTCAACCACGATCAACGCTGTCCGTCGTCGGCAACCAACACAACGTAGTGCGGGCATAGACCGTGTAGGGGTGAGTATAAACTACTCAGTAGGGACCCCTAGACCCCAGAAGGTCTCCCAAAATCCACAAAGGATAAACCACATAGAAAAGTTACAATCCCGAAGTAACAACCGACACTGCTTAGGTATATGCCCATACATATACCTAAGTTATCAATTCCAATACACTCCAACCTCCGAGCCCAAGTACAACTCAGTCCACACAGGAAAGTATACATATTCCACATAGGAAAGAAAAACGTAATCCACACAGGATAGCACAACACAGTCCACACAGGAAAGCAAACAGGATTCAGCTCACACAGGTATACTTCTTTGAAGACGATAGAGATGATCACTGATCCATCTAAGTCGTCGGACCCACAAAGGATCGATAGGTACTAACCCCCGCAAAGACCCACACAGGATCGGGCCCACACAGGACCTGTAGGTGCTGGCTCACACAGAACCACTGAGCGCTGACCCACACAGGATCGGACCCACACATGATCAGTAGCACTGATCCACATAGGATCGCTGAGTGCTGTAGTCGTCGTCGTCGAATCCACTGAGGATATCTGCACTGTCGTCGTCGCAGTCACAGTAGCAGTCGCAGCCAGCTCTAGGGTTCCTGCACACAGCAAGCTCAGTCGGGAGGGTCTGCTCCACGAGCTGAGATGCTGATACATCAACTGACACATAGTCTAGAGTTAATGTATCCAAAAGTTTCGTATCGTCAACAGGAACTCAACATCGCAGACAACGCGTCAATCGGACGATCGGTCTGAGAGTTATTGGCCTTTTCGTCCCAGGGGCCCGGTTGGTTTTTAAGGCAAAACCAACCCGACCATACTCCACATGCATCCAAATCTCGGGCAGAGTAAGCCAGAAGATCCGTCTCACTAAGAGGAACTCAACAAAGTCGATGTCACGTCAATTGGACGTCCGAAGCTCAAGATATGAGCGTCTCCGCTCCGAGGGCCCGGTTGGTTTCGTGTACGAACCAAACCGGCCGAACTCAAAGTATTCTGAAACCTTGAGTGCGATATGTCGAAACGCCCGTCTCGTTCCAAGGATTGTGTCTCCATTGACGGCGCGTCGATCGGAGGTCCGTAGCCCGAGTTATGGGCATTTCAACCCAAACAGTCCGAAAACGGGGGTTTCGGGCCCGAACCGACCCGGCCCGGGACCCCCCCCCCCCGGTCGGCCCGAACCGGGTCAACCCGTCCCGGGTCCGGGTCGGCCCGGCCCGGCCTGGCAAACCGGCCAGGCGCCGGTCCGGCTGGGCGCAGCGCGCTGCCAGCTCGGCCTTCGGCCGAGTTGTTGGAAAGGGGGGGGGGGGGCTGCCCCCTTGTGTAATCGCGACCCCCCCATTAATGGGGGGCCGTTTGATCCGGCCGGGGGAATTTATTTCCCCCGGATCCTCCCTTTAAGGCCGGCCTGACCTGGCCGGCCGGTTCCTTCTCAGCGGGACCGGCGGCCCGGTCCGGCCGCTGGTCACCTTGCTCCGCCGCGTCCCCGCTCCGGCCACAACGTCTTCGGTTTTCTTTGACTCGGCGCGACGACGTCACATTCTTAAACTTCTTTCCACGGCATGGTGCGACGGCGCCGCATATTTCCTTCCGCTTGAATTCGCGTGGTGCGACAGCACCACCCTCTCCCATACCAACCACAAAGGAACCAATACGAAAATTAAGGAGGAGGGTCGGCCGTGTTTGTGCAGTCTGACCCCCTCGCGTTATTCGATAAAAAAGGTTTAAACCCATGAAGATCGTCAAGTTGGTATTCACGAACGAATAAATAAAAAAAACCCTTACCTCGGTTTCAAGAACGGTGTTCGTCAACGAGCCGCGGAAGACGAGCGTCGCGGAGAATGAACGTCGCCGTCGCGAAGCGAGGATTCGAAGTCATTGATGGAGATTTCGTGGCGGAAAACCATCGCGGAAGAGACGACGCGGAAGAATAATGTCGCGTCGCGGATACGGCGTCGCGGAAGAACCGTTGCGGAAAGAGACGTCGCGTCGCAGGTCGATGTCGCGGAGAACGAACGTCGATTCCGTTGTCGTCAAGGTGCGTTCGAAGGGGAGACGTCGTTGGAAGAAGACATCGCATTCTTCGGCGGAGGTGTCCTTCGTGTTCTTTGTCGAGGTTGAAGAAGAAGAAGACTCACGCTTCCCAATCCTCTCAAGGTTGCAAAACTCTAACAATAATAAAATAAGACTAAGTCTTATTTTATTAAGACAACCTAACCATTTTAATTTCAAGAGTTTGAAATTCAATTTAACCACACACAACTCACCTCATTAAACTTATTACATTAAAGTCATAAGTTATAACATATGTTAACAAAATTAAAGTGGGAGTTGAGGGGGGTTAGAGGATATGAAGGGGTGGGGTTCGTGTGGGCCCCACCACCCTCATAACCTCCAAAGGGAGGTTAGGTGGTTATCCAACTTCCATCAAGAACTAACACTTAGAGTAAACATAATAATAAAAATTGTAGAGTAATTATAAAATAAACTTCCACAATTTTAATCATCAACACTCGTGTAAATGCAACTCCGGAACAGGAGTTCCTAAGCAATTACCGGTGCTGCAGTTCCATCGGTGCCCTTGGAATTCGATTTCGGGCACCTGTTCAAAAGTTAGAAATTCCCGCTCGTTCGTTCACTGAACGTACCCGAGCCAAACTTCAAAAATTGATTCTGGGCACACTGGGCCTTGGAATCAGGTGCCGTCAGAAACCGCGTTCTTATAAAATTTCAAAGAAAATTAAGAATAAATTTCCCTTGAATTTTATGGGTCTTTACAGAAAAATTAAATTTTAAAATAAAATAAAATAACATAAAAATTGGATTTATTTATTTATAATAGATCTAATTTAACATTAAAACCAATTAAAAATATAATTTAATGATATAAATTATTTAAATGAAAAGGCAGTTTTCAAATAAAATTTAGTACAATTCTCCATTCATAAAAAATTATTCTTTTCAGAAAAATACCAAAAGTTCAACCAAATTAAATTTTTATATTATGATGTAAAAAAGGAAGTCTATTTTTGAAAATAAAATGAGAGAAATTTATTTATAAAACAATTCTTTCATTAAATAGTGTTAATCCATCCATTTTGAAAAATAGAGTTTATTATGCATAAAATTGGATTAGAATGAGCAAAGGCCCATTGCACATGAAGCATGAGTAAATCCTCATTGCACATGAAGCATGAGTAAACCCTCGTTATACTTGAATTAGCATGAATCAACACTCATTTCAGATGAGGTATCATTATACTATGCATTGGAGCGCTATAAGGGCACACCCTTCTTAAACATTTCATTTCATGCATTAGTGTTCCACATGGATCATAAAACATGGATTCATAAAACATAATCATTTATTCCACAACCAATGATTGTGGAATGAAACTTTATAATTAACAAGTAAATGTGCATGAAGGTGAATACCCTTGATGGATAAATGGGCATGGTATTAACTATACAATCGCATTGGCTTTGAAAATCGGTGCAATTTCCTCAGCGTAACAGCGTGATATAAGAAGTCATAAAAACGGTTGATGAGAGAGAAATGGGTTTCTAAAATTATCTACATGAAATGGAACGTAAGGGGGTCATATAGATACATTTCCCTACAATTGTAATAGAATTTATATTAATG
This sequence comes from Viscum album, assembly GCA_963277665.1. Classification (NCBI taxonomy): domain Eukaryota; kingdom Viridiplantae; phylum Streptophyta; class Magnoliopsida; order Santalales; family Viscaceae; genus Viscum; species Viscum album. Next base: position 1,926,366,073 of record OY728138.1, read on the forward strand.
ATAAAAAAAGTATTTTTTGAATGTAAATGAGGAGAGAGAAGTTACTTTCGGAATTTTACATAGTAACAGGTGTACATGGGAGGCATTTAATGAGAGAGAAAGGGGTCTCCCATAATTCAAACAATAATAGGGCAGTATAGGGGAGGTGCGAAACCATACCCCAGAATTTATAATTTAAATTTAAAGGGCATAACATTATTAAGAAAATTTGACAAAAAAGTGAAAGGAAGAAAACCCTTACTTGGAAGTGTGCTTCCAAAGGATTGAAAGCGGCTTGAGAGAGGCTTCATGGGAGATTGGGGTACCTTGGGAGGATTCTAGAGAGATTAGGTCAGTGTTTGGATTAACTCCAAAGGATTTGAGTGAGGAGGAAGTGGGAGCTTGGGTGGGTTTATATAGGAAAGGTGAGTGAATTCTTTATTATTTAGGTTTGGGACACCTTACATTAATCTAATCCAAACCACAAATGAGATCATGGTTTTTCCCATTGTTTTTTAAAAAGGGAAGAGGAATAAAATATTTTATAAGGCCAAATTCCGAACTTCTTAAAATAATGGGGTTGCTTATGCTGAGGTGAGTCACACTCCCATTAAAAATGACTTAAAAAGACACAATGTTTAATAAGTCTTGAGGGGTCCATTAACGCTTTGTAAAATAAGTCAAAAAAACCCAAAATCACATTATTTTAAAGTTAAAACATATATTGGCTGAACATAAAGCTTTTAATATTTTATTACATCACTATTGGGCCATTATGATGTTATAAAACACATTATATATTTATACGATATTTAATTTTTACCCAAAAATTTGTCTGTCTCAGAAAATTATAAAAAATTCACCGTTGGATAATTTTAACGTCATGATTCCATAAATAAAATTTATTTTATCTAAATTATTTTCTAAATATGTTAATTTTTACTTTTAAAATAAAAACCAACATTTATAAAAAATTCAATGGTTTTGACAAAAATGGCTTTCAAACCGTAATAAAAATTACAATTGCATTCATAAAACTATAAGATCATTTATATTTAATAAAAATTAATTTAATAATAATAATATTATTTTAATAAAGTATTATTTAATTCAAAAATACATTAATTCATCAAAATAGATTTCTTATCTGAATATTAACTAAAAAATACTATTTGTGCTTTAAAAAAACTATTTACAAAGTGTCAATAATGAGAATATGGTATATTAATTATTATATACAAAAAATAATATTCATGAACATAGTACTAGTGATTTTTTAAAATAACCCCTTCAAACAGCCGCATAAGATCTAAGGGTAAGGTGTGTGATGGTGACAGACTCTTGGGGTGGCTTGGAGAACATCACTCGAGTGGTAATCTCTAACAACTTCCAATTTTCCTATACACAGTCTCTTTCGAGATTGACATGATGAAGCTCAGATTGGGATTGGTCAAGAGCGAAGCCCGATGATGCCACATATTTTCTGAGCTCCGAAAAATGGGCTTTGTATAGAGCAATTCTACTAGATGAGGCCATCACTTCTTTTTCTGAGTAAATTTTTATTTGTTAAAGCCCTATATTTATACTAATAATGTGATCACTGTTCAAAAACTATATTAGTAGTGGTAAAAAATTTTAACATAAAACAAAAGTATTTGATATTTTATATAAACATTTTACATAAAGAGAAATTTAATTAAATCAAGTTGGATTTCCATTAATGAAATTTTGGGTCATTACACCATACATTACAAAACCATAGAATATGAATAGTTTTCTTATAATGGGTATATGGTTTCCTATAATATAATACTTTTAAAATATATCATGGTTTCTTTACCTGGAAAATATTTATTAAATTTAATTTAAGTTTTTTATTTCCTTAACCATTGTAAATCATAAGAATATCAATTAAAAAATCATATGATCACAAAATTTTATTTTGAGAAACAAAAATATGGGAAATTATAATCCTTGTGAACTCATGAAATATCATATAAAATTTACCTTTATAATAACATAAAATGGTTTCACATGAAATGAGCACACATTTTTCTCAATAAAAATCTTTAAAACCCATCAAAAGCAATTTAAACCACTCTTGGAAACATCGAGAATCACATTCATTAATCAAACTCAAAACAATTATATTTTAAATAAACATATATAATAATTCCATAATAATTATTACCCAATGTATTAGAGGTCTATAAAATGGATCTCCCTTCATATAAGTTATATGGGGATCACTTATGACTTTAATGGGGATCAACACTTTATATAATCTATATTGAGATGCCCTATTTATCAATATATATAATGAGGATAAACCCATTGAATAATCTATTTCAGGCTTACCCATGAGATATAAAGGGTCTCAAACTTTAATATAATCTATTTCGATCTCACATGTTTATCATGAGCTATAATGGGTATCGACCATTTTCATAAACATTATCGGGCCCACCCATGACCAATAACGGGGCTCAACCCTTCATATAAGTAATATTGAAGTCACCTATTTCATTTAACTGTCAAGTATTAATTCATGAATAAAAAACCTATGAAGAAACCTTTTTAATACTCTTAAAACCACTTTTAGATAAAAATACCATTTACTTTTAAAACCGCATTTTCAATACCAGAAAAACCTTTTATTGGAAAAAACATTTCAATACCAAAATAAAAAATATAAAGGAAATATGGTTTTATTTTAAGAAAACATGTATGATTTAAAATGAATATTTTAATAAAATTAATGTACTAATGACATGAAATTTCATTATTGTCATAAAATTAAAATAAGATATTTTATTCATCATTTGTTCAAAATATCTATTTAAAACACGCACACAGATTTATTCTAAATAAATTTCAATGATATTCTAAAGAGAAATAAAATTCCATTTATCATAATTTTATATCTATAAAAACAAACATATATAATGATTTTATAAACATTTTTTTGTAGAATTTTTTATGAAATTAAATCATTAAACATTTTAGAATAATTTTATAAACTAAATTATCTTATACCACTTTGAAACATTTGAATCATAAGACCCATGCTGAAATATAATTTTATGGAACATTAAATAATTAGAGTATAAATAAACTCTTGATATGATATATCAAAGTGGTAGTATAAGAACATAAAAAAATAAGGTGGGTGTTTAACATAAAAATATTCTCTATTGCATGGAGATTGAGACGAAGTCCCCTTCTAGGAAAAGGACTTGAATATATGTATTTATATTCCTTAATTATAAAATTATGTTAATTATTTAATTTATTTATAACCTATACCATGTTAATTAGTAATTTTATTTTACTTACTACAATTTGTATACAATTACATAATCAAATATGTTTAATTCAGATGTTTTTACCATATACAACTTATATGTCAAAATGAATATGGTAGCTTGAATATATTAATAGGTAATTATTTAAATATCTCAAGAATAATATTCCTGAAATATTCATCATTTATATTAATAATTAATTAATTTAAAACAATAATTTAATGTTTCTTTGAAATAAAAACCATCATTACAATCATGGAGATGACAAGTCATATATATAAACATGAGTAGCATTTCCAGATTTCTATTGAATATTATGAAATAAAGTAAAGTAAAATTTATCATCAACAAAGAATAATTATATAATAAATACTATATTATTTAATTATATATAATTATAAATATCATTCTTGAGATTTTATCATGAAAAATGTATAATCACAATGGTTTGAGTAGGAGACACTCAAAAAGTCCTGGAACGATGTTATCACATTTTCAATGTGTGAAATGGTAATTAAGAAATTGATATATCAAATTTAAAGAAATATAATTACATAAGAGTATCATATATAATTCCTTTATATCCCATATTTGTAATAAATATATATTTAATGAATTATATGTAATGTGTGAATGAATCACATCGCTTTGAGGTGGCAGTTGTCAATATGTCCACAAATGATGTTTTCATATTCTAGAAAATTTAATATATGAAGGAATGTGTTATATAATAATTAAATAAGCATAAATAAATCATTAATATCATATATATATATATCATAAAAATAGTATTTCCATCATTATTCACAAAATTTATTGGTGGTAGTGGAACTAGGAATGACAACAGTTTTCTAGGCGGTAGTCTACTATACACATGAATGGTGATTGTGTACACCATTTGATGGAATTGGGTGAATTATTGTGTCAAATTGTTAACATAAAAAATATAACTATATTTAAGACATTGAGTTTATTTTATAATAATTTATAAAGACAACTGATGGATTATATAATGAAATAAAAAAAAGTTGTAGTTCAAGAACATTACATCTTTTTCAAGTAACTACTATTGGATTCCACCCAAGGAAATAATTGACTTAGTTTTTTTCACAAATTGAGTATCATTCATTTTTAGGGGAAAATATTTACATGATTTTTCCATGTTTTATATTATACAAAATTGTAGAGATGTGTCATGAATAGTTTAGAGTGAATTCCCTATTATAGAGTTGGAGGACTGGAATTATTATAAATACAAAAAGGTAAAAAATATTGAGAGGTCTTCATAACATCATGTTCTAACAACAATGAAACAATTTATATCAATGATATATGGTAGATTTATGTATTTAAAATTCTTTTTGTGAAGTATTCGAGGAAATTTGGCCCATTGTGATGAATGTCCTACCACTAAGTAAACTTTTTTTAACTTAATCGCTCTAATTAATTTTTATATTTTTACTATTAGTTTTATTAAAAAACTAAGTCAAGATTAACAGGAATTATAAAAAATCTTTATTCCAAATATGTAATCATTTTTTAAAAATTAAATTCACTAATTTCATTGAAATTAATTTGAATTTATTTCCACAGATGGAGAAGAACCATGGGGTTTCAATGTAAAAATGTCCACAAGATATAAATGTTTTCATATCCAATTTCAATGTAAAATTGATTCCTATGAAATAAAATGAATTACAAGATTTAAAACTGATCTTATTTAATTTGAATAAATATTTAAAATAAAATCTATCATTATAAATTCTATAAATGAAAAGGTTGTTTTTAAATTATATTTAGTAGGTTTCATTATATATCCGAAAAATTATTCTTCCCAGAAAATACAAAAAATTCAACCAAATTAATTCAGGATATTAATATTTTATATAATGATTTATATTTATTAAAACAACTTTTATAAAAGTTTCAACAATTTTTTATGAAACAATAATTTCACTAAAGGTTTAAAAATAGCCTTTTTGAAAAATATTGATTTTCATGCTTACAATTGGTTTTTTTCTTATTTTATTCCTATTAAATGTGTTATGGTAATGTAAAAATACATGTATGAATATATAATATGTGATTTTAACTAATATTTCTCAATCAAAATTACTAATGTGTATTATTAATATCAAAAGCCTTTTTTGGTGGTAAAAATAGTATTTCAGTAAAAACATTTCTTATATATTCAATTGTATTTTATTTTAATTTCTAATTAATTGGTAAAAAATTAATTCCTTATATATAAATTCTAACTATATTATCAAAATTCAGTTATTCCTGTTAATTTCATTAATTCCATCATCTAGATGATAAGTATGATATTAAATAATAATATTTTTTCAATGGTCACTGATGTTAAGTGTTGAGTGTCATGAACGATATCAACGAAAATCGATATTAAGTGTAAAACAAGCTAAATAAGAGTGTTGGTTAAAATAAAATATAATGTCTACATTTTGTGTATGTCATGATATCAATGAATTTAAATTAATTTAATATAATATATTTCATAACATGATGGTATTTTACACATTGTCCATTACTCAACATGGTTTAATACCCATTCCTGTTGTGATTATATATTGTTATATAAATCCATAGATAAACTATTTGAGGGATGTATTATTCTTGGATCAAACATAACATAATACAAATAATACAAAAGAGCTTGAAAATATCAAAAAAAATTATCATATATTAAACCATGAAAACAAAAAAAAGATTCATAAATATATCATCATATCATCATTTCATAACCCGTGGAAAATAAATGTATTTCATTACATTTTTAACCTATGGAAAGGAATAATGTTTCATAAAATCATACATCAAAACCCATAACCATAATACTTCCAAATAATTAATTTGTACATTATAATTGAAACATATCTCTTATAAAAAATTAGTATCATAAAATGATGTCATTTTATATAGTAATTTCATTAAAATATCCCTTTTAACATTTCTGGGGAAAATAAGGTTTTAAATTTGAAATCAATTATCAATAATATAGGAATATGTGAAGTATTAAATAAATAATTAAAATTATTATTATCAACTAAATATTTTTAAATAATCATAATATCTTTGAGTGTTTATGAATATGAGAAACTCTATTTATGTAGTGTGTGTTAAAAGAGTGAATACTTTTATATTTTTGGTAAAAAGTAAAAAGTATCAGGTTCATAAAATGTTATGAAGATTCTATTATTTTTTTAAATTGTCAGACAAGGGTTAAAATGAAAATTAAAAAATAATTTTATGTTATTTGAAACATTAGTGATAACATTTACAAATCATATACTTGGATGAATAATGTTTTTTGACCAAAGAGGGAAATAATGTTGGTTTTACATAAAAAACATCATTCAGTAACTTGAGTACTCAGAGTGAAAAAATAAACTTAAAATATTTATTACCAAGATTTAAGTGTAGTACATGAAAATTTATAGGGATAATGAGACATAGAACATAAAATTGCATCATTATAAACATGATATTAATCAGTCCCAATAAATAATGATATTATAACAAGCATCCCTTACCTATTTCATAACCTCTAATTCCTAAGCCCCATGGGTAAATGATATTAAATTAAACATTAAATATGATTAATGTAATGACATACATGATATTACATGTTAATATTTCATTATATAAAAGTCATAAGAGTTATCGGTGCATAACCAAGTATTAAAAAAAATCAATTTTAGACGATAAACCCTTACCTGATGTTTGGATTACATTAATGTTTCTATAAGACATTGAATAAAGATTTAAATTATAAATTTTCTATAAAAAATAATTCATATAATTATAATATTATATATGATCTTTTTATAACATTCTAAAATACCAATTACTGAAAATTCCATATTTAAGTATTAAATTTTAGGTGTTAATCATTGGTTTTGTATGAGACTTTGGTTTTGATAGTTCATTTCAATCTACATTGAATAATGTTATATCACTGTAATGACCCATCAATTCAAGAAGGTATTTCACATTTTTTTTAAATTTTATTTCTTTAAAAGGTCATAATAATGATTTCTAAACAAGTAAAAAAGGTATCAAGTGCATCCAAGGCACTTTCATAGAACGAGGCCTCAAAATAGAAAGAAAATACCTAGTCACATGGTTAGAGAAAACATGAAACCTAGATCACATAGTTTCCCCAGACCATTCCATTGTATAAAATAGATAGTATTAGATAGAAAAATTTTCCAACAATCATTTCATCTTAGGCACAAGGTTGTGGGATTCTACAATGTTTTGAGACAGTGCCCTTTTATATGGTCTACGCATGGTTAAATAAACCATTCTCCAAATAGTGGAGGTTTTAATTATTTTATTATCAAAATAGCCTAAAATATTAATATAATTATTTTTTTTAAGTAGAGGGGACTCACACTCTTAATGAAATTATTTTTAAATCATAAAATATAACAATGGATTTGGATGATCAATAAGAATTTATAAAATCAATGAAATTAAAGTAAAATTGATTATTTTATAATGAAAACATGAATTTGGATGAGCATACAATTTTTAGTATTTATTACATCACCTTTTAGTATTTATTATGTCATAATACACACATTATATTTATAAGGTATTTAATTTTTACTCTATAATTTGGTGGTCTCAAAAAATTATGGAAAATTCACCATTGAATTATTTTGGAATTTTGATTTAAAAAATAATATTTAATATATAAAAATAATTATATATATATTATAATTTTCCCTATTAAAATTAGAGTTGTCATTTATTCCAAATTGTAGAGTTTTTTATAATAATATTTTTGAGCGCTTATAAAAAGTACATTTGAATTCATTAAATTTATAAGTTATTTAATATGAAATAAAAAATATTTAATAACAATATTATATTAAAATATATTTTATTTCAAAATTAAATTAAATCAAAATAATAAATTCATTTATCGAAAATGAAAATTACCCAAAAATTCTATTTTTGTTTCATAGTATCAAAATGGAAATAATTAATAATGTAATAATAATATTATGAAAATATATTCATTATTCTATAAAAATTAATGTTCATAATATTTTATATAGGGACATGATATATATCCATACAGTAGTAAACACCCTATGAGTAGGGTTGTGAGACTATGAGATTTTCATTGGGTGGTTCTGCATACATGGTTTGGGTCGTGATCTCAATGTTCTTGAAATTATCCCATTAATTATTTTTATCATGCTTTAGTCACTTGATCTCATCTTGGGCATGGTCAAGGTAAAATACTAAATATTTTATTTCCCTTGGAGACACTGATAAATGGCCTCATAGGGTATGGTCATACTCTTTAAGGCCATCAATTCCTTTGTTTGAGTCAATTGTATTTGTTAATTTTTTTATAATAATCATGTGATCATTGTTCAAATTCTATATCATCATTGGTAAGGATTATTAACATAATTATAATTATAATAGGATATAAATGAGTGAATTTTTTTATATAACCTTATTACATAATAATACATTTAATAAAATACAAATAATAATTTCATTTATAACAGCTCATACAATAGCATCAATTACCAAACTTCTATTAGTTGATATTCTTCTCATATAGATGGAACCAATGAGAAAAGGACTGAGCATAAGAGTGAAATTCTATTGGAGAATTATTATTTTTTGTATAGTATAATTTTATACTTGACTTATGTTACCCAGTTTTTTATATTTAAATTCCATGCATCCATGTATTGACTTTACCGAAACGTTTTGTATTTTTACCCTTTTTTAGTTATTTACTCTTCCATTTCTTTTTTATTTAATCTATCTATTCAGATATGATTCTACATATGATAATTTATTATTTTACATACTATGGAACTCTGAAAAGGTTTTATAGTCTCCCCATAATACTAGATTCACTCCTTCAGTGCTAGTCAACAACCTCTAGAGTATGAGGAGGCATGCTTGGGGCCATGTGTCCCACCATCTTAGGGAACAGTTTCATTGGAAACTAAATCATAATGTTACAAAGTGGTATGAGAGACCATTGTTCATTATCTTATTATTTTGGCAATATAAAGGATTCTATGAGTTATATGGATTTAGAATTGACCATGTTCTTTAACGTAGAAATCCCATGAAGAGGGGAAACCTAACTATCATAATATATGAAAGTATTATTATTGATTTTTCAATTTATAGTAGAAATGACATCACCATTGGGATAATCACATGAGTTATGGTATTATTGTTACTATTATTATTGAAGTGATGAGTTGTATACGTAGGACCAATGTAATGGGGGGGGGGGGGTTCATTAGTACATGAATCATCCTCGAAAAAATAGGAATAATATAACATTAATTTTTCCTTGTCAAATCCCATTTTAGCATGAATTTAACTATTTCATATTGACAGTTACATGAAAATTTAATGATTTTTTTCCGAAAATTCTTGAAGTCATGAGAAAACATATTTGATTCTTAATGTATCAGTTATTACTTAATAGTGTTTTCATGAATTGGTTAAATAAGACACATCAAAAAGTTATCTATGAAACATTGAGTGATTAACCTTTGTTTTCAAGGGCTGAAACCTATTATGGTGTCGATTTAGTGGATTCCATATTTGGTTTGTAAGGACAACTAGCCCATATAGACCGGGAATAGTAAACCTTATAATTCCACCCTATTATGTGATTTAAATTATTAAACAAGAATAAAATTATTTTCAATATTACTTATAATGTAATAAAATACATATTATATACACTAGACACAAAGACTTAGACCAAAACCCACACTTAGTAGTTGGTAGTGGGGTATCACTTATATGTTTATGGGCTGTTATGATCTCTTATACTATTTAAAAATGGATTTCTATGTAGGAGGAGGGGTATGATCATTTAAATAGGAAGGGGTTTTTACATCTATTATTTTTCTATTTTCAATCTTTTTAGGGGCTTAAATGTATTCTCATGGATTAATTTGGAATTATAGAATTATCTCCCTATGAAATCATTTGGTTGCATGAACTGAAGGAAGATATGACCATGTACCTGAGGTGGATCGCCTTGGTCCTCCCTTGATTCCTCAACAAATTCATTCTTGGAACCCCTTCTTATATATTATATGGAATCCAATGCCATGTTTTTAGAAGGATTTTTATGCATTTTGTAGGTTATGCAATGATTTTTAAATCCAGCCCCAAGTGTGGTAAAATTTACTATGGAATTAGAGCACCTGCATCCTACCACCTTTTATGTGGATAGTAGACCCCATCATGATGAGTCATGGCTAAAAGATATACATTCAATATTATATAATTTGGTGATTCCTTCATCGTAGAGGGAAAACTGAATGTGTTTTTGATGCATGATAATTCCATGTGATGGCGGGATATTATCACCAGGGCAGATCAGTAGTGTGATATGGTTTTTGTAGATTTTCATACCACAATAAATTACTACTCTATTCCATAGACTCTGAGGGCTGATGGAGCTTGGAAATTCATGACCCTGTAGTAGGGGATCATTTTAGTTATGGAATATCATACTAATTTTCTATAATGTAGTGGTTCTATCCATCCCTATAAGGTGTTGATTTTATATTAATCATGTGATTTGAGAATAATATTGTATTCAAAATCTAATCATAATTAAATATTTTTAGGTTTACTAACATTTCTAATATAATCAACCATGTCCATATTATATGGTGAATCATGAGAGAAGATGACGGTGTGAGCTAGGGAGGTTTGGCACCTAGAGTTACCAGTGGTTATTCTCCTCAAAGAAAGAGATGTTTTGAGGCTACTCAATGAGGTAGCATCAGTCTAGATCCTTATAAAGATAGATTTCAAGATATTTCACAAGATTGGGATGCTAGGGAACCGAATAAAATAGCTCTTGTGTAATCCACTAGAGTTCATATAACAACCTGAATCATTTGTTTCACACCTAAACATACTTTATTACTTAAAATAAACAGTTGATTAAATATATAGGATTGATAGGTATAATGTATTTGGGCCTTAGGATAATTGCATGAAAACATAAAACATGAAATACCCATCATTACTGAAATTTTCTTTTACATGAAAAAACACATTCCTTCGTACTTATCATTACATGGAATCACCTACGGACATTCATATTAAAAGGTTGAGCTATAAATCATAGATAGAGAGTAAACAAGGCATAAAATAAAAAATACAATACATTTTAGGAAGAATTCATATCAATGGAGCATAATAGAAACATGTTTATAAAGACATGAAATATCATGATTATCATAACATGAAAATGTGGCAACACCATTTAACATCATATTAGCATGATCCAAGGCTCATTGAACATGGATAATGAGTAAAACCCTTATTTCAATTGAATTATCATGATGAAACCCTTATTTCACATGAAATATCATGATAATAATATTTACCCAATACATTGGAGCACTATTAGGGTTCAACCTTCTTAATCATTCATATCATTCATCAGTGTGCCTCATGGATCATATAACATAGAATCACTATAAATCATCATTTATTCTATTATAAAGGAATGCATAATTTGTACATGAATCTTTATAATCATTAATTAAATGTGAATAATGTTTAATACCCTTGATAGATAAATGTTCATGGTATTCTCTACACAATGACTTTGGCTTTGAAAAATTACTGTACAATTTCGGCAGCATAACATCATTTCATAAGAAATCATAAAAATGGTTAATGAAAGAGATTGGAGTGTCTGATACTATTTACATGAAATGGATTGTACTAGGGTAATATAGATACATGTCCCAACATATTTAATGGAATTTAGATTTATAATACAAAATAATATCTTGAATGTAAATGAGGAGAGAGAATTCCCTTAGTAAATTTCAGCATTCTAATGGGTGTACATGGGAGACATATATGAGTGTGAAAAGGGTCTCTAAAAATTCAAACATAATAAGGAATGTATGGGGGAGCTGTGAAATTATACCACTAACATTTTTAATTAAAAATAAAATGGCATACCAACATATGTAAATTTGGATAAAAAATAGGAAAGGATGGAATCCCTAACATTGAAGTGTGATCCTTATGGAATGAGAGAGGCTTGAGAGAGGCTTATTCAGAGCATGTCTCACCTTAGGAGGATTATATTGAGTTTATAGAAGGGTTTGGTCTGGATCCAAAAGTTTTTAGTGAAGATAATTTGGAGTTTGGGTGAGTTTATATAGGAAAAGGTGCGAATTCTATATTATTTAGGTTTTTCAGACTACACCACAAACTAATCAAAACAACAATCCATACCATGTTTTTCCCCTGGTTTTTGCCAATTTAGAGTATAAATAATTATTATATAGGGAAAATGGACAAAAATATTAAAATATTAGGATGGTTTATGTTGAGTTGAGTCACACTCTTAAGGAAATAAATTAAAATTGTTAAAATGTTTTGTATGACATGAAGGGTCCACCGAGGCTTTGTAAAATAAATAAATTATACATAAAATAAAACTATTACAATTGTAAAACAAATATTTTCCGAACATCATATTTATTTTATTTTATTTCATCACTTTTGGGTCATTATGTTTCCATAAAACACACTATATTTTTAAATGGTATTTAATTTTTACCCAAAAAATTGATTATCTCAGAAAATTTCGAAAAAATCACCGTAGGATAATTTCGACATCATAATTCCAAAATTAATATTCATTTTAAATAAATAATTATCAATATATGTGCAATTTTACATTTATTGATAAAAATAGATATTTATCAAAAATTTATGTCTTTTGAAAAAAATTGAAATCATAATAAAAATTAAAATTTTATTTATAAGAATTAAACTCTTATTTATATTAAAAAAATTACATAAATAATAATATTTTATTAAAATATTAGTTAATTAAAAATACATTAACTCATCAACATATATTTCTTATTTAAATATTAACAAAAAATTTTATTTCTATTTTACAAACTATTTACTAAGCAACAATAATAAAATGAATGTATATTAATTATGCAAAAAATAAAGCACATAATCATAGTGCTAGGGTCTTGTTACATAACCCCTTATAACACCTTCATAAGACCTATGGGTAAGGGGTGCGATTGTGATAGACTCATGGGGTTGCTCAGATAACATCACTCTGGTGGTAATCTCTATCAACTTTTACTTCACTTGTAGGTGGTTCCGTTCATGCTTAACGTGTAGAAGATCAACTTGGGCCTGGTCAAAAGTGAAGACCTGTGACTCTACCTACTTCTTGAGCTCCAAAAAATGGGCTTCCTATGGATAAATTCTACTGGATGAGGCCATTACTTCTATTGTCTGAGTAAATTTTCTTTTTAAAGTCTTATATTTATACTTATCATGTGATCACTATTCAACGACTATACTTGCAATTATAACGATTCATGAAGGTATTCTGAAATCCATGAACATAAAACCATAGAATTTATTATGTTTTATATTACAATTTTACATAATAATACATTTATATAGATCAAGAGGTATTTTCATTGATAAAAGTTTGGGTCGTTACAATCTTCCCCCCTAAGAAATGTTGCCCTCAAAATTTAATTTTCCCACAGTAAGACCAATGTGGGAAACTCAGATTCATCTCTTCTATCGATTCACACATTTCCTCTTCAAACATTGGGTTGTACCACAACACCATGATGAGGGGAATTGTCTTATATCGATGAACTTTTTCCATACAATCTAAGATCTTCACTAGCTTCTCTTTATAAGAGTGGTCTTTCTCCAATTGTACCATCTCAAGATTGAGTACCTATGATGGGTTAGGAATGTACTTATTCAAAATGTATACATGGATTACATCATGTACATGAGATAGGGTTAGTGGATGTTCTAGTTGATAAGACACTACTCCAATGTGATCAATAATCTCAAAAGGGTGGTTTTACCTTGGAATAAGCTTTCCCTTCTCCCCAAATCTCATAAATCTCTTCAACGGTGATATGTAGAATAATTCCATGTCTCTGAAATAAAACTCTTGGTCTCATTGATGATTATCAGCATATGTATTTTGTTGACTCTGATTAGCTTTAACATGCAGCTGGATGGTCTTAACCTACTACCCCATTTTTTCGACCATTTATTAACCTAAGAGTTTTTTCTCCCCAACTTCATCCTAATATAACAGTGTTTATCACATCTTAACATAAAGGGCTTCATGAAAATCCATTTAGATTCTTGAGTGTGAAATTTTATTGAGAGAGAAATCAACCAGAGAAATATGCTGATCACATCTTACACTGAATTATATTGAGCATGCTCTCAAAATTTCCTCTAGTGTTTTGTTGAACCACTCAGACTGGTGATCAGTTTGAGGATAACAAGCTATACTGATGTTCAGTTCTAAATTTAGAGTATGTTGGAGACTCTTCCAAAACAAAGATGTGACTCTTGGATCTCGATAAAATACAATCGATAGTTGTAATCCACGCAGCCTTACCACTTCTCTCATATATGTTACTTACAATTTATCCAATGAGAAATCCTCTCAAATTTCATTGAAGTGTGAAGTCATGGTCAGATTATCCACAACAACCCAGGTAGAATTGTTTACTTTGTATATCTTCGGAATTCTGGTGACAAAGACCATAGTGGTGTTCTACCATTTCAATGATTTTAGGGGTACCAGTTGCAGCATCCTCTTAAACTTATTCCACTCGTCCTTCAATATCTAACATACGAGGAACTTTTATTTATCCGCAATGGCCTAATTATTCATGTTATCTCACCAGTAATTCTCTCAAAGATCTCAACACATCTGTATGTTTCTAGGGAGAATGGAGAAATTCAAACAATGTGCATCATCCAAAAGTTAATTCCTTAACTCATGATTTTATTGAACACATAGACTTTTACCAAGTCTTTGAATTCCTTCTTCATTAAAATTGATCTCTGATGATTTCACTTTTCTGATAGTTTCCACTTTCATTTGAATTATCACATCATTCGTTTATCATCTTTTACCCTTTCCAATAGATTCGGTTGAGAATCATTTGTGAAAGGAATGATGATGTTCCATTCTTTATGATTACCATGTCCTTATTCATCAAATCTATGAATATTGGATCCTTTTCAATTATCATAAATGTTGAATCCCTGTGTCCTTTCTACATAGAATGTCTTCCACCTTGTTCTCTTTCCCATGGTGGTAATGGATGGAGTAGTCATAGTCATTGATCATATATAAATATCTTAGTTGGTGCATGTTAAACTCTTTCTATGTGAATATATACTTGAGGTTTTTGAGGTGCTTATATATATCACAGTTCTCCCTAAAGTGCTAATGTCGCCAAATTTTTAAAGGGAATATCACTACAGCCAATTCTAGATCATGTGTTGGATTTTTTTTCCCATGAACATTCAATTACATTAAATCATAGGAAATTAGTTTGACATTTTACATCAACACACACCTCATTCCATTCTCTTAAGCACCACAAAATACTAAAAAATGATTTCCACTTATGGGTAATATGAGAACATGAGCAGTGATAATCCTCATTTTCAACTCCTTGAAACTATCTTTGCATTCATAAATATAGGAAAAAATTTCCCATTTCTGAGTTAGTTTGGTAATAGGGTTGTACAATCATGAGAAATTTCTCTTAAATCGATGATAATTTTCAGCTAATCCTAGTAAGCCATGAATATCCATTACCGATGTTTTCCTCGACTATCCCTCAATTGCATCTATCATGGAGGGATCCATAGAAAACCGATTGTTTCTGATGATATGACCCATGAATGGGACCTTCTTCTAACAGAAGTCACACTTGCTGTACTTTTCATAGAGCTTCTCCTTTTGCAAGTTCCCTATTAGAGTTCTCAGATGGTCCTCATACTCCTCCTTGGTTTTGAGGTATATTAGAATATCATCAATAAATATGACCAAAAATTTATCGAGGTAATATCTAAAGATAGTATTCATCATGTCCATGATGATTTCTATAGAATTATTGACTCTGAAAGGAATTACTAAGAATTCATAGTGTTTGTACATTGTATGAAATGTATATTTGGGTATATTCTCATTCTTCACCCTTACTTGGTAATATCTTGATTGCAAATCCACCTTTTAGAAGTATTATGTTATACACAGATGATCGAAAAAGTCATCTATTTTGGGAAGAGGATACTTGTTCTTTATCATGATTTTGTTGAACTGATGATAATCAAGTTAACAACGCATTGACCCATCTTTCTTCATGACAAAGAGGATTAGTACACCCCATGGCGAAGCACCTGGGTGTATAAACCCTTTATCCAGATTCTCCTGTAATTGTTTAATTAGCTTCTTGAGCTCCACAAAATCCATTCTATAGGTAGTCTGTGAAATTGGCAACCCCTAGTTATAAGATCAATCTAAAATTCAAAATCACATATAGGACGAAGACCAGCCCATTCATCAGGAAATAGATTAGAGAATTACCTCAAAATAAGCAGATATTCAGTTGTGGTTAAATCCTTAGAATCAATCATTTGAGAATAATATGCATGATCATAGGGCACCAATATCAACTCTTAATATGATGGTGCTTGAAAAGATTCTTCCTCCACCTTTCACTTGTACAGAATCTGGGGTCGATTCTCCATATGGAGAGTGATTTAACTCTCATGGAAATTTATGTTTGCTCTATATAGGGAAGTCCAATTCATGCCAATAATTGTATAAAATTCCAATAAAGGGAGTTTGATGAGGTTTGCTGAGATGTTTAATCCAAAAATTGTGATATGGGAGGATTTATTTTCATGTGTTGTAATGATTTCCCCATTTTTCATTCTCATCGACTTCTTTACTTCCATGGTTTTTAGTGGTGTTGGGATTTTTATACTAAACTTTTGGGATATAAATTAATGAAAAGAACCAGAATAAAAAAGTTTGTTTTCTATTCTTGAATGAATAATTGTCATAACTATCAGCACATCATTTTCAGTGTTTACTTTAGCTATAGTGATGTTAAATGCTCTTCTTTTCTACCATGGAGTTTATTGGTTGCCTCTGATAACCACTGGCATAGAGAACTGGTTTGAATATTGACCAGGTTTATTGTAGTTGAAGTAATGAACAACATGTTGAGGATCGAACTGAGCATTTATCAACTCTATCACAGTTGTTTTCAATTAATGTCTATTTTTCCTTATATTCTACACCAAAATAATTTCGTCACCACCTTCAGGAAATTTTTGTGGTGCTTCTTTCTGCACCGTTTGCAAGTGAGGTGCTATATTATCTTATCACCATTGGATTTATATATCAGACCACCATAATTAAATTCTACCATATGTTTCTTTTCATAATGTCACCCATTATATTTGTAGATCTTCTTTTCAAATTTGAGGGTATATCCTACAATTTCCACATTCTTTTTGAAGTCACGGATCACTAGGGCTTTCCATTGCTATTTTTAGCCCACCAAAGAAGCGGTCAACCTTGAATTCAGGGGTAATGACAATGCCAGAGGCATATCCTGCAAGCCTTTGGATTTTTTCTCATACGCTTTGATGGATTCGTCATCTTTTATTCTCGAGGTAAAGAATGTCCCTTACCATATTATGTTGAATGGAGCAAGAAAAAAATTTTCCGAAATTTTTTTTCCGGAAATCCTTCCATTTTAATGAATCATTCTCATCCTCAGGATTCTTATTTTTGATCAATTTAGACCATTTATCAGCTTCACCCATCATACGATAAGAATATAGAAGTACCTTCTCTTTTTAGAACATTGAAGGACACAGAATATCTTTTCAATGGAGTTGATCCATTGTTTAGTTATTGAGGGATCATATGATCCATTAAAAGTAGGAGGCCTTTGTCTCATGATGATATTGATTGCGACATGTTATTTATTAGGGGGGTTGAACATTTTTCATGACCCATGTTTCTATTCAAAATAAGAGTTAATTTTGAGAGTGTCATAAAAATGTTAGTGATTCCTGCTCCCATCGGATTGGACATCTCATTTTTACAATCCACAGATAGATATTCACATTAGTTCTTAGCCTGAGACCTCATATTACCAGACATTGGATGGAATAAAATAAATGTTACGTGTAAAACAAAAAACCAGAATCCAAAGAAAAAATTTGATAACCTACAAATTAATTTTATTTTCTAAACTTATGAATTTATTGGCTTTAGTATATGTTATCTAAGATCTACTTCGCAATATATATTCCTAGCGGAATTTTTTTATTCCCTTAATAATTTTTCATTCATCTCTTATGAATTTACTAAAGAATTTCCCCCATGATTGTCATCACAACGAGTGCGTCAAGGTCAATTGTTGTGCACCAGGTCAAGTTTGATTCTAGCTCAAATCGGTTTTTTTTGGAATTACCCCTAGATACACCTGTGTGAGAGCCGCCTCTTACTTCTCGTATCCAGACAGAGATGTATTTTGTTGATAAACCACATACTCATTACTCCCCAATATTGAGGGATGTTTTTATTATTCTTATTCTTATCCCTAAGGCTTTCACTAGGGTTTTCTAATCCTATTCCCCAAAATAACTAATTCTATCCTCTAATACCAACTATAATAGACCTGCTCTTTTATTTCACCCATTAACATAATTTTTTACATAAAATATTCAATTTATACAACATATAATATCGATTGGTGTAGTTTCATTTGGGATTGATATCATTACATTACAACATAAATCATGAAATACACATCTTTATTGAAAATGTCTTTTACATGACCAGAAGCATTTCTTCTTACTTATTATTTTATGGGATTAACTAAGGACATGATTAAAAAAGGTGTGGGAAATAAAGCTCAGTAAGGGAGAAAACAAGGAATAACTTGAAGAATATAGTACATGTCAGTAAATAGGCATATCAATTGAACATAAGAGAAATATTAACATAAATTCATAATATAACATGATTTTCACAACATAGAAATTATGAAAAAACCTTTGACATGACATTAGAATGAGACAAGGATCATTGAATATGGAGCATGAGTAAAAAAGTCATTGCACTTGATTTATCATGAGTAATAACTCATTTCAAGTGATGTTTCAAGATACTAATATTTACCCAATTCATTGGATCACTATGAGGGAACACCCTTTTTAATCATTTCATTTCATATAGATGTGTTCCACTGGGATCATTTAATATGGATTCATTAAACAATGTAATTTATTCCACGATAATGTAATGTGGAATTCATAAATGAAACTCTATAATGAATTAGTAAATTTTTATAATGGTGAATACCCTTGAATGAGAAATGGGCATGATGTTCAATAAATAATTACTTTGGCTTGAAAAAATCGTGGTGCAATTTTAGAAACATAACAACAACTCATAAGAATTAATAAAAGTGTTTTATGAGAGAGAAAGGGTTGTATAATCATATTTACACAACATTGATAGTGATGGGGTAATATAGATACATGTCCCAACATATGAAATGGAGTTTAGATTCATAATACTAAATATTTTCTTGAATGTTAATGAGGGGGGAGAATTCCCTTAGGGAATTTATTCATGGAAACAAGTGTAAATGGAAGGAATTAATGAGATATAAAGGGGTGTCTCATCCTTAAAAATTAATAGGGGAAGTATGGGGGAGGTGAAAAATCATACCCCCATGTTTTTAATTGAATATAAAATGGCATGACAATGAAAGGAAATTTGGGAAAAAAATGAGAAAGGAAGAAATTCCTTAATTGGAAGCGTGATCCCAAAGGCTTGGTAGAGGATTGAGAGATGCTTATTGAGATCTTAGGGCTCATTGTTTGGATTCTAGAGAGATTAAGGTTGGGTTTGGTCGAGCTACAAAGGTTTTGAGAGAAGATTAGTTGGAGCTTGTGTCGGTTTATATTAGAAAATGGAGGGAATTTTTTATTACTGTGTATTTGGACAATACACATTAAACTAATCAAAACCTCAAAACATCTCATTGTTTTTCCCATGGTTTTGGCCAATGTGGAGTGGAAAAAATTATTTTATATCATGAAAATACAAACATATTAAAGTATTACTCTTTTTTTATAGTGCAGTGTCACACTCTCAAAAAAATTATTTTAAAATGATAAAATATTTTATAATTCTTGGAGGGTGAACTAAGGCTTTGTAAAATAAATAAAATAAATGTAAATCACATTATTTCAATGTTAAGTCATATATTTTATGAAAATACCATTTATACTATTTTATTATATCCTTATTGGGTCATTATGATGTAATTAAACAAATTTTATATTCAAAAAATATTTAATTTCTACCCAAAAATTCATATGTTTCAGAAAATTAATAAAAATTTACTATTGTATAATTTTTAATTCCTGATTCAAAAAATAGTATTTTCTTATATAAATAATTTTCCAAATATGTGTATTTTTTCATTCAAAAATAAAGGCCGACCTTTATCTAAAATTCTTGGGTTTTCACAAAACCAACTTTTAAACCTTTCTAAATATTCAAATGTATTCATAAACATTAAAATATTATTTATATTCAATAAAAATTAATTAGTAATATTATCTTATGAAAATATTATTTAAAAAAAATCCATTAATTCAACCAAATATTTTTTAATTGATTTTTAACTATATATATTATTTGTGCGTTAACAATATTAACAAAGTAACAATAATAAAATGAATGTATATTATTTATACAAAAAATAAAGAACATAATCATAGTCCTACGTTATTTGTACATAACCCCTTATAATACCTTCATAAGACCTAAGGGTAATGTGTGAGATGATGAAAATTTTTTGGGGTGGCTTAGATAAAATCACTCAGGTGGTAATCTCTATCAACATTTACTTCCCCTGTATGTGGTTCTTTTCAAGCATAATGTTATAAAGCTCAACTTGGCCTTGTTCAAGATAAAAGCCCAGTTACTATACCCCCTTTCTGAGATCTGACAAATGGGCTTCGTATGGAGCAATTCTACTAGATGAGGCCATTGATTCCCTTTTCATAGTTAATTGGATTTGTTAGTGTTATATATTTATACTAACCATGTGATCACTATTTACCGACTATATTAGCAACGCTAACAATTCATAACGGTATTCAAAATTCCAAAAACATAAAACCAAGGTATATAATATGATTTATATAACCATTTTATATAATAATACATTGAAATAGATCACGAGAAATTTCCATTGATAAAAGTATGGGCCGTTACGTTGTAGAGGATGAGGAAGGATGGGGCTTATCCAGTTCTTCTGCAGAACATTCCCTTTAGGGCTTATTGATCATGGATCTACAACTACTCTGTGGTCTGAAGTAGGGCCAATAGAATCATGCCATTCTAGTATCCTTAATACCATCGGTCTATCAAGATTAGGTGTAGGTTGAGGAAGAGGCATTACAAATTATGATTATCAGTACAAGATGAGTGTTCTTTCTTAGGTATGTCATTAAGTGACTCAAGGTTCTGGTACATGAATTTTATATGTATTAAAACCTACCTAGAAGAATCATAGATCAATAATTTTTTTAGATGTTACTTTTCTTATAGAATCCACATTAGTGTCCTATTTATTTAACATAGGCATAGATCAAAAATTTATATATGAGACTAATAAAATGTTTAGGCATTAATATCAGACACATTCATGGTGTTATGATGTTTGATACACCATTAGGTAAATTATATGTTTGTTTTTACAATAATAGTTGTCCCCTTGGGATATTAAGATACATTTTCATGTGGAATCTTTAAATCCTACACATGAATTTATTTGGAATAATCATCAGGATGGATTAGTTAGTTGTATATAAATACCATATTAATTTATATCATCAAATATTAATGTTTAAATCAATATAAGGTGGTATAATCATTCATAATGTAGAATGGGATGTTCAAGATTTGGGATTAGGGCCCGATCAACAGAGGCTGCATAGTGTAAGAGGAGAAATAACTAGTATTTTCCAAGATGACATGGGGTTTTCACCAGATGTTTTTACTCCTCTAAGAGAGTGTTTATAAGAAATATTTTCTTGTGGTTTATATGGTATAATTTTGGTTTATTATGTTCAATTCATAATTTAATTAGTTATAGGAGTAGCACATGGGACCATTCCCCCTTTTATGATTGAACCTAATGAGATTTTAGAAGTCTAGAAGTAATTGGAGGATCTGGAGTCTAAAAGTTTAATATCCCCAACAATATTATTTGGGATTCAATGTTCCATTTTCAAAAAATTGGATTATACCCTCATTATCTACATGTATTACCAATTATTGATCATGTTAACTATTTGGAAGTGGTAACCAATGCCTAGAATAAACAACATTATTCATCATCTATAAAGAGTGTGAGTGTTTTCAAATATAAATTTGAGGTTGGGCTATCACATTGTGCATGTCATTTCATCATACATATCGGTACAATATTTTATGAAAATGTATGGTCTATATGTGTACCCTGTCATGCCATTTGGTCTTACAAATGCACCTGTCCTCTTCCTAGTTCATATGAATTGTATTTTCCACATATATATGTAATTATTTGTTATAGTATGTGTTGATGATATGTATGTGTATTCACACAACAAACATGGCCATGAAAACCATCATATGTTCATGAAGAATATATTGTGTGAGCATAAACTCTATGCTAAGCTCAGTTAGTTCCACTTTTGGATCAAAAAATTCATTTCATAGGTTAAATTATCTCAGATTTTGGATTTTTTGTAGACCAAGAGAATGAGAGAGTTATAGTTTCTTGGTAGGATCCCAAGAAAGTATTTGAAAAAAATATTTTACTGGGGATAGAAAAATATAATAGATTATTTATCATGTAATAATAATATCTTACATCCCCACACAC
Organism: Viscum album; assembly: GCA_963277665.1. Classification (NCBI taxonomy): domain Eukaryota; kingdom Viridiplantae; phylum Streptophyta; class Magnoliopsida; order Santalales; family Viscaceae; genus Viscum; species Viscum album. The sequence continues at coordinate 1,926,389,219 of OY728138.1, forward strand.
GAGAATGAAAAATAATGGTGTGAAATTGTTATGGTCAAAACCTTGTAGAGATTCCTATTATGAGATGAAGGGCCATTTTAGTTCATTACCAATTCTAATTATTCTAGAGACAGGTATAATTTACACTATCTATTGTGACATAGAAGGGCCATTTTAGTTCATGTAATAATAATATCTTACATCCCCAGTGTTCTAGATGTCAGTATGAGAAGGGAAAAAAATAACAAACATCAGGGATTTTAGAACTGTAGTCTATTCTTTAGTGGAAATGGAATGATGTTTCGATGGATTTCATGACTGTCCATCCTAGATCCCATTAAAGAAATGATATTGTGCGGATTTTCATTGATGGTTTCCCACTAGGAACACACTTATTACTTATGTGATTGACCTTCAAGTTATAAATCCTATGATAATTATACAACATAGTGGTTTTAAATAATCCTGGAGCCCCCAATTTATCATTTATAAAAGAGATTACAAATTCATATCATTGTTCTGGAAGGGTTTGTAGAAGGCCATGGGTACATAAGTTCTTCCTAGAATGGTCTATCATCCATTAGAAAATGGATAAACAGAGCATATAATCCAGGTGCTTGAGGAAATACACCATTCTTGTGTCCGTGACTTTGCCGGCTCCTAGGATAAATAAATTCCCCTTATTGAGTTAACATATAAAAAATTTTAGTATACCATTGTGGTGGATCATTATGAAGCCTTATCTCATAGGTAATCCCTATAACCTATGAGATGGATAGAGGCACGTGAGGTAGGTATTCTTCGACCAAATCTCATACAAGAGACTATAGAGTAGGTCCATCTCATCTGAAAGTACATGATGACAGCTCAGTCTACTAAAAATCCATATGCCAATAGATTGTTTTAACCTCATGTGTTCTTGTTTGGAGACCAGGTTTTTATGAAAGTCTTCCCTAGGATTGGCCATATACCATTTTAGAAGTAGTTTAAGCTCTCAATGAATTTCATTGGACCCTTTGAGGTTGTGAAATAGATCATACTAGTGGTTTACCAGTTAGTACTTCCTGAGAGATACTACTCAATGAATGAGGTTTTTCATGTATCTCAAACCCACCAATACTATCCCAACCAATCCTAAGACTTTCTTCCAGTTGTGTTTGATTAGATATAGATTCTTTCCTTGAGGATTGTCCCATCAGTTTTGTTCATTTTATCATACAGACACCCCGATGTAGGATAATTCCTTTGTTACATGTGATATGGAATCATGGGTGTGTAGTGGTAGAGAACTGGGAATGAGAAGATAATATATGTTCTCCATGGTTAAAACACTTGAATAACTATATCTCTTTACCCTTTGAAGGCCAACATAGGGATGAGTATATTTAAAGTGGGATTGTTGTAATTAATTTTCTTTTCAAAAAGTTTATGATAATTTGTCTTGTAATTTAAATTCCTTAACAGATTCCAATAATGATGTTTAAATATTTAAAAAGGACACATGAATTCATGGGCTCGTTCAGAGACAAGATCCCTATAATGTAATGAAAATAATGGGCCACATGATTAGAGAAAAAAATTCCTCCAAGATAGAGATGTTTCCCCAAACCATGCGGTTATAGACAGTGGATACCTGTAGGCCAACGGTATGTCTGAAACTATTTTATCATAGGTGTAAAGTTGTGTTGTGCTAATGATTTTTGGGACATAAACCTTTTTCATAGTCTGATAATGGGTTGATAAAATGTTCCCCTAACCATGTGGTGTCCCCCAAAGCTGCGGTGACTATTGAAAGGTTGGTGCGTAGTTTGTCCAACCATGTAGCCAAACTATAGATACTAATGTTTTTTAAAAATGGAAATTTTAACCTCTAATTCATCTTTATCCGCCTTATGTCGACTGTTTTTGGTTTCCCTCCACATATCAGCTCAAATGGGTGAGTGAATCCTATTGAGAAGTGTAATTGGAAGTCCCTAAATAAACAGTCTAGGAATCTAGACTCAAAAGGGGAGAATCCTCATCCATGTAATGATTCTGCACATCTTATTACTACAAATAATATTTTTGGGGTCATATCACATATGGTTTATCTAAATGTAGGGGTTGATGGATCAATGATGGATTAAATGATTAAATATATTAATGAAATCACTTATGTGTCTATAATCAGTTGTTGTAATATACACATCACACATATTAAGACAATCATGGATACTAAAATATATCTCCATGAGGGATGTGGGCCCAGTATAATTATATCCAAAACAATGTTTACACAATTGAGTAGTTTCTTCTAGGAAGATGACTATGAAGATACACAACCTAATGAGTAGGAAACAATCCCATTGGAACCTATGGTTATACCGCCTAATGATTATTTGGATGGAATTAATAATAGATAAAAAATAAATCATCAGTGTATCCATATCTAGTTGTGTATAAGAAAAAATGAAGAGGGAGAAAATGAAATTGTCCAAGGGATGATTCCAAGGAGAAAGGGTCTCTGACATGGAGCCAAGCCCTACCTCAATGTAGCTCTTTTAGTGAAATTGTTATGGTCTTGGGTACACCAAAAATGTCAAATCCCTTTGACATTATATCTAGTCCCATAAAAATATTCTGATTTGTATCATAGAACAAATGATAACTTTTGATTAGTGGAAATATTTTATGTGGTCGTCCCTGGGTTATCAATAAATGGATTAATATTCACATTTTCTTAATATGGATAACATTTTGGTTTTTTCCCATGGTTGTATGTAGGTTAACTTATATTTCCGGAAATCACAATGGATTTTCATTTCTTGTACTTATAGATGATACAATTTTGAGGTTGCCTTTGTGTATGCCTCATCATCCTATATTAGAAGACATGAACTTTGGAATGAAGTTTTATATTTTTCTAAAATTGGTGTTATAAAATGGGTTATTGTGGGTTATTTCAATACTCTCTTAATAATTAAAGAAAAGATAGGGCAGAACATTAATATAGCTACCACTAATGAATTATCTATCATCACTGATTGTTTTCATTTCACTCAAATTGCACTTGTTGGGGCAGATTTCACTTTGAGTAGGTATGATTTTCATGGAAGGAAATCCAGTAATATTGATAGATGTTTCTTTATACGGATGATTAGAGTGATGACTATAGTTTATTATGGAACACATTACTAAAACATCACTCAGAACAAAACCCTGTTGTTATTAATATTTTTTTTTAAAATTACAATGTCTATTTCCCTTCCCATTTGTTTTAATAATGGGTTGGTTGTGTCTCTAGGATATAGGGAAGTTATTATTGAGTATTGGTGTTCCTCTAAACATAGAATCGCCCTTCATATTCATTCTAAATAACTCATTAATGTTAAAGTCCTTTAAGGGATTGGAGAATGATCTCTTTCTCTATCCTTGATCTTTAGATTAAGGCAGCTGAATAAAACATGAAATGTAGTCAAGTTTACAAACAACAGCTTAATATCCCCTCAAGGGAGAAAATCGAGTCCCTTGTAAGGCATGATGATATTTTAATTGTTAAGAAAAGGCTAGATTGAAATCATCTGAATTTCAAATTTCTATGTGATGGTGACAAAAAATCCACATTTCTTAATAAAATACACAATGAAAAAGGGCTAATATATGATTAAAGTAAATTATTATTTATGCTCAAAAGTATACCTATAAAGGTAAGATATCAAATATAGTGTAGAATAACATCACTAATATCTATTATGATAATGATATTGATCTCCTTTAGGAGATGACCGGTAATATCACCCCATGCATTGAGGAACATTAAAATATTGCACTCACAATAGCCCCTTCAATGGAGGAAATTAAGGAATCTCTCTTTTCTCTTATCAGGGAATGATTTGTTTTACTGGATGGATTCACCAATAAGTTATTCATTATTTAATTTTATATTATATAAAATTATATAACCAATATATTTAGGGATTTCTTTACTCATACATACATTGGTTATTGTGTTAACTACGACTTCATTGATATCATTCCAAAGAAGAAGAATACAATTGATATTAAAGATATCATACATGGGGCTATTGAAAACACCACCATTATAAAAATCAATAAAATCATGATGACTATATTGGGGTGCATCATAAGGGGGCATGATTCCCCTAATAAGATTGGGTTTTCTTAGTAGGAACATTTAGAACTATCTCTTTACTACATCGAGGACTATCAAACTAATGAAAAAGAAGAGCATGTTTGGAAATTTTTTTCTTAAAATTAAATTTCTAAATATTTTGACACAATGAAATGAATTTTCATCATTGGAGTACTTAGGAGTTTTGCATTAAAAATTTATTTCATAAGTCTCATTAGAACCGTTCTTAGATCATCATGGCTTTCCATTCTAATTAATCGATCTCCAAGGTGTTACATTCAATGTACAAGAAGATTTTGGAAAGGTGATCTATTGTTTTCGATTTTATTTTCCATTGTTGAAGAATATTTAAGTATATTACTTATTGACCTCTCTCATGTTCTCTTATTGAAATAGAATAATAATTGAAGAGATAACCTCATCAAACGCATTTGTTATATGTTGACGGAATCCTTATATTTTGACAAGCCTTTAGGTGAACTATACATACAATTAAGGTTCTATTTTTACATTAAGAGTTATTATATGAAGAAGAAATTTATTTTAAAAATTCAATCATTGTTTTGGGTGATAGACTCATAGATTGAAAAAATAGGATAACCAGGTATTTTGGAGATATGAAGGGTTCCCTTCCATTCACTTACCTTTGGGTCCCTCTTTTGTGTGGCAGGGTGTAGAGGCTATATATTGATGGTATATATTCTAGAATCATTAATCAAATGGCCATATGAAGAGGGAAATATATTTATAAATATAGGTGTTTGGTCCTCATTAACTCACTGATAACATAATTTTTTTACTCCTTCTCAATATATATAGACTATAAATGTTCTCAGTGAACTTCTACATATGATGAGGAAATTCATCGAGATAGAATCCATTAATTAAAAAATATGACTATTTTCCCTTGGAAATATTGTATTAAGATCAATGATATGGGAGTCCATGGATTCATGAATGTAATGATCATCAATGATAGACTTATCAATAGGTTGATCTGGAATACATTATCCTCAACTGACTCATCTTTGGAATGTTTTCATAGTGGTTTACACTAATGCTTTATAATGGTTATTAACACTACTTTTCTTCATCTATGTGGACATATATTTGATAAAATTTCAATGAAATTATTTAAAACTCAAGATAGTTTTCAAGTTGAAAATATAAGATTAATTGTTGGAAAACTCTGTGGCTTTACATTACATTATACATGGTTGACATACCCACTAACAATCTGGACATGTCAGTGGCTGGTTTTGTAGATTATATAGATAACAATGTTGTCATGTTGTCTCATTAAGACAATATACAAAATACAAATTATTCTTTTATGGACAATGATGTGATCATCTAGAAGCCCTATATAATTGGACATTTTAATACTAAAGAGTTATATACGATTAACTTCACTATTGATGCCCTATCACCTATATGGATCCTAAAATTAAAATCCCCAATTTTCAACCCTCCCGGTTATTAGTCCTCTAGACAATTTGGAGGAATATTTTGTCCATATATGATCAAGTGAGGAAGGAAAGCCAGTGCATTATATATGCCTTCCACTTATGTTTGGATGAAGCTGAGAATGTCTATCACCTATTTTTTACCTTATCCTTTGATCAAATTACGTGTGGATACATTAGAGATATCTTTAACATGAATCTATATTCTCATAGGCAGATTAAACACCTGATTCTCTACGTCACAAAGGATATAAGAAGTGCCCATATATAGAACTTGTGGTTTTCTATTGCAGCATCAGTTCATTATGTGGTTTTGATAGCTATAAATGAGATCATGATTTATAATTAATCCCTATTTATTCTTTCCGGTGTGTTGTATGTTCACAAATACATTCATGTTGGTGCCACCATAAAAGGTGGAACCATGGACGACACCTTCTCAGATCTTATAGCACTTTGGTTTCTTAGAATTTAATGTAATATGAAGACCCCACTAATGATAAATTTTAATCAATGGATCCATCCTATATTTTACTTAATTAATGTTAATTATGATAGAGTGTCGTTGGTTTTTCCAGGACCTTTGGGTTATAGTGGTGCATTTCACATGCATTATGGATTTATCAAAGGATATTTTATCCGTTAATTGGGATGATAATCCCATATGATACTGATCTTTGGGAAATTATTTATGCTATTAAGCCATCATTTTATCACCTTTAGAATATTCTATAAATAGAATCTGACTCTTAGCATATAGTTTACTCACATAAGACAAGGACTAGGGATGTTCCATGGTAACTTTTACCCCAATGGATTGAATGTATCAATTAGAAAACTCAAATTAATATAAGAATTACACATAATTATATAGAGGAGAATCCGGGGGACAATGCCCTATCAAAGAGACATATCATGGAAATGACCTCTATGTTGTAATTTAGGTCTCTTGAGTTTTTTGTACCTTTGTAGAGGATGACATGTGGGGATTGTCACATTATAAACATTGTAGATACCCTTTATTTGTGTAACCATGTACTCTTAATTTTCATTAATAATTTATTTGGACGGTCTAGCTGGACCCCTTCGTTTCCTTATATGATCATTGGAAGAAACCCAAGGTTCCTTCAAATTGTATATCCTCTATTAGAAATGAAATTTCATATGAACCCTTTTTATTTAATGACCACGTAACCCATAAATGATATTAATCATTATTAATTGAATAACAACATTTCAATTATGAATGGAATCTATTAACATGTGACATATTACACATATTGGGTTTTCATTCCTTGACAGAATAAATTAATTAAGGAGAATGGCTTATAATAGGTTATAATGCCACACATAGTGTTTATTCTTCATTTAATGCTTAATTTAATTATTATACTTATATATATATAACATATTGAAAACGATACATGAAAGGTAGTGCCTCATATATTGTATTATAAATGGATTAATTGCTTGATATGATTTGTGGTACAATGGTAAGGTTTCTATTTTTCAGGAAAGTATCATGATCCCTTATATTGGGTGTTGGGAATGCCATCTCACACCACATACACTATTATGAAAGAGGGATTGGTGCACCATGATACCTTGTCTGAGTGATGACATTATGCATCAATCATTATCTCGAGTGTCATGAATGATGTCTCATACTTCTATTGGGATGCAATTCATGAACACTATTTCATATTCTTATAGGCTTGATAGACTGGGTAAGGACATTTGAGTTACTCTTATGTCCAGACAACAACTATACTCCAATTATATGGCCACTTACATCCTCCTGTACATTGTTCATACATGTGGATAAAATATATAACCTTACTATATATATTATTATTAATCCTATTCCTATAGTGGTAGCTCAAACACTCTATTCTGTCCATGAGCTGAAGTAGGTAGACCCACAAGTTCTCCTTAGGAACCTAAGCGGGTAGTAATTTTTTTAGTCCGCATTTTTAATTAATTATACATATTGGTACACTATTTAGATATGATAACTACATAGATTAATTTTAGATATCATTTGATGTGGGTAATGAGATTTTATATCACACCCAACAAGGTATGCATTAGGTACCTGATAAGATTATTTTATTGTAGTTTTGGATAAAGGAACGATCTCTTTAACTGGTTGCTGATATATTTTTCATATAGGTGGACCATATGAATAGAGTATTGAGCATATGCTCTAGATTATAGTTGAGTACCTTTTGGTTATTTTGTACATTATTTTCATGTTCCAATATTCACCATTTTTTATATCTACATTTCGTGCATCCTTGTATTGCCACAACCATAGAGGCATTTCTATTGTTATCCAGTTCTTTATTTATTTACTCTTCCACTACATTTTAATTAAATGCATCTATTTAGATATGATTAAAGTATTGAATTTTTTGCTATTTTAATCATTATACACTATAAAAAAGGGAATAATATCCCAATCATACCACCATTACACCATTTATTTTAGTCAGCAGCCAATTCAGTATGGGGAGGCATGCTGGGGGCATGTGACCCACCGACTGGGGTCCAATTTTAGTGTACCCTAGGTTTGGATGTTAAAATCACATCTAGAATGATAAACATGAAATAAATATCATATATATATATATATATATTATATAATTAAATATATATATATATATTAAAACATAGAAATAGAGATTGAAAAATGAATTAAACATTTCATGGGGAAGGTAAGACGTAATATGAATAATGTTGTTTTCATTTTTTGAACGATGGAAAAAAAGAAAGAGAAATGATAATACTCATTTACTAAATTACTATTATATCATATATATCATACATTTTCTTAAATATATTTTTATCATAATCTATGTAATTTTTATAAGAAAAAATTCACATCTCATAATTGGGGTGGTTGTCCCCACATGCGCATGAGCGACGTAATGATTTTCCAAGGGATTAGTACGTAAGAAGGTATATATTAATATATAATTAAAGGAGTTCCAATATGTCATAAATATTATATATAATTCCTTGCACCATAATTATAAATATATATTAATTACGGTGATGGAAAATGAATTTTATCCTTATGTGAAAATGGTATGTCGAACATATGCATGAAGAATAAATTCACATACTATATAATAAAAAACGTTCATTTTTTCCACAATCATAAAAAATTATAGTATATTGATGATATTCAATTTATTACATTATAAGGAATATCATATATTTATAAGAGGTGGATTAATAAAAAAATTTAAAGAGGTTCATTAAAGGATTACCTTTTATCAGGTGTCCTCCTTTAGAACCATTTTTATAAATAGTTGTAATGGTAATTTAAGAAGCAAATAACTTAAAATTAATGTAAAATAATGTATATAAGAATTTCTGTTTGGTACGGTTGACCTCTAAGTCTCAATGTTTTCTAACAAAGAGGGTGATGTTGTTCCCTTTTATAAGTGAGGGGAGGGGTACTCATAGAATTTCTTGAAAGGAAAAAAATATAATAAATTCCCTATGAATCATAAAAGAAAAAATAGACATAGATAATATAGTATTTTTTTTTAAATTCTACAATACAAAAGAAATTTATATATTATGTGATGTTTATAATCTTATATTGTCTTTAATAACATTGTAAACAAAATTTAACCTTAAACTCATTAATGTATTTTTCACTTTTAAAGGGTTACAATTTAACATAAAATTATAAAGTTGGATCATAAATGTAAAATATAGGATGTTTTGGAAAATATACTTTATATTTTCCACTGTCATGGCTTCTTTTTTTATATTTATATTTTTAACTAAAATATTATTTTTTCTAAAATATCATTACCTTAATTTTTAATACTATTCAAATAATATAAATTTTAAAACATCATGAAAAGGTTGTAATTTCATTAAAAACATTTAACAAATTTCTAATATGTTTATACATTGTTTAATTTTTTTAAACTATAACTGAACCAAAATGTATATCTTTCATATTCATTAAATTAATTTACTTGAATTTTTATAAATCTAGTAAAGGAACTATTTCAACACTGTGTAAAAAATTAATGTAATTATATAATGAGTAGAAATTAAAAATAAATTTCTATTATAATAATGATATAATAATCATTTGAATAAAAAATATTTAAATGAAATAATAATCATTTTATCATAATTTAATTTTTTTATAGATATTAATGTTAAGAGAGTTTTACATTATAGTATTCATTACAAAGAATAATATAAATATCACAATCAATGGAAAATGCAATAGAAATTACTTATATTAGAATTTATGATTACTATGGTAGACATTATCCCATAAAATGAGATGAAGGTGAATTTTAAGTTAAATTTGAAAACTTATCTCAAGATTTTAAACATAATTAACAAATTTTATCAATACTATGTTACTTTCATATTGTTTTTATTCATATAGAATAAAAATAAATCTGTAATACATTATATATATGGACCTAAAAATATAAAATAAGGGGTCTATTTTCTAGGATACATTTTTTAGACATTATAAAAACTAAATTTTGATAAAAATTACAAAGAAAAAGAAAAAAATATTTTTCATAAAAATGTATTATTAAGTATTGAAATGATTCTATATGAAATTAAACATCGAAATCTTTTCCATTGAGATTAATTTTATTTATTGTAATATAACTGAAAATATTTTATATTTAAACCTTTTAAAAAATGGTTCTTTGAAAACTCTTGAGTAAGAAATACAATATCCAAAATATATTTTTCACTATTCGTTGAAAAATAATGTGTATCAAAAATTATAAAAATTTAATACTAATAAAATTTTTAATTATTTAGTTTCAAAATAAATTTCATTTATTAAAATTTATTTCATAAAATTATAAATTAATTATTAGGATTTCCAGGAAAAAAAATTAAAAAAAATTGAGAGGAAAATTCATTTTGGATGGATAAAATAACTTCACTAAAAATTGATTGACTATTTCATAAAATTATTAAACATATTTTATTTTTTTTGGACTACTATATATGCTTTTAATATTTTGGTTGTTAACATTAGTTCACAAAAATTCAATGACTTCTCATATTTTAATAATGACATTTTCATAACACATCTCAATTAGCTTAATGTTATGTGTTATATTTTTATAAAGCTTTTAATATTATAATTAAATTAAACTATTGTTTTTGGATATAATTTTCCTCCAACACCATTAATTAAATTTATAAATTTTAATTTTATCATGATCAAAAGTGGTTAAATATTGGAAAATAATATTATTTAAAATCCCCATCTTATAGAGGGACAAAAAAATTCTATTAAAAATTGAAAGTGGGAGGCATAAAGTTTTCCTAAAATTACACATAATCATGTAACTATATATAGAGAATATTATTTGAAATTTATATTATAGGAATGGGGGAGAAAACTTTTATCCATATATTAATAGATAGTAAAAAAGATGATGGACATGATAATGTTAAATCAAACTAAACCATAAATATTTGATGGTTCTAAAACACATAGGTTTGTCCAAATTAAATATAAAGTTATAACTATTTTATTTTATGATCTATTCCCTAATGTGATGACTTATTTTATTATCACTATTGAGAAGAAAATAATACGTGATTAATTTAATTCTATCAATTTCATAAGAAATATTTCAACCTTGGGTTGCTCTTTGTGAATTTCCACAACCTCAATTACAACATGAAATGAATAATCAAGATGATTTATTCATTCCTGGTGCACTAAAATTAAAATTCAATTATTCATAAAATTGATAAAATAATTTTAATTCGTTTATTAAATCTCCAGTTTTAATCAATAACGTGATTTTCACCACAAGATATCCAATTTGGTCAATAAATATATTAATCTATAAAACCTAAAAAATAACACCCAACGTTCAAGGTAATATATTACATAAATGGAGTAATATCACGACTCTCCCCTAGGGCCAGTGTCGTGACAACCCCAAGCCTTCTTCTCAAAGGACAGGGGTTGCGACTAGTGCTGAAGGCATCAACTGATTAGTGGGAGGCATTTAACTATGTACATGTACACACACAAACACAACAATGTACCAACACTGGGAAGGTAAACATGCATGTAAATAAATAACCACTGTGTAAAATTAAAAACTGTAGGTCATATGGGCTAGGATACAAAACCACAAAAAATTGACCTGAATACTAGAATGTACATAACAACTATATAAGTCATCCACTGAAAAACACCACATTATGGGTATGTGTAGAGTAGCTGCTGGAATCCATTGAAGTATGCCCCACCTTCCTGGTCTCACTAGGAATCACAGAGTCTTGGGCCACGGTGTCCCCCATCATGGTGGTAGTCATCATCACCAGACACAATACATGCGGGTGAAGCCAGTGTAGGGAAGAGTAACAATATACTCATTAGTGACCCCAAATCAACATGGAAAGACCATTAAGCAGTCTATAATGGAAACCACAATGAAAGAGAGATAACACAACGTATAATCTATAGTATGAAAGAAGGACCCTCAATAAAATCATCGAACACCTTGTGCAGCTGGAGGAATCCACATCAATGAGTACAGTGGGCCTTCCAGGTCACACAAAAGCAACTTCCTACTGTCCTTTTACAGCTATGGAAATCATCCATTATGAGTACAGTGGGTTTTCTTGGTCACAATGAACCCACTCTCCACCTTGTCATGTAGGGTCACACAGAAGTTGTTTGACATCATGGGTATACTGAGGTAGTCATCCTGTTTAGTAATGTGGGTTTTCCTGGTCACGTAGAGACTCTCACCACTGTGTACCTTCCATGTCATATAGAATATGCTTCCCACATGGCCATCGTAGCTGATCAACATAGGGTCTCTTGTCAGTAGCCTATAGTCCTTAGGCCATCGTTGGGTTTTATGCTTGTAGTGAACTTGATTCCAAGAAAAACACTCCTCAATCCATTTGTCAAATTAAATCATCCATGAAAGCTTTCATTGATTATTCTAATATATTATCCTCATTATGAGGGTTCCAACACCAAAAATGACTCGTCAATTAGATGAGAAATTTGAATTATATTGATGTTTCTCCAAAAAGGGATCGGTTGGATCTGCGTCCATTCCGAACTGACCCGTCCCGCGGTACATAGACCTAACTAAGATCTGCCGACCCGAACCAGATCCATCCTAGCCTGGGTCTGTACTCACGGTGTGACCCACACCATTCTAGGTTTACCAGGAGACAATGAGGATTGAAGCTCCATTTGGCTTCCCCTTGCCCCATGGTTCATATACAGGGCCAACACCTCCACCTTGGTCAGTTGACTGTGGCTAGCCTTGTGCTACACATTGTGGTGTATATCTGTGGTGCAGAAATGTGGGTAGGGGGAAACATCAGCCTCCTTCTAGCTGCCAGAATAGAGGACAGCTGATCTTTTCATACATCCACGACCCTTGCTGGCCACGACGCTCTTCCAGCGCAGTGTCAGGTTCTTCTACTGACCCCCTAGGTCCACTCTTATGATCCGTTCATTGTGCTTCTTGGGCCTATAGCTTTAACGAGTTTTCGTATTCCCTAAAATGTCTTTATATCTAGTTTTTCGTTATTTCGATGATGTAACCATGAAGAAAACAGAATCTGAGGGGTGATACCCTTGTTAGTGCTTTCCTAAACCATCTCAGTTAGAGTTTTAAAAATAGGAGAAGGTTGGGATTACAATTATAACAAATAATAATCAATGCTCTTAAAATATTCGAATAAAATTACCTATCACAAGGACACATGATATGATGATCAACCTATTTTTGGTTTGACCTCCATTTTTTGTTTTAGAATTATGAAGGCGAAATTCAAAACAACCAAAACCACTACCTCATTAGAGTTTATCATTGAACTGATCCATTTATGTGGATTTAAGTTCCATTTAATTTCATCGTAATGTTTTACCCTCTGGTATCATTCTTTGAGGTGAATTGACGTCACTAGAAAATCTTTTGTGTTATCCTTTCATTGTTTGAAAAGATTTTAAGTATAGGTTCATCAGAGGAATTCCATATTTGATTCCCCAATTTAATATCTAATTAATAGATAAACATGTCGCAATGTTTCGGTAATGCTGTTTCACAATGTCGTTATGCTATTTCAGTAATTAAATACTGTGTATGTTTTTCTTATGTTAAATAGGATCCTTAAAAGGGATTTTCACCACCTCTTCGTTGCACCATAGTGATGGCATGCCCCTACTCAAAGGTGATAAAAGAATAGAAAATATTTTACATGTAATTTTATTTTCCTTTCGAAAAGTTCAAAAACTAACTTTTCTAGTCGACCCTCCCCGGACAACGTTAAGTCAATTCTATGAAAATATTGATCATCAACGGTGTCCTAATATTTTTTATCCATGTATCGGTATAAAACTTAGAAAAACCTGCTCACATGTTTACATTATTGAAAATAAAAAATAACAAAATACTATTCTGGGCTCACCAGGCCTCCGAATCAGGTAATATTAGAGCATGTGGTCTTGAAATAATTATATTTAATTTTAAAAAAAATTCAATGAAATTCAAGGACATGATTTACTCAATTTTTCATGGTTTTCACATCCTCGTAGGCTAAAATGATGAAAAAACAAATAAATGGGGGAACTAGGCATGAATATGGGCCTCCTGCTCCCATGTGCTCTCCTGGAGATTCTCGTGCTACCACTAAATGCGCACAAGAGGAATTGACCATCCCAAAAGGTCTAGCTCTTGTTTATCCTCAATCTCCACTGAAATCTCCACAAAAGTCGCCCCGTCATCAATGTCCAACACGTCCCAGTCAATGACGTGAGATGAATCATGAATGTGTCTCCTCAGATGTGACATGTAAAAAAATCATGCTCTTGGTGCATCTATGAGGGAATTTCTATGTGGTATGCCACCTTGACAACTTATCTCAGAATATGGAATATTCCAATGAACCTCATAGATTACCTGCCTCCCTGGCCAAATCACCACAATCCACAGCAGTGTGAGACCCAATAGAAAACATGGTCTCCCTCTTAAAACACCTATGGTCTCCATCTTCATTCATTATATGATTTATTCCTGCTTTGTGCAGTTATCATTCACTCATGGATGACTTGCACCTTCTTGGTGGTAGCTCATACCAACTATAGATCCCTGAGTGCTTACTCCCCTATTTTGTTCCTGCATGGAGGTGATCTATATGGCCAGCAGTACACGCCATCAAATGGTTCCATGCCAATAGTGGAGTTATAGCTCTTATATTATGTATACTATAATAGTGGTAAGTGGTCCTGCAAACTGTGAACAAAATCATTTATTCAAGAATGAAGCATGTCCTCCGTGGTCTGTATGGTCTGTTCCTACGGACCATCCATCTGATGGTGAAAGGTTGTGATCTAGCCCAGCTAAATCCAGAACACCACTTGCAATCCCTTCTAAAACTGGGACGTTAAGAGTGCATCATGGTATGAAATGATAATCCAAGGCTCCCCATTTATCCACACTCTCCATTAAATGTAGAGGCATACCAATCCCTCTACCTATCCCTTCTTCATGAAGGATAGGATGTGATCCGACTTGTTGAGTCTATCAACGATCACCTAGATAGAATCATGGAACCCTGACATGTGTGGTAATGTCGTTATGAATTCCATTGAGATACCATACTACTTCCACTTCAGTACAACAAGTGGATGAGAAAAGCCTATCAGATCCTAATTCTCAACCATCACATTCTGAAAAGTGAGGCTTCGTGAAATGAACATTGCCACCGCTTTCTTCAACACTGGCCACCTGTACAGATGTCAGAGGTCCTGGTAGATCTTCACCGAACAATGATGTTATGCCAATGGGGATGTATGGAACACCCCAAATATGTCCTCATGAAACATCACTGGTATTAAGGTGCATCCTCTCTAAATAATGAAGTGCTCTCCAAGTATCAAAAATCCATTAGTATCCCAACATTAAGATAATAGAGCACATCAGTCCTGACAGTCAACATACCCATGTTATTCCACCCTAACATGATGTAAGAGTGGGAGAGTGATAGTCATTGACTAAAGGTAATCTGGTACATAATTATGCATATTGGATATATGAATCATGGATTACTACTCCATCACGTCACTCACCAGAAGTAATCTAGACCACCTTCTCAGCGAATCGTCCACAATGATTCCCTTTCCTATAGTATAAAGTATCACAAAGTCATAGTCAAGGTGAAACTCTAGACATGCACATTATCTCATGTTCAGGTACTTTTGTGAGAACTTATACCTCAGAATATTTTGGTCAGTGTAGATAATAAACTCTCCACCAATGAAGTAGTTTCTTTACATCTTCACAGAAAAGACCACTACTGCTAACTCTAGGTCATGGGTTTCGTAGTTCTGCACATGTTTCCTCAACTTCTGCGTGCCATCAGCGATCAGTACTCACTCATGAATTAGGAAACAACCCAGACCGGTCCCTATTACATCATAGAAGACTGCAAACCCAATTCTATCTTCATATATTTTCAAGATGGGGGCACTAATCAATCTCTACCTTATTGACTGGAAAAACTACTAGAAGTTCTCCATCCACGCGATGGGTTTCACCTTCCATGTCAAAGCTAATAAAGGTGATTCTACTCTGGAAAATTCGATCATAAACCAATGGTAGCATGAAGGCAATCTAATGAAGCTCTGCAACTCAGTCACGCTCATGGGTGGCTCTAAAGAATGAAATGCCTCTATATTCTCTAATGCACCGCAACTCCATCCTTTGATATGAGGTATCCCAGAAAGTGGACCTCCTAAATCCAGAACAGGAATGTCAAGATCTTACGGTATTGCTAGTGATCTCATAGTGTATCTAGGACAATTCGAAAGGGTGTAGTGTGATCCTCCTCCGACACCAAGTATACTGGGATTTCATCAATTAAGAACACCATGAAATGATCATTGTAAAGATAGATGATCCAATTCATTTGTACCATGAACACTACTGGGTTATTGGTCAGGCTAAAAGGCATCACTGAAAACTCATAGTGGCCTTACAGAATCTAAAGGCTATCATTCGTATTCCCTCATCCAGTACCCATAGGTGATGATATCCTAATCTGAGGTCTATCTTCTAGAACCACTTATCCCATTCAACAGATTGAAGTGGTCATCAATCCTTGGTATTGGATAATTGTTCTACACGATCTCACAGTTCAGGTGATGAAAGTCCACGTACAGCCTCAAGCTCCTGTATACCTTCTTGGAAAACAACCATAGGGATTACCATGATTAATCACTAGGCCCCAAGAAGACCTTCTCTTACAAGTACTCCAACTATCCCCTCAATTCATGAAGCTCCATGGGAGACATCTGATATTCTGAGGTGGATATCTTTGTCATCATAGCGTACATGTTAATGCTGGTGTCTCTCTCCTTGCGAGGATGTAGTCCTAATACATCCTCATGAAATACATCCTTATACATGTCTTCCATTACAGGAATACTTGGAATCCGCCCATCCACCACACTGAGAGAGAGTATTTCAAATTGGGGAGTGATCAACTGCCCGCTCTTTTTAGAAAGTCTGCCCTATGATGAAAAAGTTCCCTTCTCACCAATGAAAAAAACCTTCTACCATCCTCATGGACACACTGCACATTGTGCCTAATTCAGTTGATCTAAGAATTGACTGTAGATAAACAATCCATACCCTAGATGATTTCATAAGGCCTCGACCCCACTTCTAGGATATCCTAGCTAAAGCTATCACCACCCAGAGTAAGATGACACTACCGACCGTAGTGTGTAATGGTCGAATCCCATATCGTATGAGTCTCTAATGGTATAGATAAATCCAACAACTCCACTATAAGCTCTGAGACTCAATATTTGTCCTAGGTAAGGAAATAGGGAATGGAACCTATGTCTATAAGAATTGAATCTATGATGGAGATGAAACAGATCATATCTCAAATCATATCTCGAGTACCATGGTCGTAGGCCTCCATCGCCTGAAGTTCCCCTCATCCCTGTCCAGTGTCCCTATGAGTCCATCATGGACCACCTAGGGGTGGGGGATGTAGCACCTCGAATCTTCTTCCACCACCTTCTACATGTCTTGTTCCCATGCCACATCAGATAACTTGTAGACCTCCTCACTCAATCCTTTGACTCTTTCATTGTGGTCCCTCAACTTTCTGCAGATCTCCTGCATGATGGGTTGGGATGTCCTGATCCTTGTGTCCCTACCCACAACACGAGAAGAACAATGTAGTTCCTAGCTGAATAAATATACTGTGGGAGAACCAAACTACCGACCCATGTAAGGGGTTCATCCTTTGAAAGATCTACACTACTTGGGTCCCACAGCTGCTGCCTGCTGCTCACTACTGATGAATCTTCTACCTATGGTCTTCTGGTGGCTCCGTCTGTCAGCGCCTGCTCTATCTGAAATCTCTCCACAATTAGGGCTCTCTCCAGCACTCCTTCTCAAGTGTGGATGCTGAGAGACACCATGGATGCATTGATCTACCTTATAAGACCATTATAAAATGTTCATAACCCTAAAGAAAGGTTCATGAACTATATCTATGAATTAGTATGAGTAGTCTATAATCCTTTCAATGTACTCAACCATAGACATGTTTTCATTCTGCAGGTGAAGTAACTCATGTTTGCGCATAGAGCGCAATGGTGCAGGGAAGAACTCATCTCGGAAAAGCCGCTCGAGGTCAACCTAGGAGAGGGTTGCCTCATCACGAGTCTTAATCATCAGGCTCCACCATCTCTCTAATGAACCCTGAAGAAGTCTTGAAGCTAAGATCTCCCTATAGATGAGTAGTATCCTCACTAAGCGAGAGATCCACATCACCGCCTCTATCCTGTCCTTAGTGGATTGAGGATTTGTCTCTCCCCTAAACCTATGAGTTCTCTATCTATTGAACTCATTCATGGCACAGAGCCAACGTGCATCCTCTACCGGCAATGCTTGCAGTAACTTCAAATCAATTGGTGGTGGTAATGTTTGTGCACCACCCAGAGGAGCCATCTCTAACACTGGTCCATGAAATGATTCTGCATCATTAGGCAGGTTTTCTTCATTGTCTCACGTCAGAATCTGAGTAGGAAGTCTTAATGGAGGAATCCTTATACAAATCAAGATTTACCATAGTTAATAGACAACACTAAGTGATATGACTCTAATTTTAGAAGAACATAAGGAAAAAAAATTCCCATATAATGAATGAAAACAATTTTTTTGGAGTTGAAAAGCATAATTCACGACCATAGTGTATGGATACATTGGACTCTGCCCAAAATCGGGCTCCCTAAATATGAAAGTCAAACTCAAAACATTTGAAACTCTTTCCTAAACGAAAAACAATATACTCCAAGTCATTGATATAGAACTGAACACCTCTAATAGCACGTTTTCTGACCAGTATCCCAGGGCCCATGCCATGACATCCCCTAAGCCTGCATCCCGAAGGCTAGGGGTTATTGACTTGCACCGTAGGCATCAACCAGATAGTGGGATGCATTTTCCTGAGCACCTATATGCACACACACAAAACCACATCCCTAGATGGAAAGGTAAACATAAACTAAACTAAACAACCACTGAGTAAAAGTAAAAATTATAGGTCAAATAGCCAAAAATAAAAACCCAACAAATGACGATCTAAAACATGGAAAGTACAAGGAAAATCTGTAAGATGTATTCTGAAAAACACCACTTGATGTGTAAGTGAAAAGTAGCTTCTCGAAGCTGTAAAATTACACCCCGCCTTCTTGGTACCAAAGGGAAACACCATGTTATAGTCCACCAAGTCCCCCATCATGGCATTGAACATCTACACCAGACACAACACATGCAGGAGGAGCCCGTGCAAGGGTGAGTTACCATACACTCATTAGGAACAACAATACATCAAGGAAAGTCCATGAAAATATCCACAATGGAAAAAATGTGATGAATGACATCTCACACCTTGTACAATATAGATTTTAAAAGTTGGACCCTCAGTCAAAACATCGAACTCCTTGGGATTTTGGAGAACTCCCCCATGAGTACATTGGGACCACCAGGTCACACAGAAGCCACTTCCCACTAACTTTGGACTTTTGTTGTATTCATCAATGATATGTACCATGGGTATGTTGGTTAAAATTGAATCTGATCCCCACTGTGGGCTTTCTAGGTTTTACAAAAGACACATACCACATTATCAATAATGTAGAACTCCACACATCGGGTACCATGGATCTTCCGGGTCACAAAGAGTTACTCCCCACCATGGACCTATTGATTCACACAGAAGGCACCTCCCACTAGGCTAACATAGTTTATCCACATAGGGTCTCTTGCTTGGAGTATTTAGGTCTTAGCCAACCGTAAGGTTTTTTGCATGTAATGTACTTGATTCTAGTAGAACCACTCATCAGTCCATTCATCAAATTTAAACATCTATGAAACCATCCATAGAGTATTCCAAAATGTCCACCACATCGGGAGGGTTCCAAAATTGCATATGGATCTCTTATTAGACATCAGATTTGAACGATATAGGAATTTTCCTAAAAAGGGGCTGATTGGGTCCAGATCTGGCCCTACCTATTGGTCACGGGCCCTTTGGCCATGGGTCTCTCCTAGCCTGATGGGGTGGGTCCGACCCACTGGGGATGGTCCAGCCCACTAGGGCATGTCCGTCTCGTACCCTACCCAGTCCACCGAGCTGTCATGTGTTTGGAAGCAACATCCGGAACCCCATGCCCTGCTAGTCTTCCATAGGGGAAACACCTATTCCATAAGAAGTTGGTTGTGGCCTTCTACATGTAGTGTAGCATGGTGGCACATCCTTGTTGAACTGACACGACTGAGTGTCCACAACCTCATTGCACCGACATGGTTAGGGGGTCATGTCCGCCCACAGCCGTCCACCATCATGGATTTCTGTGGCTGTTTCCGCACCATCGTGTCCCAAGACCACTACGGCACTCTTCCGGAGAACTTGTGTGGCACACCACAACCCACCTATGATAGTCTCCATGGGACAAATCTATTGGAGGTGTATTGGTGGGTTCTTTCATGGACCACTGAGTCAGCTCTTGTCGTCCGTTCTTTGCGCCTTTTGCCCTTATGGACTTCGAGGTATTTACTCTTTTTGAAATGGCCTTGGATCATATTCTCTGCAATATCAAGGATGTGTCCATGAAGAAAACACAAGATGTGGGGATTGATCCTTGATAGTGTCGGAAATTCCTTATACGTTAGTGTTTTAGAAATAGGAGATGGTTGGGATTCCAATTTCTGAAAAT
The DNA here is from genome assembly GCA_963277665.1 of Viscum album. NCBI lineage: Eukaryota > Viridiplantae > Streptophyta > Magnoliopsida > Santalales > Viscaceae > Viscum > Viscum album. The sequence continues at coordinate 1,926,410,100 of OY728138.1, forward strand.
AATAATCAATCCCAGTTCAAAACCCCACAAAACGCCCTTCCTCAAGGAAAAAAAGTTCCACAGATAAACCTATTCATGGGTTGACCTTTTATCATTGTTTTGTAATGATGAACAGAAAATTCAAAACATAAAAAACCCCTACCTCGTTATATTTCATCATTGATTTGATTCGTTCGTGAGGATTCATGTTATATTGAAATCTATTGGTGTTTGTTGCCCTTCTGTCCCATACTTTGAGGTCTGTTGACTTTACTAGAGATTCACCAACATTTCTCATTCGTCTTTGGAGATTATTTTAACCATAGGTTAGTCCGAGGAATTCCACACTTGATTCCCAAATGTGTAATCTCATTAATAGAGAAACATGTCACAGTACCTCTATTACGCTACATCACCACATCATTACGTTGTTTCATTAATGAAACATTGTGTCTGTTTATCTTCCAATAAGGAGCCTCATTGAAGGTTCATTTTTCTGACTCATCGCTGCACCGTAGTGATGTCATTTTACAACTCAACGGTGAGAAAATAAATGAATATATCTTTTAATGTTATTTTATTTCCATTCTGAAAAGTCAGAAAAATAACTTTTCCAGTCGAACCTCACTAGTCTTTGTTATGTTCATTCTAGGTTAATCTAGACGTTTTTAATTCAATTGAGCCCTAAGATTTTTGACCTAATAATCAGTTCAAAGTTTAGAAAAACCCACTCTCATTTATTCTTAAATAGATTTAAAAAAAATTCAAAACTCAATTCCGCAATCACTGGGCCTTAGAATCAGGTGTCGTCAGAGCGCATGGTCTCAAAATAATTCCATATATTTTAAATAAAAATTACCCTAAAATTATGGGACATTATAGGTACCTTAAACATATTGTGTAATAACTTTTCTCAAATTCAAAATGAAAACTAGTGTAATATTTGATCCAATAGATTTAGTTTGAAGATCAATATTAACATTTTCTATTAAAAAAGTTAATTTTCACATAATGTCATGTACAAGTTATTTAAATACCATGATTATATTTAACCAGGATTCTAACCTAAAACAACTTTAATCATCATTGAAAATATATATTCTTTAAAAAATTAACAGTGTAATTATTCCTAAAATTAAATAAAAGACTATTGAATATATTTCAGGAATCCAAAAAATGCAATGAAAATCATCAATGATAACCAAAACAGTTATCTTATAAAATTACTAACCAATCTCAATGGTTCTTATACAATCACAATTATATCATAAATTTTAATCGACTATTCATCCCAACTAAACTTTACAAACTCATAATCAGTAAATTTTTAAGGTTTATATTTCCCTTATTCACGTTTTTACCAAAAATATCACCTTAGCACAGAATCACTTTTCTTGGTTATATGTACCATTCATTCTATGTTTTTAAATCATTAAACTATTATAACTGTGGGATTGTCCAATGATTATTAATGATTCTAATAACTATAATATCATTCATACAACACGTCTATAATATATATCTTCAATCATGATCCACAAAGCAATCCATTCACATCAATGATTGGAATATCATAACTAATTCTCTTTTCAAATAATTAAAACTATGATTAGGGAACTGACATGGATAATTTTCACTTTCCACAAAATTAAGGCATCAAAATACATTGTGATTTATTCCCAAGGACCGTTATTTCCACAAAAAATATAAATTCCCCTTCCTTCGATACATTCTCATAGGTTCTCAATTCTACAATCATGATCTGATAAAAATTTAACATGCATTCCTCCATTGTCCTTACCCCATAAACATTTATAAAATTACATCTTCCAATTATTTGATGCATTAAAAACACACAAATTTTTATATATTTAAACAAATATCATGGTATATATTTAGTAATAATCCCATGGATTCTCCTTCTAATTCATATTTAATTTTGCAACTCAATATGAAATTAATTCCATTGTCCGTCATTATCAACATTAGGGTGAATCCTCATGGTTCTGGTGATTCTCTATAACAAAAAAACCATAGTTTCATCAACACTAATATATGTGATAGATCAAGAAAAACAATTCACTGAGTATCTGTATCATGACCCCTTGTTTATATTATTTAGATCCTTTTGTTTTATGTAGGACATCTATTGATATTTTCTTTTCAAATTCCACATACTGGTTAAAAAATAAAATGTTTATGAACCCATGAAGGTCTCCTAGGGGTGTCAAACTTACAGTATTATAAGAGAATACACATATACAAAAGAATTATAGACAATATATACATGTACAAATTTTTTTCGGGTCCTTACCCATTAAGTCACTTATGTCATAACCTTATCAAATATTTGTATCTAGTTTGTAATTTTTCTTATAAAAAACATAATCATATATATACCATGACGTAGGATGATTCCCTATACATAAGATAATTCTAAGGGTTGTCCCCACTGATTTATCATAAAAGATTCTAATGTTAAGTAAAACATGAACTCATCCCAAGTTAATCAACCAATACTTTTCATAGGTAAATATAAAATCTCATTAGATAAATATTCATTACATAACATAATGATCTATATCATAAACCTATAGTTCAAGAGAATTTTGAATAATAGAAACTTGAAAACCATATTCCAATGTGTTCTACATCATATCTCACTCAGTAATTCAATGTTTTCACCCTAATAACATATAGAATTGTAAAAATAATTCTACATGTCCTAGGGAAGGGAAACATATGAATGTGTTATCCTAGATTCTAATCGAGGGTAAAAAAGAGAGATATACATGATCACATAAGAATTACATTTGCAGTTGTGTTTGAGAACTACATATTAACATATGAAATTCTATATACATCATATAATAGATACTGAACATAAAGAATGAAATTACATTTCAGTGTTCATATGACATGGATCATAATGGAATCATTGAACTTGATATTTGAGGGAATAAATTTATAAAAATTCATATGTTTGTGGATTATTTATAAGAGTAGAAAATAATTTACATAGTAGTCAAGGCTCACTTCCATGAAAATCATAGAAAATTTCATTCACTCTTCATTCCATATTATTTTTCACGTTTCACTCGAAATACTATATTTGTGGACATATTCACTCACTGATGTTAGTTTAGACCCCATTCTATTCTTGAATATCTAACGAGATATTCATATTTACCCAATTAAATTGAGGGTTCTATAATTTAGGACCACAAATAATATAATTAAAATTATATATATGGGTGTCATAATACCATAAACGTTCATCATATAATATATAATGAATATTAAGGGAGTTTCATGATGATTTAATAATTTAATCACTTTGAAAACAATGGAAAATAAATTAGTTTTATATATAATTAACCTATGGGAAATAAAAAGGTTTTGTAGATTAATCCTTAATAATTATCAAGATATTCCATACAAATAAATTATACTTATAGAGTCACAAGATTATATCTCTAATAAATCATAAGTAACATCCTTGGATGAACTCCAAGAAAAACATTATTTTAAATGGAAATTTGACCATTTTTAGAGGAAAATGACCATTCCACATTAGAATAAAAAATTTAAAATCTAAATAATTATACATAATTAAGGGAAAAATTTTATTTAAAATTTAAATAGGTGATAATTAATGTGATATTCAAATTATAGAGTGGTCATGATGGGGTGAAATTGTATTCACTTCATTTATATAAAAATCATGATTTCATTCATATTTCTATTTAAAATTACGAAATAACATATTCATAAAATGATATGATAATTTATATAATTTTTTTAAAAATTTATAAACATGTAGAATATGAATGATAGAAAATCAGCATTGAATAATAACAATATTCATGAAATAATTTTTAGAATACATGGACATCGAATGAAACCTATTTTTTACTAAGGATAAAAATAAATTTAGATTTACTTAAAAAATCCATTAGATATCTTGAGTACATTATATGAGGAAAAATAATGGAATAAAATTTATTCCATGAACATAACCTGGGGATGAAAAAATTAAATGTATAACTGAGATATTTCTCATAAAATATCATAAAAAAACATGATCTTAACCAACCCCTATAAAAAGAGATTATAATAAAAATCCTTTAAAACATTGCTACCGTTTGAGTCATAATCCTCTTGGAATAATAAAAAAATAAAAAATAAATATAAGGAAACTAAATTTTTTAGTTATATAACTTGTCAAATTTTCATAATGCAATCCCCATAAAAGAACATAATATCATTACTTAACACAGTTAAACAAACAATTTTTAAAGATATACCCTTAACTCATGTTTGGATCACTTTTAATGTTATCTAAAAACCTATATAATAGATTTATATTTGGTTATTAATATCTAAATAAGGAATATATAAACTTTCAATATCGTATTTGATCAATTTAAATCATTGGAAATGCCATTTAATAAAATGTAATTATTAAAATATTTGTTTTTGTGTGTTAACTGGTTAATTTTTTCATTAATGTTTTGGTCCAATATTTATAGTCCTTGTATATTAATCATTTTACCATCATCTATAAAATTTTACCTATTATTGAAATATCATATATATTAATTATATATATATATATAGTCATTAATAAATGATAGAGATTGATTAATGAATCACACCATTCATAGAGATAGTAGGTCGTCCATGATGGCAGTGTGTAGGATGGTGGTGCGTCGATGAAGATGAACATTGGCTGGAAAAGGGTGGTCGGTTGAATAGTGGGGGAGTGATTATGATGAAACTTGGGGTTCAAAAATGATAGTCATCAATGATATGAGATTTCCCCAAATGTTGCTGGCGAGTGTTGTGAACAATGATGTTGGAGCAACGACTAGATGATGGGAAAAATAGTTGATTCTTCCACCGATGTAGATCCAGACCAGGATTGTGGAAACTACTGAAATATTTTCATGGATAAAATAGTGGGAATAAGGATTTGGTATTAAAAATACCATTTCTACTATGCACTATGCATTCAAGAAAAAATTCTACTTGTGCAGCCTTGCAATCTTGGGAGTTTGATATATATAGACACATATATTCTAAGAAGTTCTAATCTTGTGGTGTTTCTCTTATAAGAAATTCTGGACTTATATTTTCCATGTTTTTCTGGGCCTACAATCGATGAATGTTTCCTCTCTCAACCCTGTTAAAAAGGGGATTATTCAAAATAAAATAAAAAACAAAATACCTTTGGGACATTCAATGATCAGCACATGCATGCATGGAATCCGTTTAAGAATTTGAATAAATTGATTAAAATAATGGTAAAAAATAATTAAAATTTATAAAACAATTTTTATAAGTAAATATTAATGAAATATTTATTTATTATTATGCATTAAAGTTCAAAATCAATAAAAAATGTATTCACTTCATGGAGGTGGTAGTCCACATCTACAAATAAGAGATGTTATCATTTTCAAAAAAAAAACATGATGGTATGAAATAAGATTTGTTATTAATATTATAAAAATGTAGTTATATCACAAATATAATATATAAACATTAAAACAACAACACTAACCTTCATGTAATGTTTTTGAAGGAAAATTAATTACATAGATTCGTGGAGGTGGTATGGTGTGTGAGCGTATTTGAAATAATTTTGATTCCTATTTGATTGATCAATGTGTTAAAAATGTTTTATAGTAATAAAGATAAAATTATATTATATTTACAATATAGAATTAATTATTTCATTCATAATATTATAGATTTATGGAATTTAGAGGGGAAATAAAAGTGAAATTGGTCAGGTGATTACCTCTTCTTTATGAGGACACATATAAATCCTTCTCTAATAAAATTATAAATGGTTATTTAATATATAAATAACACTTAATTCATTTATAAATAATTTTGAAGATATTTTGGCTAGAATTAGTTGATATAAAAGGCTTAATGTGGTTTAAAGAACATGAATTATGGGTGCATTTTTATTAGAGAGGATTGGGTTTCTACTAGAATTTCAAAAAAGAAAAAACATAAAATAAAATCATTCTCAAGTCAAATGATTCCAAATAGAATGAAAATATATTAAATGATATGATGTGATAATAATCCCAAAATCCAAAAAAAATATATTTGTTTATCTGGTGTTTTAAACAATATCCATTAGTTTAACACATCTTTCATCCATTTTTTGCCTTAACTGAAATAATGAATTTTCACAGTTAAAAGGATACAATGTTAATTATAACATCAAACGTGGATCATAAATGGATAATTTGTGATATTTTAGAACTATTATCAACATACTTTTTACCAATCAATATTTTTATTTATTTTTAAATAATATAATAAAATACTAATTTTCATAAAATATCATTAATTTCATTTTGAGTTTGTAATCAAATAATATGGGTTTACAAAAAAAGAAATATAATAAACATAATTAAAAACTAACCATATATACTATATTATATTGATCAATAAACATAACTATAATTTATTAAACAAAAAATATTACTTTTAGAGTTATGTAATGAAAATTATTTATTTTTGTATTGTTTCACAAACACTGTGTTTGCGTAGCGTAGAAATTTAATATAACATTTCATCACATTAAATTAACAATAAAATAACCTTATAAATAAATAATAAATATTTAATTTTAATATTTTTTATCACATATATCCATTTTTTCTATTTGTGTAAAAAATTAAATTTTAAAGTCAAAATAGTTAAATTTTGGATATTTCATGACATAAAATAATGTAAAATTCACTATCAAGGGAAAAAAAATTTCATATAGTCTAATTTTTGAATAAATATGGTTTAATTTATCTTATTTAATAAGAAAAATAATTTATTGGGATGATTTTGAGACCTTATATGTTTGTTTTATGCCAAATTAATGCATATTACATTTATCATGGTGAAACAAATTCACTATGGTTGCTATTAAAATTAATAAAAAATAAAACATATATATATAGAAATGTTTTACCTATTGACTCCAAATAAGGAATAAATTTTTTATTATTCAATTTCTAGAATTGGATGATATTTATTTAAAATAAAAATAATAAATTCAATGTAATTTTTTAGATAAATTTAAATTTATGTATAACAATGTTATTAAATAAAATTGGGCCATAAAATTTATTACAAAAACATTATTAGACTAATAATAATATAATAAAACAACTATTAAATTTAATATGTTAAAAAGGTTATTTTGTGAATTATTTAATCAAAAATAAATTTTCAAATTATTATTTTGATTATTCATTGAAAAATCCATCATTTCCGAAATATCTAAAAATTCTAATCCAAGGTAATTTTGAATTATATCATTCAAAAATTAAGTGAATTTGATAAATTTTTTTATTGAAGTAGATATTTTAAATTATAATTTACATACATAAAGTGACGAAAAATTAAGAAAGCACACTTGTTAGAATAATACGAATTCAAAAAAATTGAGTTTTTATTTTCTAAGAATTTTTCAACAAATTTTAATTGACTTGGAATACTATATATATATAGAAAATAATGTAGTTATTCATATTAATATGAAAAATTTAAATGTCCACGTTCCATTTTAATAAAAATGTTTCTATAACACATCTAAATTTTCTTAAATCTCAGTGTTAGGTGTTAAACATTCTATCGAGTTTATTATTATTTGAAACTAAATTTATGATATTTTACAACCCATCCATTCGATGCTACCATATTTTTAACAATTTTAAATGATTATTTTTATTTGAAATCCATTATAAACTATAATAAAAATTTATATGGATAAATACATGTGGGTAATTTTCATATGATTTCAAATAATAAAATTATTTTTGAATAAACTCAATATATGAATTCAAAGACTAATTAATATAACTAATTTGACGACCCTAATATCCTTTATAAAATTTTCTTTTTCTTAATTTTTAATTAATAACCATCTTCAATAGATTAAGTCTCAAATAGTTCAAAACTGACTCCTGATTAAAATAAAAATATCGTGACCTCTTTTACAGACATGAATCATTATAAAATATCATTCTAAATATATATATGTTACACAATGTATAGTCATATAGTCCATTTTAAATATACATCAAGTGTCACAAAAAGACATTGAAATTTTCAATATCACATAATTTGACATGTAGAATTTTAATTATCTAAGTACTAATTGATTAATAAATTACACCTCAATAATTAAAATAATTAAATCAAAATATATTAATAAATATTTATGAGAACATCATATATCACTAAAATATGTGTGTTCAATCACATCCTTAGTATTTATAAATAACGGGGTAAGATTCATACATGTCACTGTTGTTGTTGGTTCGGTTGGGGAACACGTGGTGGCTGTCTCTATGACCTACAAGCCTTAGTAGGGATGATTGGGAGCATGGAGATTCCAGATGGATTGGATACCCCTGTAGTCACCCATAACTAGTTTGATATCCTTTGGAATATCAATCAACAAATAATTATTTCAAAAATATAGTGGAGGGAAATATTTTTTTTAATCTGGGTGTTTATTCACATGTCATTGGCAGAGTGGAGGTGGAATCAGGGTAGGGTTGGATGTGCACCCACACCATTAGCTACAAATATGGTCTCATGTATGAAGATTCAACTCTTGATTTTGGTACGGAACATGATGATTATTAAGGTATGTTTGAGGATGATTTTTGGGATTAACATTTAATTCTCACTTAAACATAAATATGATCTATGTGTTTGTTCTAACAAGTGTCTACAATGGTGGATCCCCTTTGGTGAGTTTTCTCATATGTGATTCTTTTGAGGTTTTCCACTTTTTCATTAAAAGTTATTTTGAAATAAAAATTTTATTATTAGACAGCATAATGAGTATTAAAATAAAATAATCTAATAGTGGCCATATAAGAAATTTTTTTAAATTTTTTAATGTTTATTATTATAAAAAATTCATCCAATGTATACCATTGAAATTTTTTTCAAAAATCATAGTAGTTTTCTGAAATAATGAAATTTTGATAACAAAACACACAAAATTCTAATTATAGAACATTTTATACTAATATAAACCCCCAATATTATGATTTGTTGGACATCATAAGAAAATATTATCTACTATAATGATGATTGATAGTGGATAAAAAATATATTTTTATTTAATGTATTATTTACCATTTCACACACATATAAAAAATGAATTACCCAAGAATAAAAAAAAGATGAATGGGAATTTTTATCATATGAAACTATTGCATACTCTCAAACACATTCGGAATTTCCTAAAAAAACATAAAAATAAATTCTAGTATTGGTGCTTCTAAATATAGAAATATCTTAAATGAATATATATATATATATATATACACACACATTAACATTTACTTGATTAATCTTATTCAAACATCTTGAATGATTTTCCACATCGTAATATTTTCATCAAATATTTCTACTCATATCATAAAAAAACAATCATTTAATGAAATGCACTAGTGATATATTATACTTCAATAATGAATATTTTGATAATGGTGAGATTATAATTCTTAGTTATTATGTTTAGTTGTTAAAATTTACATAAAAAACTATTTTAAAATATATAATATTATACTAAAATATAAATATTTTTAATTTTAAATAGCTATACCTAAAAAATATGCCATAAATATTATGAAATAAAAACATTTTTTATTCATTAGTAATAATAAATAATTTAACTCATGTATTGAGCTCTTAAATTACACACACACACACACACACACACACACATATAACAAAAATACTTCGGATATACTACGAATAAATAATGGACTATAAATTTTTTAAAAGTGATATGTTGACACTAAATATATTTTAATATTTATATAATGGTTTGAACTTAAACCTCACCATAATCTTTTTTTAATTACCTTGGTTTCCTTAAAATATTATTCTCTCAAAATAAGTTTCCCATTAAACAAATATTTTGGGCTCAAATGATATTAAATATTTTTTTTTGGATGAAAAAATATAATCACAGTAATATCACATATGATGAAATTACATTATATGAAATAAAGATGAAGGTAAATAATATGAAAATAATATTCAATATACAAAACATTTTAGTAATTTATTAAATTAAACTATAATTTATTATTTTAATGATTTCATCAATATTATTTAAATTATTTTTCCTATAATTTTATTCAAGTTATGTTATATAACATTTTACTAGGATATGTTTTCAACCACCAACCGAAGTTCTCTAATTAAAAAAAACGTCAATTTACCAAAAGATTCCATGCATACCTCCATTCAATCTAGAAGAAATTAATCAGAGGTTTTGGGCTATATCAAATATTCGGAAACAGTTCCCTCAAATATATATATTTTTAATTCTAATGTATCTTTGAAACTCATAATAACCCTTCAATAAATTGGAAATACCAAAAAAACCTAACTATGTTACCTTGTAAAATCCCAAAATCTATTATAATAAATAATATAAACTATATAATTTTTACATCATGCTTACAAATATAGATATAAATAATAAAATTGTAAAAATAAAAAGACAATATGTCCTTGATTATTGTAAAAATTATGTATAATTAATGAAATACAGTGCATTGATCATTGATAGAAATCTAAAACTATCACCCAATAAAATTAAATCTTCGTGGAACTACACATCTAATGTTTTCATTTGACCTAAAATCCAATACCTGAATCTACCATGAACCATAATGGTCCACTAAATTACTTTGAAAAAATCCTTTATACAGAGTTATGGGTGAATCCAAAAACCATGCAATACCCAAACAATAACAATTGTCTCTATGATGCATGTTTCATTGGATATCATGAATTCCACCCCATAGGTAAGAGGTTACATAATAGAACCAAGGGATTATAAAATATCATGGAGAGACGTCGATCTATTTCTATAGATAAAAACAGAGTATAAATTACTTTAGTGATACAATAAACAACAAATAAATAACTAAATAATAAATTAATATGGTAGTAGAATTCCCAAATAAAAAACATACATTATCAACTTGTCCTATTTGAAAAAAACAAAACAAACCAATACAATCCAAGGATTTAGGTAGCTACAAAAAACATGCATTATTTTAAATCCCACCCAAACAGCATCCGAAATCATCTATATTCACATCATATTCATTCTATAACATAAATTATGGATCTATTTCCCTTCTCTAGATCCCTATTCATAAAACCTATAAGTGCTCAAAAATTATAGAGTAGTGTCTACATACAAAATTTGATATGAAACCATAGACAAACCATAACAAAAGTGAAAAAGAGATACAATAATGTGATATGATATTAAAAATAATTGATATAAATAAATAAATTAAAAATGTACATAATATATGATGGGTTTATAGTGACCGACTCTACCTACATTAACATCATGTCTCATGTAACATCAGTCATCCACTTTGAACATCCCCCTAAATGGGACATGAAATAAAGTATAAAACTTTCATCTCGTTTGGACATGCAAATTATATATTGATAAATGTATAACATATCCCTATTTGGGTATAATAAAATAGACACAACTTTCACACTCAAAAACATATGAAAATAATAGCATATACATTAAAAAGTTTAATTAACAGATCAAAATAACATCACATCAAAAATGTACCATAATTTTTGAGATTCACTATAAAAGAAAATGTCATTTTGAGGTCTCACTAGGCAAAACACGCATAACCAAAAATGTTCCTAGAAGACATGGTAAATATATTCTTAATTTAAGGGATTATTATGTTATTTTTCCAATGATTCATATGAAAGGGTCACCATTTGAGTCCAAATGAACCATAGATTTCTAGAAAAATTGTAAAACATCATAAATTTGTAATCCTATTATAATTATTGATAATAAAATACACCATAATGGTGGTTTTAGGTCAAAATAATCCTCATAATATCTTATTTTCATAACAATATTGGTTTCATTGAACTAATTTTCCATAACACCCTCCATCCAATGACACCCCTCTGAGGTTGGAAGTGAAAAAAGGTATATAATGGCCCACGAGTCTCACCTACATTAGGCCATGGGTTGAAATTAGCACCAAGGTTGTACTAATGTCTAAATATTATAGAAATTACCTTTTATATAAAACAATATCGGGAGATAGAATTAATCATCCACAACAACTGAAACATGTAATATAATAGAGAATCCCAAACCATCATACATGCATGTATAAATTAGAAATGTTAAAAATTCAATAATGCCTCCATAATAAATACCCCAATGTAATGCTAAAGTAGCGACCCAACAACGGTCAAGGATCTGGGGTATTGAAGTGCCTGATGGTCCATGAAATCCTCATTGAAACAGAAAAATAGGTCAATATATGTAGGGATATCTTACATGTATACTCATTAAGAATACTAAATTCATGTATGGACATGTGATTGAAGCCTACTAATTCCCCATTGAGAAAACGATTGATCTGAACAACACCTAAGTAAGAATACTAACCAATCCAAACCATACAACGACACACTAACCAAGTAACACAAGTCAGGAAATATATTATGTTATAATGAACATAAATGATAGGGTACACCATACCACTTTTCTAGTGGTATTCCATGCTCTCCAAGCATCGTACGTTCTGGAGCTCCCGTATCATTCATATGCCACATCACATCCTGTACACAAACACATGGGCATCAAAAAACATCCCACCTACACATGCATGGTACTAATATAACAACCCACCCTCAAACATCTGGGGAACACAATACATCAAAGCACATCTCATTCTAAATACCCCTTGGAAACAAACCACCTTCCGCACAAACACATAGGCTATCATATCTCTCATAAATAAACCATTTCTACAAACAATCTCACCAGAAAACATCTGATATTTCAAAACCACCATCTAAAGAACTAAAAAAATTATGTCATCACATCCAATTATATCCCTACAATTTCTAGAAGGGAGATCAGAAAAAGATTATGTACCTAGCCATCCTCACTACTCACCAGATGTTGGAAAAAACACCCCGACAAGACAATGCGATTTTTAGGAACATGATTGTCAACATGGGGTGGTGTGTATAGAAATCACAAGAATATTACAAGTATGAAAACGTGTAATACTAAAAACAAAGTCCTTACTTATGAGTTCTTAGAAAAATCATCAACTCATAACTGTCTTGCATTTTCTTCTACCTCTAAATGCACAACACCAAACATCATGCCTCAAACCATGTGTCACATTTTCCAACCAATTCATTAAACCAATTCTATTCCATTCACAAAACAAACCAATTGATTAAAAATTTTAGGTAATTTTTTTCTTTATTCTATCACTATAAAGGTAGCTATGAGGCCTGAAGCACATCAAGAGATATAGTAAGATTCATTAATGAGTTAAAGAGCAAAAAAATGACGCACTTCGCATTAATGAAACATCATACCATGACCTATTAAAATGGGTTGAAGATTTCTAAATGATCTCAGTAAAAAGGCCATTGGAAATTACTAAAACAAATAGTACAATCCTTTTTCTAACATATCCACCCAGTTAAACATATTAAAACAACGAACCCCCAACTCACAACCAAATTCATGAACACATTACAACACAACCAGTTTCATATCCCTAGTTCATAATCACACCAAACCTATCACAACCCAACAGTAAAAAAACAATTCTAATAATTCCCCACACAAACTAACTAAAATTATTAAAAACATAACATTACCACACATACTAATGATTTGTTTTTTCAGATTTAATTAGAAATCCATTATTTAATTCAACTTATTAATTTTGGTTTATCACATAAATTGTATGATCCTATGAAATCCATTCATATTCAGAATATACATGGTTTCCAAACACATATAAGAAACCCAAAATATCCAAACAACAAGTATTCCCAAAACCATCTAGTGTTCCCACAAGGACCCACAATTGGAAATTAGTCGACCAATCCAACCCACTGCATTGAGGAAAATCTGGTGTTCGAGGTGTAATGGGAGTTCGATGTGATATTTTTTTTCAAATTTTATAAAAAATATGATTGTACATGATTTTCAATGGTGCCTAATCTCAAATGTGACTCACACTAGTGGTGCCTCGTAGGTGGGGTCGCACCTTGGTGGTGCCTCACTTGAGATACTTCACAGATTATAGCACACTTTGAAAGTCTCTAACCCTCGCAATGGATCACAAAAAATGTCTCACCCAGGTGGTCTCTTAACCAGTGATGCCTAATCTAGATTGTCCCAATTCCCAGTGGTAGGTCCCCCATGTAGTTTCTCATCCAGTGGTGCCTCTTCTAGCAGTGTGTCACCCTAGTGGTCACTCGACAGGCTCTGCCACCTCTAATAGTTCCATCTTCCTAGAAGTAAGTCTTCTTAGTGTTATATCTTATGATAGTTCCTCGTTTGGCGGTGTCTCTCATATTGGTGAATCACTGTCAATGGCATTTTGTTCATCCTAATGGTTCCTCCCAACCAACTGAGCCTTTTTTACAATAGTTTTCCATTACATCTACTAGTGTTTTGTTTTCATATTTTTACTACTTTTATGAATGTAATTGGTCTTAATGACTAAATTAATATATTTTGTCTTTATTTAAAATTGGATTAATTAAATATTTATTTACCTTAGGTTCTACAGGAATTGAAATGGTCAAACCATGTGGTCTTGGTCAGATCCATATATAATGGAAATATTAAACTGTATCTAATTCCTATTGAACCAGATCTGATCATGCTATAGTTGAGATACATTAATCTTTATCCATCCCTTTTCCTTCCACTTAAAACCATACATCCTCAAATCCTTCTTCCTGGGAGAGTTTTCATGATTTTTTTTTCATGATTCTATGGAGATTCACCTACGATGCATGTGCCTCTTTTTCATGATATTGAATTGACTGTCGTTCTTATTATAGGTAGAATTTCCATCAACATTCTAAATTATGAATCATGAAGTATGATAATATGTTTTTCCCACATGAAAATATTTTATTTTTTATTAATAAATAAAATCTAATTAGTTTAATAATCAATAAACATGGTATGAGGGAAATTAATACATGATCTTTCTATATGTTTGATTTCAATAATTCTATTGATTTGTATGGGCTAACTAAACATTCAAAATCATGTCTGTTGTGGGTCCTTATTTTCACAGTAGATAGTTTATGGAATCCATGTTGTTTAGATATTTTTTTGAATGATTTTATATAAAAATAGGTTAACCGTGTATAATCATCTAATAAATTTTATCCCCATGATAATAAATTTTTTCTGACAACATCTAAATTAATAATTGAAATTAAATAATGGATGTATTATTAAATCTGAAATTTTATTTTCTTTGTTTTGTGAGGTGATGTGATTTTTGGAATTGTTCTGTTTATTGGGTATGATGGAATTAGATGATATGTGGTAGTATAGTCGGGTTATTAAAGGTGTGGTGTGATTATTCAACAGGGCTACAAATCTGGTTGGGATTTAATGTGTTTCTTGATTTGGCTGTGAGTTGGGGGGTTGGTTCTATTAATATGATGAATTGGGAAGTTTATTTTGAAAAAGGATAGTAATTTTTTGGGTGGGTACATTCCATGATACTTTTCATTGATAACATATAGAAATATTCACATCATTTTGATAGTTCATGGTATGAAGTGTCATTAATGTGAAGCATGTTAATTTATGATTGATCTTAACTTTAGGAATGACTATTACTATGTCTCTTGGTGTGTGTCATGGCTAATAGCTGATTGGGTAGTGAAAAAATGAATAATTACATTTTTAATAAATTTTGGAACGGTTAGGGTTGGTTTGGATAATGGAATTTAAATTTTGTAAAGAATTGGTTAGAAAATGTGAAATTTGTTATGTGGCTTCATAGGTGGTGTTTTGTATTTATAAGTAGCAACAATAGTGAAAGTTTTGTGAGTTTATTGATTGATTAAGATCCCATAGGTTTAGATTTCTTTTTTGGTATTACACATGTATATACTTTTATTTTAGTTGGAATTTCTATACACACCCCACAAATGTTTGTCGTTATGTGTTGAGAACCTGCATCATCACACGGGGGTGTTTTTACTAATATCTGATGAGGAGTACAAATTACTGGGTACCTTATATTATTCTTCTCCATCTTCACAGAGATGTATGTATGGTATAGGATGCGATGGTTGGAGGACTGTTATATCATTATATTGTGGTTGTGATATCCTATATATTTGCGAGCGAGGTATTTTTTGTGGTTCAAGAGTCTTCAGGAAAGATGTGATTGCCCAGGTGTTTGGGAGAATGGTGGTTTGTTTCCCAGGAGTCTTCGGGATGAGAGATGAAGTGATCTGTTTTAAGGCCTAGGTTTGTGAGATTGAGATGTATTTCAGGGTCTTGGTGTGTGTATTTTAGGGATATGTTGTGATTCCAAGGTGTTTTCGGGCATTATGTGATGTTGTATATGGATGTGATGTGAGTGTCATAGCATACGGAATTGAGAGAGACTGAAAAACTACTGGGATTGTGGTTTAGTGTACCCTATCATCAATGTGATGTATATCATACTATATTAATTGTCTTGAATTAAAAGGTGAGTGTTCCTTTGGGTTTTTGGGTTTGATTAGTATACATACTTAGGTTCTGTTTGGATATACCATTTTCTTATAGGGGCATTAGTATTTTTATTTCACGTTCACAAGTGACTTTAGTTTTCATACATAGTATACAAGTATTCTCACCCCATGTATATAAAACCATTATTAAGTATACAAAATGATTTTATGTATTTTTCTAGACATTAATATCCCAAATCCTTGATAGTGGATGAGTCTCTACATTAGATTTACTTTTGGGTGTTTACATGAGAGGCTATATTTTATATTTATCAATTCTATTTATACGTTCCCAAGGGATGGTTTAGGATTCTGTTTTACATTATTTATTGGAGTTATTGTGGTTGAATAATTCTATTTTATAATGTTTTTTCTTATAATGGGTAATGCCTCCCATATTCTGTGATCAGAACACTTTTGTTTTTAAGGGCCAGCCCATGGCGTACTGGAGGTGGGATTCTAGGGTTATTTCTCATTTTATTTATTTCCAGCCTACAAGGTGTATCATTGGATGGAGGGGGTCATGACATGAAAATTAAATGTCCTTGAATATGGGTTTTGATTAAATAACCCATACATTAATCCCTTATTTGATCAAAAAAACTTTATTTCAATCATGTCTTTAGAATCTAATTAGATTTAAAAAAGGGAAAAGTTTCAATTCGATCTTAATTTCAACGGAACTCATAAAATTAAAATTTCATGATTGATCCATTGTTCAAGAATCAAACACAGGATTTATAAAGAATGTGGAAGGCCAAAGATCACTAGGATAAGGATTCCAGGTTGATTTATGATTAATAATTCTTAATGAATGAAAAATTAGTAAGTAAATGTCAGGATACATACATGATACTTATAAACTCAACATCATCACTAAGATCTGATGAATGCCAACAACCATTTGGTTGATGATGGGATGATTTTGTTCTACCAAGGATCCAAACCAATGATTTCTTTATATTGTTCATAATCACTTCTATGCAAATAGCTCAAGGACCAACCAATGGATTACAAACAGTTGTCCAATGGGACTATTATAGCTAAAAAATTAACATAGACTCCCCCATCCTAGTTCAAACCTCTCAAATTCATCAACCCCACCATTAAACACTTAAAAACGATTTGATTACTTTATTCATGTTTAAAGAACTTGTACCTTTAATAGAAGAGTCACAATTCTCCCCCTCTTACAACTTATCATTCTCTTGATGTCTCCCAATTGGATTACTCCAATGTCTATGGAAACTATATGCTAATGAATATTTATAACTCACACATAACATATCAAAAATAATCATTCTATGATATTACCTAAATAAGAAGAATGGTATTTCATTACGACACATTGGTTCTTCAGTTTACTATCCAAACATTCCCTTCCATAAAAGTGGTATCTTTATCATAAAAGAAATGCACATAGTAACGCTCATGTTCATGATCAGATTCATACTTTTGATGATGATAAACGAAACATATTTTTGATACCAAGATACTATGGGGGTAGTCAAATCGAAATTCTTCCATCCTAATGTGTTAAACAGTCCCAATCATTAAATCATACAATGATTCTGACATTCCAATTATAATAAAATGTAAATTACCTATCTTGAGGGGACACATATAAAAATATATATCACCCATAGATAAATCTATGTGTTTTCTCACTCATCCATCACAAAACCACATCGTATTCTAGTCAATAACCAACTATTTTTGAATCAATTTCACTAGCTCTAATGTCACATATACCACACTTTGACCAACAATTGAGGATTCACATACCTCTTACAAATACAGTAGTGAGCAACATGGTCAACTACTTCCATAAAAATAAAGGATATGAATATATTATTGTAGGATACTTCTATAAATATATGTTGTAATTACAAGATCCTCCAAAATATTGAATACAATCGTGAAAAACATTCAGTAAATTCCATATCATTCTATCTAAATTTCCATCAGTATAAGGGTCAATTTCTATATAAATTCAAATGATATTCCATTAACATTAAATGAATTTCCTAAAACATGATGTAAACATGGAATCACTCTTAAATACCAATATTTAAGGAACCACATGATGTTTCAAGATCTCTATAACATTTATATTTATTTAATCAGTAATTGAGATTTTCTCTTATCTTGACATGAAGTGATAATCATTATTCAAGTTATCAACTACCACAAATATAGTGTATCAACCCCTCAGGGTCCTGGTATTCCAATTGATAATGTCAATAGTAACCAAATATCACATTCTTATAAGAACATGATGTTATTGGATTAATCATTTATGTCTCTGATACCTGGCCAAAATGATCCAACATGTCAAAAAATGGGACACAAAACCTAAAATATCAATGTTCATATCAATACATGGGAAATTTTTGTAGATATTTTTATACATCATGGTTGACCATGAGGGATCTAACCACTGTGAATCATGGGAGGTACCCACCAACTCCCCTCACATGGAAGATGGAAGATCAATGTTCCATGAATCATAATCACTCTATGTAGTTCTAAATTCTGACATTAAATATACCCATTATGTTACATCCAATCACACATCATCACAGACTCTAAATCATGAATTTGACTAGGCTTAACTTCAAACACCAGGGAGGATGTGATGTTAAAGGGTTTACAAATCTTCTCCCCTCAATCCTTTGGTTTGGAATCCTACTAGACAACTAACATTGAAATGTGAATAAAATATTGATATGATGTTTTCCACCTACTTATTGTTCCCTCTTAGTCAGTACATATGCATCTACATTTTTGTTTCAAAGTGCACAATCCATAATGAAGTTGAACTTATTATAGTAAAATACACAATGCCTTTGATGATGATTCTCTTCCAGTTATGAAATGATATACTGTAGACTCTTTTTGTATGTATAAATGAAAAATATCTCACTAATGAAGTCATTAAAATCACAACTAATGCATGACTGATAGATTCCACATATAATTTATGAATATGGAAGTTATTCTCATGGGGTCATAGTTTATGAAACCTATTCAAAAATATATTTTCCCTCAATTAGAAAAACTCCTAGGATAATTGTTTATGGATCTTAATAAAACTCAAATCGATTTGAAGTCATAGGAATATTTAGGATATGTGATAATGTGTACCTCCTCTTTAAATATATATATATGAATAATTCATCACACTACTATTTCCACTCATATATTCCCCCTCTTAGTTGGCATGGTCATCAAGACTACTAGGTGTGAGAAGTTCTAAATAAACATCCTATAGTGACAATACAACTAGATAAATCACTGAATATCAAACACAATGCTTATATTTTACCACACAATTACAACATGAAAATTCATTAAATGATTTAGTATTCCTGATTGAGAACCACATTCTAGTTTAATCACAACTCATGTATCTAGGAGTTAAACTTATAGTACTTTCTGTAATGATTTAGTGATCTATCATGATAAATATGATATGAAGGTGTCTCACATGTGATTGAAAAACAATCAATATATTAGGATACCATTAATGATCACAATGATGATGGATTCCTTGTATGGATGAAATGACATTTTCATTATGGCCATAGACACTACCTAATAATTATTTATCCCACAATATATATTTTTATAATCATACTACTCTCTCCTTTCTCATAACTACCATATTTTTTAAGTATTCCCTTTTGAAATGAAAATGGTCGTAGCTAGAACAAAAGTCTATCATTAACAATTAGTAGGCTACATTGAATTGACCATAATGTTTTTAAATTGATATAAATAGGAAACCATTATCTAAAGTTATATTATTCAACATCCTGTAGTCTACAAAAAACCAAATAATACTACTTCCTTCTAAGAGAACAACATTAGATAACCCCAAGTGGAAGATATCAATATGTGTAATCATTCAGACTGGTCATCATTCTTTTAAACCTTTATATCATTCAACATAAAGAGTTTCATGTGATATAGTGTAATCAATATGGTTCTTGCAACAAGAAATAGATCTATCTCAAATTCAACTATATTATGTGAAGGTTACACCATGATATAATCTATAAATAATTCATAGTATAGTTCTATATTTAGAATAAAAAATGATTCATTTAGTAGCTAATCAATATCAGGGATCATTCCAACAACATTAGTTTAATATAATTCTATCAAAAAAATGTTATATACCTACTCTAGCTAACTCGTTATTCACTTCATCGAGAAACATAAAATTTTACCCAATAGTAAATGAAATTTTTATTCATCAATGATAAAAATCAATGTGTTCATAGAGACTATTCATCAGGTCTATGGAAAAGAATTAATTGAAACCTATGATCTCTCTAATTATGAAACATCAAACAGGTGAAATGTTGGAAACCACCATCTGGTAGTCTGAACAGATATTAATAATTTCAATGCTATTTCTAAGGGGTATATTTATATATATATATATATATAATATTATAATATAATTTAACATGTAAATCCATCCAAACAACTACATTAACCAATATATACACATAATATACTCCATTGTCAATTATAGAAATAGATAGTGGTAATGGATGCACAACCTTAACATGCATCATGCAATGTCCATAACCACCATCTTATTAAGACTGTTCAACTATATTGTCCCTTCTATAAAAAAATCCATGATTATAAAGATTTTCATGCATCACATGATTTACTAAACATTAAATGCTCTATACTTTCTACAAAGATCTAGAATCTATCAATCAGATTGTGTACTATAATATTTATCCTAAATTTACTTTCGATGACCATAAATATCACACATGTGTAAATTATGAGGGAATATGTAAAAACATTGACGTTTTATCAATTCGTCATATATTTTCAGCACATATGATAGTTTTACCCCCTAATGGGAGTCAATAAACCTCATTTCTTCTATAATACCATTTTACAATAATCCCACATGAACCATCTAGTTTGAGTTAGCTTTTACACATGACCTCATGTGTGCCTCCCTATATAAGGGAGGTTTCCAACTAGCGGAGAGGGCCCACAATACATCATAGGGATATTATTCCGTTTTTCCTAGGTATACATCCGAGTATAATGTTTTGAATAAATATAATGCTCAATAAATGAAAAATTAATAAATAAAATTTCACTCTCCAAGGTAAAAAAATTCTCATATAAAATCCTTATATTATGAACCTATAATGTTAGTTATATAAAAAATAACTAAAAATGGTTCAATGGAAGAGGTATCCAATAAATAATATAAAAAATTGAAATTGAACTTCAACTCCATCTATAATTGTTGAAAATTTTGAAATTTTTTTGAGTGTGTTGGTGAGTGAGGATAATAGAACACTAAAAAAATATGTGTTTCCATGGGGGATTGTCATTTTTAAAATAAGTGAAACAGGTGGGAAATATCTTATTTTGTACTCAGAAATAATTCCATGTATTAAAATATAATAGTGGACATAGATGACTATGTTTATGGCTCTCAGATGTCAACTTAAAAATGGTATTAGATCTAAAAAATTTGAATAACTACATAAGAACTTCCTCATATTTCGAAATGAGTTCCAAAACTAGAGTGTTGTTATTTAAGGGGGTGAGTAGAACACCACAAAAAATGTGAAAAATAAATAAAAAAACATGAGAAACTATATAAAAAAGGTAGCATTTATTTTTAATATGCTATGAGATTTAAAGTCCATAGATAAAAAAGGCTTGTCTTGGAAGACTGTCGGGATAGGTGACCTCAAGGGATGTTTTACAGGGTCTGTGTGAGTGAGGGAAAAATAATGTTTAATGAACAAAAATTATCCTTTGGGGATATTCATTAGCCTAATAAGAGATCTTAGTGGGTAATATACATTTTCTTAGTGGGGTGGAAAACATGGAATTAAAGGTGAACCATGGAGAAAGATGACCCTGTTCATGTCTTTGGGAGGTTGTTTTGCGACATATCTAGTAGAATTAATTCACACACATATACCCCATGTGTTCCATTAACTAATTTGATTCAATTAATACTATATAAATAGTTTTAGTCAACACACATAAAATATATATCCCATCCATGTTGATGCAATACTATTATACATGTATAGAATTAATTTGTATAAAATAAAATAAATTCAATGATAAGTTTTTGTGATCCAATCATATTATTCTTATATACATATATTTATTAGTATTATAGGAATACTAATTATTACTCAAATTAAATCACAACACAAAACCTAATGGTTTATTGTACTTAGTGATTAGATACTTAACAAACTTTCTTTAAAATATTCAAAATATTACATAAATAGTATTCTCTGATGACATCAAAAAAAATATCATATAATTATTATTATTTATAAAAAAGGGAATAAAACATTATAAATTGTAATAATATACTCCTAGAATGTGTACACATGATAGAAAATAAGGTTAAATCATATTTGAGTATAAGATAAACATGTGGTCATGAGAACATAATTAATATTCATCAATATAAAATAATATAATTATATACAATTAATATTTGATCATAAATCACTAGTCATGGTATGAGGATATAGAGGTAATATAATACCAAAACATATTGTTTTCAAACATGAGTCAATAATCATGATCCATGAATACATTAAATAGGCACAATAATGAAGAATTTATGTAAGCCGGGAAAATCATCCTTAAGTTTGAGGATCACATTCATTCCGATATAATTCAAGTAGAAAAAGTCCTTAGTTTTCTTTGTTTTTCTCCCCAGTATATATCATGTTATCTCAGAAGATATAGGATTCAACCCAATGCATTAGAGGGATATATAATTTAGGCTCTAAATTTTACATAGTTGATATAAAGCCTAGGTATATTTAGTTCACTCTTAGTTCACCATTATTTCATTGGGAAATTGAGTACCCAATTATATATAGGGGTAAAATGGAAACATGCATAACATAATGATAAAATATAAAAAAATTGATCATGGGCATGAAAATAGAAGAAATTTAATTATATAATTATTATCATGTGATAATAATGGGTTTCCTCAGATCTTCCTTTTGATATTTCCATAATCCATGTATAAAATGATTGTGGATAATTACACTAGAGTAAATACCAATGTAATATATTTTTTCTAATATAATGAAAACATAGATTTTAATTCCATTAAATGAAACTAGATAATATATCATAAAATGTTATTCATGTCAGAAACGTTTTATAAAATGCTTTCAAACAATTTTAAACATGGTCAAATTTTGCAGAAATAGACCATATAGAAAAAACAAAAATAATTTTTCTTTTGTAAAGAAATTAAATTCCATTTAATATGATCTTAATCAATCATTAAATGAAAAATAATAATATTAATTAAAAGGTATTGTGAATATGTATGTGGGTTAGAAATATTATAGAATGAAGAGAATAAATATGGTTAATATGTCGTAAAAGAATAACATTAGGTTAATTATAATGAAACATTAAGCGAATTGTTGAGAGGAAATGTAAAACCCATGATAATAGAGGAAAATTGAAATTTTTTTTGAGGAATATTAAAAAAAATCACTAGTTACATAATATTTAAATAAAATTCTTCATAATACTAGAGAAAATTGAAATCCCAAGTACATATAAGAAGTTATTTTTTTTTTGAGAATGTACATCACAAATGAATCTATATATATCCATTATTTATACTATTAATTCTAACTAATAGTATATACATAAATAAAAAACAATATAATGAAAACCCAATCCACACTTATCCTATGATCGTCACCATTGGCAATACATATCATTTTCTCCCAATCACATATCCACACGTCAAATACCTGATTGAAATTACCATAGGTTCATTAATAATCATGTTGTTTTAGAAAATTTCTCATATATTATTAAATTATTACAATGGGAATTATTTTCAATCGATAAAAAATAATTTGATAAAAATTAAATATATAAATTAATATTAATACCCATAGACCCACATAAATGTCTCGATAAGTCTCTCAAATGTTTCAAAAATGCAACATGGATGATATAATGTTTCATAAATTAAAAATATGGACATGGATTACTCTATAATGAATATGAATCTCCATATATCATCATTTCTATCACAGTCCATCTAGTTTAGTAGTTGACTATTAAGATTACAAAAATGAACATACCTATAAAAAATCAAGGACAAATAACTAAAACTCAATAAATATATTTTTATAAAACTAGTTTCAGAATCATTTTGTCAAGGAACATATTTTGTATGTAAAGTGAATATTTTTAAGTCAAAACCCTGAATACCATTGAGATAAATTTTAAAAAATTATAATCCATTAATAATATGAATTATAAAATCTATTAGATAAAAATGGACCTCTTAAGAATTTTATAAAACACTTAGTGGGTATGTAATAAATATTTAGAACTATAAAAAATGAAACTAATATGAAATACCTTTATGTGAAACTCAAAAATCAATGTAACATGGAATAATAATTTAATTATAATCAAATATTTATTATATATTCTCTAATATGAAAAATATGGTAATTAGAAATACCATTCATATAATGTATATCAAATAAATGAATGTAGAAAATGTCACATAACAAAAAGTAGAAAAGGTCATATCACCATTGTGAAATAATAGAGATTCTATGTAAGAAGTGTTATCCCCCCTCCCCCCTTCTAAAAAAATTAGGAAATATGAATTATTATTAATATGGGTGACCCAAAGATTCATGAAATCCCTGGTCAAGATAAAATCATATAGTAGAGAAGAGGAGGAAAGGATAAGAGAGAAATAAGCGGACATTAATATCTAACATTGAGTCTACACAATGTTTTGATGGATTAGCCTTAATTTGTTTAGTATTAGAGAGAAAATAAATTATTCCAACCATTATTTTTCAAAAAATAACAGAGAGAGTGGGAGAAGACTGGGGACCTATTATTCCTATATGTTCACATTATGATAATAAATTTTTAAATATAATATTAATTATTATTAATATTATCTTTATATATATCCTAAAATTCATTTAAAATTTTAACTTATTCCTAAAACGATAACACATATAAAAAACAATACACTAATGATCATAACAAAAATATAATATTTATTTAAATAAAATAATATTATTAATATTAAATTGAATTGGTATAATCCATCATATAAGAAAATCAATGAATACACATTTAATTTTTTGAAATATAATGTTAAAACATAAAATCACAGGAAAATTTTTTTTATTCATAATAGGCACAAAGTAACAAGATTATACATAATAAAAAAGTGATTCTAATGATTCTGTAGAAGTTGTGTCATTAGAATAATTTTTTCCGAGTAAATAGATAGGCATTATCTATAAGTTTTAACAATTAACCAATACTTTATCTGACTAGGAAAACACTCATTATCTCGTTGTCATGAAATGAATATTTGACATGTGTATTTTTTCACTAACATTCTCAGACCATACACCCATAAAAATATGAAAATTTCAAATATATCTATTTTTGGATTATAAATTTTTATTCTAATGAAAATTTATTAAATCATAAAAAAAAGAGAGTTTTACAATATAATATGATCAACTCAAGATCAATATCACAATATTTTACTAACTGCTAATGAAAATATTACCTGATCAAGCCCACAAATTAGGAAAAACTAGCCCTAACATTGAAGGCAATCATTTTTACCTATATAGTAATCAAAAAAATTCAAATTAATCCCTCCCATAGATTAATATATACATTTATAAAAAAAATATTTGAAATCCCATTTTTTTCTCAAGCTAAATAATTTCGCTCAACACAAAGAAGTTAGTGATATTACAAGTTATAGAATCCATATAAAATTTGATGGGTTTCCGCTTAAGGAAACTTTAACACCCACTGATCACGAATCATTATTCCATTTGGGAAATAATATTGTGTAACCAAAAATTTAGATATAAATAATTTGTTAATCATTTTAATATTTCATAACAAACCACAGAAGCTTAGTTAGAAAAAAAAATTCAAATTTAATATTTTCTCATCCTTTTTCTAAAATTTGAATCAAACATTTATATAACAATTTCATTAAATGGTTTCTAATGAAATAGTTGATATAATGAATCACCAATACCAAAATAATTGAAATGAACTTTGTTAATATTGTTGTAAATCCCTTCATTTCAATATCATATTTTCTTATAAAATAACCTTTTAAAAAATTAATTGGTAACCCTACCTTTGGTCAACATATTGGTAATGATTCTAAGATGCATGATACCAATCAAGGATCTCTGATGAGACTCAGGAGATCCTTGTCCAGGCTACTTCAGATGAGGGGGTTGATTCTCCTTGCAAACACAAAGAGCAAGAAGATAGCTCTGATTCTGACAGCACAGATGATGAAAGACATTTAGAAAGGCTATAAGCGCTTTCTTATAGAAGAGGAAGGTCAAGAGGTTAGGATCAGGGTCATGGAAGGGAAGAATGGAATGCAATTAAAGAGTAATAATGGAATCTAACAGTTAGATTAATTAAAAAGATAGGTAGATTGTTTTATTCCTTGGGATTTTCCATGTTTCCTGTTTTCTTTTTGTGTACTCTCTTTTGGTTTCTTTTAATTTAAGAGGTACTGCCTCCACCATTAAAAAAATTAATTGGTAATATATTTTAACGGTTAAACTATTAAAATTCATATAACCATTTATAACATTATATAAATCATCCATTACCATACTTAATGAGATAATCTAACTTGCATTTAACTATTGAACCCCAAAAAATCATTTATCCTAACTGTATAATCCTTTAGTACATATTAATTGGACAATTCACTATACCATTTTGTTATGCTATAAAATATCACATATTTAGGATTATTTTAACAATAATCACCATCTAACATAATATAAATGACAATAAATCCATCAATTGGAAAAATTAACAATAATGAAAATGAGTAATGGGGATCTATCTCATATGATATTTCATTATTTATCTTTTTTAATAATAGGAACAATAAAAAAAATTATTATATAAAATTTAATATAAGATCTTATGTCAAAAAATAATGGTCAAAATTATATATATGGTATAAAATCCAAATTCATGTAGTATGTTACCTATATAACAACCTCAATCTATCAAGTGTATCCAATTCAAACTAGTATCTAAATTATTCTAATGTGAAAAATTATCACAGTATAACACCCATTAAATCACTTATTTATCATATTTTCATTAAAAAAATAATGGAGAACATATTGGGTGACTTGATAAAAACATAATGATGGGAAATTACATGTTTTCATCATTCTCGTGTATCTTCTAGAAACCAGAAATGAAACATTCATCATTACTGATGGATTTCACAATGATATATTTCATTTGAACGTCAAATCCAATACTAATATCATTAGAATTGGTTGAGAATGATGATAAATAAAATTTAATGAAGTGATGAGAGACCATTGATCCTTGAAATGTAGAGAATCAAGAATAAACCACTCAAGATTGATAGATATCCTTTCAATCAAGGATAGGAATAATGATGAATCCATTACAATTACTATGAACTATGTTACCTGAAGACTCCAAGGGTGTTCGCAAATAGTAACTACCACTATTGTTGATTGAATTTTCCTTAAATAAATAATAAATATTTAATAAGTTATTCCTCATTAAATGTAAAGAGAAAATTAATGAATAATTATTTCATTGTGGTAAGTCATTTCAATAAAAAGTAATGTTTAGGTCCCCAATGGGATGATGTTGTATTTATTGATAGTTATAATTTTTTCACGGTGATTATCTATGTAATTATCCAAGAAAATGTAATGCGATAATCCATCCAAAAATTTTGATAAAATTTTTCCCATATAATTGGATAAAAAATAAATGAGTCATCCCAAGATTAGTGAAAACAATGTATATAAAATTATTTTCTTGTTGGTTGGAGAACTATATAAAATAGTTATAAATATATTGAATAGGTGATAAAAGATATGGAATATTTATAATACTAATGGAAAACCTATAAATGTTCTTGTTATAAATTATTAAATGTGTTAGAAGTATGAGAGTGATTATATCCATTTTACAGTAACCATAAAAAATATATTTTTCATGATTGATGTGGAATTCAGATAAATTAAATATTTAGAGAATGTTTTGAGTATTGTAGAGATTCTATGAAGCAATTCAATGTGGCTTATAATTTTTTTTATATTAAGAATTTTAAATAAGGATAGAGTTTAACTAGTTTTGGGATTCCTATAGATTATTCCCCAACACTATTTATGAGAAATTCCAAACATTTGCAAGAATAATAGAGTTTTTTAGAGGAAAAAAATGAAACTAATTGTGATGGATAAACACCATTTCTAATATTGTTAAGTATGAATCACAATATATATGGTGAAATCATGTCATTAATAAACACAATATATTATATCATATTGTTAGTAATAATTTTTGGTTTTGTTTAAAAATCATTCCATACAATCTATATACATAATTTTGATTTATAATAATGATTTTCATTGGAATAAGTCTATATAAATATTAATTCCACAAATTCATAATGACTGAATTTCAATTGGATCACTAAACTGTATAATGGATTTCCAAAATCTATGGATTGTGTACTTCTTATTATTTAATGATATAAAATTTTCAATTTATGTGATATTTAATGATTCTAATTTTTTAGATATTGAAATCTATGGCTGAGGTGTATATACACAATTTTTTTGAATTGAAAATTTTAGATTCATTATTTAGTGTAGGGTTCTGATTCTTTTTCGAACATCATAAATTAATTCTATGGTATGTGACACCTAAAAATCTTTTTGATCATGGAATGAAGTACATGTGGTAAAATGTGGTTTGATTGTGCTAGATAGGGTGGATGAGGTTGTTCACATGACTACAATATCAATTGACATGTCGGTGGGCTATATAGAAGATAGGAATCACTACTAGGGGCACTACCTGATGAATCACCATTTATGGATATCTGGTGACCTTAGGTGAAATTTAATGAGGTTAGGAACCTTTATTCCACTTGAGGATACCACCATTTACTCCCATGTTGCATGTTTTATCCATGGTGACTTTTAGTTCCCCTCTAGTAGATCACCATCCCACTTTCATCTTCCTTGGTTGGTCTCATACATTCGGTGTCTGATTTGAGTTACGAAAAATGTGTTGACGGGGTTAAGGTTTTATTACACTTTAATTACCTATCTTTTTGTTTTCTTCCACTATTATGTTCTGTTCTATGTGGTATAACCAATATTCCTTATTTGTATGGAATTTGAATTGTTTTTTATTTTATTACGATTTTGGATGAACATTTGTATTATACATTATGAGTGGATTTTTCTAGGAAAGTATAGATTATCCATTCAATTTATCTCACAGTAATAAATGTTTTATGGTAGTATTATTGGTGTTGTCAATATGCGATATCATTCATTTCCTTTACTTTTTTTTAAATTACTCTCACTCATGTAAAAATCACTATTTCTTTTTTCCAAAACTAATAAAAAAATTGAATTGGTTGTGAAATGATGTTAACGGGTTATTCGTGAAAGGGGATGGAAAATATGTGAATCAATTTTATATCATAAAAGTGGGATATTTTTTAGGGACTGTTATGATTGAGCTAGTTTGAATGGGATCTTGAATTAAATAGATGGTTGTGAACTAGTATTTCACAACCACCGATGTTTGAAATTGCATGGCCTAAATGGTTGATCGTTTAGTGGGACACGTGATTGTTGTTGAGGGAGTAGTATAAAACAGATCCTTCCAATCATATATTCTTCTCTAGAGATCCACCTTCTTTGATGACAACACTACCTCCCTATGGGCCGTCCAATCCACTTATGGGGGATATTTGATCATGATGTTACCTCTTTCATGGTGGCCTATACAATCTCTGGCTACCCCTAGCATATCTGTATGGGAAATAATCATTAAAATTGACCTCACCCTTAACAAGAATAACATCAACCCACTCATGCCTTACTAGATCCTACGTATAAGCCATCAACTAAAGATCAACATATATAATCCTATGCATGGGGGGTCTCCTATAATGAGACCTTGATAACTGAATCTTGTAAGCTACTAAAAGAACCCTCAACCACCCGACCTATGACATTTTAATGGTCCACAAGGTTTTGGTTGTGGGAGTATCATGAGACAACTCCATCCTATAATATCCTATCCCTTCATTGCCCCTAATGCTCTTAAGATAGAACTACCTCCATAGGGGTCATAATTGTCAGGCACGGGGTGATCATTAATTAGGATGTTACCAATTTCATAGTTGTCTATCCACTAGATAAAAACCCTCCTCAGCACATCAATTTGGGAAATATAAATACATGTGACCTCTCCCATAAGAAGAATAACATAACCCATCTATTATTTCAATATATCCTTTGAATAAACCCTTCAATTCAAATCAAATTATATAAGTATGTGCTTAGGGAGGTCTTTTATGGTGATTCCCTAATAAATAAATAATGGTAGCTACTATAGATGACTCATTTTTATTTTGAAAATTACTATCTATGTCCACTTTATGTCCCAATAAGTCTCTCTATCTTACACAATCATGCTTTAACAGTTCATCATATATAAAAATTTATTTCGAAACTACACTATAATTGATATATCTATGATTTTACCTATAAATATTCCATTCCCATAAGAATACATGCCACACAATATCATGGGTGTAAATAATAAGGTCAATAATCCTATTAACATACTAAAATACTAACATATGTCCCAATTTCATATAGATAAACTCTTAAATTCACACAGATTCATGTGATTGTCAAATCACAGAACAAAACCTTGATGTATAAACATGAGAGTGACATCTCATCAAGATTATATATGAAAAGACCCCACCTTTTCATATATTATACTTGGGGAATAATTTCTAAAAGTGTAATCATAACACCAATGAGGGTCCGAACAGGGTTGAATACTCGAACCATTACTTAAATCCAATCCTCTACTTCATGGGGGTCTATATCATTATAAAAACATAGTAGTCTATATCAATGGAATATATATTACATTCCAGGCCAATATGTATTATCCCCTTAAAATATATAGATATCGACTATCCCACATAAAGATTATCCATCACCTGGACCACTGTGGGAAAAAACTCCTGTGTATATCCCGAAACTAAGGCCCTGTCACTAAACTATCCATTTTTATAATCCAATATCAATATCAAAGTTGACTTCCAGTGTTGCGGATTCTATAATGTTTTCAATACATATCGTGGTAAGATGAATATATGTGAGGGGATGAATGAGGAAGTATATAAAATTTAAAAGACCCAATTGTATGTGAAGCATGTAGAATTGTTCCATTTTAAATAATGACTCTGTATACAGAGTCAACAAGAGGTTACTTATAATTTTTATTAATGGGAACATAGACCTCCATAAAAAAACTATATTACCATGATAAAAGGCCATGCATGACACACAAAAAAACAATTTCATTAGGTTACCAAAACAATCTTCAGAAATAGATCAAACTCCAATCAGCATACTATAGTGAGGATAACTATTTATACCACTCTCCCATGAACCAACATACCAAGGACATCATATCTTATTTTAGGTAGTGTGTAAAACCCCAAGAGTTTATCTAAAAGGTTACTCTATAATAACAAGATCCATGATGTAAATTCTATAGTGTGAATCCATTGGCTTAGTACATATACACATCATCACAAAATACTCCATGTAAAAGTAAAAAAGTTATAGAAAATACCAAACATCAACTATGTAAACCATACATGAAACATATTATAAGAATTCATAAATGTAGATAAATGAAGTAAAAATTTATAATTGGAGAAAATAAACACCCAACTGAAAATGTGGTCCCAAACCAATAACTGGGAAAAAATGGAGACTGACGATATCCTTTCTCCCAATCTCCAAGGATGACCATGAAACTATATCACCCCCTCCGGGTAATGATATGTCATAATAAATCATAGCTCACTAATGTCAATATAAATATTTATTTCATTTGAATAAGACACAAGAAGTGAGGTATAATCTCACGCAGGTGTGAGTATATACATACCCAGTAGGACACCCTAAAATTAAGGATGAGGGTAACATAAGGATACAATAATTATCTTAACATGTAAACTTGTGGGGGGGGGGGGAAACCCAACACATATATTTTTATAAAGAAACACATATGAGAGATAAAGGATATCTCTATCTCTAAATCCTAGATTAGAAATATGAGAAAATATGAATATCTAAAAGGTCCACCTCAAATGCCTAGTACCACACATAACCACATAAGAATCTAGGAGGATTTCCCACACCTCTCTCTTTTACTCCTCAATTGAGGGGGGACAATTTCAAAAAGTGGACCCCCTCAGAACTGTAGCTTGAATAAGGGGGGATTCCACTTCATAGTAGGAGGTCCATATCTTTATATATTATAGTGGTGAAAAATGTACATGTATAATGTGTTTTGGTGAACTACTATCACGTAACATAATGGGATTTTCCACCCCATAATCTCTATAATGATCCAAAAAATCACATCCATCGGCCAAACATTGTGGAAAGAATCATGATTCTCAGAACAACTATGTGATGTATTTGATTTTAAAATGAAGGAATCAATATTGATATATGTAGAATATTACATCAGATAGTTTAACCATGGTAAAAAAATAAGATTACGAAGGAAATGGATACACATGGTTGAAATTACTAATGAATGTACATGACATTATGTGGTAACAAGACATGTGACATTTGATGGAAACCTTGTGGGTCCTCTCCTTTACATGGATTGGATCTCCATGAGGGAATGTAGAATATGTACATAGGGTAATTATTGTGTCTAGCTTATATATTGTCATCCATATGTCTTCTTAATCATGCCTATGTAACTCGGCCTATTCCCTTATACAAAGGACATGTTTGGGAATCATATCAATGTTTGGGTATATTGACATTTTTGTGTAAATATATCATTTCCATATGCCTAGAAGTTTCTATTCCCCTTTTCTCATGGGGTATATTCTGAGCCACTATCACTGGTTCACATAATATATAGGGACATAAATCGTGTGTCATATTTATCTCCACCTGCAATCCTAGCTACCACAGGAAGGGGTCTATAGATTGGGAGTTTATAAACTATATGTCATGTATGTTGTGATTATCTAGAATATTATTCCCCTTCAATAAATATTTCTTCTATTGATATTTCCACTAATACCACAATAAATTTCGTAATATATCTCCTATATAGGGAAGAAAATTCAAATTTCATTGTGGGTGGCCATATTAAGACCACTTACACTACGTGTACAAAATTTTCATTCCACTGTGTCACTATTTCAACTCAACCATTGATAAAAACTCACAATTCATTTTTTGAAAACTATTTCTAACACCAATATATTTCATAACATCATTATAAAATCCTGAAAATCCAATATCTATCTCTCTCATGCATCCTCCATGAATTATGGGGTTTGACCTATCTCGAATTCGTGACTATAGTTTTAAAGTGTAGCCTCTTGGTTGAATGATTAGGAACATGAATAAATTGATAGAAATGAAAATAAATAACATGATATCAAAATTTTACAATGAAATCCCAACCAAAAAGTATTATGTTTTAAAAAACATAGTTGAGAATCATTTCTTCAAAAGGATAAATTTTATTAAATAATACCAAAGGAAATGGGGATCCTAAATATATCTCAAATCAAATCAATATGAGGTAAAATTCATGGTTATCAATTACATTAATGGTGATAATAATTAAAATAATGTGACCTAACAACTGATTTCTTAATCCAATGATAAATAATTATTTTTTCCATTGTCATTGGAGAGGTCCATGAATTTCGTTAGAGAAGATAAATCCATTGAAGAAAAATCTATAAAATCCAATCTATTTTCAATCATTAATGGATCCCCCATTAGATCTTATAATTCTATTAGGTTAATCCTAAAAAAATGGAGATTTATCATAATGGGGTATACATAGAAGTTAAATAGTTTTTTTTAAATTTAAATAGGATGAAATTTTTTTATAATAATTTATTTATAACCCCTTCCACCAATATTTTTCAATGGAAAACTTGATGTCAGAAATATTTATGTTCTACATAGGGTAAACACTACATTCCAAAATCAATCCTAGTCTCATATTTAACATATGGATCCCAATTAATGGGGAGAAAATATTATTCATATAGGTTTTGTGTGTGTGGTTTAATAAAAATTAGTTTTTTTATTTTAATAATTTTGTACTGTTGTGCTGTTCAATAATAGTTCCAACTATGAGGAAAAATATAGAGACATATATAGAAACATTAAAGTGTCAAAACCCACTTATCACAATTTATTACACATTATAATTATTTTTTACATGTTTTGGTTAATTAATTTTGTAGAAAGACCACCCAAAATTATATGGAGAATGAACTTGTAAGGTAATTTGTTTGTAAGGCTCGAGTGTAATAACATGCCTTGAGTCTTTTAGGGAACATTTGAATTTTGATTTAGTGGAGGGGTATAATTTTTCATCCTTTATTTTGAATAAATTATCAGGGTTATAAACCATTAATGGATTATTTTGGGAATGGATTCAACAATAGGTGGAATATCATGTTTTTAAGAGATATCTAGATGGTGGTCGAGGCTGGAGAAGATATTACAGTATCGACCAGATAGTCGCTGGAATTTAATAATGCCTAGAAACCCAATTGAGTGAACTAAGAATATTGGTAGACTAGATAAATTTATTCAAATGAACCCCAAGTGTTTTTATGTGTATTATTCTCATCATTTCACCTGGGGATTCCCCATTCTCCCCTTTCATTGGGTTCTAAACACAAGGTTTTCAATTATACCCCAATTTCATTGCTACCACCATCTTCTATCCTCTTGGTTATATCTCACTCATTCATAGACTGGATCTAGTTTCAAGGGATGAATTGCAGTGTGAGAGGTATGTTTAGTTCTCATATTCAGTCACATTTTAATTCACACCCCTATCATGGGGTGTTTATATGAGTTTCACTTATATTTATTCTTTTTTTTATTCCTCTATATTTTCATTTTTATTCAGTTTTGGTCAAATTAGTAGAAGATACATGATAAATAAGCATCCATAATAATGAGTTTGGTGGACTCTTATATTAATCAAATAGTCATACAATGTTTTTAAGAGTATGTTGGGTGTAGTTATGTTTTCTATGTAAAACATTCACCTAGGTTAAATTAATTACTTTAAATTGATCTATCTCATATTTAATTTTGTTTGTGTTTTCTCATGACCTTTGAAAGAAGAATCCCTAGTTGATCATCTAGGTAATTGAGTTAAACATGGATCATGATAGAAAAGTGGTTAATAATGTTAATATAATCTACTAGGGATACTTTTAATGTACTAATTAGATTCATATAGTTATACATTGATTCTGAATTAAATCAACAGTCGTCAAAATATAATTTAACATCAATTTATATGAGAAAAAGTATTGGAACATGGAGTTGTATAAGTGAATCTATCTGGGAATTTTTATTATATAGAAATTAGATATAGATTTTCTAATGCATTAACTTTTTGGTATTAGTTGAAATTATTATTAAAGGGGAAATAAAATGTTATTATGACATAAGAAGTGAGTGTTTGAGGATGAATTATTGTAAAATATATTTTATTGATATTCTTAATAGTAGTTTGGATTAAATAAAGAACATGTAAAAAACACAATAGTGTTATACCTTATATATTGTTTATGGTTCCCTATTTATCCTATCCTTTGAAAATATAAAGGTCCCATAGTGATTTCATAAAATAAAATGATCGAATATGTTAGTGTTTTTTATTAAATTTTTTTTCTAGTATATGATATGGTTATGAGTTTAGTGTCTGGGATTTATCCATTATATTTTATTCTATACATAAAATCGGTGGAATTACTTGAATAATCATGGATTATGTTATGTGACTCAATTTGATTAAAAGGGATGATTCCTCATTAGATCTCATGATGTATAAATATTTATACTTCCATAAGACAACAATTATTCATCATTGATTCATCATTAAGAATGCCTTGGGGTGCATTTTATATGGATTTGGGTGATGTATTATGTATTTATTTCCATATATAAAGTCCCAATATATACATGGGCTACCCTAGTGAATCACACGTGACAAGATGCCAAAATATGGAATGATTTTATAAGACATAATTCCAAGTTTCTAGACCATAATTCCTATAAATTAAAAAACATTTAATTCCATTTATTGTTAGTTACATGGATTTATTTTAGATAATTTGGAGTTATGGATCATTAGATTCTCTAGAATGGTAGTTAATGTAATTTTCAATATGACTTCCTCAAAATATATATGGGATTGGAATAAGAAAAACAATTGGTTCAACAATCATGAATTAACTTATACTTCATTTCCTTCCTTGGTTGAAAAACTTTTTAACTAGTAAAAGATATGAGAACTATAACCATGATATGAGATATATCAATCATGCCAAAATTAGTATTATACTACTTCTACGTTTCATTGTAGAGAAAAATCATCATTTTTTTCCTACAATATTAATTTTCATTCTATATAGTTGATTTTTAATTAAATAACATGAAACTATGGACTTATAACTCTATTGACTGAAATATTTAATAGATAAATTACCATAGGGTCACTGTTGATTATGGACAAAAGATTTTTACTCACATAATTATTGGACATAAATGTTGGTTGGGTACACTTGAAGAAGAATATATATTATAAGGACATGTTTGGGAATGATATTGATGTTTGGGATGGAATTGGTTTTCCATGGCTTGTGTGGAGTGTGGATGATGGGACCACTAT
Source organism: Viscum album (assembly GCA_963277665.1). Taxonomy (NCBI): domain Eukaryota; kingdom Viridiplantae; phylum Streptophyta; class Magnoliopsida; order Santalales; family Viscaceae; genus Viscum; species Viscum album. The sequence goes on from OY728138.1 coordinate 1,926,447,648, forward strand.
GTACTCAAAAAAATATCAGAATGTGTTTAGTTATACTATATTATTATATTTTATTCTTATCAATGGTCCAACCATGGGGGATCCTATATGGAATGTATAGAATAATTCAGTTTTAGTAGCATTTGATACTGTGGATATTTTTTCATTTTTATTGTTTAATTTTTGAGGTTAATTTGGTCTAGATTTTATAGTTAATACTGTTATATTGTTAATAAAAAACATATAGGTGGGTTTATTCACCCTTTTTTTATCACAGTAGTTATATTTTTTAGTCAGAAGCCTCTAATGTACAATCATAGATCACTGATTCAGAGACTCTCAAGGTGAGGGTGTTATAGAGATCATCATGAAGATATTTGTATCCTTAACTTTAGACTATATATAAAATGGATGATTAAATATGAGTGTAATAATTTATATATCTATATTTTTCAATTGTTTAAAATGATTATATCTATAACGATGTATCTATAATAATAAAATGTTAAATATATGATGTTTATACATTTCATTAATGAACATAATATAAAAAATTGCAATGTGATTATTTCATGATATGATAAATTATAGAAACAATATATATAATTATTTAATTGGTGAATGTGGATTTGAATTTCCATTCAGAGTTCCACCGATTCCCAAATGAGAGATATCCCAAACCAGTATTTTTTATGTAATATATTCTAAAACATTTAAATAATATATAAATGTAGGAATTTTTAGATATTATTTTATGATGAAAATGTGTGAATACTAAGAGAAAATATATAATAAGAGCTAAATTTAGGTGACACAATGTTATACGATTACAAGGAAAAAGAAAAGATAATTTCCCAAAAATAACTAGAGGCTTTTAGATTGTAGGATCATTAAGAAAAAACATGTTCTTATCTTGATAAGAAATATAGATCATCATAGTGATATATATTTTTTATTACACAAAAATCATAAAACATTTCCATTCATGGTCATAAAAGATCAATTTTAAAAAAAATCTTGCGGTGGATGTACATTAATCTACCTTGTCTAGTAAAAAAATTTGAACTATATTGATCAATTTAGAAAATTTATGAAGATATGTGATTAGGTAAATATGAAATATGTTTTCCTGGTTTATATAAATCTCTTCAACATAATGAAATAGTATTGAGGGAGATCCTACAATGATATATGTAAACTTTTTAGAGAGAACAATTTTTTTGAATGAATTGACGAATAATAGAAGATAATGAAAAATATATAAAAAATAAATGGTATTTAAGGGTTGGAAAATAAATATAGTTGGAAGGATAAGATTTATATATAAGTAGATCTATATGGTGTGAGAAACAATATAACAATGTTCGTTGTTATATTTCAAAATATGTTTTTGAGAAGTTTTTCTTTTCATTATTATTCATATAGTATGATACTAACAGGTGTTTTCATCAATAAAAATGAAATAGGATAACATGTATCTATATCTAAATAATAACTATAGGTATATAAGTTCCAAGAGGATCTGAGATGAGTGTTTAAAAAATCATAATTTGAATTACCGTTGATATTTTGAGGAGATTTAGAGGCGATGTTCCTTTTATTTATTAAGAGGATACATATTATATCAAAGAAACTCTAATATTGAGGGAAAAATATTTTCTATGGATGTAACTAAAAGGATTTCATATTAAAGGTGAATATTTAGAGGAATAACTCTATGTATCACATCTTTAAAAAGAATTATGAGATTCAGTATCCATTCACCTTTATAATGTGGTAAACGGAAAAAAATGTTATATGTTATGACATGGTTATTATATAATCCAATTAAATAATAATATTATATTGATAAAAAATATTTTACTGTAGCATACTTATAATGGATACATAATTATTTGTAAGGATTGGTTAAATATAACATGATTTTAGAATATATTAACCCCTCAATTATCAACTTCTTTACAATATTATTTTTTCACAAAACAGAAATCTATTATGAAGAGTGAAATGCCTCTAACTAGGGCTTTGCCTGCATCATATCCATCTCTGCCTCCTCCATGATTCCGCCTTCGACTGAATATTGACCTCTGCCCATGATTTAGCCTCCTCCCTCGCATCGGCCTCTGGCTCCTCCTCCTCCCCTGTATCGGCCTCCGCACTCGCATCGGCCTCCCCCACCACCTCTGAATCAGCCTCCGACATCACCTCCTCCTCTTCCTCTGTATCAACCTCCTTGTAAGAACCTGGATCTACCTTTCATGTATGCCTTTCCATTTTCTTTAGTTTTTGGAAATTTTTGAAATACACGCCATGTACTTTATGAGTACATGCTGTGTACTCTTTTTCAGCTAGAAGTAGTGTATTGGCCGTGTCCAGGCCACACACACGATGTGTAGGGGTGACGTAGAGGTCGATTTTGGCGGAGTACGGAAAGACCTAGTACACAACATGTACTCTAAAAGTACACACCGTGTACTTTCTTTTTTTCATAAAATGGACTGGGGTCGCGCCTGACGCACATAATCGTCTTCTTCTAGGTTTCGTTCATCCAAGAGCACCGAGGATCCGCGAATCTTCGACGATCCCCTGCCTCTCTATCTGTTCTACGATTTGAGCACTGTTGATTGCATTGGAATCACAGCAGTAAGTTCTTCCTTTTTCTTGAGTCTTGTTTTCCAATTTCTCTTCTTTCTCAAGTTATCGTGGTTTATGTGTTTCAAACGTTTTCTCAGATCTTTGACGTTCTAAGAAGAATCTGTCATCATTGTTCACATATATCAATCTACTAGGATCTAGGTAGTTGGTTTGTGCCTTTCTATAGAATTTCATTGAATATTTCGTGCAATTTCGCCAATTTCCATGAACGGGAATTGTGTGTTTTCCTGTTTTTCCCCTGATTGATTGCCTGCTTGCTTGATTTCTTTAGTAGAGGTTTATCTTTTTGAATAGAGTAGTTTTTTCTATACATTGAATTTTTTCCGTACTTTCTTTTCCTATTAGGCATTATGCCAGTTGTGATGCCTAGTTGTAGGATAATGTAATTTTTGTGTTGTTTTGCTGGTGAGGCTTAGAATGATATCCAAGTAGTTCTTGAGGTTCACATGGGAGATAAATGCGTGCTTTGCATGTTAGTTTTACACAGGTCTGTGAGAACCTAGTGTAGTGGACCATAGGAAGAATGGATGGAAGGGCTTCTCCAGAGTGTCTAAAATTATGATGCGAGACCACATGAGAAATTAACATTGAGTCCTTCCTCAGAGAGTCTGTTGTTCCTTAATGTGGGCCACAAGGGGAATAGATGTTGAGTGATTCCCCAAAGAGCCTTTAGTACGATACGAGACCACGAGAGAAATTGACGGTGTGTGCTTCCCCATATAATCTATTAATTCTTTATCTGAACCAGCGTGGCGGGAGTGTGTGTGATTTCCAGAGGGTTTCTAGTACTTATAGTTTGAACCATAAGGGTTAGCCTATGAGAACTACCCTGGGGGTTACCTTTGTTTTACTTGTTTTTTTTCCTTATACTTGTGTAGTTTATATGCTAGACGGTAATTTGTAGTTGCTGTGTATTTCCTGTTAACTGTTCTTGTACTTTACTTGCCATGTATTCATTGACTTTTAGGCACAGATCTTTGGGTGGTTGCCTACTGGGATTGTATCTCACACCCTGTTAGGGCCATGGTTTTGGGCCCAAGAAGATTATTTTGTTTCAGGTATAGATAAGGGAAAGAGCCCTTATACTTCAGGTGTTTGACTTGCTGTGGAGCTGGAGAGCATGGGACCAAGCTTTGGCTTGCGATGCTGCTGGAGTTTCTGTTTCTTTAGTAATTTGTTTTCAGTATTATTTCAATACGTTGTTGTGTTTTGTGCTTTGGTTAGAGACTTGTACCTGCTGCATCATTATCATCATTAATATATAATTATATTTCGGCTGTTTGGTTACAATTATGTATGTTGTTACCGATTTCGGTATTAACTATTGTTATCCTTACCTTGTATACCATACCAAATGAGGGCATAGTTTCCCCAATAACTTACCAAGGACCTCACTGCTAGTCGGTAGGCTCTAGCATTTAGAGAAATGCACTTGAGGTCATGTGGCGAATCGGTTACAGGGCACCAGTGGAGGGTCTCCAGATTCTGGTCATTACAAAGTGGTATCAGAGGAGTTTCTTTTCTCTTGATTTACTGTTTGGAGCCTTTAGCCAGGGGTTGGATGGATTCGGTACTTGGTATTAACTTGTGATCAGGATTAGCTAACCCATGTATAGGGAAAATCCATACTACCTCATTAATTGCAGTTTGCTGGTTTTGAGGTGTTACGATTGATATGATTTCACCTAGAGTGATTCACATTCTTTGTGTTGTTATTGTATTGACTATTGCGGTTCTATTTCTGTTTCAACCCAATGAGATGAGGGTATGCCATTTCATGCATCATATAGGCACTTGTAGAAATCATATAAAATGTATTCTTTCCATTCCATCTAGGGTGTATTAGCGATTTCATGCTGTTGTGCTATACTTTGTGTAGATTATGTATAATGTTGTGATAGATGCTTGATAGAATCTCTACTTCCTTGTTAGAGGATTGTTTGTATTCTACCTTGCCTAAATAAATGACAAGTTTTGATTAACGATGAGTATGGGCCCTCACGAATCATAATTTGGCACCTCTCTACCTTGTTTTTTGTGTTTTTTGGGCGTCTGTGCAGTTCTGAGCTGCTGCCAAGAAAAACCCAGAATACACGGTGTGTGATTTTTGACCACACGCCATGTAGTTTTTAGACTGTGTCACTGACTGTGTGAGCAGGGACACGCTGTTTTAGAAATAACTTCAAGAACACGCCGTGTACGGTAGGTACACGCCATGTAGTTCGGAGCCGTGTACCCGGCCATGTCACTAACAACACCGGTCAGGGAAGCTCGAGTAGAACACACCGTGTTATAAAGGAACATGTCGTGTAGTCCTGTCCAGGTACCCAGCCATGTCACAAACAACACGGGTCGACATTACCTTCTCTTAGACACACCGTGTTGTTTTCGGAACATGTCGTGTAGTCTTGTTCAGGTACCCAGCTGGGTCATGAACAACAAAGAACAGTGTCACCATCACCTATACATTCCGTGTTTGTTTGGAACACACCGTGTAAGATCTATCAGTGTAGACGGCTATGTATCTAACAACACGGGCCACCGAAGCCTGGTCTAGTACACGCCATGTTTATTCAGAACACGCCGTGTAGTCTCGGGTTATGTAAGACCATGTGGTTAGTCGTGTAAAGAGACTTGGGCAGGGGAATAGTTTTCAAGTACACGCTGTGTGTGGGGTCAACAGGCCGTGTAGTTTGAGGTATTACAGAACCTGTAGGGCAGGGGTACATTCCCATGTCAGTGGCTTAAGAAGACATGCCATGTAGTTTTTATACATGCCGTGTGGTCGTGTTTTGTAAAATTTTGTGTTTTCCTTCCCTTGTTCCCATTTTTTACTATTGTGTTCTCTGTATTTTTTAATTTTGAACTATTGTGTGCTTTTTATCCTTCAGAGCTATGCCTCCGAGATATCCTCTGCTTGTACTTCAATCGTCAGGTAGTGATCAGACACCATATATGGCTGATCAGGGATTTCCTGCCGATCCTCCAGTCGGGCCAGCCTTGGCACCGACTGTCATACTAGTTGCAGGCGCTGATGTGCAGTTCAGGGAAGCTTTTATGAGGATGATGCTGAAATTTTAGGGATCACCACCTCCTTCCACGTCTATGGACGACCTGACGCGGATTTTCCAACAGCAGCATCCTTTTACTTTCTCTGGGGAAGGAGGGCCACAGGCTGCAGATTCATGGTTAGAAGCCATGCTGTCTATCTTCGAGCATCTGGAGACGCCTCCGGAGAGGCGAATCAAGCTCACTACCTACATTCTCTGAGAATCCTCCAAGAGGTGTTGGGATGTGATCTCACAGGAGGTTCATCAGTAGGTTATGGCTTGGGAGGATTTTCAGCACGTGTTCTACGACTACTTCTACCCGTAGACCCTGAGGGATGATCAAGACCGGGATTTCATGAGTCTATAGCAGGGTACTCTATCTATAATGGAGTATTTTTCATGATTTACCAAGTTGTAGCATTTCACACCCATCCGGGATGGGAGTGGGGTGTTCTTAGAAAGGATGTTTGAGGATGGTCTCAGGGGGGAGATCTTCTCGCAGGTGAATCTCTTCCAGTTGACTTCCATCACTTCCATCGTCAACCATGCACTGATTGCGGAGTGCAATTTGATAGACTCTGAAGCTACGAGCGATGGAGGTTCTGCTTCTAGAGCTAGTATTCCTCCATTTGAAAGTAGGAAGCACCGTAGGGAGCCTACGTGCATTGATCCGAGGAGCCGAGACCCATATTTCGGCGGCCAGGTTGTTTGCAACGAGTGCCGCATGAGTGGGAATAGGAGGCCACAGTGCCAAAGGGTCATAGTGGAGGGCCGATCCTACGACAATATGGGTCACCTACATTATTTATTCTATGTTTTCTAACCAATTACTGGTGATGGGGGTTCTTCAATGACACCTCATTCAGGAGCAGCACCACCAGTTTCACACCAGCCGGGGAACTGAAGTTCTTTCGGCCGTTCGGGCTAAGGAGGAGGTCGAGGCCATGGTAGTTAGTCAACAATCCTTCACCGCCAATAAGTAGGTTCATCTCAGAGTGGTCACGCAAGGTCACAGGGCTACAGGGCAAGCTAGACCTTTACGGTGGAGCAGACCTATCAGGAGCAGGATCCCGGACCTTCTACAGTTCAAGGTTCGATTTTAGTAGCCTCAATTTTATCTTCAAATCTCTTCGATACTGGTTTTATTCATAGATTTATCTCCTTTGCTGTCATGGAGAGCCTTAGGCTCTGAATATTTTCTTCTCCTGACGCATTGACACTAGACACACCTTTAGGGACAAGGACATCTAGTGTACGTTAGTGTAGAGAGTGCCCTCTCAAGGTTGTGGGGTATCATTTCTTAGGGGATCTCTATATCCTAGAGATGACAGGCTATGATTTCATCCTCAGGATGGAATGGTTGGTTCCCTTCCAAGAAGTCATCGACTGCTATCACCGTAGAGTGAGTTTCGTTTCACCAGAGGGTGAATCTTTTCTTCATAGAGGTGAATGGGATGTTCAGGTGAGTCGAGCAGGACTCGAGCATCATGGGTTTGGAAGGGTGGCAGCCCAGATTTCTAGTCTTTATCTAGATGATCAGGGAACTTTGAAGCTATACCTTTTTCCTTTGGTGGATCTTTTCAGGGATGTCTTCCTAGAGGACTTTTCAGGTTTTCATCTGGATCGTGAGGTAGAATTTTCTATTGAGCTCGGGGCAGGAGCGGCACCGGTGTCTGTTCCTCCTTATAGGATGGCTACGCCTGAGTTACAGGATTTCAAGAAGTAGTTGTAGGAGTTTCAGGAAAAGGGTTTCATCCAACCCAATACTTATCCTTGGGGTTCACCTATCCTCTTTGCGAATAAGGAAGATAGTACCCTTCGGTTTTGTGTGTATTATCAGAAGTTGAACCCGATGACAGTCAAGAACCGATATCCCTTTTTGAGGATCGATGACCTCTTTGATCAGCTTCAAGGAGCCCGGGTGTTCTTGAAGATCGATTTATAGTCTGGTTATCATCAGTTACACGTTAGACCATCAGATATACCTCTAACAGCCTTCAGGAGCAGGTATGGACTCTATGAGTATACAACCATGCCGTTCAGTCTCACGAATGCGCCAGAAGTTTTCATGGCACTGATGAACTGAGAGTTCAATCCATACTTGGATTCCTTCGTCGTGGTCTTCATGGATGATATATTGGTGTACTCGTACACTCGACATGATCATGCTACTGATCTTGAGATCGTTTTGAGTACACTGAGAGAGCATCGACTTTATGCTAAACTCTAGAAGTGCCAGTTTTGGATGGAACAGATTCACTTCTTGGGTCATGTCATCTTAGAGGCAGGACTATCTGTGGACCTAGAGAAAGTGAGAGATGTAGTCTCCTGGGAGTAGCCGAAGAATGGTTTTGAGGTACGAAGTTTTCGAAGGATGGATGGATACTACAGATGCTTCATTCAGGACTTCCCAAGCTTAGAAGCATCATTGACAGGTCTGACAAAAAATAGAGCGAAGTCCTTATGGTCAGATTCTTGTGAGTCAGTCTTTCAGAAGCTGAAGGAAAGATTGACATCAACTCTAATACTAGTCTTTCTAGATCCAAGAAATATCTATACTTTTTATTTTGATGCTTCAGGTATCAGACTTGGCATTGTGCTTATGCAGGGAGATGGAGTCGTTGCGTACGGATCTCAGCAGTTAAGGCCACATGAGAGGAACTACCCTACACACAATCTGGAGTTGGAAGCTAATGTTCATGTATTACACTGTTGGAGACACTATCTTCTAAGAGAGCACTTTGTGGTCTTCATAAACCACAAGAGTCTCAAGTATATCTTCACTCAGTGTGATCTTAATCTGAGGTAGCATAGGTTGGTAGAGTATCTTTAGTATTTTGATTTCGAGCATGCCTATACTCCGGGAAAGGGAAACATAGTGGAAGACGCGTTGAGCAGGAGAACGTAGATTCCGGAAGTTTAGGAGGCCAACAGTGAGTGGAAGCTTATGGCTATGTTCTCTGAGATGCATCTGGAGGTGCACGACAGATAGGGATAGAACTTCCTATCTTCTTATAGTTGTTACCTCTACACTACTTGACTGAGTACGGATGAGGAAGCTATTAGAATCAGAAGGCTTAGTCATGCTGGGGAGTGTGTACAGAGAGGACCCTCTTCCTGGATTGATAGTGGGAGAGGATGAGATCTTGCATTTCCAAGGACGCATATGGGTGATAACATAAATACACGAGGAGCTGATGCGGGGTATTCATTCCTCAGTTTGGGAAGTTCATCCTGGCGTCACCAAGATGTATCAGGATCTTATTCTCCAGTACTGGTGGCCAGGTATGAACAAAGATGTTGCTGGTTTTTTCATGAGATATTCTACTTGATAGCAGGTGAAGGGGGAGCATCATTGACCAGAAGGCCTTTTACAGTAGTTACCCATTCCGGAGTGGAAGTGGAATGATTTTGCGATGGACTTCGTGACTAGGTTACCAAGGTCACCTCTGAAGAGTAATGTTGTTTGGGTTGTCGTCGACAGGCTTACAAAGGTTTCACATTTCTTTTCGATCAAGGAGACCTTCCGTGTTGATGATCTGGGATGACTGTACTTAAGATAGATTGTTCATCTACATGGAGTTCCACAATCTATTGTTTCAAACACGGATACACATTTTACCTCACGGTTTTTGTAGGGACATCAGAAGGAATTGGGTACACAGGTACTTTTGAGTACAACATACCATCCCCAGACTGATGACCAGTCTAAGCGCATGATCCAGGTGCTTGAGGATATGCTCCGAGCATGCATCATAGACTTTGTATATTATTGGGAGAAACATATCCCTCTGGTGGAGTTCTCTTACAACAACCGTTTCTAGGCGACCATTCAAATGGATCCATACGAGGATTTGTACGGTAGGCCAGGACGATCACCCTTATGCTGGCTGGAGGTAGGAGAGGCAGCCTTGCTGGGACCTCATCTTGTTCATGAGACGTAAGAGACGATAGAGATGATTCGGAAGAGGATGGCTACAACACAGTCTCTGCAGAAGTCTTATGCTGATTAGCAGAGACGACCTCTGGAGTTCGAGGTCGGGGATCAGGTTTTCCAGAGTGTCGCACCGAGGTTGGGAAACAAGAGGATTCAGAGGTAGGGTATGCTTTCACCATGGCACGTCGAGCCGTTTGAGGTTTTGGAGAGAGTTTGGCTGATTGCCTATCGGTTGCAGCTACCCAAGAGGTACCGGGCCATGCACAACATCTTCCATGTCTCTCAACTCTGATGTTACTTTTCTGACCCGTCTCATGTCTTTCAGCCTAAGGAGGTTGAGCTCGAAGTGGATGCATTGTTTGATTAGCATCCCATCCGGATTTTCGATCGCAGTACGGAGGTTCTCCATGGGTGGTCTGTCCGTCTTGTATGGGTTCTATGGTAGCATGGGCGAGTACAAGGCAAGACCTAGGAGAGGGAGGACGATGTACGATCGCAGTGTCCGGAGCTGTTCGGGGTTTCTTCTTCAACCCCTCACTAAGGAAATTTGGGAACAAATTTCTTTAAGGAGGAAATTTTTTAAGAACCTAGATCTTCATTTCAGGTACGCCTATCCCTTTTCTATATTTTTTAATAAAAATAGTGTTTCTGGAAATTTTTGATGTACACGTCGTGTACTTTTTGATTACACGTTGTGTACTATTTTTTTTGCTCGAAGCCTTGTACTGGCTGTGTCCCAGACACACACCCAGAGTGTGTAGGGGTGTCATGGAGGATGATTTTGGCGGAGAATGGAAAGACCTAGTACACGCCATTTACTCTAAAAGTACATGCCATGTACTTTCTTTTTTTCATTAAACCGGCCGGGGACATGCCTGATGTAGATAAACGTCTTCTTTTAGGTTTTGTTTATCCAAGAGAGTCGAGGATCTATGAATCTTAGACAAGACCCCGCCTCTCCATCCGTTCTCCAATTCGAGCACCATTGATTGCGTTGGAATCGAAGTGGTAAGTTCATCCATCTGCTTGAGCCTTGTTTTCCAATTCCTCCTCTTTCTCAAGTAATCATGGATTATGTGTTTTAGACATTTTCTCAGATCTACAAAGTTATAAGAAGAATATGTCTTCTTTTTTCATGTATATCGATCTCCTAGGATCAAGGTAGATGGTTTGTGCCTTTATGCAAGATGTCTTTGATGATTTCGTGAAATTTCGCCAATTCCCTTGAACAGGAATTGTGCGTTTTCCTATTTTTTTCCTGATTGATTGCCTACCTGCCTGACTGATTTAGAAGGGGTTTTCCTTTGTGAATAGAATATGTTTTTCTATACTCTAGATGTTTCCCATACTTGCTTTTCCTGTTAGGAATTATTCCAGTTGCCATGCATAGTTGTAGGATAGTGGAACTATTGTGATGTTTTGCTTCTGAGCCTTATAATGATATCCAAGTTGTTCTTGAGGTTTACTTGGGTGATACACGCATGCTTTGCATGTTTATTTTACATAGGACTGCGAGAACCTAGTGTAGTGGACCATAGAGAGATTGGACGGAAGGGCTTCTCCAGAGTGTCTTAAATTGCGATGAGAGACCACAGGAGGAATTTATATTGAGTGCTTCCTCATAGATTCTGTAGTTCCTCGATGCGGGCCATAGGGGGAATAGGCATTGAGTGCTTCCCTAGAGATCCTTTAGTACGATACGAGACTATAGGGGGAATTGATGGTGAGTGCCTTCCTAGAGAGTCTATTAATTCTTTAGCTGAACCAGTGGGGCTAGACTATGTGTACTTTCTAGAGGGTTCCAAGTAATTATTGGTTGAACCATAATGGTTAGGCTGTGAGAACTACCCAGGGGGTTACCTTTGTTTTACTTGTTGTTTTCCTTATACTTGTGTATCTTATACGCTAGACGGTAATTGGTAGCTGCTGTGTATTTACTATTTAATGTTCCTGTAATTTACTTTCCATGTATTAATTGACTGTTAAGCACAGATCTTTGGGTGGTTGCCTACTGAGATTGTATCTCACACCATGTTTGGTCCATGCTTTTGGGCCCAAGAATATTATGTTGTTGCAGGTATAAATAAGGGAAAGCGCCCTTCTACGTCTGGTATTTGACTTGCTGTGGAGCTGGAGAGCATGAGACCAAGCATCGACTTGCAATGCTGCTGGAGTTTCTATTTCTTTAGTACTTTGTGTTCAGTAGTATTTCAGCATGTTGTTGTGTTTTTTTCTTTCCTTAGAGACTTGTACATGGTGCTTCATTATCATCATTGCTATATATTTATCCTTCTGCTGTTTGGTTACAGTTATGTATGTTGTTACTGATTCCGCTATTGACTTTGTTTTCCATACCATGTATACCATACCAAATGAGGTCATAGTTTCCCCAATAACATACGAAGGCCCTCGCTGCTAGTTTGCTGCCTCTGGAGTTTGGGTAAATGCGCTTGGGGACATGTGGAGAACCGTGTATGGAGCACCAGTGGAGGGGCTCCGGATTCAGGTCGTTACACTCTTCCTCCTTCTTCTCATCAGCCTCCTCCTCCGCATAATTATCTGCCTCCTCCTATGTCGTCATTATTTGCCTCCTCCTCCGATGTCTACTTCCTTGATGATTATCTCTTAGCATGTTCATATTAGTGAGGAATGTCTTAGGTAAATCCCAAATCGGTATCCCTTCTTCAAGACATCAATTTCTTCAAACCCAATCCCACGTCCCTACTTCACCATAACCATGTTTGAATCTGTGAGAAACATCTGGAGGGGTTGTCCCTTTTCGAATTCCAGGGCTTTTGGAATAACCTAGGCTGTGACACTCAAAAAGATCACACAATAATCAACGTGTACCTTCATCAAACAGACTCATGATCCATAATATCAATAGTCAACATTTACTAAAAGAACATTTCGAGTATATTTTTCTTAAATTTTTACTGTCTTGAAAGTTGTTCCTTATGATGAAACCTCCTACAATGTTGTGGTCACACCCAAAAGTAATTCATTTACATATGAGTCATCTTTCACACTTTTCCTGTCCAGAATAATGCATAATATTAATGCATTGAAGAAATAAATGGAAAATATGGGGTTTTTAAGTGGCCCTAGAAGAATCATTAGTTTATCTAAAAATAGATGGTCTACTGTCTCTTACTCTAACATCAATGACAACACTACTGGTTTTGGCTTGTCTAGGAAACACAGTCCCAAGACTTCTAAAGCTTATTGTTTTGTGGGTTCCAAAAAAACCATTGTTTCCACAGTTGTTTACCTCATATGGGAATATGTTCGTGAACCTTGGTTTCATTCAGTTAAAATTTTTTACTACCCCAGCATGTATTGGTCATTGTTAGTGCCTGCCAATTTGATGGTGAATGTAGTTTTAGCATTGGGATTGTATATTGGCCTTAACTTCATAACGACCCCTCCTCCAAATTCCCTATACACGATATTTGATGGGAACGATAGAGAGGCTGTGTTATCTGCTCCTCTATTTGAAGGAGAAGAATGGGAAATTAATCCCATATTTGATATTGGTATTGACCAAATAAACAGCCTCATGTTTAATAGTAAAATATGTCCGCATATTTCTTCCTTTATTCTATTTTAGTTTATATTTTATTTCATTATTAATATACATATATATTATAAGATTTTATATATGAAGTGAAACCAAAAAAAATTATGAACAATGAAATGTTATATGAATTTTAATAATAAATTATATGTATAATATGAACTAAATAATTATAATGTTTTTAATTAGTTATAAAATTCATAAAATATTTGATTATGAAACCATAATGTTTTGAGATGGTATTTTTTAATAAAAAAAGTTTCTATTTATAGATATTGAATTTCAATGTAAAATTTAAAAAAATATTCTTAATCTGATGAAATAAATATCATTTTGGAAATAATCATTTTAAAATTATCTTATGGTGAATTTTGGAGATGAATCTAGAATATTTTATTTTTAGGTCAACGGTATAAAAAATCAATTATTCTAATAATGTATGATTTATGGAATTATCATAATAAAATAATAATTTAATAGTAATAAAATTTAATTTTTTATAAAATACTATATTTATAAGTTTAATGAAATAATTTATAAATACCACATTGTATTAATAAAACCGATGTGTAATGTTTTGGATACTTTTCTAATAATTTTAGCTAAAAATCTTCATATTCATAAATTTTTAAAATTGATTTTCATCACGTAGAGAAATTAAATCTATCTATATGGGATTAAATTTTTAGATTAACATGATCACATTTTTTAATAAAGTCAATTTCATTTTTGGTCATCGAATAGTTATTACTATGATTTCTGATAATGACCATTATTCTGTTAAAAATATTATATTTAATGAATAATATTATTAGTATTATGTAAATATTATCTAAATAAATAAATAAATAATTCATCCAAATACACTTTAAAATAACTTATAAAAATAATAAATAAAGATATTAACAACAATTCAAAGGTTAATCACAACTAAATAATAATAAGCACACTTAATGATAAAACTGACATTTTAAACAAATTTTTTTCTATATATAAAATATTTAATATTTATAGTTAATTATACACTTTTGGTAATTTCAAATTAGGTAAAACATGACTTAATTTCATATTTTGGGTTATTATATGTTTTTTGTAATATATATATTAGTTATTTGAAAACATTTACATATATAAAACCTAAAATTGTAAAATATAAAAAATCTAATTGTAAATTACATGAAACATGGGTAGAAATGAAATTTATAGGATTTATCTGACTTACCTGGCCCCAAAAGTTTTATTTTTCTAAGTTGGAATTCTTGATCATTTAATAGTTTCATCCCATTATAGATGAATATAATGTGTTCACAAAAGATTCGATTTCTAATCATTAAAAATGCTAATACATCCAAAAAATCTGGTAACAACTATTCCTTCAAAATTATTTCTATGAATTTTTTTCCATTTTCATACATGAACCATACAACATAGTCATGTTACCATGGTTTAAGTTATTTATCCACTTATCTAAATTAATATTCTATATTTTAGTGGAAATTTAAAGGGGCGAAAGCATGTATAACTAATTATTTATCATTATCTTATTTTTTATTTAATTAAAACTTTATACTATACAATGTAATATAAGGAACTAATTATTGTTAGTATTGTAATCTGTAATATTACTAATGTAATAAAAACTATTTATTCCTCTCTATGAATTTTGAGGATAATGATCATTGTTCTTTAAATTCCGTAGACACCCCCTCCATGAATTGTCGTCTTCCATTATTTCATTTCCACTTTTACTTTCAATTAATAACTATTTATCTAGATATTACATTTTTATTTTATAATAAAATAATTATTTCATTTATAAAAATTATAAACCACTTTCATTACCTCTAATTCTATGGGAAATGAAAAAATTAATTGTGCATTGTGTAAACAACTACTTCATTTAAATAACCTTATCATATTATTATATTTATTATAATTATATATACAAAATACCAAAAAACATGAAAAAACATAAGAACATATCAATAATATAATTAATATTCTTTTAAAATTATACTGTATAAAAATATAATATTTTATTACTGTATATGTAAGGATCCAACATAAATCATTACATATTCAAGTGATTTTAAACCAGATTTATATTTTTATCATTACCAATGATCATTTAGGTTGAATGTGTCAGACTTATGAAACCCCTTCACATAGTAAATGTATAAATTATAAATACACACAGACACACACACTTATTATCCATTTTTTCTACTAAATAAAACTCTATTAAAATATAACATATTTTCATGTCATGCCATATGTTCACAATTTTCATCATGTCCTCATCTTCGAACATATATTTCATTTTCCTTTTAATGATCATTAAAAACATGGATGAGAATAAAGAGACTATTAAAAGAAAAAATGGATTATTATTTTTTTCAAAATGAAAATGAATAAATACATATTCATAAAAATGTACATTATTATTAGGAAAATAGATTCATCTTTTAAAAAATAATCAATACCTTGTCCTTTTGAAAATAAATCGAATTTTCATGAAAAATCATTAGAATGAAACTAAATACAATTCAATAACATAGTACATAGTATTGAATATCTATCTTAAAAATATATTTTCTCAATAGACTACACAGGGAGTGACCATAAAATTTACATTTGGAATAATCTCTGTAGTATTATTCATATAATTACGTAGGAGAAACCAAATTACTTAACTCTGTAACATCACCCAATGCATTGGAGATATATAAATGTCTCACCACCATATTTATAATTGAACCAACCACACTCATATATAATTCCAAATAACCATAACATGATAATAACTCATACATCTTGTATAAAATAACCATTTTTTAGGAAAATTACTTTTCCATTTTGAAATAACTTTTCAATTTTACAAAGATGAACACTCATAAAAGATAAAATAATTATTTGAAAATAATGTTTTAAACATGTAAATGAGGTTTCAAAACATTTATAATACATGATTGTGGATATGTCAGTTCATTTTATATATTATAAAATAATTCCATTAGTTTTTTTTCATATTATAAAGAATAAATGTAAAAGATGATATTTTTTAAAAATAATGCCCCTTATAAATATGATATCAATGATTTGAGAATTAATAAAATGAATCCATTATGTTTATTAACATTAGATCCTCATAAAAAAGTGGAAACAAAAAATAAAAAATTATTATAACACATAATATTAGAATAACATAATCAAGAAGTATCAGTTTAACCAAATGAATGGAAATTGGTTTATAAATTACCTTACCACAAGTTTGACTTATGTAATAAGTCTTAAAACCACGTAAATAATGGTTTAAATAATTTTTTAATTTTTTTATGAAATATATTCGTATTTATATTACATTATATATATATTTAACAACATCTTACCACTAATTAATTAATAATATTTCATTATTTTCATTCATTTCATGTTCTTTCATCTCATGGATTCATGGTTGTTTCACTTGTGTAATGTTATATATGATTTTGTAAAATGACATTTAAACTAAATAATTTGAATGAAATTGTATTAAAGAAATTATAGATGTATTAATGGTCATATATATATTTCATGAGGTTGATTTATATGAAAAATTATTAATCATAAAAGTTTAGTTTATTTAGGCATTGTTTTTTGAAGACCCCTAATTAGTTTCATCTTATTTAATATTAAGTGTATATATTAGTTAAATTAAAATAAATATATTATAATATAAATATTTCAATAAGATTTAATGCAAATTATATATTTATGACCTTCCATGAATGTGATAATGAATAATTAAAAAGCATTGTCCATAGAGACGATTAACCGCTAAAATTTGGACAATGGTTTTGTTCTGTAGAAAAAGAATATGTAATAATAATGATGTATAAAATATATTCTATATGACACATAAAACACCATCATATACAAGCCTATTCAGTTAGAATGACTCAATAGATGAAGGAGGTGGGTGGGAAACTGCTGATGAAAAGTAAATAAGATAAGTGTTTTGATAAAATTTATTCTTGAATATATCCTCCTTCTTAAACACATTGATGTCCTTGGATTTGGCCTTTACATGACACCATTAGAACAGGGATGGGTGTATATTTATTAGTGTATAATTTTTTATACATTTAAGGAGATTCATGTTATGCGAGGAGAAATAGGGCGATGAGGGATGATATTTATACATTATGAGGGGTGGGATTAAGTGATTAAATATTGACAATATTATAATTAAAGAAAACCACATTCAGGTGGAATTAATTTCTATTAATTTGTTGTATTATTATTTTTATCCATTCTAGGGTTTAAATATACCCTTGAAACACAATAATTTTTTTTTGGTATTTTAATAATTTACTATTTAATATTAAACCTTATCATTATTTTACATATATTGTAGTAAATGATTATTACCAAAGAAAATTTTTTATGCCTAAAAAATAAATTGTAGTTAGACCCTATTTTTTTATAAATTTTATTAATAATATTTAATCCCTTTTACCTAGGTAAATTTATATATTTATAAAAAATTTGTTTAAATGTAATTTAATAGAATAAAAGAATAGTGGTGTTATGAAATGAAAATTTCCAATGGTTAAATTGATTTTTTATACATTTTTAATGTGAAATTTATTACAATAACATAAATTGGTTTTATTAAACTTTTATTAAACACATCATGATTTTAATTAAATTTAAATATAATTTTTTCTATAAATAAATTTGACCAAAAAAGGTTTTGAGAAAAAATGTTGTAATTTATAATATTCATCAGAAAATTATGAATATAAAAAAACAAAAATAAATCACCCAAAGGTAGTTTTGGTATTTATATTTCAAAAAAAATTAATTTTTGAAATAAAAAATTTTAAAGTCTCAAAATTTAGTTTTCAAATAAATTGTCTATCAAAAGCTGGAAAACCTTCTTTTAGAAATAAATAAATTTCTATATTTCAAATAGTATTTACTATTATAAAAAGGCTATTATCATTATTGCTTAAATTTAAAAATATATTATTAAACATTTTAAATATAAATATCATTAATATATTTTCATAGTGGTTATTAATTAAATTTATTAATTTAAAATGTCATTATGTGCATTTAATAGTTTTTTTATCAATACAGATCATTCATATTGAGTTGGTTATTATTTTTATTTTCAATTAGTAGTTAACAGATGGATTTATTTTATGAACATGTGTAAACTAAATTTTTATAATTTCTCAATGTCATTCATTACTTCCATTCTTATAGCTAGGTGAAAACTATCACATTTAGATAATTGTGTTTAGTCATTTATTTAAGATCAATGTTGTGTATGTAGTATGATATTGTGTATAGGTTTTCATTTTAAAGTATTGGGTTATTACATTCTCCCCCCTTTAGTAAATTGTATCACCACAATTTGTACCCGAGATAAAAATATTGGTGTTTGATTTTTTAAAATATCTTGTTCAAATCCCACATCATAAAAAGGATCATTAAAGCCTCATTCTGAAAAGAGAGAAAGAAAATTATCATGGTCACTATGTAATACACATACCAGGTTTCCATGGTGGAATAAATTGACCTATTTAGGAAATTCTAACACCAAAGGAATGATATACAGGTATAAAAAAAACTTCTTGGGACATTTAACCATTAAAAATCTTAAATAAATAATGGATTTAAAGGCCATTAATTTCTCGGTATGAAAAGAAATAAGATAAATAATTAACTAAAATTCAATTATTCTTTAACTAACTAAACTAAACAATAAAGAAACATACTTCTTAGAAAATTATAATTTCACAATTTTATCAATTTCCACCAAAATTACATTTTTTCTCCTAACGAATATTATTTATATTGAATTATAATATAATATTAACCAGATTTAACTCACACGGACCCCAAAATCCATTAAAATATAACTATATATTCATATTGTATTATTAATTATCCAAAAAAAATATTTATCTAAAATAAATTAATTTCATGAAAATTATAAATCTTTATATGGAAATAAAATACTTTAATCATTAAAATTATATAGTAATACCCAAATTTGAACGTAGATTATTAAATAAACTAATACCCTCAAAATTCGTAAAAAAAATTATAGAATAAATTAAATCCCAAAAATTTGAATTATTTGATCATCCAGTCTTCCAAGATTAATTTAATATTAAAAAATATCATTCAATCCTAATTTTTCATAGAAAAATGTAATATACATAATCAGATAAAATCGAAGATATGCTATTTATTTCCATAGGTATCATAAATCACTATAAATAATACATAATGCAAAATATAATTCATATTTTATCTTTTAAAAAAATATCAGATTATTCTATTTACCTTAATCATATAAGTCTCCCAAAATATTTAATATTATTATGAATAACATTAATCAATCAATAGCCAAATCAATTTTCTTTATCCCATTGTTATTTATAGGGTAAAAAATATGGTCCTAATGAAAATTTTTTCTCTGATAAAATCATTTCACTAAAACAAAAATTATCAAACTAAACTAGACATCATGTTGGATAGTGTTATGTGATGCACCCTTATCACCCTTTGGTTGTGGGTTCAATTTGTGTGGCTTTGTTGGATGTGTTGGGTTTTCATCCATCCTATGGATCTTCCTTTGTTATAATTATATTTATATAATCCTTATAATATTTTATAAATTTTAGAAACAACCTCAATTTAATATCTAACATATTAAACATTATTGGTTATATCAAACCTTTCATTTTCACCCCTAAAAGTATGAATGCCTAATTCCCTCAAATTCAATGATTATATAAACCAAAAATATTTACAATAAATTTAGTCTCATGTCTATATAATTTAAATGCATTATTCCTACAATAACATTATTATTTTATAAACATAATGTTATCATATACAATTTAATTTTATGAAAACACATTAAATATTTGTTAAATATTACCATATTTTTAATACATTTTAATAGATTTGATTCCGAATAACATATGTTTCCTAATTAATATAAAAAACCTACTATAGAAAAATATTTTTTTGTTGATTATTCCTATAATAGTTATAAAATAAAAATATATTAAAATTTTTAATAAATAAACACATAAACATATCTTTCATTCATCTTTCTTCATGAAACACTAACCATGATTCATCATATTATTCCCTAATGCATTATTCCTAAAATTACTTTTTGAACTATATCATTTTTATACATCTACAACATCACAAAAATACTACATACTAGGAACATAATAACATAATTTATACCTATATACAAACAACTAAATATGATTGATATCCCATTTAAATCACATGTAATGTAAAAAATATTATCTAGATGGAAAATATTTTTTAGAGATCATGTGAAATAATTCTCATTGAAAATATCCTTTCTGTTTTAATAAAAATGATGCAAAATTTTGTATGAAAATATTATAATTGAAAATAACATTGTAAAAATTTAATATTTTATTTATTGTATTAGGACATCATGATAATGGATAAGTTTCTCATGTAGTAAAATTTAAAAACTTATTCCTTCCATATTTTTCTTCCCGAAAATTCACAATGAAATTCTTTTAGAAATAAAAAAAATATAATAGTTTAAAATAATTTTCTAAAATATTAGAAATGAATAGGAATGAATATAAACAATAATACAAGAATAGTAAAAAAAATTTGAAATAATTTTAGAAAACATTAACATGGATGAAAAATATAGTTTTATGGGTAACATTAATAAGTTAATTAATACATAATAATTTTATAAAAATATAATTTTATTTACATGAATATTAATCAATTGAAAAATATTGGGCATTTATTTTTTGTGTGAATGAAAAGGTGTTAGGTAAGTCAAACATTTTCATATAGGTGATTTGAATAATCAGAAATATATCTAAATATTTTGAGAAATCCTTTTCAACAAGAGTGATAAGTAATTTATCTAGAAATGATAAGAAGGTTCTTTAATATAGTTTTCCTTATATTTTGATAAATGATACTTAATCTATAAAAAATAAACTTATTAGAATATAAAATATTAATATTTAATAGTCCTTTTAAAGATAATTCCAATAGATACTCTACAAAATTTTAATCATTAAATCCTCAATACCTAAATCGATCACCTTTATAAATCCAATTTCCAAAAAAATTAATCACATAAAAATTCATCACATTGAAACAGTGAGGGGTATCTATAACTATGAATCTATAAAAATCCTTAAAAATGTAATCCCATGACGTTATCAAAATCAATTAAGTTAATATTACAAGGAATCATTTTAATCTATTCAGTTTCCCAAATCATACTGTGATATCTACTGTAAAGAACCAACCAAAACCATTTAAAAATCTCATGATTTTAAAAAATAATTATATTTATTTCATTCCCAATGTTCTTTTGGGTAATGATTTATTGAGATTTAGGGAAAAACGTACATAGTAATCCAATAAATTACATGTGGACCCTAATACAATGTATACATTTTTTCACAAAAGGAAACCCTTTTAAAATAAAATGTGTTTTCTTTTCATGACATATCATAAAAATTTTCATATATTCATCATCATCATCCAAGATCATCCATTATCCTACTAAAATACATAAAAACCTAGGATGAGAATAAAAATCATAGCAAGGGTTATAAAATAAAGGAAAACATTAGAATATATAATAAAAATAAAAATAATTTCAGTAAAACAATCATTGTTATTTTGAAAACATAGTTGTATAGTATATAGAAGAGTTTGATGTTATTTTCAGTATAGAATAGAATTAGTTTTATGAAGATAAGATATATTGTTGAGGAAAATAAGTTTTTTTTTCAGAAAGAGTTTCATTTTTTTCAATAATGAACCCACACCATTAATAAAATATCATGAATCTTGGAAACTGAATAAAGATGGAAATGAATGTTATATTTATCATATTTTTAATGATAATTGAAAAATATATATTAATGATGTTCTAGTGGAAAATGAATACCTAGAATTTTTTTCAGATGATTTATGTGGTGTTATTCCAGATTGAGATGTTGAGTTTACTATTGTCTTAGTTCCTGATGCTAATCTAATTTTTAAATTCCCTTATTAAATAGAAGAAATGGAACATCACAAATTAAAAAAGTTGTTTCATGAAATATTAGATTTTGGATTCATTCGACATAGATCATCAAGATGGGGTTCTCTGGTCTTGTTTGTTAAAAAGAAAGTTGGTTCAATGAGATTTTGAATTGATTACAGAAGACCACTTTTAATTTTTTTTCCCCATATCGATGAATTATTTGACCGAATCTAGGAAGTATAGTAAATTTTGATGTTTTAATTGAGGTTAGGGTATCATAATTTGAATGTAACGGATAGAGAAATCATAAAGATTATGTTTTGTACTAGATATGATCATTATGAATTTATATTAATGCCATTTGATTTACTAGTGCACCTTTTGTATTCGAGGATCTTATGAATAGAATATTTCTAGATTTCATGGATTTGTTTGTGGTTGTGTTTACTAATTAAATTTTGGTATATTATAAAATTAAAGTGAATAATGAAAAACATCTAAGGGTTGTTTTGGAAAACATTAAAATAAAAGAAACTGTGGTGAAAATTTATAATGAATGAATTTTGTTCATAACAAATGTCCATCATGGGTAACATTGTTTCAGTAGATGGAATATCTATTGATCCTTCTAAAAAATATCTTAATGAAAGATAAAAAACCACAAATATAACCAATATTAAATATTTTCTAGAATTGAAAGGCTATTACAAGAGGATATTTGAAAACATTACATGGTTATCTATCCCATTGACAAAGTTAACTCAAAAAGGAGTTAAATTCATCTCCACAATAGAATGTGATGACTGTCATTATGAGTTAAAATGAATATTGGTGAATGCATTAGTTATGAACCTACCTTCTATAATTGATCAATTTTTCATCTAATATGATGCTTCATTGATGGGACTTGGTTTTTTTCTGATGCTGGCTGATTATGTAATAGCTAATTCATCATGTTAGTTGAAATATCATGAGGTAAATTTCCCTATACATGATTTGGAATAAGCTAATATTGTTTATTGAAAAAAAATTTGGAGGCCTCATATGTATGGAGGAAAATGTGAATTATATAATGACCATAAAAGTTTAAAGTATAAATATTTCCATAGAATGAATTAAACATGAGATAGAGAATATTACTGGAACTAATCAAGGATTATGATTTCATGATTCATTACAATCATGGAAAAGAAAATAGAGGGGTTGATGCACTAGGTCAGAAAAGTAATAATACATTAACCAAGATGTGTTTAGAACAAGACCATTTAGTGAATGATTAGATAATATTTGGCCCAGATGTTTTTGGTGCATGAATTCATCTATTCTATTTAAGGTTTCAGTGTTATCAACTCTGTCAGATAGAATTAAGCAAGCACATAAAGAAGACGTCGAGTTACAAAAAAGGTAGAATTTTTAAAACTTGGTATGTTTCTAGAATTTATCCTTGAAATTGATTGTGTTTTGAGGTTTCAGAATAAATTATTCATTCCTTGTGATTCTCATTTGATGAAAGAATAATTATGTGAAGCTCACAATTATTGATTATCATTTTATTATAGTTGTACAAAGATGTGTAGAAATCATCCGTAATATTACTAATTGGATGGAATGAAAATATATGTAACTAATTTTTCTGTGAAATATTTGACAGGTCAACAAGTTAAGGCAGAGAAGATATTGTTGAAGGGGATGCTTCAACCCTTACCAGTGCTTGAGTTATAATGGGAAAATATATCCATGTTTTATGTTGTGGGACTACCAAAGACATCTCTAGGTAATAATGAAATCTGGGTTATTATTGATCAACTGTCTAAATCTGAACAATTCCTTCCAATTTGAGATACTATGTATTTGGATCAACATTCCCTACTATAACTCAATAGTATTTTATCATTAAATAGAGTTCCACATTCCATTGTATCTAACTGTGATCCCTGGTTCACATATAACTTTTTGAAAGGCCTTAAAACGACTTTGGGTAAAGAATTATATTTCCGCACAACTTTTCATCCTCAATATGATGGAATGACCGAGATGAAAATTAATTAATTGGACTATATTCTTTTACCATCTTAAATGGACTACCCGGAATGATTGTATCTATATCTCTCTTTAGTTGAGTTTTCTTATAATAATAATTTTCAATCCAGTATGCAGATGGAATATGTTACGGTATTGTATGGAAATCAGCATCAAACTCCACCATTTTGGGAATATGTTGTAGAATGGAAGTTGATGAGACTATAATTAGTAGAGGATGTGGAATAACGAGTTTAGATGATTCAGAAACACATGAGGAAAGCATGTAGAGGGTAAAAATGTTATGAAGATTATAAGAGGAAATACATTTCATTGGATGTAGGTGATCATGTTTTCATTAAAATATTTTCTTGTAAAAGTGTTATGTGTTTTTGTAAAAAAAGAAAACTTATATCCACGCTTCATTTGACATCAAGAAATCACAGAGAATTTAGGAAAACTCACCTAAAAATTATAATTTCCTCTAAGTATATATCATGTACACAATGTTTTTCATGTTTCGATGTAAAGAAAGTGTGTTCTAGATTCATCACATATTTTGTGCGCAGGAGTAATTCAGTTGGAAGAGAAAAATTCTTATAAAGAGAGACCTGTTTAGATTTGTGATCATAGAGAGAAAGTATTTCAGAATGAAAAATTCAACCAGAAAATGGTTTTTTGGAGAAACCAAAATGTTGAAGAAGCAATATTGGAATTAAAAATTTATATGAGGGAAATGTCCCCTAACATGTTTGATATGTAAATAAAAATTTTGTTGAAATAATTTTATGATGGTGGGGAGAATATAACACTCAAGGATTTAAAAATAAATTTAATTTGATGCATGAAACGCTGAGTCTCTACCTAATGATACTTTTTATTATGTAGATTATTATAAACTAGCTATTAAAAATAATTTTGTGGCATCGGTGTTTTGAATTTCAAAAAACAGATACACATGGCTACGATTAATAGGTTATCTAGAGTCTGATAAGACCAAATTTATTTTTGGTGAATATTATCATAATGTTATGAATTGTAACACACCCTTATGAATAGAAATATGACCCTTATAAATAGTAAATTTGATAAATATATAATAACCTCACCCATGAATGTATAATAATAAGGCATATGATAAGTGATAATATGATCATTATATAAGTGTTGGTATTTTTGTAACTCATAAATATTTAATTTTAATATTATGATTAATTATATAATTTAAATGAAAATGGGTATTCATTAAAATTAATCATAAATTGTTATTTTATTTTCTTATGTTTATAAGATAATTTTATGAGGCCTTGATTAAATATTCAAGGTGTTATAAATGACTTATAGTTTAAAAATTATTATATTTTGAATAAATTAATTTTTTTTAAAATAAAATTTCTCATATTAATTTATTTTTTGATAAAATGGGAATTGTTTTTGAATTATACATGTTGAAAAATTGATGGGTTGAATTTTTGATATTTTTCGGAAATAAATTAATTTTTGGTGAATAGTGAAATACGATAATTTAATAAATGAGAAAAATAAATGAATTTTGGCATCATGTTTGAGTCTAGGCTTATGTAAATGGAAATTTTGTAGAACTAAAATGAACTTATTACTGTATTTTGTAATTTAATCATCACTATTCCTTGAATTGGGGAAAAATAATAAAATAATGAATAAAATAATAGAAAACGCCTCCTATCTCCACTTTAAATAGCACCCTCACCGCCTCTTCCTCTCACACCTCTAAAGAACTATGCCTTCTCTAAATTCAACCAAATATCCTTCCTGAGGATCCAACCCACGTCCAATACCTTATGGGATCACCAAAAGGACAATACCAAAGGCCTCAAGGAGGATCTCAAGAATAAAAGATCAAGGGTTAAAATTCATATTTCTTGTTCTTTTGTTTTATATTTTACTCTTTTATTATCATATATTCACTTCCTCACCCCTTATCCAATAGGTAGGAATGCTCCATTAGATTATAAATATTTGATATTTTTCGTGTTTATGAGAAAAATCATTATCATACTTCATCTCTTCTCCCTCTTCTTTTAAAAATAATAACATCATCTATGATGTGTCAATTAACTCACATCATGTATGATGTGTCTTCATTTTCCTTTAATAACTTCTAATATGTTCACAAAACCATTAATAAGGTAAAATTATATTTTATTACACATATTATATGATATATTATGTTATATAACTAGTGTTTATTTATACTATTAATAAATAATCAAAAGTGGTTCATAATGATCAAAACTCATCAAAATATAATACTGATAATCACTAATGATTTATCCTCATAACATATATCCTAAATGATTTATTGAATAAATTAATATTATTTAATCACATTAATAACTTCTCATAATTCTGTAGTTTCATTTCTACTTGGTAAGAAGATCCAATATGAACCGACCATGGAAATCATATAATGTATGCATCTGAAACAATGGAAAGAACAAAATTTTATTAATTAATGAGTAGAATGTTGTAATAAAATGATCATATATGGTGGTATAATTTTTTATTATATAACGTATTAGTAACACCCTTTAACCATAATAAACGAGGTTTAATCACATTTGAAGTAAGATGAACCCGAGGTAAGGGAATTCATCACCAAATTTCCTATATTTTTTTTAAGATTATACTTTATTAATTATTTTTTATTTGAGATTATTAGATTGTGAATTTTTTATGTTATATTGTATTATGTTTATTTATATTGTATACACTTTTTTCCATTATTTTATTTGTCACTCCAATTTTATTTTCAAGGGTCATTCTTTTTAAATTTTCTTTTAAAAGTTTATTTAATGAAATTTTAAAAGATGTTTTTTATATATATGGAATGATTTATTTCTCCTAAATTCATGATTCTTTATTATTTGTTATTTTCTTTGAACATAGTAATTTTGGTTTAATCCCATTATATCAAATGATATATTTGGTTGACCCCATTATTTATCAAGATTTTTTTGTTGAGAACATTATTGCTCTAGATATGATGGGTGAGACCCATTATAGTACTCTAATGTATTGGCTAATCCCTATATGGAAGCAAACTGGACGATTATTCCTTTAAAAAGGGTGACTTTATGAGTGATATAGTAAATTTTTCCTAGCGAAACTACATGATATTTCTATGCAAGATTATTATTTTAATAAAATAGGTTTTTATTAGGTTTTATATTATAAGTTATATAATAATTTCATTCTTTATATCCCTTACTAATATTTTTTGTGATCATAAAATGTTTTAAAATATTTTTCACTAGTTATAATAATGATTAATAGAAATTATAAAGAAAATTTTAATGTCATGAAGATTGGTCAATAAAATTATGTTTTATTTGAAATGTTTTATATTTTGGAAAAAATGGACACAGTTATAGTAGTATCCACCTGTATTATTATGAGATATTATGTATGTTTTATGTCTAATTCACTAAAAATATAAAATCGAAAAGATCCTTAATTTGTGAAAATGTATTTTCCAATATAAAACTCAAGTATATTTAATGTTTTAAGGGTGGGTCCTTTTTATTGGTATCGAAAGATGATTTATATCAATTTAGGGGTTAATATGATGTTAATAGAATACCAAAAATGATTATTTTACATTATGGTTGATTTGAAATGATATCTAATTTTATGATTACAATGGTTAATTATATAAGATTTTTTATTTTTAGAATCGTTTTTGTCAAAATAAATTGGTATGCTGAAGTAGGAAGTACCAAGAGGCTGATATCTGTCCAAATCTATAACCTAAAATAGTTTGAAATGGAACCGAGTATTTTGTGATAGAAATGGCTTACTTGAATCATGAGATTAATGGTGGTGGTATCCATTTATTAGAGAAACCAGACATACTACGAAGAATAATACTTTTTTGGAGTATTTTATGAGGCAACATCCACATGAATTTTGTTGAATAATAGATCCTAAAATAGTCAAAGGACAGATCAATTCATATGAAAAGATATTTGATTTTATTGTTTCATCATAACATAAAAATGTAATAAAATCGATTTATCATTTTGAAGGAGAAAAGATAAATTGTTCTATATCTCTAAAAATATGAGAGAAACATATAATCCCAATAGTATGGAGTGGGATGATTTTAGGAGTATTTTTATATAAATATAATTTCCAAGAACTATTCGACTCAAAATGGAGAAAAAATTCATGGGACTAATGAAAAAAGATAACGATTCTATGGCAGCATATGAAGTGAATATTACAATACTCGCATTGTATATACCAAATGTTACTTGGAATATTGATAGTAAAATTAATATATTTTACTCTAGTGTCAAACCATTTTCACAAAATGATTTGGATTCATAAGATTTTAAATGAAATGAGAAACTGGTTCTTTTTTCTAAAAAAGCTGAGATGGAGTTTTTTGATAAGTTTTCAATAGATGATGACAAGAAGAAGATGTGTTTAGGTTTCCAGGAATTTTGGAATAATTCATCAATGAAATATGGAGGGATAAAAGTCAATTTCCCTTATGGGGAAAGTGTGGTAAAAATAATCCTAGAGAAGGCCTTTTAAATTCTCTGATATATTACCAATGTGGAATGTTTTGGAACATGTATTGAAATTGTGTGGAAAATAATCTAATAATTAATGAGACCTTGATGGGGAAAATATTTATCTGTAATAAATTTTATCATTTTTATAATGTTTATTAGAATCTAGTATCTCAGGTATGAAATCAACAAGATATGATGTAGAATGGTGCAGAAGAATCCTTTGATACAACTTCAGTAAATTTTGATCCATCAAATAAGCTAGTATTAGGTATATTTATCTTTTAAACAGATTTTTCCAATGTGTATTTTGATTCAGGTTCTACACAGTCCTTCATTTCTGTAAAATTTTATAATAAATTGGGAATTAAACCTCATGAAATGAAACTATATGTCATGGAAAAAACTCATGGCGAAAATATTATAGAAAATACAAATTATAAGGGTCTACCAATATTTTTCAGTGGAATTATTTTTCCTGCAAACCTAGTTATATTTATTCTAGTGGAGTTTGATGTTATTTTGGGTATAGAATGGTTTTATTTTTGTAAAGCTAGGATATATTAAAAATCAAAAGAATTTGTTTCTTTTCTGAAAGAGTTTCAGTTTGTGTACCAGAATGAACCCATAAAACTGATAACATAGTTGGAAGCTAAGAAACTGATTAAATATAGAAATTAAGGTTATCTTATTCATATTTTGATGATAAGGGAACTATACATATTAATTCTGCGCCTTAGGTAAACAAATACCTTTTCATTTTTACAAAAGATTTCCCCAGTCTTATTCAAGATCGAGATGTTGAGATTATTATTGACTTTGTTCCTAATGCTAATAGAATTTCAAAACACCTTGTCGAACGTATTAGAAAGATCATCAGGAATTAAAAAATGTAGTTGTAGGAATTATTAGATAAAAGCTTCATTAGGCCTAGCACTTCACCATGTGGTTCTCCTATCTTTTTTTTCAAAAGAAAAGTGGTTCAATGAAACTTTTCAATGATTATAATTCCTTGAATAAAATGAAATATAGTTTATTTTACCATGTAATGATTTAGATGTCATCAGGTTATAGAAGATTAGAAGTTAATGAAGGGTTTGCTTCACCCCTTACCAGTGCCAAATGGGAAATTGGATAATATATCCATGGACTTCATTGTGGGACTACCGAAGACATCTCATAGTAACAACACAATCTAGGTAATTATTGATAGACTGACTAAATCTAAAAATTTCATTCCTATTCGAGATTCTAAATTTTTGTATCAACATTCTATACTATACAAACAATATATTTTATTGTTACATAGAGTTCCTCTCTCCATTGTATCAGATGATGATCCTAGGTTCACTTATATCTTTTGGAATGACCATTATAAGTCGTTAGGAAATGAATAACATTTCAGCACTACTTTTCATCCTCAATCAGATGTACATATCAAGAGTATAATTCAAACATTAATTGATATGCTTTGAGCAAGTTCAATGGATTATGAAGGATGTTGGGATTGACACATCTCTTTAGTTGAGTTTTCTTTTAAAAACAGTTTACATTCTAGTATACAGATGTCACCTTTCGAAAAAGTTTATGGAAATTAGTGTCAAGCTCCAACACAATAGGATAAATTTTGGGAATGGAAGTTGAGGGGACCATAATTATTTGAGGAAGTTATAGGAAAAGTTGAGATGATTCAGTGACACATGAGGACAACAAAAATCAAGCGGAAAAGTTATGAAGATTGTAGGAGGGAATAAATTTTATTTGAGTTAGGGGATTATGTTTTCGTTAAAATGTCTTCTTGGAAAAGTGCTATGAGTTTTGGGAAAAATGAAATGCCATGTCCACGATTCGTTAGACCTTATAAAATCCTAGATAATTTCATACCAATCCCCTACTGAGTATAATTTCCTTCATTTTTATTTCAGTTACATAGAGTATTTCATATTTTGTTGTTGAGAATGTATGTCCCAGATTAATCTCATGTTATGATCCCATGAGTAATTCTATTGGAGGAGAAAATTTTCATTTGAAGAGTGATCTATTCCTATTAATGATATTAGAGAAGAAATATTTTATAATACGACAATGGGAAAAAAGTTATGTATGATTTCAAATTCTATAAGATGGGAAAAAATTTATTATCATATCAAATGTATGATTATAATCATTTGATAAGGCATGAAAGAAGAGAAATTACATATAAAAAATAACATGGATCAAAACTGATGTAAATAAATCATCATACAAGGATATTTCATATCAAATACATAAAATTTTTCATGGATTTTTTGGGATTCAATAGATATTAAACTAGAGCCATTGAGAATAAACATATACATATGACATGAAATTAAACCCTCAACATAATACAAATCATAACAAATATATTAGAAAGAGACATTATTATATATTAAATATAAATTTTTTAAAAAACATATGTCCATGAAACATATTTTTTATAATTTTTTTTAAAATATTATAGGTCTAAAAAAAAATTGTTCATTTTTCTAATTGTGGATAAAACAAATTGAACCATTCATGTTGTGAACAATACAATTTTCACACCAATCATCATTATCTCAATAGAAATAAATTATCAAACAACATATTATATAGAGATATAGGACCTCAATGATCATAATAATAATCATATATAAGAATTTCATCCATTATAAAATGATATTATTCACACAATAAATAAATTGGTTTGCACATGTAAAAGATACATGTATCATGAAAAATACTCACAAACTTGTAAATAATCCATCAACTAAAAAAGTTGGATTTTGGACTAAAAATATCTTTATTTTAATATATGGATTAGAAATTATATTTACATATATAAAAAAATATATTTATAATCATTGGATAATCCATTTGAGAAATGATAGTAAAGAAGAAGTTTTTCAACTATTTAAAATACATTTTAAATCATTACTTTTAAATGAAATAATATGGGAATAAAAATAATTATCCATTAAAAGAAAAGAAAAAATTTATTTTAAATGAGATTAATGTATGTTTTTCCAATGTCAAATTAAAAAATATGTCAAAAAATAATAAAATAATAATTTAAAAAATAATCCCAAAAATTCACTTTTAAAATAATCAATTACATTTTAAAATCAATAATTACCGTCTCAAAGAATACAAGAATATTTGTTTTTACCTTCATTATCATAAAGAGTTAAAATAATTTTTAAATCCATTTAAAATCAAGGAATGAATATTATATATGATGAATTCACAAATATTTAGATAGTCTGTAAAAAGATTTTAGAAAACATTCTAATCATTCTCGTAGAAGATTTAGTTATAAGTTTCATTAAAAATTGAAATTAAAGATCATAAAGTGAAAAAATTTAAAGAATTTAATTTTAAAAATGTAACACTATGAATGGATAATTGAGAATTATATTATTGGTTTTGGTGTAAATATTGAGTATAATATATGAAAAAAATATATATAAGTATTTTTACTATTTCAGAATTTAATTTTTGAAATCCAACATCATTGAAAATCATAATAAAAGATCATTTTTAAAATAGGAGAAGGTAAATTTCTAGATCACTTGTGATATAACATAATAAGGTTTACACATGTAATGGACAACATTAGAGGGAAAGAAAAATATGGAGAAAGAAGAAAAATAATAATTTATAAAGATGTTAAATATTCATAATAATGTCAAAATTTAATATGGATTGAATTCATCAAGCATAAGTAATTGAATAAAATGATTTTTTATCTTTTGAGGGGTATGTAAAGTGAAATTTAATTTAATATTATGGTAAAAATAACCAGAAATTGATTAATATAGTACCATATGAAACATGGTAACTCTCCAAAAGGACTTGAGTACACAAAGAACTATAAAACCACAGAATCTGTTGAATCAAAATATATTTAAATGAATTAAATTAAATTTATACTAAAACCCCATATATTTTAGTATTTTTTTATTAAATTCCTTAGGTGTTATTAAAATCATATCAAATGTGTCATAAGGGATAATAAGAAATATGTATTAAGATATTGAGTTCCATATAATATACCACTTATGAAATAAGAAATAATATTATAAAAAACCTTCTAAGGATATGAATTCAAATATAACATTAAATATAATTAATAATGAGACTAAATTGTTTGAAATAATAATTGGTTCTATAGATACAGCATTACAAAAATAATGTCTCTTATGAAATATGTCTTACTAAATTAAATTTCTTGAATCAAGACCTTACCTTATTCCTTGACTTCCATTAAAGCTGTTATTCTTTCTTTATATCAAAAATATAAATATTAATTGTATATTTTATATCATTATTCATCTATATATCATGAATAAAATATATTTATAATTGAGTTCTATATTTATATTAGTTATTTATTCTATATGTTCAATATTTTATATAAGGAACTAGCCTTTAAATAGTAAATATTGTTGACTTTTAGATTAGAAAATACATTATTACACATTCAGGATATATTGTGGTTTAGAGTTTTAGATATTTAGGACATAAAACATAAATAACATATCATTATCATACATGTTGATATTACTAAAAGATTATCCATTTTTTCCAAAATATAAAACATTTCAAATAATACATAATTTCAATGACAATTTTTTGGGAAAATTAATTTTTTTTCTTTCTCTTACAAAATCATTATAACCTATGAAAAATATTATCAAACTTTGAATGAGCATAAAAATCTCACTAAGTCAGTTGAAGAAAGAAATTGCTAGTAAAGTGACAATATAAAACCCAATAAAACGCATTTTATAAAAACTCATTAGAATGGATTGAAACTTATTGTAGTTACCTTGGGACATATTTTGAATTTCACACATATAATCACTCTTACACATGGAATAACCATTCAATCAAATTCCATTTCTGGAATTACCAATTCATTTGAAAATATATAAGGGTATTAGAACAATATATCTTGAAAAATAATGGTATCAAACAAACATAAATATGTCCAATGATTATATCATAGTAATAATGAATCATAAAATCAATAGAAATCACTGAATCCATATACATAAAAACGAGTATAGTGATCTTTGGGAGTATTATGTTTGGGATGGTATAAAAAGATATATTTTTTATTTTACCATGAAATGCTTGAGTTGTCAACATGTTATAGAAAGTTTGAAGCGAAAGAAGGGGTTGCTTCACCTCTTAGTAGTTCAAAATGGGAAATGGTAAAATATATTCATCGAAATCATTATTGGACCACCGAATACATCTCTAGGCAATATCACAATCTACGTTATTATTGATAGGATGACCAAATCTACAAATTTCAATGCTATTCAAGATACTTTGTCTTTGTATCAACAATCTTTACTGTACCAAAAATATATTTTAATGGTACATGGAGTTCCTCTATCCAATGTATATAATCATTATCCTAGGTTCACTTATATCTTTTGGAAAGGCCTTCATATGTCATTAGAAAAATAATAATATTTCATCACTTCTTTTCATTCTCAATCAGTTGGACAGACTGAGAGAACAATTAAATAATTAGTGGATATGCTTCGATCACATCCAATGGATTACCAGGGATGTTGGGATCCACACATCTCTTAAGTTGAGTTTTCATATAATTATTATTTACATTCTATTATAGAGAAGTCACCTTTTGATGCATTGTACAGAAAGAAGTGTCCATCTCCAACACATTAGGATGAAGTTTGGTAAAGGAAGTTGATGGGACCATAATTACTAGTGGAAGTCGAAGAAAATGTTTAGATGATTCAGAGACACATGAGGATTACTCAAATCAAGAATAAAAGTTATGAAGATAGTAGGTGGAAATAAATTTTATTTGAGGTAGGTGATCATGTTTTCGTTAAATTATCTTGGTGGAAAAGTGTTATGCATTACATTTTTAACAAAATGTATAAAAAATTTCCCGGGAGACATTTTAATGAAAACATGATCTCCTACCTCAAATGAAAATTATTTCCTCCTGCTATATTCATAACTTTTTTGCCTGATTTGATTTTTCCACATGTGTCACTGAATCACTTAAACGTTTTCTACCACTTCCTCAACTAATTATGGTCCCATCATCTTCCATTCCCAGACTTCAACCTAATGTGTTGGAGCTTGAAACTAATTTCTACACAATTCCTAAAATGGTGAAATATATATACTATAATGTAAATGTTTTTTTAAGAAAACTAAAATTAAGGGATGTTTCGATCCCAACATCCATGGTAATCCATTGAACGTACTCGAAGAATATCCACTAATGATTGAATTGTTCTCTCAGTCTGTCCAACTAATTGGGGATAAAAAGCAGTGCTGAAAAATTATTCTTTTTCTAACAAATTATGAAAGACGGTCCAAAATATATAAGTGATCCTAAGATAACGATCAAATAAAATATAGAGATGAACTCCATGTAACAATAAATTTTTTTGGTACAGTCGATAATGTTGATACAAAGATGTATTATCTTGAATAAGAATGAAATTTATAGATTTAGTCAGTCAATCAATAATAACCATGATTATGTTGTTACCTGGAGATTTCTTCGGTAGTCCCACAATGTTTTACATTGATCTATTTTCCAATTTCCCATTTGGAATTTGTAAGGGGTGAAGCATCCCCTTCATTAACTTCCACTCTTTCATAACCTATTGACATCTCAAACATTTCATAGTAAAATGAACAATATATTTTTTTATTCAATCCCATAATTAATACTCCCAAAGGACATTGTACATATATATATATGGAGTAATTTCTACTAATTTTATGAATCTTTATTACTAATATATAATCATTGGACATATTAAGTTGGTTTGATCCCATTATAGCTCAATATAACTTGTTCTGATCCCATTATAGATTTCTAATACATCGGGTATTCCAGAGAAGGAAGTCGACTGATTGGTCATTCCATGTGTATGGGTTATTATAAGTGTGATATTGAATATATGTCCCAAGGTAAATACAATATGTTTCAATTCCTGATAAATAGTTTTTATTAAATTTGTTTTATTGGGTTTTATGTTATCACATGACTAGAAATTTCTTTCTTCATATGCCTTACTAATATTTTAATGTTCATTCGAAGTTTAAAAATATTTTTCACAGGTTATAACGATATGTAAGAGAAGGGGAAAAAATTTAAATGTCTTGGAAAATTATCAATGAAATTATGTGTTATTTAAAATTCTTTATATTTTGGATGAAATGGATATTCTTTCATTTATATCCACATGTATGATTATGAGATGTTATGTATGATTTATTTCCTAAATCTCTAAAACACTAAACCTGAAAATATTTTCAATGTGTAATAATATATTTTCTTATCTAATACTCAATAATATTTAATATTTTAAGGATAGGTCATTATAAAAAATATTAAAAATATATAATAAATAACTAATATAAATTTAGATAACAATTATAAATATAGTTTTTCATGTTATATAGATGAATTATGATATAAAATAGGTAATTAATATTTTTATTATTGTTATAAGGAAAAAATAATTGCTTTAGTAGAGTTCATGTAATAAGTTAAGGTTTTGGATAATAAAATTTAATTTGGTAGGACATATTAAATAAGATATATTATCTTTGGAATGGTGAATATAAAGAACCATTTATTATTTCAAACAATTTATAGTCATTATTAATGATATATAATGTTCTATTTGAATGAAAATACTTGTAAGTTTTTTATTATATTGTTTCATATTTTATATGTGGTTATTTATATGAAACTCTATTTATTAATACATATTTCTTATTATCCACTCTGAAAACATTGATATAATTTTAATAATAACATTTAAATTTATTCAAAAAAATTCCTATATTCTACGGGATTTTAGGATACATATAATTTAATTAATTTAAATAGATTTTGATTCAAAGGATAATATGGTTTTAAGGTTCTTTGGGTACCAAGTCCTCTTGGAGAGATACCATGTTTCTTATGGGACAATATACATCAATTTCTGGTTATTTGGACCATAATATTTAATAAAATTTTTACTTTACGAACCCCTCGGAAAATAAGGAATCATTTTATTTATATATTCATGCTTGCTGAATTTCATCCATATAAAATTTTGAAATTATTATAAATATTGAACATTCTCTATAAATTGTGATTTTTTTCTTTATCCATATTTTTCCTTCCCTCTAATGTTATCCATTATATGTGAATTCCTTATTATGTTTTATCCGAGATGATCTAAAAATTTCCCTTCTCCAATTTTACAAATAATGTTTTACTATGATTTTAAATGATGCGGGATTTAAAAAATAAATTTTAAAATATAATAAAATACTTCTATATTTTTTTTCTTATCATCCACTCCACATTTCCCCTAAAACCAATATTATAATTCTAAATGATCCATTCATAATGATCCTTTTTTAAAATCAAATGTTATAAAATGTTTTCTCTTTATCATCTAGAATTTTAATTTTTAATGAAACTTATAATGTCATCTTTTACAATAATGATTAGAAAGTTTTCTAAAAAATTTCATGGTCTATCTAACTATTTTTTAATTTATCTTATAGAATATTCATTCCTTCAATTGAAATGGATTTTAAATTTTTTTTAACTCTTTATGATACTATTGGTAAAAACAAATATTGTAATAATCTTTCAGAATGGAAATATTTATATTTAAATGGAATTGATAAATTTAAAAGATAATTTAATGAATTATTTTTTAAATAATTATTTTCTAGTTTTACAATATATATTATAAGTTGTATTTGAAAAAAATTCATTAATTTCATTTAAAATAAGTTTTTTCTTTTCTTTTAAAGGATAATAATTTTTATTCCCATATTTTTGCATTTAAAAATAATGATTTAAAATGAATTTTCAATATTTGAAAAAATGTATTATTTACTATCATTTCTCAAATTACTTATCCAATGAATATGGATATATTTTTTCACCGATGTTAATATAATTTCTGATACATATAATAAAATAAGGATATTTTTAGTCCAAAATCCACCTTATTTCAGTTGATGTGTTATTTATTGTTTTAGGAGTGTTTTTCATGAAACATGTATCTTTTTCATGTGTTAATTAAGTTATTTATTGTTTAAATATTTTCATGATATAATGGATGAAATAATTATAGGATTAATATTATAATGATATTTGGGATCATATATCTCTATATATTATGTTGGATGAGAATTTATATCTATTGGGATAATGATTATATGTGCAAAAAATTTTTTGTTTGCAATAAGAATGGTTGAATTTGTTTTGTTCACAATTGAAAACATAAACAATTTTATTTTTTAGAACAATAATATTTAAAAAGAATTTATAAATAATATGTATTATGGTCATATGTTTCTTAAAAATTTTATAATTTATGTATACTAATGTCTATTTCAAATCACTTGGTTATTATTTGTTTTAAGATCAGATTTTAATTCCAGGTCGTATGTATATGATTTTTCTCCATGAATCTTATTTAACATCTCTTGAATCCAAAGTAAAATCCATGATATAATTTTTTTATTTGATATGAAATATCCTTGTTTGATGATTTATTTACATCAATTTTGATCCATGGGATTTTTGATATGTAATTTATCTTCTACCATGACTTATCAAATGATTATAATCTTACAGTTGATATGATGATGAATATTTTTCCATCATAGATAATTTAAAATCATACTTAAATTTTTTTCCATTCCCGTGATATTAAAATAAATATAAATTTTGAGATTCCACTAAGGGAGTCTTTATGAGATCAATTGTAGATAATTGTTACGATTTCCTAAAAAATAAATAAATTAGGTAGTTATAATATATTTAATAAAACCCAAAATGATCTCTATTTTGTGTCCAATTATTGTGATATATAACATTAATATGAAATTTGGAACACTATAGCCTAGATTATCTCACATGCTATAATTGGTAATTTGTAATGGCTTATGGTTTTTGCACCAGACATACGTGTAAGGGATTAAGAGCATAAATTTGTACCAAAGGGGTTTTTACATATTTTGGGTGGTTTATTTATTAATTTATGATTTGGATATCATTAATTTTTTGAATAACCTAGTGATAAGTATATTGGATACATATAAGTATATAGTAATATCCAAAGATTATGGTAATATAGATATTGTGAGTTTATTAAGGAAATGATATCCCTATATAGACACTATATGTTTATCGAAGATATATTTAACCACATGTTTGACATATAGGTATTAAATCATATAATATATGTAGTCATTAAAAATAATGATCAATGCAACAATGATATATGTTTAGTATCTTTGGAAATGTGGATACATAAACAACTAGTTCATAAGTTGACTACATCATATCCTTTCAAGTTATTCATATCTATCACCATTATTAGACATATCACACCTAATACCTTTCATCATACCGTTGGGGGAAAATATAACAATGAATGAGTTAAGATTCTTAGTAAGGGTAAACATCAGAGATAATAATATTAGATGAGCATACATGTATTAGAACACAAGAATGAAATTTTATAACCATACCTTGTATATATAAGATCATAATATTGAGTCATTAAGTAAATATTAGTAGTACATAAGAAATTTATCTTCATACAATCCATAAGAATATGTCGTGAAGGGATTATTTTGGAATAAGACATAAATTTATCGCATATAGAGATTCATATAAATAGAAATCCATATTAGTAAATATAAATTGATCAAAATTTCATTGGGGATTGGGTTATCTCAAAAAATATCATATTAATCCTTGTTCACTCCTAAGACTATCCTGACGGATAATGTCGCCTATTGATACTTGTTGACTCAGGATTACAGTATTGTCTTTCTCATGAGGTATTAATCCATACATAATTATTTTACGGGATATATAATTATTAGTCCACCAATAACATAATGAAAATCATAAATATTTGTTCTAAATGATAATAAAAAATTCATCCTATCATAATCTCTGAAAATGAAATAAGTTCCATAAAATTATTATCATGGAATAAGCTATGGCAATGAAATATTTTTTATACCCATTTCATCAACTCGTTATAGTATAAACCATGGATGTAGAATAAGATTCCAAAAAAAATATCCATCACAATAATAAACAACTCATAGAAAGTGTAGGTATTTTATCATTGGATTATACCCCCAATAAAACAAAATTATGATCAATCAAATTTCATTTTGTAAAAAATGATTTTAAAAGATGACACGTAACATTTATTGATAAAAATAAATTTATATCTCTGAAATCACATACAGTGTATAATTTTATCAAATGTTATGGGAAATATATTATTTTAAATAAAAATAAAAAATGTGTAATGTAAACATAAATTAATTGAACTGACATGATTTTTGAAAATTTTGTTCATTATTTGTTCATTAAAAAAATTCCATTCTCTCTTTGAGTAAAATTTAAAAAGTACCTCATTTAAAAAAGGATATCATGTTCCTATATAGTTTTATTTTTGAAAAACAAACCAGGGAAAAAATTATGTTGAAAAATAATAATATAATATTAAAACATTCATGAATAATTAATTAGAAAACAAGGATATTGATGAACAATTATTTTTGATCGAAGAATGATTTAAAATCTGTTTTTTTTAACAAAATCAGACCATTGAGTACATAATTTGTGCAAAATAAAATTAAAACACGTTATTTTTGTAAATAAAATTTATATATGATGATTCATGGAATTATTGAAATTTAAAAGTTGATATTTAATTACCAGAAAGATAATCATAAGGAATATACATATAATGAGATTATTACATAAAACCATAACTGCTTAGATAAAATTTGAATCATAATCTACATAGAATTATAATGTTAAAAGAATATTTAAATACATATAGGATAATAATATTAATATATATAATTTTAATGGGGTAGTACATACACAACATAAATTAAATTTAGTTTGAATATGAAATATGTCTCATATAAGAAAATATGAGAACAAAATCTATTATATCAAGCATAATATAGCATCCCGCCTTTTTATGACATAAACTTTCATTACATTTTACAAAAAACGAGGATCTTTAAGGTTTAGTGTCTTGGAAACCAGGAACTTAGAACATGAAAAAAAAACATTCTTCTTAAACACTTGAAAGGATTCTCCTTATGTTCATCCTAGGTTCATTACTGCATCTCATAACTTGGGAACATACATCAAAGGAAATGGTGAGAAGAAGGACCAGTAAGGGAAAAAAGAGAATCATTTTACATATGATCTTGAGATACTTCAATAATGGCATGAAAAGAACTTTAAGGCATGAGAAAGTAATCATGAGATTCATCATAATAAAAATAACATTTTTCATAACTTGAAGATGTGGCTGCAACATTTAATATTGACAATCATTTCGTTTCACCAAGGTCCATCCCCAAGGTGTCAATAAAAATTACCAAGGTTATCCACCAAGGTATCAGTCTAAAAAGTCATCTCTAAAGATTAAGTCTTTACCCAATGCATTAGAGCGCTATATGGGTTCACCCTTAAACTGTAATCTCTTGTGGTTACATCATTATCCAATGCAATGGGGCGCTATCAGGTTGAACCCTTAAATTTCCCATTATTATCATGTGAAACACATATATCATCATCAATCATTTCATAAACAACCCATATAGCATAAAAGAAATGGGTTTCATTCCATAATCATAACGTTTTAAAAACTGCTTTAAAGACATGATCTTTATGTCACTTTAAACCCACGGAAAGGGAAAGAGGGTTTCATGTATGTAAATCCCAGAATTTAAAATATAAAATTTTGATATACATGTGAATACCCCTATAGAAATAAGAGCTTTAAGTATTCACTTTATAACATAAAATAATTTTGAGAAAAGAGAGAGAGGCACTTTGTGACGAAAATTCTGCAGCATAACGGCTATGTTTCAGGGTTTTAGAAAACATTGAGAAGAGAGGGGACACAGGTCAAACATTCATAAATGACACATAAAACAGTATAGGGACAAAATATAAGGTATTTATGAACATGGTAATGAAATTTTAAAATATTCCATATGAAATGAAGAACATGAAAGGAAGACAAAAATACGATTTCTCTTATGAGAATTTGGCATCCTAACAACGTCACTTAAACTTCAACAAAAATGAATTGACAAGTACAAATAGGGTCTCTCATCATATGAAAATAAGAGTCCACTATGATATATATAGAGATCATACCCCAACATAATAGAAAGTAACTTTCAAGTCTTGACATGGAATTAGAACTTTGAAAAGGGAGAAAGGTTCAAGGACCACTTAAAAATTTAGCAGCCTAACGACGCCACTTAAACTTCAAAATACTGAATTGAAGAGATCAAATGGGGTATCTCATCATATGGTCATTAAAGATAAGTATGATAGATATTGAGATCATACCCCAACATAAAAAAAGGAACTTTAAATAATTGACATGAAAGTAGAACTTCAAAGCGAGAAGGGTGAAGAACCACTTAAAAATTCGGCAGCCTAACGACGCCACTTAAAACATCAAAATACTGAATTGAAGAGATCAAATGGGGTCTCTCATCATATGATCATAAAATATCGTTATGATAGATATATAGATAATAACCCAACATAACAAAAAGTAACTTGAAAGAATTGACATGAAAGTAGAACTTCAAAGCGAGAATGGTGAAGAACCACTTAAAAATTAGGCTGCCTAACGGCGCCACTTAAAACTTAAAAATACTGAATTGAAGAGATCAAATGGGGTATCTCATCATATGTTCATAAAATATCAGTATGATAGATATATAGATCATACCCCAACATAACAAAAAGGAACTTGAAAGAATTGACATGAAAGTAAAACTTCAAATCGAGAAGGGTGAAGAACCACTTAAACATTCGGCAGCCTAACAGCACCACTTAAAACATCAAAATACTGAATTGAAGAGATCAAATGGGGTCTCTCATAATATGGTCATAAAATATCAGTATGATATATATAGATATCATACCCAAACATAACAAAAATTAATTTTAAAGAATTTACATGAAAGTAAACTTCAAAATGAGAAGGGTGAGAACCACTTAAAAATTCGGCAGCCTAACAGCGCCATTTAAAACATAAAAATACTAAATTGAAGAGATCAAATGGGGTCTCTCATCATATGATCATAAAAGATCATTGTGATAAATTTTGAGATCATACCCAAACATAATAAAAAGGTACTTGAAATACTTTACATGAAAATAAATCTTGAAAAATGAGAAAGGAGAAAGAGTCCGTTACAAAAATTTCGGCAGCCAAACAGCGCCACTTAAATCTTCATAAACCGAAATAATGAGAGTAAGATGGATCTCTCATTATATGAACATAAAAAGGGAAGTAAGAGGAGTATAAAATAACATCCTCCAACATAATAACAAGGAGAATAAAAGGAATTACATAAAAGAGATCACTTGAAAAGAAAGAGAGGGGTCAGATCCCTTACCTTAAAATGTAATTCTTAAACCTCAAAGGATGGGACCTTGAGGGCTTGGGGGCACCTTGGGAGGACTCCTTGGGAGGTAATGAGACCAGAACTTCGTTGCGGAAGAGTGGGGAGTCGAATGGATGAGAGGAGGGCTTGATATTTATTGGGAAAGTGAGGGGACAAGGCATTAATGGCCAAGGGACACCTCACATGTGCTTTTCTCAAACCCATGTGCTCTCCCTTGGAATTTATCATGGAGTTAGTCCACATGGGGCCCCCAAAACAATAATTCATAACCCTTGGCCGTCAAACCCTTAAAATATCTCATGACATCATCATGACACAGTTATGATGTCATTAAACATACCGAAACCATAAAACCGTATTTTCACTATTCACTGAAAATTCAACTTTCTCAGAAAGATCCCAAAATTTCACCTTAATCAAATATCAATGCTCTGATTTCAAAAATGAACTCCATTTTATAAAAATATTTTTCTAAATATTTTTAATTTATTTTTTAAATAAATACACAATTCACCAAAAATTCATTTTTTCAGAAAAAACCACAAAAATTACCATAACATAATATCGGTGATCTGAGTTCAAAAATGAAATCCATTTTATAAAAATTATTTTCTAAATATTTTTAATTTAATTTTTAATAAAAAAACACTATTCACCCGAAAAAACTAATACTTGAATAATAATTTATGAAACGGTTATTTAACCATTTTATTGAATCACATTACTTAATCAAGGTGCCTGGATTATTTTAAAACTTTCTTTAAGTGAGATTACTAATCCATTTGGTCATATTACTAATCCTAATCAAAAAATCACTATTCATATTTTACTATTCATCAAAAATCAAGTTGATCTTATTAGACTCCAAATTTTGTACTGAACATAATTGTAGAAGACCATTTTTTGAAAATCATTACACATTTTTAATTATTTAAGGTTTACATAAACATTTTTAAAATATGCTTTTTCTAAAATTCATCAAAAATATGTATACTATATTTATCCGGTCATTTGATGATTCATAAAAATCATCATAAGAAGAAATCCCAATTTTTATTTAAAATAAAGGATTACACAAGGAAGTTACGGTCTTCTTACATAACCCCTTATCACACCAGCATAGGACCTAAGTGTAAGGTGTGCTAAGGTGAGAGAGTCCAAGGGAGGCTCGACCAACATTTCCTGAGTAGTAATTTCTATCAGTTTGAACTTCTCGCGAAGGCGATTCCGTTCTAGCTTTCCATGATGAAGTTCGGCTTGGGTTTGGTCCAGAGAAAAGCCCAATGGTGCTACCTCCTTCCCAAGTTCTGTTAGATGGGCTTCAATCGGTCCAAGACTACTAAGTGACTCCATCGAATCTTCTTTCTATAATA
This sequence comes from Viscum album, assembly GCA_963277665.1. Lineage (NCBI taxonomy): Eukaryota > Viridiplantae > Streptophyta > Magnoliopsida > Santalales > Viscaceae > Viscum > Viscum album. The sequence goes on from OY728138.1 coordinate 1,926,492,378, forward strand.
ATTAACCAATATTACTTGTATTTAGAGACAATAATCAAAACATTTTGTTCACAGTGGTCATATTGACCGATGGTCGTATAACAGTCAGAACCCAATGGTCTCATTTTAATTATAATCATGTTAATCAAATAAAACATTTTTGTTGAGTATAAAAATAAAATAAAATAACACCTGAAATTAGGAAACAAGATTTATTCAAAATTTCGGGCCGTTACAATCTTCCCCCTTAAGAAATTGCATCCTCGCAATTTTAAAAATTGGGTTTTGAAATTTCATTAATAGTCCCACATCAGAAAAAGAGTCAGTGACACCATTACTTTAAAAGAAAGAAAAAGAAGTACAAAGGCCACCCGAGTTTACTCATACTAGGATTCCATGTAGGAAACATGGACATAGAGGAGAAAACAAAGGGTCACGTCCTAAAGGAGAGTGATAGAAAACCTGATTAGGTGGAAGTTAACCACTAGAAAATCCCAAAATTATGATGTGTGCAAGCGGTCTTTGATTACCTAGTATGAAACGTAAACCAACAACTTTTTTGTTTTACGTTCCTTTTCAAAACTTTGAGGAATTCATTTACAACATAGAACAAAAACATAAGGAAATATATCTACCTTCATGTAGAGTTTCATCCTTTAATAAGTTTCTACCCAAAACTAATCTTTTCTCCAAACTATGAGCATTCAAAACTACTTAGTCTCATATAAACAAAAGAATCATCTTCTAGGGAATCACATAATCCACAAAAGATTAACTATCTATTTCTTTTATCTTTAAACATTATCCCAAAAACCGAAAGGGTAAGGTAAAACAACTCTTCAAAAAGAAAGAACCCCATAGGAATGGAAACTACTTTTAAATCTTCAAAGTTCCATGGTACTACCCAAAGTTCATCATAGTCCATTCCATAAATAACAGTCCTTAAAATTCCTAAAAATAAACCAAACTAAGATTTAAACCCAAATAAAAGAAGGATTTTATAACATAGCCTTCCAAAATAAACTTCATTGTTCATCTCCAAACAACATCAACCACTCCTAACATCTTATAACAAAAGTATCTAACCTAAACATATTTAACCCAAGATAGTTTAATCATTCCCATAAGTAACCTAAATTACTATTAGTCCACCTTAAATTCATCGATTCTTTAAAATATAAGTCAACCATACTCCTCAATGAAAATACCGTTGTAATCTATTTACCTCGATCATATAGGGTCCCCAAAATAGTGAACATCTTCCAAAATAAAAATCATATTTTAATCCCCTAATCATCCTTGTCATATTAATATGAAAATTGTCGCATTTCCTATCACATTGGTTGTTGGGACATGTTCTTCCATTTCCCACCATTCACTAAGAAGAGAAAGCATAATTAGATGCTTAAGTACTTAGCCAACAATCATGAAAAGGAACTGAAAGCATATAAGGATAACTTGTAGAAGAAAAGTAAACCCTAACTTGTGATCCCCTAGGTTCCAATCTAGGTTATCCTTTATCATATATTCTTATGTGAATCTTTATTTTATTTTATCTTTGTTCCTTTAACAATGGTTAATACTAAGCTTATGAATTTACCAAATCATATCCCCCGGGAGTTTCGTAACCAAGAGTGCAGCAAGCCCCGTTGTCGTGTACCAGTTCTCGTTCGAGTCTAGCTCAAAGCGGTGTTTTCGGGTTTTACCCCTATGTACATCTGTTCCAGAGGCACCTCTACCTGCTCGTATCCAGATAGGGATGTATTTGCTTGGCAACCCCTTACTCAATACTCACCAAAATACCAGGAAGATTTCCTATATTTTAACTTTTCTATAGGCTTCTTCCTAAAGTTTTCATATCCTAATTTCCACAAATAACTAAACCATACTTTGATACCAACTATAGAATCCCACCTTTTTATCATATAAACATTCATTAAATTTTACAAAACCGAGGATCTTTAAGGTTTAGTGTCTTGGAAACCAGGAACTTAAAACATGAAACAAAAAAAACATTCTTCTTAAACACTTGAAAGGCTTCTCCTTATGTTCATCCTAGGTTCATTACTGCATCTCATAACCTGGGGACATACATCAATGGAAAGGGTGAGCAGAAGGCCCAATAAGGGAAAAAAGAAAATCATATTACATGTGATATTTAGATACTTCAATAAGGGCATGAAAAAAACTTTAAGGCATGAGAAAGTAATCATGAGATACATCATAATAAAAATAACATTTTTCATTACTTGAAGATGTGGCTGCAACATTTAATATTGGCAATCATTTCGTTTCACCAAGGTCCATCCCCAAGGTGTCATTAAAAATTACCAAGGTTATTCACCAAGGTATCAGTCTAAAAAGTCATCTCTAGAGATTAAGTCTTTACCCAATGCATTAGAGCGCTATCTGGGCGCACCCGTAAACTGTAATATATTGTGGTTACATCATTATCCAATGAAATTGGTCTCTATCAAAAAGCACCCTTAAATTTTTAATTATTATCATTTTATCCACATATATAATCATCAATAATTTCATAAACAACCCATATAGCATAAAAGAAATGGGTTTCATTCCATAATCATAACGTTTTAAAAACTACTTTAAAGACATGATCTTTATGTCACTTTAAACCCAGGGAAAGGGAAAATGGGTTTCATGTATGTAAATCCCAGAATTTAAAATAGAACATTTTGATATATATGTGAATACCCCTTTAGAAATAAGAGCTTTGAGTATTCACTTTATAACATAAAATAATTTTGAGAAAAGAGAGAGAGGCACTTTGAGACGAAAATTCTGCAGCATAACGGCTATGTTTCGGGGTTTTAGAAAACATTGAGAAGAGAGGGGACATGGGTCAAACATTCATAAATGACACATCAAACAGTAGAGGGAAAAAATATAAGGTATTTAAGAACATGGTAATGAAATTTGAAAATATACCATATGAAATGAAGAACATGAAAGGAAGACAAAAATAAGATTTCTCTTATGAGAATTCGGGAGCCTAACGGCGTCACTTAAACTTCAACAAAAATGAATTGACAAGTTAAAATAGGGTCTCTCATAATATGAACATAAGAGTCCAGTATGATAGATATAGAGATCATACCCCAACATAATAGAAAGGAACTTTCAAGACTTGACATGGAATTAGAACTTTGAAAAGGGAGAAAGGTGCAAGGACCACTTAAAAATTTAGCCGCCTAACGACGCCACTTAAACTTCAAAATATTGAATTGAAGAGATCAAATGGGGTATCTCATCATATGGTCATAAAATATCAGTATTATAGATATAGATATCATACCCCAACATAATAAAAAAGGAACTTGAAATAATTGACATGAAAGTAGAACTTCAAAGCGAGAAGGGTGAAGAACCACTTAAAAATTCGGCAGCCTAACGGCGCCACTTAAAACTTCAAAATACTGAATTGAAGAGATAAAATGGGGTCTCTCATCATATGGTCATAATAGATCAGTATGATAGATATAGAGATCATACCCCAACATAACAAAAATGAACTTGAAAGAATTGACATGAAAGTAGAACTTCAAAGCGAGAAGGGTGATGAACCACTTAAAAATTCGACAGCCTAACGACGCCACTTAAAACTTCAAAATATTGAATTGAAGAGATCAAATGGGGTATCTCATCATATGGTCATAAAAGATCAGTATGATAGATATAGAGATCATACCCCAACATAACAAAAAATAACTTGAAAGAATTGACATGAAAGTAGAACTTCAAAACGAGAAGGGTGAAGAACCACTTAAAAATTCGGCAGCCTAACGACGCCAATTAAAACATCAAAATACTGAATTGAAGAGATCAAATGGGGTCTCTCATCATATGGTCATAAAATATCATTATGATATATATAGAGATCATGCCCCAACATATAAAAAATTAACTTGAAAGAATTGACATGAAAGTAGAACTTCAAAACGAGAAGGGTGAAGAACCACTTTAAAATTCGGCAGCCTAACGGCGCAACTTAATACATAAAAATACTGAATTGAAGAGATCAAATGGGGCCTATCATAATATGATCATAAAAGATCAGTATGATAAATTTAGATATCATACCCCAACATAATAAAAAGTAACTTGAAATACTTTACATGAAAATAGATCTTGAAAAATGAGAAGGGAGAATGAGTCCGTTACAAAAATTTCGGCAGCCTAACGACGCCACTTAAAACATCATAAAACGAAATAATGAGAGTAAGAGGGGATCTCTCATTATATGAACATAAAAAGGGCAGTAAGAGGAGTATAAAAGAACATCCTCCAACATAAGAACATGGAGCATAAAAGGAATGACATAAAAGAGATCACTTGAAAAGAAAGAGAGGGGTCAGATCCCTTACCTTAAAATGTAACTCTTAAACCTCAAAGGATGGGACCTTGAGGGCTTGGGGGCACCTTGGGAGGACTCCTTTGGAGGTAATGAGACCAGAACGTCGTTGGGGAAGAGTGGGGAGTCGAATGGATGAGAGGAGGGCTTGGTATTTATAGGGAAAGTGAGGGAACTAGGCATTAATGGCCAAGGGACACCTCACATGTGCTTTTCTCAAACCCATGTGCTCTCCCATGGAATTTACCATGAAGTTAGGCCACATGGGGCCCCCAAAACAATAATTCATCACCCTTGGCTGGAAAACCCTTAAAATATCTCATGACATCATCATGACATAGTTATGATGTCATTAAACATACCGAAACCCTAAAACTGTATTTTCACTATTCACTGAAAATTCAACTTTCTCAGAAAGATCCCAAAATTTCACCTTAATCAAATATCAATGCTCTGATTTAAAAAATGAACTCCATTTTATAAAAATAATTTTCTAAATAATTTTAATTTATTTTTTAAATAAATAAACTATTCACCGAAAATTCATTTTTCAGAAAAAACCACAAAATTACCATAACATAATATCGGTGCTCTGAGATCAAAATTGAAATCCATTTTATAAAAATAATTTTCTAAATATTTTTAATTTAATTTTTAATTACAAAACACTATTCACCTGAAAAAACTAATACTTGAATAATAATTTATGAAACCGTTATTTAACCGTTTTATTTAATCACATTACTTAATCAAGGTGCCTAGATTATTTTAAAACATTCTTTAAGTGAGATTACTAATCCATTTGGTCATATTACTAATCCTAATCACAAAATCACTATTCATAATTTACTATTCATCAAAAATCAAGTTGATCTTATTAGACTCCAAATTTTGTACTGAACATAATTGTAGAAGACCATTTTTTTAAAATCATTACACATTTTTAATTATTTAAGGTTTACATAAACATTTTTAAAATATCCTTTTTCTAAAATTCGTCAAAAAAATGCATACTATATTTATCTGGTCATTTGAAAATTCATAAACACCATCATAAGAAGAAATCCCAATTTTTATTTAAAAAAATGGATTACACAAGGCAGTTACAGTTTTCTTACATAGCCCCTTATCACACCAGCATAGGACCTAAGCGTAAGGTGTGCTAAGGTGAGAGAGTCCTAGGGAGGCTCGACCAACATTGCCCGAGTAGTAATTTCTATCAGTTTGAACTTCTCGTGAAGGCGATTCCATTCTAGCTTCACATGATGAAGTTCGGCTTGGGTTTGGTCCAGAGCAATGCCCAATGGTGCTACCTCCTTCCCAAGTTCTATTAGATGGGCTTCGATCGGTCCAAGACTACTAAGTGACGCCATCAAATCTTCTTTCTATAATAATTAACCAATATTACTTGTATTTAGAGATAATAATCAAAACATTATGTTCATTGCCTTCATATTGACCGATGGTCGTATAACAGTCAAAACCCAATGGTCTCATTTTAATTATAATCATGTTTATCAAATAAAACATTTTTGTTGAGTATAAAAATAAAATAAAATAACACATGAAATTAGGAAACAAGATTTATTCAAAATTTTGGGCCGTTACACATAACACATGAAGTAAGTGTTCTAAATACATTTATAATAAATATATATTTATTATATAAATTATCCAAAATAATACTAATATATATCATACCATTAATTATTTACATATAACCATACATCACCTATTTATTAACAATTAATTACTATAATCACTATTTTCAGTGGCAACTTCTTTGTTTTTTATTTGTGTTTTGGTTTGGTAGTGTGTTCCTTGTACATTGATTATGGATCCACCATAATATGTATTTAAATATTAAAATAATTATCATATATATTAATTATATATACACACATATATATTATGTGTCATCCCAAAAATTACATTATTTAATAATAAATTAATTCATTCATAGAGAAGGTAGGACATATATATACATGGATAATGATTTCATTTTTTAGAAGGATGGAATAAAAGAGAGGTAAATGTTAATATAACAATTTAGATTTATTATAATATAATATATATCATATGTATTCATTAGAATAACACTTACTACCATCCACGTAAAAATAAAATGAAAAACGTATCACATCGCTTCATTGTGGCAGTAATCTACATATATTCACAAGAAATGCTATCATTTTTAGAAGTAATGGAAGGTAAGAAGGTATATATTGTATTATATATAGATAAGTGAAAATAATTTATAAATATAAAACATACACATTATTACAATGAATATATAGATTTTTTAGAGGTGGAAATGGATTCAAATTACATTAGTTCATGAAGTAGTTGTCTACAGTACAAACAAACAATAATATTGTTTCCCATTTGATAGAAGAAGAGACAGAAATATATTAAGAAATTATCATAATAAAATATATGTATATAAGGAAAACATTTTATCTATTTCATCATAATTTATTATTAGTTTTATGAGGAAGAAGAAATAAATTAAATCACCAATATAAGAACAATAACTCTTCTTCATATAACTTCCAAAAGGTTGCACCAAAATACATCATATCAAGGATTTATAATTAAAAAAATGATTTTATAAAATGTGAATGAATTTAAGGGAGATTTTGTCATAGAAAATGGCCAAAAATTCCTTTGTATGTTTTATGAATAGAGTAGTGGTGTTTTTTATTTCATTGAATTGAAGAATTTATATATTTTTAAATTTTTTAAAAAAAATCTGTATGGGATGTAATTGAATAACCAAATTCCACAAAATTTTTAATATAAGTTAGTGTAATGAGTATAAGGTTGGTCTATACATAAATATTTAAGGGTAGTATTATTTTTCTAAAAAGTAGCCCCCATACCTTTTAGGATACTCACCCCCAACATTATGTTTTAAAAATGATTACTAGTTTTTTAAATGGTTAATTTGACTTTTAATCCAAAAATATGATCTAAATTATTATATATATTTTAAAAAAATTCCCCAATTATTAAATAAAATTTCTAAAATAAAAATCCTATGTGTGTGGAAAATAAATTTTAAAACAATAACATGTTACGTGAAAAACTAGTTTTTTATATTAATAATGATAATTAATTTATATTTTTTTTGTATTCATAATGATCGAAAATTGAAATTTTATTATAAAATAATATTAATAGTTCTTTTGTAAATTATTTAATCAATTATAAAAAATTAATTTTTCTTATTGATTAGAATAAATTATTAATCTAAACTAAAAAGCACGATGAATAGGGGTTTTGCAATGAAATTTTTTATTAATTATAAATATTTGTTTTATAAAAAAAATTTAACATTTGTCCAAATGACAATAATTGGATTAATAAATATTTTATCAACCAATAATATAAAAATATGTTTAAAAAAATTATAAAATGTATAAATATTTTAATCAATATGATATTTTTAAAAATTTAATAATTCTTCACTATTCATTAGAAAATTAATATTTTCAAAAATTCAAAAAAATTATATGTAATTTAAATTTGGAATTTAAAATTAAATAAATAATATATTATTTTTAAATAAAATTTAGTGAATATATAAATTTAAAAATTCTAAATATTTTCACAATGTGCGATGAAATTGGGTTTTAAGAAAGTATAAAATTTAATTTATTCATATCCCATGCCTAAGGAAAAAATTATATATTTCAACACATTTTATTGAATATATAATAAGTAAATATCATCCAAAAAACTTCCAAATATTAATTAATTTAGTTAGTTAAGATAAACAAACATTTCAAAAATAAAAATTAATTTTTTGAAAAAGGATTCCTTTGCATTCAAATGATTTGGATTTTAACATATAATCAATTAATAAAAATTTAATTTTTTTATGAATTTGTAAAACAAATAATTTCAAATATTTTAGTATTATTATAAATATGATATACATTTTTAGAAAATTTATAATTTTATAATATATTTTATATCATTGAAACTCTGTGTTGTGTGTATTGCAGGGAATCAGTAAAATTAAATATATTTTAAGAAATTCATAAACTCATATGGTTTAAAATTATAATCAACACTAAAATAACATAAACCTAAAAATTTTGTTATTCTGATGTAAAGAATCTAAGTTACTTTTTACTCATCATATCATCGAGTTCCCATATAAGCCCCTTATATTATTTATTTCAACACCAAACATAAATAAGTGAGTGGTGTTGTTTTCCAAAATATTATTAATAAAATTTAGAATAAATTCAGTTTTTCATTGTTAGATAGTTCTTGAAAATATTAAGATTTTATGAAAAATAAATTGAACTAAATATAATTTCATTGATAGCTTGTGTAATAGTTATCACTTAGTTTTAATGAACCGTTATATAGTATACTATTATAACTAAAATCATAATTTTTGGGGATTTAATAAGACTAAATAATTTATAAAAATTATATGGATAATAATTTATAAAATAATTTCAATTTTGTATTTATTTTTAATAATATAAAATTAAAATCCTTTGGAATTAAGATAAATGGATTTTTGAAATACTATTTTTATTAATGCATTGTGTTTTTATTATAATAAGTTAAATTAATCGTTATCAATTTATTATATGAATTATAGTTATATTTTATCAATTATGTTTTATTTTTTATCATTTTTGTAATAAATTTTCTAATACATAGATTAAAAATAAATCCAGTTTTTTTCTTTATAATTGTATTTTTTATAACTGGAATCATAAAATTTTGTTGGAATATTACAAAAAATATTCTTTCCCTATTATAGAAGATTTTTATTTTAATAAACCTCATTTTTTAAAAAAAACATTAAAATTTATAATAGAGTGATGTCATTGGAATTTTTTGAAAATATAAATATTTCAATGAATAGTAAAAAATACACATTTATATTAAATGTTTATTTTCATTTAATTTGTGTTTTAAATGGGTTTAAAATAAAAAATTATGTTTTTATATTATTATTAATACAATTTTTGTCATTCAATTAATATATATAAACACATATATATATATAATTTTCATTTAACAAAACTTTATAGATAAGGGATCTTTTTCTTCATAAATTCTCTTTTTTTCATGATTACAGTTTTGTTTCTGAATTTAAATCATCGACATATATGAATTCATTTTGATAAAATATATTACATATTTTAAATATTAATAATTAATATTATTTATGATGATTAACATTATTTTTGGACATATTGAACATTGATAACTATAAAAGTTAAATAAGGTGATTAAAGTTAAAATCAGGGGTTTTTCATGTTACATCCACATGGGTAAGAATTAATTATCCATGAATATATATATTTTTTATGAATTTGATTTCATATTTATAATCAATGTGTAAATTTTATAAAATACTCATAATATTTTTTTTGATAAAAGATAAATCACCTAGGAAAAAAGTAGTTACATAAGTAAAAAATTAAAGGGTAAAAATTAGTAGTCGTAGAGGTGATAAGAATAATATAATTGAAAAAGATGAATTTTTTGTGTATTTTAATTTTATTGAGCAAATCATTCTATGATAAATTAATTAAAATTTTCAGAGGTAATTATATTGATAGTGACTTCCTCTTATTGAATAGTTTTGGGTATTTAAAAAAATATCACTTATTCTCATATATAAAATAGCACATCCTCTACTCATTTATTCACACATAGAAAACATTTTGGTTCCCCTAATAGTGAAGAAATACCAGGATTATATATATTTCAATGTCTATGTGTGTGTTTTTATTATAAAACTCTAAAGTGAAGGCTTTTGCTGCCTTTCTAAATAGGTAGTGTGAAAAAGAGGTTTCATTCTTAACTGAATAGTTTTGTTTAATTTCATCTTACATATCATTCAAATATTCCTAAACTAAGATGAAAAAAATTAGAAATATATCTTAGAAAAACATTTATGTTTATATGATAGTGGTATAACCAACATCTATATCCTCTTTCACTAAATAGAAACCCGAACTTTTTATCATTTGTACGGTGGACCATAACCTCTTGAGCAACTACATTCCATTTTCATAATTTCCTCTCATTGACGGATATAATAATAAGTTTAATAATTATGTATATTCATATCTATGATTTTTGTGATATATTTATAATTAATGAATTATAATATTATACCCAACTTATTTCCTTCCAAACCATTTGATTATGATAATGTCGCTTGCACGTACATGTGAACTAAAATCTCTATAATGAGATGTGATACATTTTTTTATTTTAACAAGGACTATAGTAAATAAATATTCAAATAATATAAAAATATATATTATATCTGAATAATTTATTAATGTTTAAATCATATATAAAATCAATATATTATAACTGTTAAAAATATGAAAACATCATTCACGCATACATACGACCTATCATCTCTATGAATAATTGAATTCATTTTTCTATATATAAATTTTATGGATATATTTAAATATACATATAATGAATTTATATGATATTTAAATTATTTTTAAAATTATTGAGGTTATTTTAACATAACCAGTGAATAAGGAAAAAAATAACCAAACTAAAAAAGACATGAAAAAAGTAGTTATCAACAAGAACATTGATATTAATAATGATTTATTATTAAATGAGATATATGTTATTGAAAATAAATATTATATAAAAATGTACATATTATTATTGATGTTAAATATATTAATTATATAGGATTTTTATCACATACAAAATTATTTGGACCTCATGTATTGGATTTCAATATCACATTATTTTATGTGAGACATAGTAAATATTTAGCACATGTTTTTTTAGGGTGTGTATAATTCCGATTAATCTACATTAGGATGTATATTATGAATATTTTGAGTATTCACATATCCTTATAAGGATATTTCATTAATGAGAATAATTATTCAAATTTTACAATTTTGGTAAGGTTATTATGTTATTATCTTATTATTTATCGGGATTATATATGATTAGAAATATGATGATAAAAAATTATTACACACCACTAAACAAAATACAGAAAATTTTTATTCTATATTAATATATATATATATATATATTACATTTCTACATTTTATTTTCCTCTCTTTAAGAAATCATAGTTCAAAGATATAGTTTTATGTAAAACCTACAGTATTTTTAGTAGAATATATTTTTTTATTTCAAATGTAAATTTTCTAAAATAATTCATGAATTTAATTAATGATCATATTTTATTATTTCATGTCAATTTTACCCCTGAAATAATTTTTGAAAAATAGTTATAAATGAATAATATTTTCTATTTCTGAATGTTGTATATTTGACCTTTTGCCTTTAATATAACTTAAATATTTTCTTTAATATTTATTTTATTAATATTATTTCTTGAAATTATGATTGATAAATTATATGATGTTTACTTTACATGTTTTAATGTTTATTTTAAACTGAATTTTTTCTTTTATATTTGTATACTTTTTATATTTTAAAATATTACTTTAAAATTAGAATGGTTATTTTCCACAATAATTAATTTTTAATGCCCCCTGAATGGTATTTATATTAATAAACGATAGTAAATATTGATTCTAGATATGATCCAATATGTATATATTCCAATTATTCAATCCATTATTTTTCTATGGTTGGTTTGAAATTTTGATGAAAAGATGTTAATAAAACTAGTTTCATTTTAATGGGATATGACTTTGAAAGAAATTTATCTTCCCTGAGTTATTATCTCATGAAATGATTATGAATCCCATTTCTTTTCTATGGTTTTGGAAATGAAAAATATTCTATGATCTTGTGTCACACATTGGTAATATTTTAATAATGTGATGGATGATATAGAAAAATATATATATATAATTATTTCATTGGGTAAATATTAATGTTATATGAACATGAATGGTATATGAGATGTTTATAACATCTCAAATTTTCTTTTTTCTATTTTTTAAATAATTTTTAGGAAAATTACAAGACTAGGACATGAGACAACATGAAATTCATAGGCTCAAAGTGCCCAGAATGATCCATTGAAAAATTATACGTTTTTAAATAGTGCATGTGAGTAGTTTTCCTAAATAAGTTGAATAACTCTTAAAGAGATGTCATGGTAAAAAAAATAGGGTACAGTTGTTTTTAGAGTAGTGGATTTTCCCTTAGCATGAGCTAATTTTAATCAGTGCGATTCTCTAGTGATAAAACCCATAATGGCATAATTGTAAATAAAATAATAAAATATTTTTTTATTTTTCAAGACCTTATAACTCATGAGTGGTGACATATATTGAGAATTAAAGACCACTTTTGAGCTCATGAGGGTGTTCTTTCCTTAGGTAGAGCCTAAAATTGACTGTTAGAGACCAACTATGAAATGTAGTATCAGGGATGTGATTATAAATAAAATAATTAAATAAAACATATTTTTTCTTTTCAAATTCTTATAACTCATAAATGGTAACTTAGATTAAAAATCTAGGAGAACAATTGAACTCTTGAGGGTGTGTTTTCCTTAGGTGGAACCTAACCACAACTGGTGTGGTTGAGGGTAAAAGATTGTATTTGGAATTTATAAAGGAGAAGAAAATAAACATAAGTAAGTTTATTTTATTTCCTTATAACATTTCGTATAATGGCTATGCTGTGACCTAGTAATGGGGAAACTCTTTCTCCTTTCATAAGTGAAGTAATGTGGTGATACAGTTTCAAAGTGAAATAGTAATGCTGAAATGCATTAACGCCTTCACACCTTTCCATCATTAATCGAGGCAATAGTCCAGTGTTAGAATTAATAACACTCGATAATTACTCTTTAGTTTCCCAGATGAAAGGATGAAGAGACTCTACCCTCTGAAATGAGGGTTTGGAGGTTGGGATTTGATCATGTGATGATGAATCGGTGAACGCCGTTAGAAAAAGGATTGATGTGGTGATGTGACTTCATTCAACGCCTGCAAACAATCCAATATATTGTAGGGATTGATATTCTTTGAATCCTCTCCATTACATGTTCTTGACATTCCATGATTGATTTAGAACAATTAAAAAAAAGTTATACCATGATCGATCATATTTCAAGATGGTATTACTCTTGTCGGATCTTATTTGGCGATTTAATATTAGTGATTCTAATTATGTGCATTGTGATCTTGATGAAAATAATGAATCCGAGCCAGTAAGATAAAAGTCGTGAATTATTCTTCAGGGGTTCACGTCCCTTTCCTCTCCCCCATTATCGATATTATTAAACATGTGATGAGGCCGATAGAGTAAGTGAAACTAGAATGAAGGTGAAATTGTTCCAAGACGATGACCACCGGTAAGGGAACCATTGGTTGTGAAAGGTCATATTTAGGTGGCCCATGGTGATGACTAAAGGTCACAGACAGGTGGGAGACGATGTTAGCAGAAGGTCGTAGCCTTCATAGGCCGCATCAGTGGAAAAGGGGTCCGTGGCTAGGTGGACTGCTTCTGTGGAGGTGTCCTCTGACTCGAAGGATGTGGATATTGGAACCCACAAAAATTGTCACGGGAGGGGTATAGGGGCCATCGCCAGGTGACCTGTATTGACTAGGCGAGAGACTTATCAAAACCACATTCCATATAAAAGGACCACGTCAAAGACCTTGTGGGAAAAGTGGGTGGTGGTTTTGTGATGGACCCATCGTGAGGCGGTTATGCGGCAGTCTATAGGGATCGAACGGATACTACGACCTCCACATCCTTGTTGGAATGAACCAGCCCTGTAGTGTGGGCTGGGCCTAATTAGAGGATTAGTCCATTGAGCAGCTATGCTGGGTGATAACCTGATAGGCAGCTATAAACGAGATGTTGGGAAGCTAGGATGGATAGAACCATGGCCCAATGGGCCTCACCATTGGGTCAGTACGACTGGGTAGGCCTAGACTAGACCAGGTCTGTCCAGGCCGACCATAGTGGGTCAGACAAGAATCAAACCTAACAGGCACAATTTTGCCTAAAATATCTATAATTTTTAAACTGTAAATCCAATTGATGAGATGTTTGCGGAGTTGGGACCCTTATGACGAGGCAGTCCATTTTGAGATAGCTCAGTAGGGTTTTAGATTGACCAAAATGGGATAGTGGAATTCTTTTTGTCTTTATTATTAGGGATCAATGACAGATCCTAATCCAATCATAGGGTGGAAACATGAGATTGAGATGATACCCTTGGTATTCCCTATGATAGTATGATGCATGATTCCATTACTATTATAGAGTATGGAACATGTTATGAAGTGAGTATGTTCAGAGAAGATCTTGGTGACCTAGGAGGCCTAAGTGGCAAGTGGAACTAGGTGACCCAGAAGGGTAAGAAGGAAACATGGTTCTTAGTGCCCCATCGTGTCTATGTGGAGCATATACCATATCAAGATGATCAGTTGGTCCTCGCTTAACATCATGGAACCGTAGATATGGATTTTGTCATGGGTTTCCCCAATATTTACATAGGCACTGATCCCCTATCTAGGATGAAAATTCCAGTAGGGCTAAGATGTCCCCTAGTGAGCCCTTGGCAGAAGTCCCCTGTTTGTGTATTGAGACCATTCATTCATTAAGGACATGACCTGATCCATGTACTTCAGGTAGTTCATAGTACATTCCCTTTATGTGGGGCCCAATGAAGTGGGACTTCTTGTTAGTTTCTCTGATGACTTCCAATCTCAAAGAGTGAGTTCACCCAGAATGAGTGTGGCTTGAGCATAATCATGTGTCCATTGATTTGGATTTGATATCAAAAATGATTGTCACAATGAGACTAGACATCTCGGGGAAAGATCATGATGTATCAAGAGAATAAGTTATTCCATATACATTTGGTAGACTTTTTCATTATGGTTACTATCATATAGCTCAATAACCAGTATTTACAAGAACCGTGCGTTCTTTGAGTAGAATAATATGGATGGTAGTGGAAGGGACATTGCATCTTGGAAATATTTTCGAGTATACATGAATTTCATTATTATATGTATTGTTGATATATTATATTTTTAAGCTGACTTTACCTTCTTAGTGGTGTTTCCATTGGGGTATATTAGTTTTTCATATTTGGGGGCTCTAATGAGTTTTGTTTTACTCATCCCAGCATGGGATTTGACAAAACATTTCATGTCTTTTGCATACGTCTGTTGAGTTGGTGGAGTCTTAGATGTAGCAGGACTAGGACTAGGATCAGATGATGACTCATGAGATCAGACAGGACAAGGTATTTTCAAGATCCTATTACAGCATCTTCAACGACATTGTTTGTAGGTGAGACTTTACTGTTGTCTTTTAGTGGGCTTGTGTTTTTTTCTGGTTTCACATTAATTATTTAATTTCTGACCTACCCTATTGTTGTGTTTTAGTGGTATGCATTCATTTTATTTTCTTATTATTTTAACTCTCTAGACCCTAGGGTTTGGAGTTGGGTGCACGTGTATAGTTTCTTAGGAAAATTCATCCCATTTGTGGGATATTACTACTCGACTATTGACACCATTCTTCGGCCTATTGATTGTGGGATTTAGGGTTTTCACGACATGGTCCCTAGGGGATAGGTCATGACATATTGGTATCTAACAAGGTATTTTCTATCATTGTACTAAGAGTCTATTTGATTGTTTTGGGGAAACCATATTAAGTCTTTCATGTTCGGATTTCAGGCCGAGTTCTCCAGTGTTGGTACTATGGATGATATATCCATACACCTGGACTTTGGGAACCTATTTTTCGACATTGTACATGAAAAACCAAGTAGTAGGGAAATAAAGGTACATAAATAATATTTTAATGGGTTGTATTTTTATTGTCATTCATGAGTCATCTCACCAGATATACTCTTTTAACCATGAGGCATCTTGTTTTCCTTAGGATTTTTCACAATTCCATCTAGCGGGGTTTATGTAGCAGTGTTAGGATTTTCCCTGATGCACGATGAGGCCTCCCAGGCAGGATCCACTTACAAGGTAGTTTTCATGAAGGTGGTCAGTAGGTGATAGTTTCTCCTAATCGTCAGTTATTAGACCCACCACTACTTGTTCAAGTTCATGGAAGTCGTTATATTGAGTCGTGGATGTATAATTTTGTTCAAGATGATGAAGTGTATAATTGAAACATGTATCATATGAATCTGTGGTAGTGGTCGTCTAGGATCCAGGGTCACCAAGACCTACTAAGAGTAGGTGCAAAACTTAAGCTGCAAAACCGAAGGATTCATTAGATGTTATAGGGACGTGATAGTTCCCGAAAGAAAATGATTTTCAATGCTTTCCAAAAATGGGGGCATCACACATGATATTTTCCCACCGTTCATGATGCAGTTAGAGAGGTGTTAGATAAACCATCAAGGAAGTGGAAAAAGTAAGAGAATACTTATCTGTTGGGAAGAATATGTGGAAAGAGAGTTAGATAAGAGGTAGGAGGTGGCTGACATTTTGACATGTTACCATGAACACCTATAGGTGGTCAATACATGAATCTTGGAGTTGGAGGATAGGGGAGGGGATGGTTGAAGACTATCGAGACTTATGACCCCAGGACACCCGAAATTAATAATGGTGTGATCTTTGTAATTCTACATGATCTGCAGTATTAATAGAAAATTCAACTAGTGATTTCTATTACTACCACATTTCTTGTTTAATAACCAGAGGTTCTAGTAAAACTATTTACATGATCCTCTCTTTTAAAGATATTTATTGGTGGAGACCCATTGAACAAACATTGGTACCGATAGTGTGACCTCACTCTTGGAGGTGAGAGTTTCTTTTGGGACCTCTTTGTAGTGGTTTCTAGGACTTACGTTATCATTCTCGGTATAGATTAAATCTCAATTCATACTCAGATTAATTGGTTATGGCAAAGGAATCAGTTCTTCTATGGTGATGGAACTACATTTCCATTCCTCATGATAGTGTAAATTATTGTAACTCTTGTTGGACACATTTATATGAGGGTGTTGCTAATTTCAATTCATTTATATAGTCGGACCATCATTGTAGTGGATGTTATGAGTCCTCCGGATTCTTAGAGTTTGTAGTGTATAAGGATGACTTCCCTGAATATGTTCTAGATTTACCTCTCGGTCTTGATTTAGAATTCTATGTTAATATACACCCTGGGGTTTCCCTATATTTACTTCAATTTATCGAATAGATCTTGAAGAGCATCATTACATGGGGGTGGAGATGGGGGGAATGTAGAGGAAGGTCTTAGTATGACCCAGTCTATCACCCCATATATCCTTATGTTATCAATGTTGATCAAAAGATAATGTTCTCATCATTCGAGGAGGAATGTGTGAAACAGTTGAGGATGGTCATAAACCAACATCAAGAGCCCTGACTACATGGAATGTAATTGAAGTGTCTATCCTGGATGCGAGAGGTATTATGTTTCTATGAAACATCACCTCAGAGGCAGAAGTTGAAATGAATCCAATGAGGGTAGAGATATAGTATGACACATATTACTGTGGAACTCGTAATCTGGCTTTATCATGGGTGGTCTTCACGTTGAAATTTTTGTGATACTGCACATTGGTCGAGTGAGAAATCATGCACTTAAATCATGATATTATCAAGTATGTCTTCTATTATAATGATGGGAGGCCTTAGATAGAGGTGATTCCTAGAGTACTTGATGAACTATGACTTAGAGTTTTTTTATACTTCAAGGAAGAGGAATGTGGAAGCATATTCTCTCAAATAGAATCCAGTTAGTAGTTACTAGATGAGGCCTCGAATCGGTTATCCTCATGGATGTTATCCATCATGGATGGAGATGGAGAGGATTATCTCCAGTCCTTGGGTATTACATTTCCATTCTTAAATGACCCATAGAGGCACAATTCAGATATACTGACTGTGAGCCTTCACGTGCTTAGTTTTCCACATGGAATACCCCTGATGGAAATTCAATAGGTGGGGAGAATGTCATTTTTTAGGAGACATGAATTTTTAGTACTAGACACCAAGGATGGAGAGATGCATTGGGATATTCAAGTGGGTGTCAAAGAAGATAATGTGGATGATAGATTAGGTTGAAGTTGGGCTTTCCAAATGAAATAAAAAAGTTCAATTCCTAATTGAATATGTTTTGTGGGTTGTTCCTTATCTTTCATGGTGTACAATAATGTATGTGGGATGGGATATTGATGGAAATCATTACATGTTTACCACATACAACCAGTAGGCATGATACAATATGGGTGGTAATTGAAAAACTCACTGAGTCATCCCACATTCAAACTACCCTGGAATAGAGTTTAGAAGAGTTATTGAGATTTCTATTTATGCAAGAGATAGTTTGACTCTAAGGATTTTCATTGACAATTTTTTCAGATCTTGATTCTCTATATACATCCCATTTGTGGAACTGATTATAGGAGGTGTCCGCAGTGAATGTGGAGGCCATCTAGGAGTGGAAGAATAATTCACAGGGTTGTTCAAGTTTTTTTGCTGGCAGAAAGTAGTGCCCTTTGGAGATTGAGGAAGGAGATCTTGTATTCTTTTGGCTATATCAATTTTTCCAGGGTGACAAGCTATCTACAATTTTAATAGTCCCTCTTTTATGATCTCTATAGAGTTGTCATTATAGTGTACTTATTGGATATAACCTTTAGTGGGACTAAGTATACATCATATTCAACATGTCTCGGATGGAGAAATACATGAATATTATAATATGGGTTATTTAAACATCATGGTTGGAGTGTATTCGGTTGAGTACACAATGAAGATCTAGGATACTTCATAGATGATATTTCCCCATGGTGCATGTCTAAAGGCAACACATGGATCATAAGGGAAGTACATGATAATAGTAGGATTAGATTCATGCTTAGTTCTATCAACTTATATTTTAGTATACCTTGTGTAGGTTTTTGAGGATGTAAATCCATATAGTTGGGAGGATGTAATGAATCAAATTTTCATAGTTCTATTTTATTGAAAAATCAAGGGAAAATTACGAGATTTGATGCTGAGATAGTGTGCAATTTTATGTCCTGTATTTCTATAAATGATCCATAAAAAATGTAATGTTTTTAAATTGCACACATTAGCGGTTCTCCTGAGAAAGTGTAATAACCCTTAAACTGGTGTTTGTATTAGAAAGATGAGGGTACCATTGCATTTAGATTATTGGGTTTACCCTAAGCACGATATAAGCTTAGTCCATAAGATTCTTCATTGATAAAAACAAAAAAATGGAATAATCATAAATAGAATATTTTAAAAAAATTAGATTATTTTACAGTCTTTGTAGATCGTGAATGTTGACCCAGATTGAATATTAGAGACCATCATTGATCTCATGAGGGCATGCCTTCCTTAGGTAGATCCTAACAATAGCCTGTGCGGGATAACTATGGAATTTTATTTGTGGGACGAGACCATAAATAATTTAATTAAATAAAAATTATTCAATTTTTCAAATACATATAACTTAGAAATGATAACTAAAATTGGAAATCTGAGAGTACTTTTGTGCTTGTGAGGGTTTCATTCCTTAGGCGGACCCTAACCATCACCGGTGTCGGTAGAGGGTAAAATTTAATTTTTGGAATTTTTAAAGGAGAATAAAATAAAACTAAATATGTTTATTTTATTTATTTTTAATGTTTCATTGGGTGGTGATGTTGTAATGATGTGATGAAGCAACTAATTTTCCTTTCATAATTGAGGAAGTGTGGTGACATTGTTTCAAAGTGAAACAGAATCGCGGAAATGAGTTAATGTGTTAACATGATTCCCCAATTAATCAGGAATACGGTCTAGAAATATAATTCATAATGTTGGATAATTCCTCTAGAGTTTCCATAAAAAGGAGGAAGAAACACTCTCGTTGGTGATGACAGATCAAAGGTCAGGATTTGATCACAGAGTGATGAATCGACAAACACCGGTAGAACAATGATCATTGTGGTGATGATACTTCAATAAATTTATACATGTGATCCAACTAAAAATAGGTGTTATAATTCATTGAATCTTAACCTTTCTCTATTGTTGATATTCCCTAAATTATATAGAACAATTAACAAACAAATTGTTTGGAAAATCAATCCTTGTTGTGGGATGGGATTACTCTTGAGGGATCTGATTTGGGGATTGAATCGTAGTTATTTTAATTTTGAGATTCATGATAGTGTTGAGAATAATGATTATGGAATAAAATGAACAAAGACTTGGATTCTTCTTCGGCTGTTCTTGTCCCTCTCCACTTCCCCTTTCCTCATGTTCTTCACCACCTGACGAGGCGATGGTGGTAGAGACGCTATTCCAATGGCGCGACCAATCCTAGTAGATGACCCCCAACATCAGAGCTGACAGTGGCAGAAGTTCATGGGCTAGTGGGACTTGGGGGAAACAAAATTCAATATCTAGTTCCAGTCATAGCGGTGGTCAAGGGGTCCATGACCACGTGGGATGCGATATTGTGGGTGTGCACTGGTTCGATGGCTTACTGGGTGGAACCCCCGACATGGAGCCCTGCCCCTTGGTGGAGGACCCCAGTCTAGCTAGAAAGTGGTGGGTACCCCATAATATTTTGTTGGAGTTGTTATGTGATGGTCTATTTGGCTCACATGGACATGGTGAGCCCTGCATCCCAGGTGGACAGAACTAGCCCACTAGCGCGGGCCTATCCAGATGATATCTGGTGCACGTAGCAGCCTGGAAGGATGGACACACGAATGAATGGGCCAGGTCCAGTAGGTGAAATCGGACTGAACTTGGGACATGCTAGTGCGGGTTGGCCCAAACTCAACTTGGTTGGAATGGACCTGAACCCTACCGGCCCCTTTTTCAATAAAATTCATGTAACATTGATACCATTATTCCGATTGAAAGGCCTTCTGCTGAGTTGGGACCCTTGTGACAAGGTACTTATTTTTGCAATGGAATGGTGAGTTTTTACTTGGACCATTAGGTTCTGGTGGATTTTTCTATGATATTCCTATGTGGAATCGATGTAGGATCCCAATCACATCCTACGGGGGACAGTAGAGATTTAAATGATACCAATGGGTTTTTCTATAAAGGTACACTTCATGATCCGATTCTAGTCATATAGTGTGGAATGCGTTTTTAATCGCGTAGTTTATGAGTGAATCATGGTGACCCTATAGGCCTATGTGACTAGAAGATCTAGGTAACCTTGCAGGTTTAGTTGAATCAGCAGGTCTCAGGGCCCCAGCAGGTTTATTTAGAGCATGTACAGCACCAGGAGGTCAGATTGGTCCTCACCTCTATTCATGGTACATTATATAGGGTTTGTGGCATGGGGGTGACCAATATTTACATGGGAACCCATCCCCAATC
Organism: Viscum album; assembly: GCA_963277665.1. Classification (NCBI taxonomy): domain Eukaryota; kingdom Viridiplantae; phylum Streptophyta; class Magnoliopsida; order Santalales; family Viscaceae; genus Viscum; species Viscum album. The sequence goes on from OY728138.1 coordinate 1,926,514,056, forward strand.
TAGGATTATAATTCTAGTATGGTTAGGATGTCCCCTAGTGAGCCCTTGGTGCATGGCCCCTTATCTGTGTATCGAGATCTTTATATCCTTCATGACATGACCTTATTTGTGTATTTTGGGTAGTTCTCAGTGTGTTTTCATTAGGATGGGTTCAATGAAGAGGGAAATCTTTTGAGGGTCTCTGATGGATTTATAGTGAAAGGAGTGAGTTCACCAGGATCAAGCTTGCTTTGAAAACAAATCCCTTGACTAAGGATTTGGCAGCGATATCAAGACTATATGTCATAATGAGACCAGATTTCTCCAAGAAAAACTGTGACGTTTCGAGACACGATGTTATCTATAATACTTTTGATAGAGTTTTTCTATATGGTTACTATCAAACAGATCTCAGAGTGGGATCTCCCATAATCGAGCCTGCTACGAGAGGAACCATGTGGCTGGTAGTGGATGAAACATTGCATCTTGGAAACCATTTATGAGAATACATTGATTTTCATATTATATGTGTTTATGACATTTACCTATCTTGAACTAACTGTACCATCTTGGTGGTTTTTGAATGGGTTTTTTTACATTGTGGTCTTCATGGTGACCACCTTAGTATTGTTTTCATACACCTACATGGGTTTTTTCACATCTGTCATGTCTTATGTAGATAATGGATGCTTTGGTGGAGTCTTAGGTATTGATGGTCTTAGAACAGGACTGGATGGTGCCTCGTGATATGATACAGGAAGTGATATTTTCATATTTTAACTAAATCATCTTCTATTGCCTTGTTTTCAGGTCAGACTTTATAGTAGTCTTTTAGTTGGCTTATGTTTCTTCCCTGATTCTACTTTACTAATTTACAATCTATCATACATTGTTGTTGGGTTGGAGTGCTATGAATGCATTTTCATTATGTAGTTTTTCTACTCTTTATCCCATGGGGATTTATGTTGGCTGCGTGTAACAACCAAGACTTATATGTTATATAAATCATCAAAGGAATCTTTTTCTACACAACACTTTCTTGGCTTGCTTTACACGAAATCGCGACCTTCCTCGATAGCTTGCGTCGTACGCAATACCGAGTTTCACTAAACAACGATACGCTATTACAATATTATTAAAACTAGCCGTTATGAATAGTAATAACCACTTTATGAAATTTTATAAATTTTATTTTTCAAAATGGACTTCATTTTTATATTCGGAATATCGAAATTATCCTAGGGTGAAATTTTGGTATTTTTCTGAAAACTTTCAATTTTTGATGAATAGTGAAACCACTAAGTGGTAGTTAAAAAACTGAATTTTTCATAAAACTGAATTTTACCACTTCTGTGAGTGGAATTTCAAAAATCCGAGAGACACAGTTGATGTCAGTAAGTAAAATTTGGTTCAATAAGATGAAAATAATTTTTGGGGAATAGTAACTTTTTACTTTTTTACCACGGTTAAAAGTAAATAGGGTAATTAAGGGTAAAGATAATATTATTATTACCATAAAACATGTCCTCATTCTATTGTAAAATTTTAATTAGACCAAAAACAAACTTAGGAATAAAATATGACCATTTAGGCCAACTTGGATTAGATTAGGACATTTCTTATTAATTTATTAAAAGAAGGGTTAAAATAGTTAAAATCAAAGTTTAATAAGTAAAAAAAATTTAATATGGGGTTATACATAAGATCAATTCGACTATAAATATTCATTAGAAAGATAAAAATATTTCATACATAATTTTATTTTATTTTTAATTTTTCGACATTAAATAATTTAATTTCTTTATGACACAAAGATGATGCAGTAATTATCTCATTAATAAAATAGTGACATAATTGATGATATAAACACCAAAATAAATGTAATTTGAGACTTTTTATGAATCCCACTAATTTCAAAGGTTAATATGACATTTTATTATTGATTTAATTATCTTGGTTCGAACTAATAATTCTGTTATGATTTTCACAAAAATCAATTACTAAATAGTGTCAAAATTGACATAAAATAGTTTTTAAAACAAATATTATATTATTAATTGTTATTTTATTCCTAAAAATCTATGGTTCGGCCAAATGACTTAGATAAGGTTATATATATTAATAATGAACAACTTGGGGTTCTTTTCTCTGCTTATAGTAAGTTTATTAACATTATAGTATAAGAACACAAGAAGACACGGTAAAAGTAAACTTATTTAACTTAATGTTAAATCTAAATGATAAGGTTAAAATAGGAACCTAAACTTGTCTAAATTCTATTGGATGAGAGGATTTCGACCCAGCCCCACCTTATCTTCGAAATATATCAATTTTGAGCTATTTAAAACCGAACTTGACTTTATAATAAAATAATATTTTTAGTTATTCCAAAGGTGCCCCTCTCCTCCTTTATAAAAGGACACCTCCTTCCCCTCTTCCGCACACCACTTTGATCCTTCTAGCTCGGCCAACCCCTGACAATTCCTCCTCTCAACTTCCCTAGAAACATACTAGATGTTCTGGTCTTCTTCAAAGACCCATTTTAGTGCCCTAGAAGAAGGTCTCAAAGAAGCATTTCAAAGAAGAGGTAATGTCCGTTACCGATTCTTTCATCTTTATTTCTTCTTCCACTTCTTATTATTTAGTTGTTTCATTATGAAGTTATAACATCAGTATCACTCATATACTTATATGTTATTATATGTATTAAACAACCTTATTTCATCATCTATCCATCCTACGGAAGAAGAAATCACCGCCCGTGCGTACGTACGGAATACCGTCTCCACGCCGTGGTGTAATCTATTTTCCACCACCACCTTACTTAGATGGGTATAATGGTGTAAATAATGACTATATATGACTATTATAAAGTGATATTGATTCTGAAATAGTATACATATACTATAACACAATTCCACGATCATAGGAATGATATCATCACTCGTGCGTACGTACGGAATACCGTCTCCACGATGTGATGCGACTCATTATACATGATCTTCATTTCATAATGATTATATAAATGAATTGAATGAATGAATATGATATATATTACACTAATACCATTCTTTAAATGAGGTATCTATAACCTAAAGAAAAGAATAAAAATTTATTCGACAAAACACGCATAAGAACAAAAAGTTATAAACACCCGAATAACAAGTAGCAATGAAATATTACTACTAAGAAGATAGGAATATGACCATATATGATATCATAAAAATAAGTATGTTTCTGGAATAAGTCAATAACATTATTTAAATCATTATACAGGAGGTTCGGACACGTACAAATCATATCGGACCTATGGTAAGGGAAATATCACAATCTCACTTTTATCCGAGATTGTTTTTACTTTGGTAATTACTAGGGTGTATTTTATCATCCACATCCAGGTTTCCTAAATATATAATGTTATTTCCATCCAAATACAATTTTTTAAAACCTTTTTTACCCTTTAGTGAGTTTTTAGTAAAATATATGAAAGGAATCTTTTGTCATTTTTCGTACGAGGTACTTTTTGACTTTTCCGACAAAAGTACGAGAAGAATGTTTTCTTTTAACTTATATGACATGAATGGATTTTTAAAAAATTATTTCCAAGAAGCTTCCTTTACAAGTTTTCAATTTTATTTTTAATCAACTTCTTTTAGTTTAAAATTTTATAACATGTTAAAGAAAGGAAAGTGTTTTTGAAGTAGAAAGGATATTTTCCTCAAGAATAGAGTTCAAGTGTTTTATCAAAATTATATTCCATCTAAGATTATAAAGGGTTCTGTTTCTATCCATATTTTTACATTGATTTGACTATGTTGTGATGGAATTATGTTTATTAATTCCTTTATCTTATATGAATGGTTTTATGATGTCATGTTGTTTAAGAATCCCATTTTTTTACATGGGTTATGCAATGATGTATGATTTATGATTTTGTGGCACACATAAGAATGATATCATTATGAGATGGGTGGGACCTATATATCCCTACAATGCATTGGGTAAAGATTTTATATCTCATGAGATATACATGGCTGGAACGGTAGGTTATACCGGTTCAGTGAAACAGGACTGAAACGAGGGAGACTCGGTTCAGAAAGGGACTTTATCAACTAAGATAGTCTTGGCAATGAGTATTGACTAACAAGAAATTATTCTCTATGATTATGTGTGTATGCCACACCGATTCATGTTTTAATTTATGATTATTGTGATTACATTTTACTGCCATGATTTATCCCATGTTATGAAATTATGATCTCTTTTGTAGGTTAAGATTTCCAAAAGTTATGTGCTTATGTATACAATGTGATTGATATTTCTTTTTTTACCCTTACTGAGCATTTGAGCTCACCCTTTTGTATGTTTTATTTCCCCAGGTCAGGAAGAAGCTTATTAAGTAGGATATGCCAAAAAGGGACTCTAGATATGATGAAATAAGTGGGAGGCAAAGTTGATGCTTTATGAACCAGTTTTTTATGTTTCCCAGTTTCTAAAGGCACTATACCTATATGGTCCTTTCGTGGTTTTGTTATATGTTGTAATAAGTATGCTTTAATTTTTAAGTATTAACAATGTATGTAAAGTATGGGTCGTTATAGTTGGTATCAGAGGGAGGTTATAGTCTACCTTTAGAAACTAGGATGTGAAAGCCTTAGTAAGAACCCTAAGGATAAGTCTAAGCATAGAACACAATATTAGTGTTTTAGAAATGGCCATGAATAACGTAGGATAATACCTTAAGTGTAAAATTTTATTCTTGATTATGTGGTTTTCCTATTATAATTAGTGTTACTCACACTATTCTTCTTGGTTTTAGTCAATGGCTGGAACCCGAAGGAACCGTGTTAATGCGGAATGCGATGGGCAATGCAATGATTGTCCCCCTGAGCAACCAAACGTTATGGGAGCTGGACTGCAAAATCTTGTAGCCATTATCACACAACTTTCTCAAGATATGAATCATGCATGACTTCCAAACGAGCAAAGGAAGGATCAACATTCTGTTGAATCCTTCACGAGGCAGCGTCCACCTTCTTTCTGCGGGTCTACTGATCCATTAGTTGCTGAACAATGGATTAGTACTACTGAAAAGATATTTTTAGTTCTTCAATATTCTGAACATGATAATGTCATACTAGCAGTGTATCGTATGGAAGGAGATGCTGATCAGTGGTGGAATCTTATTAAGAATACGAGGCAAAGGGATGAAATTGAGTCCATGGAATGGGACGAGTTCAAGAACTTATTTTTCAATAAGTACTTCCCTCGTATTCTCCGAACAAAGATGGAGAAAGTGTTTCTTGAACTTAAGGAAAAGGATGATGAATCTGTTGGTACCTATGAAGCAAATTTTACAAGACTTACAAGGTACGCTTCTGGTATTATTATTCATCCTGCGAGTAAGATCGATCGATTCTTTAGTGGATTAAAACCAAGTCTTCGAAGGGCGTTAGCCATAAGGGACTTCAATAGATACGAGGAAATCGTTCGATGTGCTCTCAAAGTCGATATGGAGATTGGAGTAACCCATCAGTCATATGGGTTTGATAAGAAGAGGAAAATGGAATTCAAAGGAAAATCTAAAGAGCACACTAAAAAGAAGATGAGCTTTCCTTTATGCTCAAAGTGTGGAAAGAAACATGGAGGGAGTTGTCTTAAAGGGACAAGTAAATGTTTCAAATGTGGAAAGGAAGGTCATCGGGCATTTGAATGCCGCGATAATGGGAAGAAGATGTCTAATGATTCAAACAAAGGAAGGGATACACAGAATGAACCTACTACACTTCAATGTTTCAAGTGCAAGGAGATGGGGAATTATGCCAATAAATGCCCTAATCCAAGGGTTGATGATGACGGTCGACATCAACAAACTCTTAAGGCTAAAGACAAAGGAAAGTCACATGCAATTTCTATCAGCGATGTGGAGTATGATAACGATGTGGTGAAAGGTACACTTACCATCGACTCTAAAGTAGAAAATGTTTTATTTGATTCTGGATCCAACCACTCCATTATTTCTGAAAACCTTTCTAAGGGTATCACCGTATTACCTCAACAATTAGATGTTGAGTTAGCTGTGACAACACCTAATGGCACGATAGTTGCATCAAAAGTTTATAATTCTTCTCCGATCGAAGTTTGTGGGAAAGTGCTTCCTGAAAATCTTGTGATCCTTCCTATAGTGGAATTTGATGTGATTCTTGGCATGGATTGGCTTTCTTTATATGGAGCTCATATCAATTTCCAAAGAAGGGAAGTCACATTTCATATTCCATATCAATCTATGATCGTCTATCAATGCAAGGATGAACATAACCTTCAAGTGGAAATTTCTTCCATTTTATGGGTATTGATTCCACTAAATGAAGGTTATTTATCTCAAATGGTTGGTGAGAAACTCATGTTTAAGAATATGCCCATTGTACGGGAATTTGATGATGTCTTTCCGAAGGAATTACCGGGACTTCCACCAAATCGTGATGTTGAGTTCTCAATAGAACTCGTACCGGGTGCTTTGCCTATTTCAAAGACACCTTATAGAATGGACCCAATTGAGTTGTAGGAATTGAAGAAGCAACTCCAAGAGAATCTTGATAAGGGATTCGTACGCCCTAGTGCATCACCTTGGGGAGCACCTGTTCTATTTGTTAAGAAGAAAGATGGATCAATGAGACTATGCATTGATTATCGAGAACATAACAAGATCACTATGAAGAACAAATATCCTCTCCCGCGCATTGATGACCTATTTTACCAACTACGCGGAGCTCAATACTTTTCCAAGATAGTTCTTCATTCAGAGTATCATCAATTGAGGGTCAAAAGGGAGGATATACCAAAGACGGATTTCCGTACAAGGTATGGACACTATGAATTTATAGTGATGCCATTTGGTCTTACTAATTCCCATGCTATCTTCATGGATCTGATGAATAGAGTCTTTAGAGACTATCTTGATCAATTTGTGGTAGTCATTATAGACGATATTCTTGTCTATTCAAAGAGAAAGGAAGAACATGAAGATCACTTGAGAATTATATTGAAGACCCTGAGAAAGGATAAGCTTTAAGCCAAATTTACCAAGTGGGAATTTTGGATTCAAAAAGTTGCATTTTTGGGTCACATAATCTCAAAAGAGGGGATATCTGTGGATCCAGCAAAAACAGAGGTTATCGAAAGATGGTCGAGACCAACAACAGTAACTGAGATCCGAAGTTTTCTTAGTTTGTCTGGATATTATCAACGTTTTGTGAAAGTTTTTTCACGATTATCTAATCCACTCACCAAGTTGACTCAGAAAGGAGTTAAGTTTGTCTGGACGGAGGAATGTGAAGAGAATTTCAAGGAGTTGAAAAGAAGGTTGTCCAGTGCACCTGTGCTCACACTGCCTTGTAGTGGAGAAAGGTTTCTGATCTATAGTGATGCATCCAATAAGGGATTGGGGTGTGTTCTTATGCAAAATGATATGGTGATAGCTTATGCCTCACGACAGTTGAAAATCCATGAGCAAAATTACCCAACACATGATTTGGAGTTAGCTACGGTAATCTTTGCATTAATGATTTGGAGGCATTACATTTATGGTGAAAGGTGTGCTATTTATAATGATCATAAAAGTTTAAAGTATATTTTCACACAAAAGGAGCTGAATATGCATTAAAGAAGATGGTTGGAGCTGATTAAGGATTACGACTGCTCAATCCATTACCATCCTGGGAAAGCAAACAAGGTGGCAGATGCATTAAGTCGACAAGACCATACTAGTTTATCCATGATGAGAATCACAAAAGATCCAATATTTATGGATTTACAAAGGATGGATCTTGGAATTATAATGGAAGGGGAAAAATCTTATCTTTCTCAAATGAATGTTCAACCATCTATACATGTGAAGATTAAAGAGGCACAGAAAGAAGATGTCGAGTTACAAAAGAAGGTGAGAAATGTTCCTGAATTCAACCTTGATTGTGATGGGATAATAAAGTTCAGGAATCGGGTTTGTGTTCCTCCCATCCCCGAATTAAAGAAGGAGCTGCTGGATGAAGCTCATAGTTCTTCATTCTCTATTCATCCTGGAAGCACGAAGATGTATAGGGACCTGAAAGAGTACTTCTGGTGGGATGGCATGAAAAGAGATGTTGCTGAATATGTCTCTTGATGCTTGGTTTGTCAACAAGTTAAAGCTGAGAGACAGAAGTCTAAGGAAATGTTACAACCATTACCCATACCCGAATGGAAATTGGAAAACATTACTATGGACTTTGTCATAGGACTTCCTAAAACATCCAAAGGCAATAATGCTATCTCGGTCATAGTTGATCGTCTTACAAAGTCTGCACACTTCATTGCTATTAGAGAGGATTTCTCTCTGGATCAGCTTGCCAGGATATATGTAAAGGAAGTGGTAGGATTTCATGGAGTACCACTTTCTATTATATCTGATCGGGATCCGAGATTTACCTCGAAGTTCTGGCGATGTCTTCAGCATACTCTGGATACAGAGTTGAGTTTCAGCACTGCTTATCATCCTCAGACAGACGGTCAGTCTGAGAGAACAATTCAAACCCTAGAAGATATGTTGAGAGCTTGCTCTATGGATTTCAAAGGAGGTTGGGATCAACACCTACCTTTGGTGGAATTTTCTTATAATAATAGCTTTCACTCCAATATTCAGATGGCTCCTTATGAAGCTCTCTATGGAAAGAAATGCAGGACTCCAACTTGCTGGGATGAAGTTGGGGAAAGAAAGCTATTAGGACCTGATCTCGTTGATGAAATGGCAGAAAAGGTCAGATATATTCAACAACACATAAGAGCAGCTCAGAGTCGACAGAAAAGTTATGCCGACAATCGAAGAAAAGACCTAGAGTTTGAAGTGGGTGATAAAGTGTTCTTACGAATATCTCCCTGGAAGAGGGTCATGAGATTTGGAAAGAAGGGGAAGTTGAGCCCTAGATATATTAGTCCTTTAGAAATACTGGATCGTGTTGGGAAGGTAGCTTACCGATCGGCGCTTCCACCGAATCACTCTCAAGTTCACGATGTGTTCCATGTATCTCTCCTGAGAAAGTACATACCTGATCCTTCACATGTACTTAGCTCAGAAGTTGTACGGCTGGAGCAAGATCTTTCTTATTAAGAACAACCGATAGAGATTCTGGATCGTAGCGAAAAAGTCCTACGAAACAAGACCACTTGATTGGTGAATGTTTTATGGAGGAACCACCAATTAGAAGAAACTACATGGGAGCTTGAGGATATGATGAGGGAGAGGTATCCTCATCTGTTTGTTACAAAGTGACGAATTTCGAGGGAGAAATTCTTTTTAAGGGGGGTAGAATGTAACACCCGAGACTTTTATGTTATATAAATCATCAAAGGAATCTTTTTCTACACAACACTTGCTTGGCTTGCTTTACACGAAATCGCGACCTTCCTCGATAGCTTGCGTCGTACGCAATACCGAGTTTTACTAAACAACAATATGCTATTAAAATATTTTTAAAACTAGCCGTTATGAATAGTAATAACCACTTTTTGAAATTTTATAAATTTTATTTTTCAAAATGGACTTCATTTTTAGATTCGGAATATCGAAATTAGCCTAGGGTGAAATTTTGGTATTTTTCTGAAAACATTCAATTTTTGATGAATAGTGAAACCACTAAGTGGTAGTTAAAAAACTGAATTTTTCATAAAACTTAATTTTACCGCTTATGTGAGTGGAATTTCAAAAATCCGAGAGACACGGTTGATGTCAGTAAGTAAAATGTGGTTCAATGAGATGAAAATAATTTTTGGTGAATAGTAACTTTTTACTTTTTTTTACCACGGTTAAAAGTAATTAGGGTAATTAAGGGTAAAGATGATATTATTATTACCCTAACACATGTCCTAATTAAATTGGACAAATGTAATTCGACGAAAAACAAACTTAGGAATAAAATATGACCATTTAGGACCTCTTGGATTAGATTAGGACATTTATTATTAATTTATTTAAAGAAGAGTTAAAATAGTTAAAATCAAAGTTTAATAAGTAAGCAATTTTTAATATGGGGTTATACATAGGATAAATTCGACTATAAATATTAATTATAGAGATAAAAAGATTTCCTACATAATGGTATTTTATTTTTAATTTTTATACATTTAATAATTTAATTTATTTATGACACAAAGATGATGCAGTAATTATCTTATTAATGAAATAGTGACATAATTGATGTTATAAACATCAAAATAAATATATTTTGAGACTTTTTATGAATCCCAATAATTTTCTAGGTTAATATGACATGTTATTATTGATTTAATTAACTTGGTTCGAACTAATAATTCTGTTATGATTTTCAAAAAAATCAATTACTAAATAGTGTCAAAATTGACATAAAATAGTTTTTAAAACAAATATTATATTATTAATTTTTATTTTATTCCTAAAAATATATGGTTCGGCCAAATGACTTATATAAGGTTATATATATTAATAATAAACAACTTGGGGTTCTTTTGGCTGCTTATAGTAAGTTTATTAACATTATAGTATAAGAACACAAGAAGGCACGGTAAAAGTAAACTTATTTAACTTAATGTTAAATCTAAATGATAAGGTTAAAATAGGAACCTAAACTTGTCTAAATTATATTGGATGAGAGGAGTTCGACCCATCCCCACCTTAGCTTCGAAATATATCAATTTTTTGCTATTTAAAACCGATCTTGTCTTTATAATAAAATAATATTTTTCGTTATTCCAAAGGTTCCCCTCTCCTCCCTTATAAAAGGACACCTCCTTCCCCTCTTCCTCACACCACTTTGAGCCTTCTAGCTCGGCCAACCCTTGCCAATTCCTCCTCTCCACTTCCCTAGAAACATCTTAGAGGTTCTGGTCTTCTTCAAAGACCCATTTTAATGCCCTAAAAGAAGGTCTCAAAGAAGCACTTCAGAGAAGAGGTAATGTCCATTACCGATTCTTTCATCTTTATTTCTTCTTCCACTTCTTCTTCTTTAGTTGTTTCATTATTAAGTAATAACATCAGTATCACTAATATACTGACATGTTATTATAAGTATGAAACAACCCTATTTCACCATCTATCCATCCTACGGAAGAAGAAATCACCACGCGTCTGTACGTACGGAATACCGTCTCCACGCCGTGGTGTAATCTATTTTCCACCACCACCTTACATAGATGGGTATAATGGTGTAAATAATGACTATATATGACTATTATAAAGTGATATTGATTCTGAAATAGTATACATATACTCTAATACAATTCCACGATCATAGGAACAATATCATCACTCGTGCGTACGTACGGAATACCGTCTCCACGATGTGATGCGACTCATTCTACATGATCTTTATTTCATAATGATTATATAAATGAATTGAATGAATGAATATGATATATATTACACTAATACCATTCTGGAAATGAGGTATCTATAACCTAAAGAAAAGAATAAGAATTTATTCGACAAAACACGCATAAGAACAAAAAGTTATAAACACCCGAATAACAAGTAGCAATGAAATATTACTACTAAGAAGCTAAGAATATGACCATATATGATATCATAAAAATAAGTATGATTCTGGAATAAGTCAATAACATTATTTAAATCATTATACAGGAGGTTTGGACACGTACAAATCATATCAGACCTAAGGTAAGGGAAATATCACAATCTCACTTTTATCCGAGATTGTTTTTACTTTGGTAATTACTGGGGTGTATTTTATCATCCGCATCCATGTTTCCTCAATATGTAATGTTATTTCCATCCAACTACAATTTTTTAAAACCTATTTTACCCTTTGGTGAGTTTTTAGTAAAATATATGAAAGGAATATTTTGTCGTTTTTCGTACGAGGTACTTTTTGACTTTTCCGACAAAAGTTCGAGAAGAATGTTTTCTTTTAACTTATATGACATGAATGGATTTTTAAAACATTATTTCGAAGAATATTACCTTAAAAGTTTTCAATTTTATTTTTAATCAACTACTTTTAGTTTAATATTTTATTACATGTTAAAGAAAGGAAAGTGTTTTTCAAGTAGAAAGGATATTTTCCTCAAGAATAGAGTTCAAGTGTTTTATCAAAATTATTTTCCATCTAAGAAAATAAAGGGTTCTATTTCTATCCATATTTTTACATTGATTTGACTATGTTGTGATGGAATTATGTTTATTAATTCCTTTATCTTGTATGAATGGTTTTATGATGTCATGTTGTTTAAGAATCCCATTTTTATTACATGGGTTATGCAATGATGTATGATTTATGATTTTGTGGCACACATAAGAATGGTATCATTATGAGATGGGTGGGACCTATATATCCCTCCAATGCATTGGGTAAATATTTTATATCTCATGAGATAGACATGGCGGGAACGGTAGGTTATACCGGTTCTAGTGAAACAGGACTGAAACGAGGGTGACTCGGTTCAGAAAGGGAATTTGTCCACTAAGATAGTCTTGGAAATGAGTCTTGACTAACAAGAAATGATTCTCTATGATTATGTGTGTATGCCACAAAGATTCATGTTGTAAGTTATGATTATTGTGATTACATTTCACTGCCATGATTTATCCCATGTTATGAAATTATGATCTCTTTTGCAGGTTAATATTTCCAAAAGTTATGTGCTTATGTATACAATGTGATTGATATTTCTTTTGTTTACCCTTACTGAGAATTTGAGCTCACCCTTTTGTATGTTTTATTTCCCCAGGTCAGGAAGAAGGTTATTAAGTAGGATATGCCAAAAAGGGACTCTAGATATGATGAAATAAGTGGGAGGCAAAGTTGATGCTTTATGAACCAGTTGTTTATGTTTCCTAGTTTTTAAAGGCACTATACCTATACGGTCCTTTCGTGGTTTTGTTATATGTTGTAATAAGTATGCTTCAATTTTGAATTATTAACAATGTATGTAATGTATCGGTCATTATAGTGTGTGTGTAGAGGTTCTTAGGAAAATTCCTCCCATCTATTGGATAAGAATAATCGGTTCTAGTTTTAACCCATCGCCTATCTGTGGATGGCTTGATGTGGTCACGACATAGGCCCCAGGGGATGGGTCATGATCGGATCATCTCAATAATAAATAATAGGGAATACTAGATATTATCCCAATTATGATGTAAACACATGGGTTGGTATCTCAATAATAACATGTTATGAATTTATTGGGGGGTATTCCTTAAAAATTACACTATATTATTATGTGTAAGCATAAAATCTATTTCTTTTTCAAATATTATGCTCACATGGTTTATATAATTTGATTAATTTAGGAATCCGATATTATTAAAAACCATTGTTGATTCCATAACTGAAATTAATGATCTCATATATGTATTTAATGGTTTCCAAATTTTATATTCATGTTATCATACCCTTATTCACATGTAATGTTTATATCTCCGTTTTTTTTCATTTTTAAGCATCGATGCTTATGCATTCATATTTTTCCTTTCCCTCAGTAGTGAAGAATGTTATTTTTTATTTTATATATAAGAAGGTTTTTTCTTACTAACAATATATATAGAGATGATATAGTCCACTTATTAACAATTTTCAAAAATATTCAAGTTTCCAAAGATACTACACTAAAAATATTCAAGCATGGATCCTTATGTCATGTTATGAATGTTCAACAAATAGTTTGTGATATCTATGTATAAAAAGTGTGGGTTACTATGGTTGGTATCATAAAAAATGATTAGATAACTTTTTAAAACTAGGATGATAATTCTTTATTATAAACATTAGGGATTATTCAATGAATCAGATTACATTTTAATTATCACAAAAAGATAAATGATGACCATGTTTAAACCTAATATGTCATATATTTAGAAATAGGTTTCATGATTGATACATTATATGAATTATTTTTCATTTCTGTATGAGTGATCCTTATTATTAACAATGAAAAATGGGAATTCTAACCATTTTTGGTTAGTATAGGATTATATGTAAAATGAAAATGTGGTTGTGGAAGCATTTATGAAAAAAAACTGAAAGTACCCGATTTGAGAATTTCCATATTAATTGCCATATGTCATAAAAAATAACTAGGAATTTTAATTATATTACACAATGATTATATGTTTAATTTTAATAAAAACAAATAATGTTATGATTATTTCCTCTGTAGTTCAGGATTCATCTTTAGTTCATTCATGGGGAAAAAGTGATTTCTATTAATCACTATAATCCCTCGCTTATTGATATTGATGTTATCTTTGTAATGTATTGAATTTATCTAAATAAAAACATTATTAAATACTATATAAGGGAATTCATAGTATATATGTTAAACATAAATATGGTTTCCTATTAACTAAACTGTAGGTATAAACATAAAATTGAAATTGAATCCATTTTATGGGTCTTGATTTCCATTCAAATTGGGTATTTATCACAGAAGATTTGGAATAAAATAAACATTGATGAAATTTATATTTTTTGGCAGTTTATTAATTTCATTATGAATGATTTCCCAAGTCATCAAATAAATCATGATGTTGAGTTATCAATTGAATTCATACTGGTAACACCACCTATTTCAATGATTACATATAGAAGTTCCTCGTTTTAGGTGCACCATGTGATGATGAAACTGAAAGAAAATATTGTAAATGTATTCATTTATTCATGTGTTTCAAATTGGGGAACCTAAATTCATTTTGTGAACAAAAATAATGGAACAATGAGACTATGGATTGATAATCATAAACTAATTTATATCATAATTCAGAAATAGTATCCTCTACCCCACATTGATTACTTCTATATCAACTATACATATCTCAACACTTTTTGTATATTTACCATCATTCTTGTTTTCAGAAATTGAGGGTCATGAAACATGATATTCCAATGAAATAAACAGTATATTAATTGTATAGAATAAGAATATATATTCATTCCCATGGATCATACAAATTACCCACTATCTTAACAGATTTATTGAATAAAGTCTTTAGATATTTCATTGATTAGGTTGTGGTGGTATTTATAGATGATATTATTAAATATTAAAAGAGGAACTTTGAATTTGGAGATTACATGATTAATCTAATAAATACCCTATGATGGAGAAGTTATGTAGATAATATACCATGTGGGTATTTTTGATAAAATATTTCTTTTTGAGGTTATATAATTTCAATAAAGGGTATATAAATGTTCTCATTAAGAGCTAAATCTACTAAATGATGGCCCTTACCAACTATTGGGAATGATATTTATTGTTTTCTTGGTTTAGATGGATATTATATAAAATTTATTGAAAATTTATCCCTAATATATGATTCACACACCATGTTAAACCTAAATGGATCCTCATTCCTTTGGATAATGAATGTGAATAAAATTTAAAAGAAATAAAGGTATGATTTTTCAGTTCTCATATACGTATATTTACCTGTAGTGAAGAAGGGTTTTTTTAATCTAAAATGATTCATCACTAAAGGGATTGTGATTTTTTATCATTTAAAATACTATGGTTATAGCTTATGAAATACAAAAATAAAATGTGCTCGAGAAAATATATAAAAATAATGATTCATAATTAGATGTGGAAATGTTTTCATTAATGATATATAGACATTATATTTATTATAAAATAAGTGAAATTTATACTGATGATAAGATTTTAATGTATATATTCACTCAGAATGATTTTTATATGTGGTGGTGAAGATTTTTTGGAGCTGAATTATTATTATGAGTGATCGACAACATACCACCCTTGGATAGTGAACAAGGTGACAGATGATTTCAGTTAAAAGTATTAAGATTTATTATATATTATGTGGATGACATAAGAACTAATATTTAAATATTTACAATGGATGGACCTTGAAACATTATAGAAGGTGGTGATATCTCATCATTCATAAATGACTGTTCAACCATATATCCACGTGAATATTAAAAATATACTGAAGGAATACGTTGAACTATAGAAGAATGTGGGAAATGATATTTAGTTTTATTTTCCTTATGATTGTGTGATAAGTGTCAGGAACCATTTATTTATTCCATCCATAGTATATTTGAAGAAAGAGATAATATAAAATGCTTGTTGTTTATTTTTATCTTTTCATCATAGAAGTATAATGGTGTATAGAAATATTAAAAAATATTTCTAGTAGGAAAAATTGAAGATAGATAGTAAAGAGTATATATCATAGAGCTATTTATTTCACTAATTTAAGGCCATGATGAAAAAATATGTTGTATTTTTAAAACCATTACCGACACCATATTGGAAATAGGTAAACATAATAATGGAATTTTATTCAGATCCTACAATCATCTACTAGAAATAAATAGATTTGATTTATACTAGATTATAATTAACAATACATTTCATACATAAATAACACATATTGATAGATAAATATTAATTATAAAAATGATTCTCATATATTAAATAATATTGGTCTAGTGACATTGGAAACCTAGAAACATAAAAAATTGGGAAAAGGTTATATACATCTACTCCCAGTATGTTCTTCAGATCATGAACAATTGTTTGAATTACCATATACACAAGATTTATTCACAACATGGGGATTAAAAGAGAAAAATTCATGAGATTACATTCTCTATAATAGCAAGAAATGGATATATACCTGATCATATATAAATGAAATGAGCATAAGAATATTGGAACACAAAATTATGATGTTATATCTATACCCTAAAAATAAAATATCATGAGCAGAAGTCATGGAATAAATATTAGATGTTCATAAGACCAGAATTGAAATTGAATAAAATTATTTAATCCATGTTAGTGTATACCTATAATATGGAATAGATTAGTGGAATAAAAAAAATATTATGACATTTTAAATATGTATAAATAGAAACAATTTCACTGATTTCATTTATGAAATTAAATAAGGCCCATGCATAATCTTATGGACATGAATGTAGGTCCACATATGAATATGTGATAATGAAATTAGCTTCATTACGAACATATAATTACTCAATGAATTTGTGGGAGATATTGTTCCCATGCTTCCAGGGATATAATGTGACAACCATCCATTCTTATAACCTTACCACAATACTTTGTTTTTACAAAGCCATTGTCATTGGTAATAACTCAACAAATTTCCTTATTTATAACATAATGACCATCACATAATAAAAAAAACACATATGTTTTCCACAAGATCATAAAATATTAATTATATTAGAACCAATGATATAATGGGTTTCATAATAATTTTATCCAAGTATAACCTATATAAAGTGAATGGTTTTCATAAATACCCTTTCATGATAATAATAAACCATATAATTGAAGTATAAATATAGTATCATTGGATAATATAATAAGAAAGAATTCAATACATTCCAATAATGACTTCCTAGATGGAAGATAGTTTTTGAATATCACTTGTAATATTTCTTGATTAAAATAACCATTCATTGAAAATCACAATTCAAAATAAAAAATTTATAAAAAATTATGTTATTACTATTATTTTAAAATAAAAATTGAAAACCAGAATGAAAATTTTTAAAAATACATTGGTCAGGATGGTGGAAAATGTTCATATTATCAGTATAATTAAAACAAATATTCCTTTCACATTTTCAGTAATATAAAAATGGGCTTTATTTGGGAAATTATATGGAGATTCCTATTAATTGTTTTTATAAGTGATTCATTTCTAAAAATGAAATTGAAAAATACCTTAAGACCATTAATATGTTAATAAAATGAAAATAAACATTATTTAAAATGAATATAATGAGAATAATTAATTCGATTTTCAATGGGGTATTATATACACCTCATAAATTTTTATAAATTTATATCACAACATATGTCGCAACAAAGAAAAATTTAGACAAAAATACATTACCTTATGTCTTGATATCCTTTGTACTTATTAAAACCTTATATATAGTTAATATAGGTTTATTATAAATATATCTAATGACCATAAATATATTAATCATAAAAAATATTATTTAACTATGTCCTTTTCTTACCAATTTATGTACAATTCATTGTTAAAATTACTTTTCAATTTATTAGAGTTTTAATTTTTCTTATATGTTTTGATTTGGTATTTTAGGTACATTTACCATGATAATGGTTCCATAATATAAATAAAATTATTCATTATATAGGTAAAAAATATATGTAAAGTATATATATATATATATTTATTATCCCATAAAAGATATATATATATATAATGAAAAATACCATTCATAGGGAGGATAAGTCGTAAGTACGCATGGACATTGTTTCTATTTTCTTAATGGATGAGATGAAAGATAGGTGAATAATAAATTACCTTTCCTAGAGATCATTTTATTTCATATTTATCCCATCAATTCCATAAACTAATAAATTTTAACATATATGAACCATGTTAGTGAAAATGAAATCACTTTTCTCCATGAGGAAGTATTTCGACGTACACACGAATGATGTTATCAAATACAACACTGATTGGAGGGTTAAAATTTATATGTGGTATAATAATTACCTAAGTATTTTTATTTTGAAAATATAATATATATATATATATATATATATATATATATTAAATAATTTAATCTATCTTTTTTATCATCTATGTAAAATAGAAATAAAAATACAACACAATAGATCTTGATGCAGTATTATGTCATACACACGAGCGACATTCTAGATTTAAAAATATTTTAATTTTATAAGGTATATGAGAACTATAATTGAAAAGTAATAATAATATCATATATATCCTATATAAATATTTAATCTTTAATTATATCCATCCGTGGGAGGTGGTGTTGGAAAACATATAAAATCTCTTTGGGAGGCTGTAGTCCATCGTATATATGATCAATGGTTTTGTTTCCAATTTCATATAAGATGAGATGGATATATGTTATAAAATTATCATAATAACCTATCATTAAATTGGAGATTCTTAATTTATTATATTGAAATTATTGGAGAACATTTTTTGGAGGAGGAGTAGGAAATACAAAAAATGAAGGTTTAGGAATTATACTCTTACATTGGAGAACCTATTTGGGGTTATACAAAATTCCATCATATGAGGGTTTCAAGAACATCCCATAGACTCTATTAGGTGGTTAGGTATGTAAGGAATTTATTTGGGTTGGTATTGGCTGACCCAGATTGGTTGGTAATTGTGAGTATGACAGGAGATGGAGTGGCCTTTTTTATGTTGGTAGTGTATGTAGATGAATGTTTTTAAAATAATAAAGAATACCCATGTTTTTTTATAATTAAAAAGGATATTGGAATTATTTCACTACCTTTTAAGAAATAAGGTCCATATATGTACAAAAAACATGGTCATTAAAAGTTTACTGGTCATTTTACCCAATACATTTTTAGTTTAATCCATAATAAACACATTTTGTACATAACATCGACTGTAAACTCTTTTTTGATTTAGTATTAATTATGTCAAAAAATTTGGTTAACATTATTTGATAATGTTTAATAATATAATTATAAAAATGGAATAAATTATTCTTAATTCATTTAAAAAAATGAAAATTTACATATATAAATATAGAGACATGATGAAAAAAATTGGGTTTATCAAAGAATTCATTTTATGTTTAATAGATTTTATTACCAAAAATCAATATAAAATTGATTTCATGAAAATAAATTAGATTGATTATAATATAATGGACTTATTTTTAATTTTAGAACCATTTTTGCTCAAAATCGTACCATATAAATTCTTTTTATGAAAATGAAGGTCTAAATAAGAAACAGAATATTTCTATATTAATTAAAATTTATTTTTTTCAAGAATCTCAAAAAAATTCCTCGTAAGGTAAATTTTTATGATGATTTTAAATATTAAGATAGAATTTTCTAATAAATTTTTTAAAGGAGTGAAAAATTATTTTAAATTTTCTTTCAAAAAAACAAATAAAAATCATTTTAAGAGTTAAAATGTATTGTTCATGGCATATAATGACATCATTAAATCTTATGTAATTTTTATAGACATGATTTATTTTTATAAAAAATTTATAAATTGTTTTTCCAATTTTTTTTATTCATTCTAATTTCACTATTTTTAATGTCTAGGTAATAATGTTCGTGTTTAAAAAATAATATTAATAATTTATCATGGTTCATTCAAACACAGTGTTTAATTTAACACCAGATATCGAAAGAACTAAATTAATTAGAAAAAATATTTCATTTAAATAATGGAAGTCACATTATTATCTTCATAAAATGATTTTCACCCTAAAAATTAATCACTTTGATAAAAAATGAGCATGATTTTTTCTCATTACATCATCAGCTTTCGAAGATTCTATTATATGATGATGGGTTTTCTAAAAAACAATGAATATGTGAGTTTCCATTTTTTATAGAAATTTATTTCTATGATCTATAAAATCCACCATTTTCTCGGCATTAGAAATATCATTCTCCTATTCGAAAACTTCTGAGTTTATTACTTATGATGGATTAGTTATTTACATAATCTAGAGAGATATATGGATAAATTCAACAAATTGAGATAGATTTGAAGTATTTTTAAATCAATATGCTTCAATCCCTAAAAAATTAACTATTTAGAAGGGGTTGAATCCCCTTAGAAGTCATTATTTCTAGATGAGTCTAATAATTTTTTTTTTATAAAAACTCAACCTATGAAATTTATTTTTTTAGAAGGTAGTATTACACATGTTAGAGGTCTAACCCATAGAGAGAGTGAATTACATTATTTAGGGATTCAAAATATTTGATTTTATTAGATCAAAAAAAGGTGAGAAAGGATTGGTTTCATTAATTTTAAGAAAAAATAATGAAAACAAATCATATTGATTGATTTAGTTGAAAAGATATTTGGAAACTATTTAAGTGTTTCATTGTTTTAGAGTTCAGGTGAAATTGGTTTTTATAAAATAATTTGTTTAATCCTTGTTTGTTGTTATAGTTATGAAAAGGTATATCCAATGGTTAAGGTATCCCCTACATGACATAGATATCCCCTTTTTCACCCATGCTAAATGTTTAGGGTTTTTACAATAATAGTTTGTTCAATCCAATTTTAATCCTAGTTGCCATGAATATGACAATGGTCTTGATTTGTTTTAGTTTGACCAATTGTGAAATTTAGAATATTTAATTTATATTCAAATTTTAATGGTCCTGATAAAAAAATGGATTTGAATTTGGTACATTATGAAACACAACCACTTATGTAATGTATATGCTATATTGTTTGACTAGAGAGATATATTTTTTAATAGTGATGATGTGTTCTTATTTTATAAGGTGGGTGACTTTAACCCATATAGAGTTTTTTCTTTATTAGATGACTTGTTGATTCAAATGATATAATCCAAAATTATTTTTTACCATTTATATTTTGGTTGCGGTAATAGTTGTAACACCTCCTTATACTTTTGACCAGTAACCAAAAAGTTTAGATATACTATGCCTCAAGATACATAATCTAGAATATCTCTATTTATATTTTCCCACTATAAATACTATTTCAAATATGCCAAAACCCATGTAATTCTAAAATAATATATTATAATTCTGGAATTAAATAGTCAAAATCATTATAAATGTATAATGAAATAAATGGTATTTATAGAAATTAAGAAATTTTTACTCTTGGAATTGTAACCTGATCATAGGAATGGTAACATGACCATTAGAAATAGTAATCTTGCCAATAGAATAGTAACATCACATAATAATGTATAAATAAAAATTTTCCATCATTTAATTGAAAATATGATATATTTATATAATTTAATAGTGAAATTAATTTATTTTGGGAAATTATAAATTATGTGGCAGAATTTTAGTAATTAATAAATATTTAATTACAATTTTATAAGTAATTTAATCATTTAAAAGAAAATATATTATCATAAAATAGATACATGATTTATTATTTTATTATTTATGATAATAAGATAATTTTATGATACCTTGGTTATTTTTGAAAACTAATGTAAAATCAGTTATATTTTTCAACTGTTATTTTAATGATCATATTATTATTTAAATCAAAAATTAAATATCTCATATATATATAATTGTTTTCATAAAATGGATTTAATATTTTCATTTTAAATTTCAAAAAAATGGATAGGGTAATTTTTTTATTTTTCTAAAATATTTGAATTTTTTTAATATTTAAATACAAAAATATACCAAATATGCTAAATACATGAATTATAATATCATGGGTTGGGTAATGATGAGGTAATAACACTCATCTCAAACTAACATGCAATAGTTACTGTATTTAGTAAAATTATACAAAAATATTTATTTTCTTTAGATAAATAATAAAATATTGATTAAAATAATGGAAAATCCTCCTCTCCACTACTATAAATACCACCTCTCACGCCCTCTCCCCGTAAAACCTATAAACCTTTGATCGTTGTGAAAAATCCTCCAAATATTATTACATAGGGTATTTCCAACATCCTATACCTGATGGTCTCACTAAAAAAAAATCAAAGGCCTTAATGAGGTTCTCTAGAAGGATAATTCAAGAGGTAAAAATAATCTTTCATTTTATTTCATTTTATTTTCAATTATTATTATTTTTCTATATTCTATAAACTTAAATGATAAAAGAGTCATGGAAACCCAATTATCTTATATTTAATATAATATAATTTTATTTTTTGAAAAAATATTCATCATAATTCTACCCTTCTCCAAATTAATCTAGAAATAAAAACATCATTCATCATGTGTCGATTTATGTACATCATGAACGTCGTGTTTTCAATTTTCATTACATGCTTCATACTGGGTCATAAAACCATTATAATGGATGAAATATGTTTTAAGGTTTATGATATAACCCATTTTCTAATTTTAAATTATCATATATCTATGAAATGGAATTATATAAAGAAAATAATTCATGATGATCCTTAAATCGCTAAAATGATCTCAACAATTATCATTAATATTTTATATAATGAATTATACTTATATCAAAAAAAATTATATATGATAAAAATTAATTTTCTTAAAATGGAAATATACAATTTCATTCCACTTATTAATTTTCTCTACCATTCGATAGAAAACCCATAACGAACCAAACATGGAATCCATATAAAGAAAGCTCCCGAAACAATTAAAATTGCAAAATATTATTAATAAAAATGTTAAATGATTTTATAAAATATCATATAATGTATTAAAAATATGAATAAGGTTCTATAATATATTAGTTACACTATTTGAAACAGTATACAATAGGTAGGACATTTTTAATAAAATACAAACTCTATGTAAGGGACATCTTCTCCCACTTCCAATTATTTGGGTTAACCATCTACTTCATTGATTTTGTTATTATATGATTGTTTGTAAAATAAATATTGATTATATTATGTTGTATAATGATGATCTATAGTGAATATGCATATTCATTTCATTTTTTAATTCTTTCTTCTATGATCTGGTACTTGTAAGGGGGTTTCCTTTTAAAATCAATTTAAATGACTATTTTATGAAATTAAGAATGATTGTTTTTTTATGTCAAGAGTATTTTCTTAAAATTTCATGAATTTTTATTAATATAATGTTTCCTTTATATATTATAATAGTTATTTTTTTACTAATATGATTTCATTTTTATGTGTAGTGTTTTTATATTTAAAATGTGTTTTTTTAGAAAAAATGGTATTTTGAAATATTAAATTATTTTTCTAAATAGTTTAAAAGAGTGATGAAGTTTTTTATTTTAGAAAATTTTCATTATAAATTGTTTATGTTGGTTTTATGCCATTATAGATCATTATATTAAGGGTTGATCCCAATTACAGCTCCTGATATGTTGGGTTGGGCCCATTATAGATGAAGATTTGACTAGTGAACCCCATTATAGCTCTCCAATCCACTGTGTAATACAGAGATGTAAGTCAACCAAATGGTTATTAAATTTTTAACAGTTATTAAAAGAGATAAGTGATAAATGTATCCCAAGAGAACTTCATGATTTTCTATGTAGGCTAATCATCTTTTTTATAAAATGGGGTCTAATGGTTTTTTATCACATTGTTAACAATTTCCATATTTATATCCCTTACTGAGATTTTTGGTCATTATCCTATGTTTTTAAAATGTTTTCCCATGTTTTGAGGATGGGTAATATAAATAATAAAGTTATGATGAATGTTATGAATAGTTTTTAAAAATAATTTTATATTTTTAATGATTTATATTTGGAAACAATAGAAACTATTTTCGTAGTATACTATTTGTATGAATGTGTTATGTGAGGTATGTACTATGTCATAAAAATCAAAAACACAAAACCTAAATATATCTTCAATGGGATTTATAATACTCCCTGTACTAAAATTATAGATTATGAATGGTTTTAAGGTAGGGTCCTTGTAGTTGGTGTCAAAGGATTGATTAGATAAACAAAGGTGTTATGATTATTTTAATAGAATACCATAAATGTTTTTTAATTTTTGTTTAATTTTAAATTATATAGAATATAATAATTTCAATATTGATTCAACTAATATATTCCATTTCATATTGGTTTTCCTTATAATAAACATAGAATCTGATGTAGGAAAGCACCGAGAGGCTGATATCTATCCGAATATACAACTTGAAAGGTTGGGAATTAGACCTTGTTTGTTTGTGACTGTAATTCCATGGACTAATCAAGAAATAAATTTTAGTGGTATGTAATGTAGAGAGGAATATGATTTAGAATGATGATAAATTTATTTTTATGAGATTTAATGAGGAAATATCCTTATGCTTTCAGAGTAACTGTGGATCCAGTGATAGCTGAAGGATAGATTAATGCTCTGCAAATGATATTTTAGGTCATGGATGTTCAAAATCCCAAAAGGGAACCCCATAAATTTATCTTTTTAATGGTCAATATGATCAATGTTTCTCGATATTTAAATATAATAGAGATAAATATGATCTTGATATATTATAATGGGATGATTTTAATATTCATTTTGTGGAAAAATATTTTTGTAAAACTGTTTCACATAGAATGGGGAAACAATTCATGGAATATAAGCATAATGATGATGATTTCATGAAAGAATACGAATCCAATATTTTGAGACTGGATAGGTATGTACTAGATTTTATTTGGGACATTGATAGTAATATTAATAGATTTTACTCTAGTATGAAAACATTCATACAGAGAGTAATGTCTACATGAGAGTTTTAATGCAATGAGAAATTGGGTCATTGTTCTGAAAAAGATGATATGAAGTATTCGAACATATATGTACCTCGTGAAGAAAATAATCAAAGGAGGTCATGTTGGCTGGATTTGGGGAAGAATTATTCAATGTAATATTGATGTAAAATAATAAATTTCTCTACTTGTGAAATGTGTGGTAAAAAGAAATATGGAGAATGTGTTGTAAATTAAGAAAAATTATATCAATGGGGAATGCATGAGAGAATGTATCATGGGTTTGAGGAATATGAAAAGTAAAAAAGAGAAGTTTATGGTAAAATTCGTAAACTATATGTAGTTGTTATAATTTTTATGTGTTTCTAAAGGCAGTCACCTATGGAGGAAATAAACACGATTTGAAGTATATGGGTATTGAAAAATCCATTGAAACTACTTCTGTAGTTTTAGATCCCTAAAAAATGGGTTATCAGGTGCATTTCTTATTTTTATTAAATATTCCTAAGATAGTCACCAAAGAAATAAAATAGTAATATTAGATGTTGATGGGTGTGGAAAAATCCTTTTCAAAAACATCAATAATTATAGATATATTAAATAAAGTGGAATATGTTACATTTCTTATTTTTACTAAATATTCCAATGTGTAGATTGATTCGGGATCTACACATTCAATTATATATAAGATATTTTCTACAAATTTTCAAATCTGGCCCCACAAAATGATGCCAAAACTCATAGTAAAAACACTATGATGAAAAAAGTTTTCAAGAAAATAAATTTTCATAATATTTATATATTTAACTATGGAATGTGTTTAGATGAAAACATTGTTTTCCCCTAGTACATTTTAATGTTATGTTGGTTATGGGATGGCCTACTTTTATCATGCTATGATTGATTGTAGAGATAAATATGTTTTATTTAGAAAGAGTTTTAGTTTATGCATAATAATAAATATATATCCTTGATAACATATTTGGAAGTGAATAACATGTTAAATGATTGAAATAAAACATATCTATGACATAATATTTAAAATATAGTAACATTATCGATTAATGATGTTGTAATGGTAAATGAGTATATTGATGTTTATCTAGATGATTTTCCTAGTGTTATATTCTGATAAGGAGGTTTTGTTTAATATTTTATTTGTTTCTATTGCTAATCGAATTGATAAACCCCCTTATCAAATGGATCAAATAGACCATTTAGAGTTGAAAAATATGTTGCAAGAGTTATATGATTAAGGCAAAATCTGACCTACAACTTCACCATGGGGTGCTTTTTTATTGTTTTTTAATGGAAATATGGTTCAATGTGACTTTGTGTGGATTATAGATCCTTGTATAAAAGAAATATTTCAAATATGTAGCCTTTTCCTCATATAGATGATTAGTTTAATTAAATATAGGGATATTATTCTATTTTCAAGGTTAACCTGAGTTTGATGTACCACCATTTGAATTTAAAAGAAGAATACATTATAAAGACCATGTTTCATACTAGATATATGAATTATGAATCTATTGTTATGACGTTTGGATTATCTAATGGCCTTGATGTATTCATAGAACTTATGAATAAAATATTTAATGAGTTCTTGGATAAGTTTGTGGTTGTGATTTTTGATGTCATTTTGGTATATTTTAAATGTTTAGTGGAGCATGAAATACCACTAAGTGATGTTTTACAAACCACAATGGAAAACAAACTATATGAAAATTTAGAGAGTGTGAATTTTGGTTGAAAAAATTTATATTCCTTGGTCACATTACATCTATAAGGGGGAATAAATTTTGATTCTATTAAAAAGATGTTTTTTGTAGATTCGAAAAGATAAAAAAAAATATTCGAGATTCATAGTTTACTTGGTTTGGAACACTATTATAAAAGTTTTTTTTGCAAATGATGAATAGTTCTCTAGCCTACAAACTGAGTTAACTGGAAAAGGAGCTATGTTTATCTAGAAAAAATAATACAATGGTTGTTTTGGAAAATGAAAAGATGATTGATGAATGGTCTATTTCAAACCCTCCCTTCAAAAAAT
The DNA here is from genome assembly GCA_963277665.1 of Viscum album. NCBI lineage: Eukaryota > Viridiplantae > Streptophyta > Magnoliopsida > Santalales > Viscaceae > Viscum > Viscum album. The sequence goes on from OY728138.1 coordinate 1,926,541,334, forward strand.
TGTGAATTTTTCAACTATAGTGATTCTTTATTAATAGGAAATGGTGTTTTTAATATGAATAATCATAATGTAATTACTTATGCTTCATGCTAGTTGAAACAACTTGAGTTAAATTACTCTACACATGTTTTTAAATTTGCTAATGTTGTTTTTTTCATTAAAAAAATTTATGCATAATTTTTATGGTGTAAAATGTGAAATATATATTGACCACGAATCCCTGAGATAGATATTTATCTAGAAGGAAATGAACATGAGATAGCGATGATGGATGGAACTAATAATTGATTATTATTCCTTTATTTATTAACATCATAGAAAAGATAAAAAATGGATGATACTATGGGTTAGAAAAGTAATGATAAAATAACAATGTTACATTTGGAACATTAACCCATGGTAAATTATTTGATATGTTCTGGTTTGGAAGATGTCGGTGTAGGAAATTAAACTATATTGTTCCAGGTGTTAGTGCAATCATCTCTATCAGAGAAAATAATTTATGCTCAGATTAAAGACAATGAGTAGTTGAAAAAGGTATAATTTTTTTAAAAGGGAATGTTACATGAGTAAAACATTGATAATTATTGTTTTCTGATGATTGGAAAGAGAATATTTGTTCTCTGTGATTCTATATTTATTAATGAATTGTTATTTCAAACTCATAGTTCTCTATTTTTAGTTCATCCATGAAGCATAAATATGAAAAAAGAATATCTAGTGTATTGCTGGTGGGATGGAATGAAATGTGGTATTGAAGATTTTATCAAAAAATGTTTTAATTCTCAATAGGCTAAAGCAGGGAAGTAGTTACCGAAGGGGATACATCATCCTTTAGTAGTACAAGAGTGGAAAAAGGGAAAATATATCCCTAGAATTCATGGTGGGACATTGAAAAACATTTTAAGGTAATAATGTGATTTGGGAAATTATAGATCGACTCCCTAAATCTAAATATTTACTTATTATTCAGGATGAGATGTCATTGGATTAGATTTAATGAATATAACTCAAAGAAATTGTCAGATTACATGGTATTCACCTATCCATTATAACTGACCGATATCTTATGTTCACATTGAACTTTTTGAAATGCCCTCAAAATTCAGTAGGAACTAAATTAAATTACAACACTGCTTTTCAACCCAAATTAGATTGATAAAATGAGAAAACTAATCAATATTTTGATGATATGATTTTTTATTGTTTAAAAGATAACAAGGGAAGTTTGAATCGACATCTTTATTTTGTTTTACATTCATATAATAATAGTTTTAATTCCAGCATACAAATTGAACATTTTGAGGAATTATTTCAGAATCAGTGTTGAAGTCTATTATTGTGGGATAGAGTAGGGGAATGGATGTTGATGGGTCCAGAATTAGTAGATAATATTGATAAGAAGTAAAAGATGATTTAGTGACATAAGAAGATAGCTTAGAGTATTCAGAAATGTTATGAAAATAACAGGAGGAAAGAACCTTCATTTTATGTAGTTGATCATATTTTCCATAAAATCACTCCATATAATATAGTTATAATTTTTGTTAGACAGGAAAGGTAATTCCATGATTCTTATGAGAATTTGAACTCCAAGAGAATTCTAAACTAGTTTTCTACCGATTATCTTTGCCATTGAGTTTATATTAGGTACACAATTTTTTTCATGCTTTGATGTTGAGAAATTATTTCCATATCCATCTCATGATTTGAGCCCATAATTATTTCATCTAGATTAGAACCTTTATAATGATGAAAAATATCTTTTGATTCATGATAAAAGAGAGAATGTATTGAAGAATAAAGTAATTCACCTAGTTATGGTTTTGTGGGGAAACCACATTGTTGAAGCAGAAACATGTTAATATGATAATTCTAGGAGGGAAAGGTATATTCACTTGTTTAATAAGTGATTAAAATTTTCAAGGATGAAATTTCTAGAACGGGGGAGAATGTAACAACCCAGGTACTTATAAAATAATTTATTTTAATTTTAGTATCAAATATTTTATTTATTTTTAAATTTATAATGAATTAAATTGAATTTATAGATATTAATGAATTTATATTGATAAAATAGTAACATTAATTTAGGAATAATAACATAATAATTTTGAATAGTAATATAGAAAATATAATAACAAAGTAATGTAATAAAGTATAACTCATATTTTTCTATCCTATAAGTAAAAAATTGATATATTAATACCATTAAACAAGTAAATAAATTTTTTAATTTTTAAAATAATAGTTGGAATATTCTGAAATATTAAATATTTAATTAATATTTTATAATATATTTAATTATTTAAAAGTAAACAAATTTTAATAAAATAGATTCTTGAATTAATATTTTATTATTTAATGATTGAAGATAATTTTATGAGACATCAATTATTTTTCAAAACTAGTATAAAATCTGTTATAATTTTTGAAATTATATATTTCAAATATATTATGATTTTAAATAAAAATTAAAATTTCAATACATATGAAATTATGTTTCATAAAATGAATATATTGTTTAAATTATAGACATTGAATAATGTTCTGGGTGATTTTTTGATATTATTTTGAAATACAAGTATATGGGGTGAAATTTGAAATAATATAATTTATGAAATAAGCTAAATACCTAAATATTGACTCATGGATGATGTTCTTTTTAGGTAAGAACACTTGGATCAACATCACATGCACTAACATTAGTATATAGTTACATGAACAAACACTATTTCTTATCTAAAAAAATATAATAATATAATAGTTAAAATAATGGAAACAACATCCCCTTCTCCACTATAAGTACCTCCCCTCACCCCCTCCTCTCCTCAATCATCTCAATCTTTTATCGTTGTCCAAATTCTTCCCCATCATATTCTCTAGGATCTTCCCCACATCCATTACCTGGTGGTGTAATGCCTCAACCCCAGGTTCAAGATGATTGGGTATTACTTTATTACATTTCCATGATTATATGAAAGTTCTATCCCTAATGGATGATGTAGTTTAGTTGTTTTTGAAAACTTGATACATATATTGGTTCAAAATTACTACTTAAAATGAAACAAAATATAAAATATCCATTAGTAACTCACATAACTCCTAGATTATCCAAAAATGTCATTTATAATAATCTAATTCGCATACATGGGTAATATAAAACACAAGAAATAAAGGATTTCAGATACTCATTAAGGGAAAATAAAAAAGAAGAAGTAATTATAAACATAAACACGTGGAATAATGAATAACTAAAAACTCATCCCTTTAAAAATAAACTTGATAATAATATGGAAGATATAAAAATTTATTATATAATTCCATAAAAAATCATCATGGATATTATACTAGTATATTAATCACATGGACTATCAATTTGTATTTTAATAATTAGTGAATGCATAATGTCAGATGTCATAATCATTCTATCAATGTATCACTCCAAGTCTATACATAAATAGGTATAAACCCAAACATGTTTGTCTCATGATTCCTACGTATTAATTGAGGGAATATAGAAATAAATACCTATCATTTACATTTTCCAATACGTTTCGTATATTGAAATGGTCAAATATAAACAGCATAAACATTTATATTGAAAAACTAGCATGACAAATGTGAATAAATTAACTATAACACAATAATGGTATCAAATTACCACATCCACAGTCAACCTAATCATAAACCCATTAAAAACAAATCGTAGATGATATCATAGGAGATATACCTCAATGATGTACATTATTCAATAAATTATGTTGATAATTTTTAATATACATTTAAATGAGACAATTGAAAAGATCATGCAAAAATATTCTTTAAACACTCTAATGTGTCCCTTATAACTTTGAAAGATTAAAATCATAATCCCTAATAATATAAGGGTAATAAAGATGAATTTGATAATATATATATATATATATATATATTGGTAGTACATAAATCACATTAAAGGAATAAGTTGTCAATAAGTAATATATCTCATAAAAAATATTGTGATACGAGAAATATCCATTTTTATTTGGAAAGAAGTGTTATTTTGGAAAATCATCTGTAGTTGTAATAAAATCAGACTGAAAAAATGTATATCCCAAAAACAAAAGTTATGGACATTTAAATTTTATTAAATTCATAATTAATGTCCAACTATAGTGACATCATATAAAAATAGTTTTAAAATACATTTGAAATAAATTATTTAATTTCTGTTTAAGGGAAATATTAAAGAAATTTCAAAGAAGAAAGAAAATTTTAATTTCATAAAACCAGAAATGAATAAATAATTCTTTATCTATGATAAAATTAGTGATTTTATTAATATATTTATTGTATTAAAAATATAATATAATGTACTTTAAAATGGGTATGAATTTAAGAAGTTCCCTTGAATCATGTTGGTTTATAGGGAATAATTGAGAACCCAACCATTTTAAAACATAAAATTCACAAATAAAAATATAAAATTATATGAATATATATATTTTTGAACATATAAAAAAATTATATATAAAGTTTAAAAAAATAAATAGACATCAAATTTGGGTAAGGATGGTGAAATAATAACTCGATGGAATAATGAAGGTTCGGGTGGAATATGTTACTAGTTTGTAATCAATCAAATCATATGCCACCGAAATTATAATCATAAAATGATACATTGAATAAAATAAAAATAAATATATTACTGATATTTTACATCAATAGTATGTATACAAACTCTATAGAATATGATATAGTGTTGAATAAGGAATATCTCACAAAAATAGAAGTTGGATGTGAAAACCCTTACTACTTTGTAATCAATTGAATAGAATGTACAAATATTAAAAATTAACCAATGTACCATTAAATAACTTGAATATAAAAATATTAATGAAATTATCTACCATATTTTAGTAAATATATACCCACCACATACAGAAAATAATCGGTGAATAATGGAATTCTCACAGAAATAAAAGTGCGATGAAAAAACCCTTACCTTATTTCTGAACATGTTTTACACTTTAACATAATTTCCTAGAAAATAAAATTAATTATAATTATTAATTAATTATTAAACTTCTTTAAATTTAATTTTTTTATTATAATTTTAATAAATTCATTTTTCATCTTTCAGACGAGTTATAAGATAAAAATTTATCACTAAGGGGAATTTGTTTCCATGTTTTTAATGATCAACATATTTGTATATGAGAATAGAAGTTCATGTGAAATAAATAAAATTATCTACAATTTATTTTATATATGATTAATTATCACACATAAGTGAAAATGGTTATATATATCACTTGGTTTCATGGTATGATGATGAATCATTATATAAGTCATTTTGTGATAATAATTCAGATTATTAAGGGAGTTATCAGTCATAACACACTCATTTTGTTTTATTGTTTAGTATATTGATTATATTTTAAATCCAGAACTAAAAAAATTATTTTATTATACATTTTAAAATCATTATCTACCATTAAAATAGTTTCATGAATATATTTGAGGATGAATTTTATTAATGAATCATCATCAACCACGAATATTATAAATTGGAACAACAAGACAATGATTTCGTTTATAATATAAAAGAGGGAGACTAAAAAGATTGATAACAGTTATTATATTAACACGATATAATTTCATTATATAATTGATACTATATTTTTCATGATCAATTGGATAGAGTATGTTAGGATAGAATAATAAGATATTATAAATTGATTAGAATTTAAATTAAAACGGAAGGGGACTTACCACTTGAAACAACCACATTGGGACCCCCCTCATGGGAAAGGGTTTTCATATTTTGGAATTCCCAAGGGATCTTGGACGTGGGGAATGATTATAGAAGATTATAACTGATGATCATCTATAAGCTTCTTAGCATGGAAGAGTGATTTGAAGTGGGAGTGATGGATAGTTTTATAGTAGAGGACATTACGGGATTTCAATTATTTTAAATATTTTTTTTATTATTTTCACTCAAAAATAGGAATAGTATTCATTGATGTTATTAAATATATCAATAAATACATATTATTGTGATTTAATGGCCATTTAGATCAGTGATGACTCATTCAAAGGGCATAAATTCATATATTTAGCATTGTTCATAAATTATCAAATTTCACTACTCACAAAATTCAAGTATTTCATAAAAATACATAAAGATAGACCTAACAATTTTAATTTGATGGAATTAAAAAAAATTAAATGATTTTAACAAATTTTTTTTTAAATGTGTGAAATTTAATTTTTAAATATAATCATTATTTACAAGAAAAATACAGATTTTAAATTTAAAATTGAATTTATAATACTTTAAAAAATTAATTGAGGACATATAAAATGATCCTAAAATAATAGGAAAACAAAATATTTATTTATAAATAAATTTTATAAAAATTAAATTTATTTTACATTAGTTTTTTAAATAAAAATTATATTTCAATATAAATTACTCAAAAAATTACCAACACTTAATTATAAAAATGTTATCTCTTTTTTATAAGGTGCCTAAATTTTATTTATACATTCATGGGTGAGATTACTATCCATAAGGGTCAATTTAGTATCCCCCAAAAATTGGATTTATCCTATTAGACTGTAAAAAACTTATTGATCAAAATAGTGTATGGATTTTTTGAAATTCAAGTCGAAGAAGTGGTAAAATTATTTATCATGGTTAGGTTTAATGTATTTTGTGTAAATAATTATAACAGAAAATTTTTTTCTTACAAAGACTTAATATTGTGTGCATTATTGGATATATTTATTTTTAAATTCATAGGGTGTCACATTATCCCCTCCTTCAAAAAATTCTGTCCTTCCAATTTAAAATATCTCATCGATTGTTAAATATATATATATATATATACATGAACCATCCGTTTTTTTGAAAACCACATCGAAAACAGGGTGACTAAAATATCATCTTAATAAGAGGGGGAAGAAAATGCATAGGTTACTACAAAACTACAAATTCTAATTCAGTGACATTAGTGTGATGTTAAAATATGTAATGGTAGAGTTATCTAACAATCACGTTCTTATGGAGTGTGATTGAAGAAATCATCATTTGGATGTTTATGATAATAATTTCGTAAATATTGTTGTCGATTAAAAAAAGGTAGTTTTCATATAAATAAATCTATATGGTTTATATTTTTATTAAAAAATATTATTCCATGAATTGATGGATTTCATCACTATATATATAATTCCTTAAGAATTTAAAGATAGATGATTACATTCCATGTAATAATAATAATATCATCCTTTGGGTTTTCAATGATTTGTTTTCACATCATTCCATATACATGGTACTGCATGCTCAAGATGAATTTCTCTAACTTGGATAATTGAAATTAACTTTTATAGATAAAATATCAAAAAAATTAGTAATTATATATTCTTATTATCTTCTTACATCAATTAAATTCAAAATGGTTAGGATAAGATAAGATCATTTCCAAAAAATAATAAAAAATTATATGATGAAAAAAATATTAATCCCTAAAATTAGAATGTAACACTCAAGGATGAACATATATCATTTTTATAATTTCTAAAATTATTAAAAAAAACATGATAGTCTATTACCACAAAATAAGAAGTATTTTTTTTCTAAAATTCACCCAAATGAAAATCGTAACTCTTAATCTCTTATACCCATGATTTGATTTCCACTATGACATAATCAATATGATTTTTTATCGAATTCCATTAATAACATGGATCACCATATGTCTCCAATAAAATCATATTTAACTCAAAAAAAATAATTGAACATTTATTCCTCAAAATATTCTATTTACCAAATTCTTATTGGATTCCCAAAATTGTGAACATCTTCCAATATGACAGTAATCTCTTAAACAAGTAATAATTTTCAAATCCAATTTTTATAAATTTGATAAATCAAAATTCCATAAAATAATAAAAACATTTATCCATTATATTTTTTAATTAAATATAGTCCGGAAAACCAAGACATCATGTTTTCCAGTGGAAGGTGTTTCACCCATTTCACCGGTCAATTTTGTGTTCAAACAATATGGCCTTACTGAATGTAGCTGGTTGTCCCTAAACATGCTAGATGTCCTCTTTCAAAAATCATATATCATCTAAAATAAATTTGATTTAAATCCTTAAAATACGGTAAATATCTAAAAATTCATTTAACTAGGATTTTCCATTCATCCTCAATATAGAAAAACATAAAACATTTATTTCAACATAGGTCCTACCTTGGCCTATAGGAAATCACAAAGAATTGGGTATTGACTCTGCTAGTGCCTAGGTCCCTGAAATTTTTGAAAAATGACTAAAAGTGGACTCTTTGGATAATTTTTACTTACATGAATCATGCGATTTATTTTTCATCGAAAATTATTTGGTTGATGTCCATATTTCCAACACATAAATCATTTTTAGTTCCTTGGAGACACTTAACTATGTGTATACTTCCACATTAATTTCACACTAGAAGTTAAGACCTCTTTTATCCATGGTATTCACTACTATAGCTCGAAAAAAACTCCATTCTTTTATTCTTCACTCTGTTTAGGTGTTGGTTATAGTATATTTATAAATAATATTTCAGGAAAACCAATTATGAATGGACACAATATCATTCACTTATATCAACATCCCATTTGGTTTCCCATCACCAAAAAACTATCCATAATGTTCAATGAGAACTTGACTCCTTTGGATTCCATCCATTGACTAAAAACATTAATCACAGTGTGAGTAACAATAATAATAATGAGAAAATTATATAATCATATATATAATATAATGAAAACATATTTTAAACCTAAAAATCCGTAGGTATGACCTTGGTAATTAATTTTCACTATATATTCAAATCTTAACTAATGTGTTTAAGTAAAATTTTATTTATCCTAAGAATAGTCACCAGGAGTGTCACACCAGGAAAGCAGTAATACCCATTGTCGTGTACCATGTTACCCCAATTCAAGCTCAAAACATTTTTTCAGAGATATTACACATAGGTACATATATTCTAGAACTAGGCCCACGTGTATTATATTTATAGGGATTTATTTTCTTAGATGATTAAAATAATTAATACATTTTTTAATTTTTAGTATGCTCTTGTATACTTATCCTCAAAGTCCATCTTCGGGGTTTGTTCACTACTTTAAATTATATAAATATAGTTTCCAAATGATTATACTAAACTCACTTTTATACTAACTACAATTTTCTAACCATAATTCCTTAATATGGTGAATTAATTTATTACATTTTAACGATTTTAAGAAATTCATATCCTGAATGTAAATAGAAGTTTAGTATTTCTGGAAAACTAGATACATACATAAATTCAACATCACAACATGATACGAAATACAATATAGCATATTTAATTATAACTCCCCTAAATCATATATTATCCCAATAATTCATTCCTAATACAATTATTCTCATCCTGAGTAAATATAAAACATAAGAAAGGTGTGATATTAGATGCTTCGTAAGGTTAAATAATACATCTGATGTTATCATAAACATAAACACCTAGAATAATAAATAACTGAAAACACATGCCTTTAAAAATAAACATTACGATAATATTGAATTAATAAAAACTTATTAAATAAGTTCGTAAAACATAACCATGGAAATTATACTAGTTTAATAATCAAATGGACTATAAATCTATAGTTTCATAATGAGGGAATGCATAGTTCTAATAATCATAATCATTTTGTCACGGACTTGTGCAAAGACCATAAATAAACTGGTAATAAAAACAACTAGTTAGTCTCATGATAACTACTGTTTCATCTAGGGGCTATATAAGTCCCCATAAATCACATACAAATTCTAATACGATCCTCATATTAAAAGGTTGAATCATAAACAATAGAAAAAATCGTATTGAAAAACATGCATACAAAATGTGAGTACTTTAACTATAAAAACTGGATGTTATCAAATTAGAACATCCAAAGTCAAAATGCTCGTAGTCCCTTCAACATCTTATGGTAGATGATATAATAAGAGATATATGTCAATTATGTACACTATTTAACAATATATTTTGTCAGGGATGATGATACTTTTAAAAGAGACAATTCAAAAGTTAATTTGGAAATATTCTTTAAACATTAAAAAATGTACCATTCCAAATTGAAACATTTAATTAATAATACCTTAGAATATTTAGAGAATAAAGATACTCCTGAAATTATTTATCAAAGGGATGTACATACATCACATTCAAGGTAAAAGCTGTTAACACATCCTGAAATAGTATGTTTTATTTGATCTTCATTAGGATGATCAATACAATTATATGTTGTAACGACCCAAAGTTTCATTAATGGAAAATCCATATTGATCCAGTTAAATGTTTATTTATGAAAAATGTTTTTATAAGATGTCAACTTCTTTAGTTTTACGTCAAGATTTGTGACCGTTACTTTTTATCCGTTGAGCAGTGATCATCTGAGTAGTATAAATATAAGGCATTAACGAACCCATTTCTACTCAGACAAAGGAAGCGATGGCCTCATCCAGTAGAATTTCCCATTACGAAGCCCATTTTTCAGAGCTCGGAAAAGAGGTGGCGTCTTTGGGCATTTCCCTTGACCAAGCCCAAGCTGAGCTTCATCAAGTCAAGCTCGAACGTGATCGTTTACGGGAAAAGTGGAAGTTGATTGAAATTACCACTCGAGCGATGTTATCCGAGCCGCCCCAAGAGTCTGTCACCATCGCACACCTTACCCTTAGGTCTTATGTGGCTATTTTAAGGGGTTATGTAACAAATAAGTAGAACCATGTTCATGTACATTATTTTTGTATATAATAATGAATATAATTTCAAGTCATTTTTGATACATTGTAATTAGTTTTTAAAGTACAATTGGTGTTTTTAGTTATTATTTAATTAAGAATTATATTTTATTAAATTAAAGTATTTCTTAATTAAATAATATTTTAATAAAATATTATTATTAATATTACATTAATTTTTATTAAATATAAATGATCTAATAATTTTATGAATGCAATTAAAATTTTTATTAAGGTTTGAAAGCCATTTCTTTCAAAACCTGTGAATTTTTTTATAAACGTCGGTTTTTATTTTAAAAGTGAAAATTCATATATTTTGAAAATTATTTAGATAAAATAAATATTATTTTTGGAATCAGGATGTCGAAATTATCCAACAGTGAATTTTTCATAATTTTTTGAGACAGTCAAATTTTTGGGTAAAAATTAAATACCATTTAAATATATAATGTGTTTTATGACATCATAATGACCCAATGGTGATGTAATAAAATACCATAATCCTTATGTTCTGCCAATATGTGTTTTATCGTTAAAATAATGAGGTTTTGGATTTGTTTGACTTACTTTTCAAAGCATTAATGGAGCCCTCAAGACTTATTCAACACTTTTCCTTTTTAAATTAATTTCCATGGGAGTGTGACTCACCTCCACATAAGCAACCCTAATTTTTTAATAAGTTCGGACCTTGGCCTTGTAAAATATTGTTTTCCTCTTTCCTTTTCCAGAAACCATGGGCAAATACAATGGGATGGTTTGTGGTTTGGATTATTTTAATATAAGTGGTCCCAAACCTAAATAATAAAGAATTCCCTCACATTTCCTATATAAACCCACCCAAGCCCCCACTTCCTCCTCACTCAAAGCCCTTTGAGTTCGTCCAACCTCTGCCCTACTCTCTCTAGAATCCTCTCAAGGTGCCCAAAGCTCCCAAGAAGCCTCTCACAAGCCTCTCTCTAGCCTTTGGAAGCACACTTCCAAGTAAGGGTTTTTTCTTCCTTTCTCATTTTTGTCAATTTTCTTTAAGTTGTATTGCCCTTTTAATTTCAATTATGAATGTTGGGGTATGGTTTCACATCTCTCCCATACTGCCCTCTTATTGTTTGAATGATGGGAGACCCCTTTCTCTCTCATTAAATGCCTCCCATGTATACTTGTTACTATGCCGAAATTCCGAAAGGAACCTTTTTCTCCCCTTCTATATTCAAGCAATACTTTTTTATCATCAATCTAAATTCCTTTTCAATTGTTGGGACATTTATCTACATGACCTCCTTAATGTCCATTACATGTAAATATGATGACAAACCTCTTTCTCTCTCATCAACTTTTTTTTAGGAATTCTTATGTCACGCCGTTACGCTGCCGAAATCACAGCGATTTTCTAAGCCAATATCATTGTGTAGTGAATACCATGCCCATGTCTCCATCAAGGGTATTCACCTTTATGCACATTTACTAATTGATTATAAAATTTCATGTATGAATTCCACATTCCTTTATCGTGGAATAAATTATTATGTCTTATGAATCCATGTTTTATGATCCATGTGGCACACTTATGCATGAAATGAAATGTTTAAGAAGGGTGCGCCCTTTATAGCGCTAAAATGCATTGGGTAAAGTATAGTATCATGATACGTCATATGCAATGAGTTTTTTTTACTCATGCTAATTCAAGTGCAACGAGGGTTTACTCGTACTTCAAGTGCAATGAGGGTTTACTCATGCTCCATGTGCAATGAGCCTTGGCTCATGCTAATTCAATGTTAAGTGTTGTTGCCACATTTCCATGTTATGATTATCATGCTTTATCAGGCCTTTATGTTCATGTTTCTCTTATGCTCTTTGGATATGCCTATTGCCTAACATGTATTGTACTCCTCATGTTATTCATTGTATACTCCCTTACTGGGCTTTATAGCTCACCCTTTTCTTATGCATGTCCTCAGGTTATCCCATGCAATGCTAAGTACGAAGGAATGTAGTGGTCATGTAAAGGAAGTTTTCAATAAAGATGTTGTATTTCAAGTTTAAAGTTTTTATGTAATGATCCTAAGACCCAAAGACACTAAACCTCTCGATCTTCTTTGTTGTATCAAGTGATGTTTTATGTAATAAAGCATGTTTAAGTTGTAAAAAAAAGCAGGGTTGTCATAGTTGGTATCAGATGACAGGTTTAGTTATTTTTGGGATTAGGAAACCCTAGTAAAGCCTTAGATACAAGACTAAGAATAATAAAAACATCCCGAAGTTTTGGTAAATACTAAGTAAGTGGTTTATCAAACAAATACATCCCTGTCTGGATACGAGCAGGTAGAGGCGGCTCTGGCACAGATGTATCCTAGGGGTAAAACCCGAAAACACCGCTTTGAGCTAGACTCGAACGGGAATTGGTGCACGAAAACGGGCCTTGCTGCACTCTTGGGTACAACACTCCCGGGGGATATGTTTTGATAAATTCACAATCTTAGTATGAACCCTTATTAAGGGAAAAATGACCCTAAGAATATATGTTAGAAGGAAGATCATGAAAATCCTGGATTGAATCCTATAGACTCATGAGTTAAAGATATTAAAGTTTATTTATAAGTCATCAACTTTTGTCTTTGGATTACCCTTTATGTGTTACCCCTAACTTTCCTTTTATTCCAGCCAATGGCCAGTAATAGGAGAACTGAGGCTAATAACCGTTGTGAAGATCAGTGTGATGATTGTACTTATTAGATGCCCAATCCAATGGGAGCGGGAATCGCAAACTTTGTCACACTTATCTCTCAGCTAACTCAAGTTTTGAATAGAAACACTGGTCAAGAGGAACGTTCAACCCCCCCTAAGAAAGAACAAGTCTCTATTGAAAGCTTCATGAGACAAAGGCCTTCTACCTTTAGTGGATCATCTGATCCCACGATCGATGAACAATGGATCAAATCCATTTAAAAGATATTCTCCATCATCCAATGCTCTGAAAAAGAGATGGTTCTCCTGGCGGCTTATCGTATGGAGGGTGAAGCTGATCAATGGTGGACGTTTATCAAAAATACGAAGCCTGAGGAGGAGATCGTGGATTTGGAATGGAAGGAATTCTGGAAGATGTTTTTTGATAAATATTTTCCACGCACCCTCCGTCTTAGGATGGAAAGGGACTTCCTTTCCCTTAAACAGAAAGATGAAGAATCTGTGGGAGCGTACGAGGAAAAATTCACAAGGCTTGCACGATATGCTTCCGGCTTTGTCATTACCCCCGAATGCAAGGTTGACCGCTTCTTTGGTGGGGTGAAGCCTAGCTTGAGGAAAGCATTAGCGATCCGTGACTTCGACAGCTATGAGGAAATTGTCCGATGTGCCCTCAAGGTTGAAATGGAGATCGGAGAATCACAGGGGTATCATGGGGACAAGAAGCGTAAGGTGGACTTCAATGCTGGTGGTCCGATGGATAAATCCAATGGCGCTAAGAAGTTCCAGCACCCCACTTTCCAAAAGTGTGGAAAGAAGCACCCTGGAAATTGTCTTAGGGGGACTAGAAAATGCTTCAAGTGTGGAAGAGAAGGGCACCTAGCTGTTAACTGTCAGCAAGAAGGGCCCGTGGCTACGACAGAGGAGAGGAATGCTCCATTCAAACCTCAACGCGTTGTTAAATGCTACAAATGCAAAGAACCGGGTCATTTTGCAAATCAGTGCCCTAATCCAAGGGTTATCGGAGGCAACCAGCAACCTCCAAGACAACAAGGAAGAACTTTTGCCATCACTTCTGCCGAAGTGAACCCCGACAACGAAGTGGTGACAGGTACGCTAGTTATTCATTAAAGAATAGTGAACGTAATTTTTGATTCAGGTTCTACACATTCTTTTATATCTCGAATGTTTATTTGAATAATCACAGCACCACCACAAATCCTGGAAGTAAAGATGTCGGTGAGTACGACAAATGGGGCAATCATTTAATCCCATGAGTATAAGTCCTCCCCTGTTATAATATGTGGATTGAATTTCCCAACAAACCTTTTCATACTCCCTTTGGTGGAATTTGATGATATTCTTGGCATGGATTGGATTTCCTTATATAGAGCCAACAAAAATTGTCGGGAGAGGGAAATCACACTCCATATGGAGAATCGACCCCCGATTCTTTACAAGTGTCAGGAGGAAGATGAATCTCATTTAGCTCCATCATCTCAAACATGGATATTACTGCCTTATGAGCACGCATATCTGGCTCAGATGATTGAGTCCAAGGAAGAAACCACCCTTGAAGAAATGCCTATTGTGAGGGAATTTGCTGAAGTATTTCCCGAGGAACTTCCTGGTCTTCCTCCAAGAAGAGATGTTGAGTTCTCAATTGAACTTATACCTGGGGCGCTACCAATATCCAAGACTCCATATAGAATGGCTATTGTTGAGCTTGAAGGGCTGAAGAAACAATTACAGGAGAATCTGGATAAAGGGTTTATACGCCCAAGTGCATCACCATGGGGTGCACCAGTCCTCTTCGTCAAAAACAAGGATGGGTCAATGCGGCTTTGCATCGATTATCGTGAACTTAACAAAATCACGATAAAGAACAAGTATCCTCTCCCAAGAATCTATGACTTGTTTGATCAGCTACGTGGAGCACAATACTTCTCCAAGGTGGACTTGCGGTCGGGATATTATCATGTAAGGGTGAAGAAGGAAGATATCCCCAAGACTGCTTTTCGTACAAGTTACGAGAACTATGAATTCGTAGTAATGCCTTTTGGACTCACCAATGCTCCATCAATATTCATGGACTTGATGAATAGAGTCTTTAGAGATTACCTTGACAAATTTGTGGTAGTCTTTATAGATTATATTCTAATATACTCCAAAACCAAGGAGGACCATGAGGAGCATTTAAAAACTATACTAGAGACTTTGTGCAAGGATAAGCTCTATGCCAAGTACAGAAAGTGTGAGTTCTGGTTGAAGGAAGTCTCATTCATTGGCCATATCATCACAAGAAATGGGATATCTGTGGACCCCTCCAAAACAGATGCAATTGAGGGATGGCCGAGGCCAACATCGGTAACTGATATCCGTAGCTTCTTGGGGTTAGCTGGATATTATCGACGATTTGTGAGAAATTTCTCACGATTGTACAACCCTCTTACCAAGCTAACTCAAAAGGGAGTAAATTTTGATTGGAGTGATTAATGCGAAGAAAGCTCCAAGGAGTTGAAAAGGAGGCTTATCAGTGCACCCGTGCTCACTTTACCCACAAGTGGGGAGCTTTTTGTGGTATTTAGTGATGCTTCGAAGAACGGCTTAGGATGTGTGCTGATGCAGAATGATAAAGTGATATCCTATGCCTCAAGGAAGTTGAAAATCCATGAGCGAAACAATCCAACGCATGATCTGGAGTTGGCAGCGGTGATCTTTGCCTTGAAAATATGGCGGCATTATCTCTATGGAGAGAAATGTGAGATATATACTGACCACAAGAGTCTTAAATATATATTCACACAGAAAGAGCTTAATATGTGCCAGAGAAGATGGATAGAGCTCATCAAGGATTATGACTGTTCAATACATTACCACCCTGGGAAAGCGAACAAGGTGGCGGATGCCCTAAGTAGAAAGGATCCAGCTATTCTATCAATGATGAGAATTGAGAAGGATCCAATCTTCTTAGACTTGATGAAGATGGATGTGGGAATCATAAAGAAGGGAACATCATCAATCCTTTCAAAAATGATTTCTCAACCATCTCTTTTGGAAAGGATAAAGGATGCTCAAAAGGATGATACATGAATCCAAGAAAAAGTGGAAGCTATCAAAAAGGGAAAATCCTCAGAGTTTAATGTTAATGAAGAAGGAATTGTGCGGTTTGGGAAAAGACTATGTGTTCTATCAAGTTCGGATCTGAAGAAGGAACTTTTGGATGATCACATAATTCAAATTTCTCTATTCACTCAGAGAGCACAAAGATGTATCGAGATCTCTGAGAAAACTTTTGGTAGGATAATATGAAGAAGGAGATCGCTATATATACATCAAAGTGCCTGGTGTGTCAGCAAGTGAAGGCAGAGAGGCAGAAGTCTAAGGGGATGATGCAACCATTGCCCATACCAGAATGGAAATGGGAGAACATCACCATGGACTTCGTCATGGGACTTCCAAGGACATCCAAAGGCAATAATGCAATCTGGGTTGTTGTGGATCGTCTTACAAAGACTGCACACTTCATTTCTATTCGAGAGGATTTCTCTTTGGATAAACTAGCACAGATATATATCAGGGAAGTGGTACGGATTCATGGAGTACCACTATCTATTGTGTCTGACCGAGATCCAAGATTTACCTCTATGTTTTGGAAGAGTCTTCAACATGCTCTAAATACTGAACTGAACTTCAGTACGGCCTATCATCCTCAAACTGATGGCCAATCCGAGCGGACTATCCAAACACTTGAGAATATGTTGAGAGCGTGCTCAATGGACTTTAAATGAGGATGGGATCAACATCTTCCTCTAGTTGAGTTCTCTTATAATAATAGTTTCCACTCGAGCATCCAAATGGCACCATATGAAGCCCCGTATGGGAAAAGGTGTAGAACACTGGCATGTTGGGATGAGGTCGGTGAACGTAAGCTGCTTTAACCAGAAATGTTCAAAGAAATAGTGGAGAAGGTGAAAACCATTCAGCAGCATATCAAGGCAGCCCAGAGTCGACAGAAGAGTTATGCAGATAATCGTCAACGAGACATTGAGTTTAAAGTCAGAGACATGGTGTTTTTACGCATATCTCCGTGGAATAAGGTCATGAGGTTTGGAAAGAAAGGGATGTTAATTCCAAGGTATATCGGCCACTTCGAGATTCCTGATCGTGTTGGGGCTGTGGCCTATCAACTAGCACTTCCACCTACTATGGCCAAGGTGCATGATGTCTTCCATGTATCCCTCTTAAGGAAGTACATACCAGATCCTTCAAATGTACTCTCTTCCGATGTGGTACAATTAGAAGACGATCTTTCTTATGAGGAGGAACCAGTGAAGATCTTAGATCATAGAGAAAAGTTCTACGAAATAAGACAATGCCCCTTGTCAAGGTGTTGTGGAGAAACCACAAGTTTTAAGAAGCAACTTGGGAGTCGGAGGATATGATGAAGCTAAGTTACCCACATTTGTTTTAGTGTGGGAAAAGGAAAATTTCGAGGGAGAAATTTCTTAAGGGGGGAATGTTGTAACAACCCAATGTTTCATTAATGGAAAATCCCTCTTGACCCAGTTAAATGTTTCTTTATGAAAAATGTTTTTATAAGATGTCAACTTCTTTAGTTTTACGTTATGATTTGTGACCTTTACTTTTTATCCCTTGAGTAGTGATCATATGAGTAGTATAAATATAAGGCTTTAACGAACCCATTTCTACTCAGACAAAGGAAGCGATGGCCTCATCCAGTAGAATTGCCCCTTACGAAGCCCATTTGTCAGAGCTCGGAAAAGTGGTGGCATCTTTGGGCTTTGCCCTTGGCCAAGCCCAAGCTGAGCTTCATCAAGTCAATCTCGAACGTGATCGTTTACGGGAAAAGTGGAAGTTGACTGAAATTACCACTCGAGCGATGTTATCCGAGCCGCCCCAAGAGTCTGTCACCATCGCACACCTTACCCTTAGGTCTTATGCGGCTATTTTAAGGGGTTATGTAAAAAATAAGTATCACCATGTTCATGTACATTATTTTTGTATATAATAATGAATATAATTTCTAGTTATTTTTGATACATTGTAATTAGTTTTTAAAGTACAAATGGTGTTTTTAGTTATTATTTAATTAAGAATTATATTTTATTAAATTAAAGGATTTTTGAATTAAATAATATTTTAATAAAATATTATTATTAATATTACATTAATTTTTATTAAATATAAATGATCTTATAATTTTATGAATGCAATTAAATTTTTTATTAAGGTTTGATAGCCATTTCTGTCAAAACCTGTGAATTTTTTTATAAATGTCGGTTTTTATTTTAAAAGTGAAAATTCACATATTTAGAAAATTATTTAGATAAAATAAATATTATTTTTGGAATCAGGACGTCGAAATTATCCAATGGTGAATTTTTCATAATTTTCTGAGACAGTCAAATTTTTGGGTAAAAATTAAATACCATTTAAATATATAATGTGTTTTATGACATCATAATGACCCCATGGTGATGTAATAAAATACCATAATCCTTATGTTCGGCCAATATGTGTTTTATCATTAAAATAATGAGGTTTTGGGTTTGTTTTACTTACTTTTCAAAGCATTAATGGATCCCTCAAGACTTATTCAACACTTTTCCTTTTTAAATTAATTTCCATGGGAGTGTGACTCACCTCCACATAAGCAACCCTAATTTTTTAATAAGTTCGGACCATGGCCTTGTAAAATATTATTTTTATCTTTCCTTTTCCAGAAACCATGGGCAAATACCATGGGATGGTTTGTGGTTTGGATTATTTTAATATAAGAGGTCCCAAACCTAAATAATAAAGAATTCCCTCACCTTTCCTATATAAACCCACCCAAGCCCCCACTTCCTCCTCACTCAAATCCCTTGGAGTTCGTCCAACCTCAGCCCTAATCTCTCTAGAATCCTCTCAAGGTGCTCAAATCTCCCAAGAAGCCTCTCACAAGCCTCTCTCTAGCCTTTGGATGCACACTTCCAAGTAAGGGGTTTTTCTTCCTTTCTCATTTTTGTCAATTTTCTTTAAGTTGTATTGCCCTTTTAATTTCAATTATGAATGTTGGGGTATGGCTTCGCACCTCTCCCATACTTCCCTCTTATTGTTTGAATGATGAGAGACCCCTTTCTCTCTCATTAAATGCCTCCCATGTACACCCGTTACTATGCTGAAATTCCGAAAGGAACCTTTTTCTCCCCTTCTATATTCAAGCAAAACTTTTGTATCATGAATATAAATTCCTTTTCAATTGTTGGGACATGTATCTATATTACCTCCTTACTGTCCATTACATGTAAATATGATGAGGAAACTCTTTCTCTCTCATCACCTTTTTTTAGGAATTCTTATGTCACGCCGTTACGCTGCTGAAATCACACCGATTTTCTAAGCCAATATCATTGTGTAGTGAATACCATGCCCATGTCTCCATCAAGGGTATTCACCTTTATGCACATTTACTAATTGATTATAAAGTTTCATGTATGAGTTCCACATTCCTTTATCGTGGAATAAATGATTATGTTTTATGAATCCATGTTTTATGATCCATGTGGCAGACTTATGCATGAAATGAAATGTTTAAGAAGGGTGTTCCCTTTATAGCGCTCCAATGCATTGGGTACAGTATAGTATCATGATACGTCATGTGCAATGAGTTTTTTTTACTCATGCTAATTCAAGTGCAACGAGGGTTTACACGTGCTTCAAGTGCAATGAGGGTTTACTCATGCTCCAGGTGCAATGAGCCTTGGCTCATGCTAATTCAATGTTAAGTGTTGTTGCCACATTTCCATGTTATGATTATCATGCTTTATCATGCCTTTATGTTCATGTTTATATTATGCTCTATGGATATGCCTATTGCCTAACATGTATTGTACTCCTCATGTTATTCATTGTGTACTCCCTTACTGGGCTTTATAGCTCACCCTTTTCTTATGCATGTCCTCAGGTTATCCCATGAAATGCTAAGTATGAAGGAATGTAGTGGTCATGTAAAGGAAGTTTTCAATAATGATGTTGTATTTAAAGTTTAATGTTTATATGTAATGATCCTAATCCCCAAAGACACTAAACCTCTCGATCTTCTTTGTTGTATCAAGTGATGTTTTATGTAATAAAGCATGTTTATGTTGTAATAAAAAGTAGGGTTGTCATATATGTTATACGAATCATACCATTATTATTAATGGTTTCCTGAGATGATTCATTAAATGATATTAGAGAGATAGGTAGGCTTACCCCTTATCAGGTCATCTCTTTTCCCTTGCTGAAATTACATCCGTAGATTAGTGAATGACATGGTTAATATTGGTTTATTTGAACAGATCATGGTTGGAAGATGTATTTTCACTATATTACATATGATATATATTGATGGTATTGTACTTCTTGGATAGTCTTATGGAAAAAATTAACATCCATTAAGGTTGTTATTGATCATTATGAGAATGTGGTAGGGAAATAAATAAGTTTTAATATTTCCAAAATTAGGATTGGTAGATGGATATTAGTGGTAATGAAGAATAGAATTTCAAGAATTATTGGTGTCAAGAGGGGTGGAATTCCCTTTACATATCACGGAGTTCCATTATTTTTGTGGAAGGATAGATTATATCATCTTGATGATTATTTTTTTCAATTATTAACCATTTGACTATGTGGAAAATGAAATCAATGTGTCTAGTGGGAAGGGTATGCTTGGCCAATTCAGTGATCACTTCAAATTTTGAGTATAATTTATCTATCTATAAATATCATGTTATTTATCTCAATAAGATTCCAAGAATGATGCAGAATTTCATTAGGACCAGGTCATATAATGAGAGGAATATAATTTTGGTTTCATGGAAGGACTATATAAAATATTAAGATAGTGGAGTTATTGGTATTAAGGATCTCGGAATATTTTATGATTCCATCCATTCTAAATTAATTTGGATTCTCTTTACTTTGAATGATCCCTTTATTGAGTTTATTTCTAGTATATTTAACTCAAATATGATGAATGGATATTCCGATTATATGGCCTCATCAACATTGGTCTGATGTTTGTAACTACTTCAATTTGTTAATGGATAAGTGAAAGTGGATTATTTCTTAAATTTTCCACCATTAACAGTTGGACAACCCATTTGATTGAAAAGAAGATTGAGTAGATCATGACGGTTCTACCCAATATGAGGCATACATCCATTGATGGTCTTCTTATCAATAGGCAGAGGTGTGACACAAATTTTCCAAGACATGTGTCTCTTTTAATCTAGATATCTATTTTTAGTGGATATAGACATTTTTGTATTGATCAAAATAAAAGTGGAATATTCAAAAGCATATATTTTTATAAAAGGAATAATGATTGAAATTTTAATGCTCTATCCTTGCATGAGTTATTCAGGACATCTTTTATTCATCCATCTAAGGAACAATTTCTTTGGAAAATCTAAAAAAATGGATTCCAACTCATAAAAAATGGAATTGGGTGGGAATATCAATTGCTTCTACATATCACCATTGTATGGGAGGGATCGATGGTGTCCAACACATTTTTATTAAATGTTCCTTAATATGTAGTTTCTAGAATTATATCCAAGATATGTTTGATGTACATGTGGAAAAGAGTAGAATGGTTGTACCAATTCTCTCTAATCTCATGGTTGGTAGATGCTACAATATGAAGGTATAAAATGTGCATATTGTTTCTATTTCATCAGTTATATCATTCACTAGTGCGTAATGGAATTCATTCCCTTTTGATAACATGAAACCATCAATTCATTCTAAGAGAATTGATTTTCGTTGTGAAATTTTTGTAGCATCCAAGATACAAACTAGAACAATGGATATTTGTATGTATGATATTTTCACTCATACGCTCTTGGGTGTTGAGGGAAAGATCAGAAAACCTATTTATTTGAAATTAATTTTGTGGATCCCTTCGATCGGTCCATTAATTAAGGTCAATGTATATAGAGCTTCTTTCATCTCACCGGGCCCGTCATGATGTGGTGGTATTTTTCTCACGTTCTATAGATTTGTGAAAGGATATTTCAATCATTACATTGATTATGAGATATTGTATGAGTCTGAATTATGGGCATTGATCCATTCTATTAACCCTGTTTCCCAATAGAATTGAAATCTGTTATGGATTGCATCAAACTACCAAATGGCTGGTGATGCACCAACGGAACATACCAAACATGTGCTGTGATGTGTTATACATTAGTGAATTTATTGTCTTAATGATATAATCCTAATTAGGTGGAGGGTTTCATATTCTTACAATGAATCCAATTACACTACATATGCCTTTTCAAAGACTACGATTGTTGAGATGATCTTGATGTGGTCTTTTAGATCTCCTAGTTTTTGTGCATCTCTAGTTGACATTGAAATGTAGGGTGTTTTTAATGTCTAAATTTTTAATAACCTATTGTAATTTTGACTCATTACATTCAATTTTTTTTAAAAACTTTATGTCCGTTGTGTCAAGGAATTTTTCATAAGAAACTTTAGAAATAAATCATTTTAGTGAAGTTTATCGAAAATATTATTGAGATGATAATTAAAAAAGGGATGTTTGATCTTGTAAATCCCAAAATGAATAAATATATTTTTAATAATAAATTTAATAATTATATATATAATTATGAATTTATATATATTATATAGTGAACTTGTATATGGGTAATAATTTGAGATTTTCCCTTGAATCAAGCTAGTTAATTAGAAATAACTGAGATGGGAACCAATTTAAAACATAGAATTACCATTAAAAAAAGGTTAAGTGATCTGAATATGTTATTTTGGAACACATAAATATAATATATATGAAGTACAAAAAATAAATAAACATTACATTGGGGTATGCATACTGAAAGCATATATCGATTGAAAAATGAAGGTCTGGGGGGAATCCCTTACAAGTATGAAATCAATCGAAACATATTCCCCAAAATTAGTAATCATAAAATGATACATTGAATATATTTAAAATAATGAGATTCAGTATATGTTAAATTAATAGGCTGTATAAATACTCCATACACAAGAAATAGTGGATGGTAAGGAAAATCTTACAAAAATTAAACGGAGATGAGAGAACCCTTACTAATTTATAATCAATTGAATCATATGTCATAAATTTGAAATAATACAGTGAATAATTTTATAATAGGATGAAAATGGAATTTTTGATATTATATATCGATATTAATTATAGCTGCACCCCTAAAAGAAATAAGTTTGGAATAATGGAAATCTCATGAAAAAATAGTGAGACTAAAAACCCATTCCCTTATGTCCGATCTTGATCTAAAATTGACATAAGCATCCTAGATAAATAAAATAAAATAAATTAATTAATTAATACCCTTATATACATGTATTTTATTTAATATAATTTTATAAAGTTTATTTTTTCTGTTTTTATGAGTTATAAGTTAAAAATTGATCGCTCAAGAGCGTGCATTTCCATGGTTTTCACATTCTACCTTCATGTATATGATTATAGAAGTTCATGTTGAATAAATATAATTATACATAATTGAATTTATATATTATTAATGAACATTAGAATGTTTCTATGGTTAAACATATCCTTTTCTTACATTTTTTGAGGTTGATTCACTAAATAATTCCTTCAGTGATACCCATTTTGATTATCACACCAATTATTTATCATAACAATCTCATTTTGTTTTATCATTTAGAATTATGGAAATATGTTACATAAAAAATATAAAAAATATTATATAATAAATTTTAAAATTTTTATCAATCATTAAAACGGTTTTATAAATATATTTAAAGATTAATTTGAAGAAGGAAACTTCCTCTTCCATGAAGGTTATAAATTGTCATCCCCGGATGATGATTTCATTAAAAAATAAAAGAGCAAGAGTATATAGGTTGTTAATATAATTACATTAAAATGGTAAAATTTATGCATATATATGATATTGAAGTTATCCTGATCAATTATATTTATGGTTTTAGGATAGAATAAGAGTATACAATAAATTGAAAGGAAATTAAATGAAAAAGGATGGAGATTTACCACTTGAAATAACATCCTTGAGAACCTAATTATAAGACATGGTTTTTGTATTTTTTAAAGGAAAAGGGCTCCTAGACATGGAGAGAGACTATGGAAGTGTTTTTAGAATGAACATTGAGATGCTTCAGGGCTTATAGGACTGAAGAGAAGAGGGGGCGAGGGATAATTTTTATAAGGGAGGAGAGGACGCTTTTTCAATTATTTTGGATATAAAACATGAATAGTCATGATTATTTGACTAAAAGTAGTGATATTATCATGTGATTCAGAATAAATGGCCATTTAAATCAGAAATGACTCAGTAATGATGCCAAAAATCATTTATTTTGCACAAATTTTAAATTAAAAATTTTCACTTTTCACGACAAATTCAAGTATTTCATAAAACTCCCAAAAATTAACCCTAAACATTTTCTACTTGAGAAAATTAAAAATGGACTCATTTTTTTCAAATTATTTTTCTCAATACGTGACATCTAATTTTTAAATAAATTAAATATTTACTATAAAAATACCAATTTAAAATTCAAATATTTATATATAATCCTTTATATAATTAATTAAGGTCTTGTAAAATAGATATAAAATCAATTGAAAACAAAATATTAATTTAGGAATATATTTTATGAAATTTAATTTAATTTTAAATAAATTTATTAATTTAAAATTTTAATTAAAAATTATTAGTAAGAAATACAAACACTTAACTAGGAAATTTTGAAACATTCACACTCATTTATAAGGTTCCTAAATTTTATTTATACCTTAATGGATGATGTTACTATCCATAAGGGCCATGTTACAATTTATGAGAGTAACATTACTATTCAAAAGGGTACATTAATATTCATAAGGATCAAGTTACTATTAATTAGAAAAATACATTGATCTTATGAGAGTCTATAAAACATACTAATCAAACAAGTGTATGTCCATTTTTCTAAGTTCATATCATTGAAGTGGAAAAATTATGATTCATTTCATTGGTTATAAGTATATTGTTGAATAATTATTACAAAAAAGTGTTTTTCATTTCATAGTCACATAGTATTCTGTTCATTATATGCTATTTTTTTTTAATTTCATGGGGTGTTACTACTGGTCTAAAAAAATAGCCCATCCAAATCTCTTGTAGAGACTCATCGAAGAAAATTCAAGAGATAAAAATAATCATTGATTTCTTTTTCAATTATTCTAATTTTATTATAATATCGTCACCTAACAAAATCAAAAAATCATAAAAAAATAGTATCATATATATACTTGAATGTTATCCTGTTTATGTAAAAATCAGCCATCATACTTTTTCCCCTCTCACTTTTATTCAATAAATAAAAATAGAAACAATGATGTGTCAATTACCGACATCATGTAAGTTGGGTTTTCAATTTCAATTAAATCCTTCATGGCTAATCATAAATCCATTCTAATGGATGTAAAAGTATTTAAGTTTATTATATATCCTCATTTATGTTATGGAATTTATTTATAAAAATAAACCTATTTTTGATGATAATAAAAAACAAAAATGGTCTAAAAAATATCATTAAGGTTTTATCCAAATAATCATCCTAGTTATTGAAAAAATGATATTTGTTAAAACATAATGTTCTAGAAACATTTAAATATCATTTCATTCCACTTATTTAGTTTCTTTTCCATTTTAAATGTAAATCCATAATTAAACTACCATGGAATCAATGTAATGAACACACACAAAACATTGGAAATTTCATAATATTATTAATAAATAGGTGAAAAGATGTTATAAAAGATCCTATAATGTACTAATAAAATGAATATGGTTCTCAATATATATTAATAAGACTATTTTAACCATTATACATGATTTTGGAAATGTTTAATTTAAGACAAACCCATCGTGAGAGAATTATGAAGACAATATCCATTCATTGCGGTGACATTCTATATAATTGATTTTGGTATGATATGAGTATTTTTAAAATTATATTTCAGTATATGATCTTGTATTATGTTTATTTGTAGGGAATATACATATTCGTTTGATTTTATTAATTATTTTGTGAATAATATGTAATTTGTTAGGGAATTTCCTTTTAAAATACTTTTAATCATTTCTTTTATGAAGTTCCAAAAGATTATTATAATATTCTATGTCATGAGAATTTTCAACATATTTAAATTTTTTTGGTTGCTGTATTGTTTCCTTTATATGTTTTTATTGTTATTTTTTATGAATATGATTTCATTATTATGTGCAGAGTATTTTATTTTTAAAGGATATAATTTTAATGAAAATAATATATTTTGAAAAATGAAAGTGTTTTTATCAAGTGTTTAAATGAGTGATATGGTGTTTTATTTCATTATGTGTTACTTGGAAATTGTTTATATTGGGTGGAGGCCATTATAAATCAAGATATTATGGGTTGAGCTCCAATATAGTTTAATATATTTTGGGTTGATCCCATTATATCTCAATATATATCAAGTGAGTCCAATTACAGCTCTCTTATTCATTGGGTATTTTGAAGTTGGAAGTTGACCAAAAGGATATTTTATTTTTATAGGTGAATGTAATAGATATTTGGTAAATATTTCCCATCAAATATTTATGAGGTTTCAATTAATGAAAATTTTCTTCATTATGAAATTTTTTTAATGGGTTTTATGTTATCACTTCATCAACAATTTCCATATTTATGTTGCGTACTGAGCTTTTGGTACTCATCCTAGGACATTAAAATGATATCATAGTTTATATGGATGTGTATGATAAAGAAGGATGTATTGATTAATTTTATAAACTTATTTTGAAGATATCAGGTTTTATTTTTAAGGTTATCTATTTCTGAAATAATTGATACTATTTTAGTAGTATCCTATTAGTATGAATGTGTTTTTTCATGTTTGAATTATGTCCTAATATCATAAAACTATAAATATAAAAATATCCTTAATGTGAAATAAACCAAGAACAAGAATAAAATTATTGATTTTGTAATTTTTTAAGGTCTCATAATTTTAATAGAGAAATGTGGTATGTGATATATCCTTATCACTATATGATATTTATTTCAATCCCCACATCCTTTCTCGATGGGATACTTTGTTTTCTAACAAATGGTTTATCTTAAAATAACATTTCCATTTAACTACTACAACATCCAGAAATTAATATAGCTTATAATTTACATTACATAAATGATATGATAAATAGTATTTGAAAAAAATACAATTAATATTATTTCCACAAAATTAGAAATAATTCCTCCTCAAATAACATTCTCACTGAAATACAAACAAAACAAAACTATTTTATTTCCATTAATGTATCCAAAAATATCTATAATCTTTATAGACACACATACCATAAAACCATGAAATGGGTGTTTTATAAATTTAATTATGATCATACATAAACTCATAAACCCATTATGGTATCCATAACTCTTTGGTTAAAATTAAAATTATATATATATGACCCCAAATGATAATTTACATTTTATTTAATCAATAATATATAATCATATTCAAATATATTTCTATTGTAAGAATGGGTTCATACTTGCACTAATGGAGTCTGGAATTTCATTTCTTAATTCTATAATCCTTGTAGTGAGTGATAATCAATTTTTATAAATAAATCATTATCCACAAAAGGATGAAGAATAATATTTTCATATAGAGACTTCGTTAAAAAATTAATCAAAAAATTACCAACCGGGGATTCTAGGAAATGTGTGAATTAATTATCATGATTCACTTCATGAGTTATGATTACATAAGATTTTCCGTGTTCATTTCTCTTTATATGATTTTGGGATTATAATCATTTTTAGACCCATGATCGGGTCATTGATTCTTATAATTCCCAATCCATTGGAGCTCAATGTAGTATAGTGTGGGTGGTTCATTATTTGGATATTTCACTAAATATCTATCATTATATTATTATTCCTTCACAAACATTCACCTACTTGATGAACCAATTTTAAACAATTAGGTCATTTGGTACACCCCTTATTAAACTTTAAACCATGTTTTCTTCCATACATCAACCATAAATGAAGTCTCATTTTCTTTTCTCAATGGGATTAGAGTTTCCCTTTAATTATAACTTTTTTTCTTATAAACACATATATGATTGATGGGTTACTATAAATTCCATTTCTACCAATATAGTAAAATTTAATATTTCATCATATATATTGACATCCCATTTGAATAAATCCATTTGATTACTTGTTTTTAATCCACTGATCAAACTCTCAACCTTACATTCATTCTAGATGAAAAAACATGAATCATTACTCACTGGTCCTATAGAATCATCCACATAGGTACCAAATTATTTCATCATCCTTGTATTATAGCTCAAAAAATTTCTTCTCCATTTTGTATAAAATATATATGAAATTTAATTATTGAAATATTAGATCATAAATAAATCCCACTACATTGAGTCAATTTACTATATTTTACATTTATTCTTGAAATGATTCCACTATTGATCCACTTCAGCTTCCAAATGGTACAATTTGATAATTTATTTTTAATGATCCAATTATTTAATAATGAAATATATAATTTTAGTGGTACATATCAATTTCTTAAAAACCATTGGATTAAAAGAACTACTAAAAGTTAGTAGATATTACATCATTAAATACTCAAGAAAACATTGTCCCATATTTTGTTCCATTTCATGTTCAAGATTATTTATATACTGAATAAAAAATTGTTCATATGAATGAGATTTTTCATTACAGATCCAAAAATAGGTGGTTACAATAGATGACAGTCATTGCACTATCTGTCCCACTCAATTTTTTCATTTTTACATAGTTCTACAACCATTAACTGAATAAAAATTAACTTTTTAATAAGAAAAAACCCAAGCATGGAACCATACAATCATAATAAATTACACATATTATGACTCAATCAGGAAAAAATAATTTTATTCATTTAAAACTTTGGAATAACCATGTTAATTATGTATATTTTTCATTTTGGATTTTAATGATTTTGGGAATTTCTATTGAATATCATCCAAGACTGTTAAACCAAGTGCAATATAAGGAAGGTTGTTGTGAACTAGGTAACACTAGAGTCAATTTTAATTTGCATTTTTATAGTTATTACACCTATATACATCTATCCCTAATCCAAGACCACATCGATTATCTAGATAGGGATGTAACTTCTTGAAATAAAATTTCTCAATCATTTAATAATATGATAGGATATTTTCATATACATAAGATTATTCTCATACTAATCTCCATACACATCATCATATCCATCCCTAGAGATCTCACCAATTTTTTCACATCCTAGTTTCACATGGGCTACTAAAACGTTCTCTAATAGCAACTATGAAGACCCACACTTTCCATAAGTAGATATCCCATGTTAATAGATGAAGATTAATTATATAAAATAATAATACATGCTAAAGTCATATAGTTCAAGTAAATTTGGAAACATAATAACATAAAAAACTACTTCATAGTTGAACAAAATCTTTTCCCACTATTTTCTTCATATCTAGAACCATTCTAAGACATATCAAACATAAAACAATTATTCATAACCAGGGTAATAAAACATAATAAGGGGTGAGATCAGAATATTTTTAATGTATAAAAATAGATATATTAATAATCAAATAAGAATTAAGTTATCATAAGGATGTGAGAAAAAATGTATAAAATTTTAAAACCATGCCCGAAATATCACAGATAATAAATTTGAGTAATGGAATAAATATTTGGAGTTCATTAGGCATGAAACATAAAGTAATAAAATTACATAATACATGAGATCATGGCCAAATATTAATACATAGATTTTCAGACTACACACTATCTTATTTCATTGTGAACCTATCTAAATAGGTATAGGTTCACTCATTTCATTAGGGATAAGAAATCAGGCCCTTACAAAATTTTAGAAACATGAATGCTGGTACACATATAAACATGTGAACATGAAATCTAGTTCAACCATAACATATCATTACCTTATGATTTATAGATAGGTAAAGGTCTCCCATGTACATGGTTATAAAAAGACCACCACCAGGGGGTTTCAAGTAACCATGATCCTTGGGTAAAATGTAATAATATTAATTTTTTATGAGGTTCTGGGCAAAACAAAGGCATAGGATTTGTGTTTACCCAACATTGAAAAATTATATAATCTATTATTAATCTAGTATCAATATGATGATGAATTTTAGTAACCATGAATTCAATCCAAGATAAATGACAAAGTAGAGACCATGGAACCTAGAAGAGATTATCAAAATATTTGGTTATAATTAATTTAATTAAATTATAGAATTGCCTTTATATTGAATCTATCTTAATTGTTGTGTTCGTCCATGGGACCGAGGGGAAACCTCATTTCAATCTAGAAACCAAGGATATGAATCCTAGAGTAGTGATCTACACAAGCTCCATGTATATCTATATGTCACTAAATGAGACTATGGGTGCTAGCGCGGATGATCCTTCCACTTATGATGTACTCCTTAGATCACCTGGAGAATCATGTCCAAAGAATTTTCTATGATTCGTTGGAGGAGGATCTCCCTCATTATTGAGGGAGTTCTTAAAGTGGGAATTGTCTTCTAGGCTAGAGATCTTTTTATTCAAAGATATTGAGCAAACAGTGACTGGTTTTCTGGGGGAATGACCCCTTGTCTTATATAGAAACTAATTACCCAACAAAGAGTTTATTTCACTAGGTAATAATTAATAATTAGCATAGGAACTGTTACATAATTTATAATTCCACGTGAAAAAAACATTGTAAAATGATATAAGGAATATTTTAATTTTCATGAAATGTTTTTAATGAAATTTATTCAACAACTAAAAATAACTAAATAGCACATGTGTCGGTACTTAATTTATTATTCCATGTGAAATACCCATGTCAAATAATAATAAAAATGGTATTATTTACATGATATGTGATTAAGATACATGTAATATTTAAATATCTTTTATCCAAATAATATTAAATATCATTTCTCCCAAATCCCATAACTTGGTCCTCCAATGCACCTCAATATTTACCAGGCCTTGAATAATGATTACTTATTTGTAAATTATATATAACTAGAGTATTTGATGACATATAAATATTATGCCGGTAATATGTTATCTTGAATGACTTGAGAATAAATAAATGTAATCATATATACTTCAATAATTATTAAATCACAATTGGTAAAAATAATTATTCATCTTTTTAAAAAATTATACTATTTAACTGAGATACTAGCTAAACTTAGTGTGTGACCCTATAGGCCTCTTTCTTGTTTGCATTATACGAGCTAGCCTAATATCAATGATTATTGTCCTGAAAATTTTAAAGGCACCCATAATAATGAATATGATTTGTAAATGACATATTTCCTCATACAAACTCTTACCATGTAATATAATCCCTTTTTCCCATTATTATAAATCAAGGGGGTTGCAAGAAAGTTCCATCAACCCATGTGTTCGATTTCTCATTATTTGGCTTCCTAGAATAGAACATGCCTAGTGAACACTATATCCAAGGATTTAGTTAGGCTATATCAATTCCATCATATGGACTAAGATATCTATTTTTGTAGATGTGAAAAATTCATTATTGTGATATTAATTAATGCTGTATTACACCTAACACACCCAAAATATTTGACATCACGATGAACAGTTTTCATCATTGTTTTCATCAATACATATATGTGTGTGACTCATAATACTCATTAATAATATTATTAATGTATAAGGACAAATAAACATGTTCGTAGATAGAAACATCTAATGAAAATTGTGAATGCAGATTTCATACTGGCAGGTCTTGTTCTTATAATATCCTCCTCAATATTACCTAGGGCACACACCCTGAGAAGGTGCCACAAATATTCAAGAGTCTCCACACATTATTTCATGTATCATTTTTGTCCCATAAAATGATATTAGCGAGACATAGATCATATATTCAAGAATAGTAACATAGCCCTTAAAGGTTCTCATCGTAGTAGGGATCAACAATGACTTTATAGTGCAATAGTAATTCTTAAGGCATAATCATATAATATGTATTGCAGATGAACAATAATGGTGTGATAATGAGTTTATTAATATTCATCCAATGGATACATGTTTATCATAAATTACAAGGAAGTTTGTTTTTAGGGAACAAACTCCAACAGACTCCCACATGCACTAGAGAGAACTACTAACAACCTTCAGGCCGCTAGCCTTCACATGATATTCATGTTTCTACTATGATACAATTTTATTCAAGGGGTTCACCATGTTCTCTTTTGTGGACACTATTATCACTATAACATCACCACATTGAGAGAAATACCTTAAGAGGATATACATTCAGAGTATATTCCTTTTCTATTGATGTGACCTTACCTATTTTGCAAGAGTCCCCGCTAAAGTATTATCACAAAACAATATAATGTGATCATTACTGCTATGCATCACATCAACCTCCTGGAAAAAGTGCCTAATCGAAGCGGAATCTCTGGCTACATCAGAACCTAGCATATATTCATACTCCACTGTAGAATCAACTAAAACTGACTACTTTGAACTATTCCTTCCACTACACCTCTATTGGGATAGAAAACATATCCTGATTTCAACTTTTTATCATTTTGTTCTATCTATAATATTGCATCAATGTATCCTCTAATGACATTCTCCTCGTCTCCTCCATACACTAGGATCATATCCTTATTCCTACTGAGATACTTAGGTATTTTCTTGATAGTAGTTCAATTTTTTTCTCTTGAATCTGCCTGATATATGCATACCATTATCAGTTTTTATAAAACACCTTGTCTGGTACATAACATGGCATACATGATAGATCCTATCACTGAAGTGTATCAAATATTACTCATCTAATCATTCACTTGTTGTGTCTAGGAACTCATTTTATTGAAAAAATGTATACCTTGTGAAAATGGAACCAATCCCCTCTTGGATTGTTCCATACTAAATCTCTTTAGTATCTGGTCAGTGTGTGTACTTTGACAATGTCGAATAGTCCTCTTGGATCTATCATGAATGATCTAGATACCTATAATGTAGGCTGCATTTCAAAATTACTTCATTAAGATGTACTTCTCCAACTAGTCCATGATAATCTGTAAGACTGGTATGTCGTTTCCAATATGAAATATGTATTCAACATATAATACTAGGATAATGACGAGATTTCCATTAAAAATCCTATAAAAATATGGATAAAAGTAATTCTTAATGAAACCGATCTCACTTATGACTTCATATAATTGAATGTTCCTTGACCAAGATGCTTCCTTCAATTCATAAATTGATCTCTGTAACTTTCATAACCCTTAAGCATCACCTTGGGTCACAAACCCTTTTGGTTGGTTCATATAGACATCTTCCCGAAGGTTCCTATTAAATAATGTAGTGTTCACTTACATCTTCCGAATCTCATTGTCATTGAAATATATTATGTAATGTATTATTTGTATGGATTCAAACATGCAAACTGGAGAAAAGGATTCATCATATTAAGTTCCATGATGTTGTTTAAGACCCATATCCACATTCCTTACTATATAGGTACTAACTTGACCTTCCATTTTATGTTTATTCATGAATACCAATTTACAACAGATGTTATTACATCTACAGGCGCATCGTCCAGAACCTTGAATTTGTTCTGATATATAGATTCAATCTCAGAATTTATATATTCATGACATTTTAAAATATCTATGATTTATACTATATTCTAAAAGGAGGGAGGCTCAGTATTGTCCAAAAATAATGATTTACCATCCATGGAAAAAAAGGGAACCATATCTCTATGGTTCCCATACATCTATTGTACTCCTACGTAGTACTTGTGTTTTCAAAAATACCTCTTCCATGTGAACCTGTGGAAATTGTTCTGGTACCATCTCCTGTGTATGTTGAGAATCAACATCATCAATGTCAATCATGCATCCACTATAATTTTTGAGGATTATCTCCCCCTCATGAATGACATACCATCTATAAACATTCACTTTCTTTTCTGAGGATTTTTATAGGTAGTATCACTTTTTTTCCATGGGATATCTTATAAAGATACACTAAATTCGATGAGGAGCTAGTTTGTTTTATGAGAAATCCAAAACAAATACCTCGCATCCCCAAACATATGTATGCGACTAATTGGGTTTTTCTACTCTATATATTGAATAGAATCCCATTTTTTCCAAAACTGGTACATGGATTAATTTGTATATCGTGATTTCGAATGAAAATCCCAAACATTATAATGGATGATCATCACGACTCATCATCAACCATAACATGTTTAACAAAGTGTGGTTCCTCCTGTCACTAACACCATTCCAATGTGGTGTATAAGGTGGAGTGAGTTATGATAGAATAGAAGACTCACACAAAAGGTTGATAAACTCTAGTTAAGATATTATCCTCTTAAATATGATCAATGAATATTGATCTTCTTACAAAGATGATTCTATTAATCAGTATAGATCTTCTTGAATTTTTAAGAGCACTCAAACATATAACTCATTAGGTAGAAATATCCATATCTAATCAAGTCATCAACAAAAGTAATGAAGTAAGAATATTCACCTCTATATTATATTTTAAATGGTCAACAAACAACAGTGTGTACCAATCATAGAAGCATTGTTTCCCTTTCACCCTGTCCTCCAAATTGTGGTTTGGTCATTTTCCCTTTTAAAAAATAATGACATATATTAAGTGGATTTAGCCAATGAGAGTATAAATAACCATCATTATAGATATTTGTAAAGTGCATATCGTTTACCTTACCAATGCGGTGATTCCACAACCGATTGTTGAATAAGTCAGGTGAACATGGTTTGTTATCAATTGCCAACACTTGGTTATCGTAATTTAATATATATAGCCTATTATTTAAATTTACTATACCATTAATAATGTTATCCTTATAAATTTGAAATCATTTTTTATAACATGAAAATAAATGTATTTGTTTCTAAACATGATAAATAAATTATGTTTTTGGTAACTCTAGATACATAATAACAGCTATGTAAAACCAAAATCATTCCCAGCAGAAATTTGAGGTGGTATAATCAAATGGCATGAGAATCCAATCTCACACCATTAAAAGAACATAGATCCACCTATCCTATGAAAATTTTCTAGCATAAACTTGGTTCATACATTTAAATAGTGATTTTCCCCATAATCTGTATCAAATAATCAATGTGTATAAATGGAAAGAATTCACTCGATAAAGAGTGGACCATTAGATTCCCCTTACTCTGGGTCATGGACCTCTTCTTGTGGCTTGATATGCCATATGAAAAGCATACATCATCCTTACCTTTCCCTAACTCTAGATCTTCTTCTTCTTGGTCTGACAAAGTTGGGAGGAATTAGACTTTTTAAAAATCATATACCCTTTTCCCTTGCCATTCCCCTTCCAATTAACCATAAGGACTTTGGTCTTTCATGCCCCATGTCCTTATCAAATTGGAGAATTATGGTATGAAGCACTACTTGAATCTTATATTTATTGATCATATTATAATTGATAATAAAACTAGAGAATATATAATGTAATGATGATAGTATGAGATCAATATGAAACTTGTCTGTGAATTTAATCCATATGATGTCTATATGCTAAATGTAGACAATAAGATAGACAACATGGGGTCCAGTTTGCAAAAACTCTCCAAGATAAGTATTGAAAAAAGTATTATAGACATAAAACCTCTATTGTCTTCCCTTTTCTCGATAGTGATCCTGAAGGTGAGACATTATTCTATAAGCATCCATTTACTCATGTTGCTTCAAGAGGTCATTTCTCATGTATGATAGAATGAGGCAGTGAATATCGGTATCAAAATTCAAATGTTTTTCAAATGTAAAGAGTTCTCCATCACTCTACTCATTTCCAGACGCAACTCGTAAAGGCACATACAACACATAATGTTTCCTCTCATTGTGATGGATTAACCAAAGGAACCTTTTCCACTCATTGAAATTAGTGATGGAGAGAAAGATTTCATTCTGGAGTATGGGTTCAATTGATATTTTTGGTGTCATTTGCATTTCTATTGCTATAAATTATGATTAACATAGTTTTAGCAAATTTTTTTTATAAATATAGAAAAATTAATAAATTAATAACTATCAGTATCCCACTTATTTTTCAAAACCCAATACCCCTCACAATTGGCTTCTGAATATATAGTTGCTTATAAATTCTAGCAGCAAGGATCCATATTGGCCATGGAATTCCCACAAGTATGGTTGGTTAAGAAACATGAAATTTTTAGGTAGGAATTCCAAATCCCAACTATATTAACTCAAGGATAGTTGATCTATTGAGTGGAATCCCCAATCCTAAAATCCTTAGTTTTGGATTTCTTCAACTGTTTCCTCTTAGATACACCATGGCCTTATTGGAAAGTCAACCCATGATTTAAACAATGTTAAGCCATCCCAATATATCAAATCAAAATTCCATGATAACTGAAAGCACCCCAACTAGGGTTGGTCATGGAATTTGTGATTTGGTTCTATTCTAACCACAATAATTGAAGGATATACCGACTTAATATTTCAATGTGGTAATTTATCCTTTTTGTGTGATTTTCCAATTTTTATATTTTCACATTATTTTTAATGTTATTTTGGAAACACTTAAGTGACTATCCATGTATAAATAATTTATACCCATTATCCATTTTAGTTTTAGTTCCCTCTTATATAATTTTTATTTCAATAATTATGTGATCATGTCAAATATCTATAATGAATAACCATACAACTGACAGAAATAAAATAAAGGCTATGGAAAAGAGATTTACGAATGGTTCTTATGTTTAGCTGTTGATAAACTAACCCCATCCTAGGGAAGAAGTATCTTGAACAGTTTAAGGTTCATGTTTACAACATTCCAAATGTCGACCATTATATCTCTTTAGATTGGTTTCGCCTCAGCTATAAATATTTACCACCCAGATCACAATCCATTACATATGATTTTATCTCACACATAATGGAGGTGAAAAATGGGGTTTACATAAAAGAAATTGTGGGCACTCATTCCCTATATTTTAATGAAGAGAAGGCACACATGACAATAATCTAAAATAAATAACTAAATTTAAAGGGATCCAATCACATATAATGGTCTAGTTTAGATAATTATCATACACATATTTTCAATGAATTATTCATTTTAATAATACTTGCATTCAATTATTTAATCGTTCTTATTATAATAAATTATGTTCAAATTGATTAATCATTATATTTAATTAATCAATCCCTTTTATGTTAATCTATTTCTGAATTTCATTGAGATTCTCATCCATAACATAGAACATAACTTGTACCTTAGAAGAAACCTAGTGAATATCCATTAAAAACAACCCATCATGTACTTATAAATGTATATAGTTCATTATTTTTGACATGTAGCATGCACAATGTATTATAATTGTAATAGAACTCATACTTGATGTGAAAATATTTGAACATTATGTAAATGTGAAATTAAAAAAATGCATATATATATAACACATATCACTTGTTGTGTCCCATATATACTCCCACACAAAGGTACATGTCTCAAGGGTAAAATTATATAATAATAAATTTTTAAATCCATGTATTTTGGAAATAGTAGTTGAAATTTAGATCTGACATCATGGAATGTGACCTCCTCACAGTCCATCATGAAGTACATTCCTCAGGAAACGTCATATGAGGTGTAATGTTAAAATAATTAGAGTGTATGACAAGTCTAGTGGGGAACACTACATGTAGACTATGTGTTAAATGGTCACTGGTAGGGAAATCATTAAATGGGATACACGACATGACCTTTTCTCGAAGGGACAACACTCCATTTCCAGTTGGCCACATGGCTTGTAGTTCGGTTGATTGTGTTCCAATCTATCCTGGTCAATATGAGGTGTATGAATAAACTACACCACATGTCATTAACTCTCACAGCTTGAGTAATTCTTGAATTACTCCTAATCGATTGAACAAAAATACAATCTGAATAGATTCAAATACACAATTTTTATTCTTATATTATCTAGAAAGAACTATCAGTGCCACATGATGAGATCCTAGATTTCATTTTAATCATAAAATTATTTGTATCTGTTAGATTTTGGATAAAGGATAAGGGATGCACATTTTTGGAAATTCATATTACAATAACAATTAAACATTATTTTCCAAATTAAATTATTAAAGTGTAAATCATCAATGAATTATTTTAATAATTATAAATGAAAATATTACCACTCTAATACCACTTATAGGTTCCAAGAACAATAGAAGAATAATATGGCTGTGTACCCAACATTTCAATTGTTCATAATCGGTGATTAATTTGGGATCAATATGATTATGAACTCTAGTATCCAGAAATAGAAGCTTATATAAATGAAAAATGAGATAACCCCGAATAGAGAATATTAGATAGAAATATTTTTATTCCAATTAATTTTATTAAATTATAGAATTACCTCCAATGTGATTCTTTCTTCGTTTATGCGTCTAACCATGGGTCATATGGGTGTATTTGTTGTGATGTAGAATCCAAGGATATTATTCCTCTAGTAGTTATCTACATGTGTTGCACATATCCACATATGTCCTTAAAGGATTCCCCAGAGTTTGGCCCGTAAGTTCCTTGTGTCTGCGATGTCCACCTTTGACCGCCTTGAGAATCACTTCCAAAGCATTATACTTGATCCGGTGGAGGATAATCTCCCTTTTTCTTGAGAGCATTCTTTGATAGGGAATATTTCTATAGGATCGAGATATTTTTCTTGAAGGATGTTCTACACCCAATTGATATCATTCTGGTGGAAATAACCCATCACTTATATAGAGAATAATAGAATAATGTGGAATTTAATTCACTATGTAATAATAAATAATTATCATATTTTTCATTACATAATTTATTATTCCATGTGAGAATCCACATGTCAAATAATAATTTCAATGATATTACTTCCATGACATGTACTTATCAAATTCTATTCATCAGGTAATAATAAAAAATTAGCAAATGTGTCATTACATAATTTTCTATTCAATGTGAAACCCCATGTCAAATACTAATAACAATGATATAGTTTCTATGACATACTATTAACATTCATGTTATATTTAAATCTTATTTAACAAAATAATATTTTATATTATTTTTCACCATACCAATAACTTGGTCCGCTAATCCTCATAAATATTTAACGGTCCTTAAATAATGACTACTTTTTATTAAACAAATATAACTATAGTATTCACTAATAAATAGATATTCCATCCGCAATATATTCTCTACAATAACTACTGATGAAATAATTATGATTAGGCATACTTGGATAATTATTAAAACACAACCTGGAATAATATTAATCCATATTGTTAATTAAATAAAATGTTTATCTACAATACTGGACACATTAGTGTGTACCCCTCTAGTCCTCTATCTCATTGGAATTTGGAAGGATTTATGAAAGTCCAAGATTATAATATAGCAAAATTTCAAGGCACCCAAGAGAATGATTTTGATTTTTCCATGACATATAACCTAATATGAATGCTTACCATGCAATATAATCCCTTAGTCCTTATATCTCTAATCATGCGGGTTTCATGAATTTTCCATCATCCCATGTGCTTGATTTATCATTTTTTCAGTTCCCAAGATTGAAAATTCATTGTGAACACCATGGCCATGGATTTAGTTTGGATATATTATGTATGATAAATGGCCTGAGATATATACATATATATAATTGAAAAGTATATTATTTCATTATTCGTTAATGCATTATTACTTGTGACACAACTAATATATCTTACATAATCGCTAACATCTTTCTTCATGGTTTCCATCAATACATTTAGGTGTGTGAGCCATAATACAAATTAATAATAATCTTAAACTCTAAGGACCAATACACATGTGCAAAGACAGGAACATCCAATGAAACTTATGAATGTGGATCTCATACTAGTGGGTCTTGTTCCCATAATAACCTCCACGATATTACCAAGGCCACACACCATGTGAAGTTTCCACAAATGTTCCATGAGTCCCCACCCATTATAGCTTGTTTCATTTTGGCCCCATGAAATGATAACATACTGAAATAATGCATATATTAAATAATAATGTCATATAACATCTAGGTTCTCATTATAGTAGGGATCCACTATGACATTTTTTTGTGACAACTATTATTTGGACACTATGACATACTATGTTGTAACATCCCAGGTAAATAAAGAATAATGCATTTTCATATTTATTAATATTTACAAATTAAATATTAATTTTACTTTAAAGGGGTTTCTATGTTCGATAGCGTTCCCGATACGCAACAAAGAGTTTCATTGAAATCTTACGTTGCACACTAGTAATA
Source organism: Viscum album (assembly GCA_963277665.1). NCBI lineage: Eukaryota > Viridiplantae > Streptophyta > Magnoliopsida > Santalales > Viscaceae > Viscum > Viscum album. The sequence goes on from OY728138.1 coordinate 1,926,582,394, forward strand.
AAATAATATTATTTTCAATGGTAGTTAACAAATTGTCATTGTATTGGCGGGAATGGATAGAAATAACTAAAATATGATTATATATGTTTTTAAAATGTTTTTAGATTTATCCAATAAAATATAAAGGCTTAAAATACGGAAAGAATTCAATTTTAGGCACATACACCCTAATTTTCACTAAAGGTCCACTTATCCCCTTTTCATGGAGAACCTTCTTTAAATATAGTTTTGGTCACTCTTATACATTCTATTGGACCAAAAAAAATTCTTCTTTAGAATCGGGACATCAAAATTTACTTTGTGTAAATTTTTGGTATTTTTCCGATAAAGTTCATTTTTTAATGAATAAGGAAACATGTAGTATTTTAATTAAAAACCTCTTTATAATATAATTTATATATATGATTTGATAATCTATTTAATTGTTTTTAAAGATCAATTAGAATATATTTTTAACATTTAATCCAATATTGGTCATTGGAATTAATTTCACATTGAAATCAAACATAAACTAGTGTCAATCTTTTGATACTTATTGTTTCATAAAAACACGATATTTGCTCTGACAGTGGGAATTAATTATTAAATTAATTAATGCAACTTATATGTTTCTAATTTTTTAAAATATTCTTCATTTTTTAATTTGGAATATCAAATATATCTTAGGGTGATGTTTTGGTATTTTTCTGAAAAACTTCAATTTTTGATGAATAGTGAAACCACTAAGTGGTACTTAAAAAAACCGATCTTCCGTTGAAATGAAATTTTACCTCCTCAGTGTTTTGAATTTCAAAAATCTTACATACATGGTTTTCATTACGAAGTAAAGTGTGGTTCAATGGGATTACAATAATTTTTTGGTGAATAGTAACTTTTAAGTTTTTAATCGCGATTAGAGGTAATTAGTGTAATTTAATGTAAGAATAATGTTTTAATAATATGAAATGACCTAGACCCATGTCCTACCATCATTGGATGTGTCATGGCCGACCGAGACAATCCATGGGTAAACTTGGGGACCCCATGGAGCCACTTTGGTAGGAAAATGACATTAATATCTTTTAATTTAATGTTAAAGTATAAATGACACAAACATGAGATGTTTTACTAAAACAATTTTTACATGGGGTTATAGAAGTCAGATTTTTTACTATAAATAGTAATTGGGAATCTAAAAAGATTTCCTACATCATTTTATTTCATTTATAATTTTTATACATTATATAAATTTAATTATTTATGACACCATGATGATGCAGCAATGACCTCATTATTTATTGATTTAAATAAAATGAAACGATAATGTAAAATATAAGACCAAAACTTTTCAAAAACCTATTGTATGGGTGTATGTCAAACCCTTATCACATTATAATCGAAATACATCAATTTGGGACCTTTAAAATCAGAAAAGCATTTGAAAATAAAGTAACATTTTGTAACATTCCAAGAGTGCCCCTCCTCTCCTCTTATAAAAGGCCCTCACCTCTACCTCTTTACCCACACCTATCAAGCCTTTGGCTTGACCAAAACCTGCTCATTTTGTCTCTCCACATATATATATTGCTCCTAGAAGCCTCACTTTGGGCAGAAGTTTTCCCTAGGAAGCCTTTGAGCTCAAATCAAAAAGAGTTACCCGATTTAAAGGTAGTGTCTTCTCTTGTGTTCTTATGTTTTATATTTCTTCTCCAACCCCCTAAACTATTTTTATTCATTTTTTTTGTAACAAAACTAGTATCTTCTATATACTATTATGCTGTTATATGAAGGATTCGAGCTACAATTACACACACCTACATCTAATGGTTAAATAACATTCTGTTTCGGTGGATGACAAATTTCTGCCTCACAAAACGATGATTGTTCAACACTCATATAACACCTTTAAAAGTGGACATTAAGATGTAAATATACTTATATATGATATATAACATGTTTATGTTTTACTTTAGATTTTTTATTTTTCATTTATGGCATACCATTATGGTTTCCATTATGGGTAAACACGATATCTACATTTTAGGAAGTGCGGACTACCGCCCCCTCAAAGTGATTTGATTCGTTAATGCCATATGAGGGACGTATAAAGGATGGATTTAAAGTTATTATATATGATTATATACTGGAATTATAATATACCTTTATGTAATTATTATTTCTTTCCATTAAAGTATGAGATAGAAATGAAAGTAGAGTTCATGCGTACGTACGGCTTACCGTCTCCATGAACAGTGCATTTCCTTTCTTATCCACAAATGTAATGTACTTTTATAAGTAAATATATATGATGGATATATATGATTTATGTCAAATATAAATTATTAATATAATTCTGGAATTAAAATATACATATCTCTCATTTAGTTTTAATTCCGTTAATATGACATAGAAATGAAAGTAGCGTTCATGTGTACGTACAGCTTACCGTCTCCATGAACGGTGCATTTCATTTCGTACCTCTAAATGATTTTGTAATATTATGAATACATTTATATGCTATATATATATGATATATATGTTATCCAAATCATGAATATCATTCTGGATATAAAGAACCTCTGACCACATGAACAACATGTAATTGTAAGAAGTCCACTATCGACTTAAGAACCAAATATCGACAAAACAAACATTATTAACTTAAATGATTACATAATGTTTATATCATGGTAATAAGTGATAGAAAATTAATATTTAACTTGAAAAAGGATCCTATGAAAGTATAAATTAACTCAAGTTTATTATTCAGGATGTTAAAGAACGATCGAGTCAAGTCGGACCCGAGGTAAGGGAACTTCTTAACCCAATTTTTGTTCTTTGGGTTAATCTCCTAATTTCAAATTATGTCATGATATTACATGTCCTATCTTGTATTTGTACATTCTTTATGTGTACTTATAGTGAATACACATAATATATCTATTTTATTTAAAAATTATCTTTGTAAGGGACTTCGTATCAATCTCCTTTCATTGTGGCATATTTCGTTTTATACACATCTTTCTTTTATACGGTGTATAAACCCCTATGACTTTTACTTTTATACAAAAGGAATATTTTTCTACAAAGCGTTTTACAAAACGACAAAAAGAAATGTTTCTTTTAACGTACGGGGTGACAACGACCTTTTCTGCCGCCACGAGTATTATTTGGTCTTTGGCTTCCTCAACAAGCCGTAATGTTTTTAAAATGAAATAAATACCATATACTCTTTTATGTATTTTGGTATTGAAAATGGTTTTTATAATGGATTTGCAATGTCAATATATTTATGTGATATATTGTGATCAATGTCTGGAAATTTTTTCTTTACATTATATTTGTTTTATGATTTTATAATGGTACTTGGACATTTGATGGGTGGTTATGCGATAAACCATATGACGGGTGGTGCCGTGAATACCAGGACAGGTGGTTACGTTATAACCTCCAATGCATTGGGTATGGATGTCGGCCGTATGTCTATTACATTAAGTGATATGTGTGGAAGTCGACTGTATGGTTATTCCACTTAAGTGTGTTTATGTCCCATGTTACCGTTATATGTTATGTGTTATTTATATGGGTTTTATGGTAATATTTTTGTTACAAAAGGGTAAGTAATGATATTTTATTCAGTGAAGAGTTTTTACTAATTCATAAAGGTGAAGGTATTACTTTGAAAAAGTATACCTGGTTTACTTGTTGTTTGAAAAACTAATAGTTTTCATTCTTTTTGTATCCCTTACTGAGATTTTTATGCTCACCCCAAGTTTTTTTGAAATGTTTTTCACAGGTGTTAATGTGGAATAGGGTCAAGGACGGGATCAAGGGAAAGTCATTCTATCTAAAACATGGAACTAGAAATGTTTCTTTTTAAGAGTTTTTATTTTATGGAAACTTAGTAGAAGTGTCTACTTTGTAATCTTTAGAGATGTAATAGTTATGTTCTAATTCTCTAAAACTCTAAACCTGAAAAGATCCTCAATGTGAATAATTCATTTAATTCAATATTAAGTAAGGTTTATGGCCGGGGCCTTATAGTTGGTTTCAGAGGTCGGTTTAGACAACTTTAGGAGTTAGAAAATTTTTAAATTATAAGTTAATTTACGGTATGATTGAAATGATATAGAATTTAAAGATTACCATGTTGCTTCTCCAAAGATATTTTTGTGTTTAGAATGGTTTTTCATAGAGGAAACAGAAAAGCTTTTTTGGGAAGGCAAATAGAGGGAAATGAACTTTCAAATTAGCATCCTGAGATGGTCGGAATTGGAACTGAACAGTTTGTTGTAGTGATGGATCAGTTGACTCAGGTGAAAAATGTTTGTTGTTTTTATTGATTATATTTTGGTGTTTTCTAAAAGTAATGAGGAGAATGAAAGACATTTAAGGGTTATTTTTCAAACCCTAAAAGAAAATAAATTGTATGGGAAATTCAGTAAGTGTGAGTTTTGGTTGAAACAAATTTCACTCCTTGGTCATACCGTTTCTAATGATTGAATAACTATGGATCCAACAAAAAAAGTTGTGGAAGAATTTTCAAGACCCACAAATGTAATCGAGATTCGTAGTTTTCTTGGTTTGGCAGGCTATTACCAAATGTTTGTTATAAATTTTTCACGGTTATCTAGTCCAATGACTAAGCTAACTCAAAAGGGTGTTAAGTTTATCTGGACAAAAGAATGTGATGATTGTTTTCAGGAGTTGAAAAGAAGATTGGTGAATGCTCCAGTTTTTGCACATCCTTCCAGGATTGGTGAGTTTGTTATATACAGTGATGCTTTGTTGAAAGGACTTGGTTGTGTCCTTATGCAGAATGATCAGGTAATTGAATATGCTTCACGTCAGTTGAAAACTCATGAGGTAAATTAACCTACACATGACATGGAATTAGCTGTTGTTGTTTTTGGCCTAAAAAATTTGGAGGCATAATTTGTATGGAGAAATGTGTGAAATATATAATGTTCACAAATTTTTATAGTATATATTCACTCAGAAAGAGTTGAACATGAGACAGAGGATATGGCTGGAATTAATCAAGGATTATGATTGTACAATTCATTACCATCTAGGAAAATCAAATAAAGTGGATGATGCTTTGAGTCGAAAAAGTAATGCTTCATTAACCATGCTATGTTTAGAACGAGATCCTTTGGGTTTTGATTTGATTAACTTTGTCATAAATGTTGTTGGTGCAGGAAGTTCTTCTGTTTTGTTTCGGGTATCAGTGAGATCATCCCTATCAGACAGAATTAAGCAAGCACATAGGGAAGACAGTGAGTCATAGAAAAAGGTAGAGCTGGTTCAGAAGGGTTAGTTGCCTGATTTCAACATTGATAATGATTGTGTTTTGAGGTTTGGGAAGAGATTATGTGTTCCTAGTGATTCAGAATTGAAGAATGAGTTGTTATGTGAGGCTCATAGTTCCCCATTATCAGTTCATCTTGGTAGTACTAAGATGTACAGAGATCAGCGGGAGTATTACTGGTGGGATGGAATGAAAAGAGATACTGCTGATTTTACTGTAAAGTGTTTGACTTTTCAGCAGGTTAAAGCAGAGCGACAGTTTCTGAAAGGGATGCTTCATCCTTTACCAGTGCCAGAGTAGAAATGGGAAAATATATCCATGGACTTTGTTGTGGGATTACTGAGGACATCTTTATGTAATAATGAAATCTGGGTTATTGATGATCGATTGACTAAATATGCTCATTTCTTTCCTATTCGAGATACAATCTCTCTAGATCAACTTTCTCAATAGTATCATAAAGAGATAGTCCAGTTTCATGGAGTTCCCGTCTCCATTGTAACTGATCGTGATCCCTGGTTTACTTCTAACATTTTGAAAGTCCTTCTGAAGTCGTTGGATACTGAATTAAATTTTAGTATAGCTTTTCATCCGTAGTCAGATGGGCAGTCAGAATGAACAATACAGACTTTTGAGGATATGCTATGTGCTTTTTCAATGGATTATCAGGGAAGTTGGGACCAACATCTTTCTTTGGTTGAGTTTTCATATAATAATAGTTTTCATTCTAGTATACAGATTGCACCATTTGAGGCATTATATGGGAAGCGGTGTTGAACTCCAGCTTTCTCGGATGAAGTGGGTGAATGGAAGTTGATGGGACCAGGATTGATAGAATAGTTGGCAGAAAAAGTTCAGTTGATTCAGAAACACATGAGAAAAGCTCAGAGCAGATAGAAAAGTTATGCGGATAACCAGAGGAAGGATCTATCTTTCCAGGTAGGTGATCATGTTTTTCTCAAAGTTTCACCATGGAAAAGTGTGATGTGATTTTGTAAGAAAGGAAAGATGAGTCCAAGGTTCATTGGACCATATGAAATTCTGGAGAAAGTTGGATCAGTTGCTTACCGATTGGATTTACATCCGAGTTTATCTCAGGTACACAATGTTTTTCATGTTTCGATGTTTAGAAAGTATATGCCAGATCCATCTCATGTTTTGAGCCTGGAGGTAGTTCAGTTGGAATAGAATATCTCTTATGAAGAACAACCAGTCGAGATTCTTGATCGAAGAGAGTAGGTGTTGCAAAATAAGGTAATTCACCATGTAAAGGTTTTTTGGAAAAACCATATGGTTGAAGAGGAAAGCTGGGAATTTGAAAATTCTATGAGGGATAAATACCCCCACTTATTTTGATAAGTGAGTGAAATTGCGAGGACGCAATTTTCAAAAGGGGGGAAGGATGTAACATCTCAAGTAAATAAAGAATAAAGCATTTTCATATTTATTAATATTTACCAATTAAATATTAATATTACTTTAAAGGGGTTTCAATGTTCGATAGCGTACCCGATACACAACAAAGAGTTTCATTGAAATCTTACGTTGCACACTAGTAATAAAATAATATTATTTTAAATGGTAGTTAAAACATAGCAGTTGTATTGGCGGGAATGGATAGAAATAACTAAAATATGATTATATATGTTTTTAAATGTTTTTACATTTATCCAATAAAAGATAAAGGCTTAAAATATGGAAAGAAATTAATTTTAGGCATATATACCCTAATTTTCACTAATGGTCCACTTATCTCCCTTTCATGGAGAACCTTCTTTAAATATAGTTTTGGTCACTCTTATACTTTCTATTGTACTAAATAAAATTCTTCTTTAGAATCGAGACATCAAAATTTACTTTGTGTAAATTTTTGGTATTTTTCCGATAAAGTTCATTTTTTAATGAATAGTGAAAAATGTTGTTTTTTAATTCAAAACCACTTTCTAATATAATTTATTTATATGATTATATTATCTTTTGAATTGTTTTTAAAGTTCAATTAGAATATATTTTTACCATTTAATCCAATAGTTGTCATTGGAATTAATTTCACTTTGAAATCGAACTTAAACTAGTGTCAATCTTTTGATACTTATTGTTTCATAAAAATAAGCTATTTTCTCTGACAGCGGGAATTAATTTTTAAATTAATTAATTCAACATATATGTTTTGAATTTTGTAAAATATACTTCATTTTTGAATTCATAATATCAAATATATCTTAGGGTGATGTTTTGGTATTTTTCTGAAAAACATCAATTTTTGATGAATAGTGAAACCACTAAGTGATACTTAAAAAAACTGATTTTCCGTTTAAATGAAATTTTTCCATCTCTATGTTTTGAATTTCAAAAATCTGACATACATGGCTGTCATTAAGAATTAAAATGTGGTTCAATGGGATTAAAATAATTTTTTGGTGAATAGTATCTTTTAAGTTTTTAATCGCGATTAGAGGTAATTAGTGTAATTTAAGGTAAGAATAATGTTTTAATAACATTAAATGACCTAGACACATTTCCTACCCTCATTAGATGTGTCATTGAAGACCAAAAAAATCCATGGGTCAACTTGGGGACCCCATGGAGCAACATTGGTAGGAAAAAGACATTAAATCTTTTAATTTAATGATAATGTAAAAATGACACAAACATGAGTTGTTTTACTAAAAAAAATTACATGGGTTTATACAAGTCAGATTTTTGACTATAAATAGTAATTGGAAAGATAAAAATATTTCCTACATCATTGTATTTGTTTTATAATTTTTAGACAATAAATTAAATTAAATTATTTATGACACCATGATGATGCAGTGATGACCTCATTATTTAACGATTTATATAAAATGAAAAGATAATGTAAAATCTAAGACCTAAACTTGTCAAAAACCTATTGTATGGGTGGATTGCGAACCCTTATCTCCTTATCCTCGAAATAAATCAATGTGGGACCATTAAAATCCGAAACTCATTTGAAAATAAAGTAACATTTTGTAACTTTCCATGAGTGCCCCTCCTCTCCTCTTATAAAAGGTCCCCACCACTACTGCTTTACCCACACCTCTCAAGCCTTTGGCTCGGACAAAACCTCCTAAGTTTGTCTCTACACATCCCTATATTACTCATAGAATCCTCACTTTGGGAAGAAGTCTTCCAAAGGAAGCCTTTGAGCTCAAATAAAAAAGAGTTACCCGATTTAAAGGTTGTGTCTTCTCTTGTGTCCTTATGTTTTATTTTTCTTCTCCAACCCCCTAAACTATTTTTATTCATTTCTTTTGTAAGAAAACGTATCTTACATATACTAGGATGTTGTTATAAGAAGGATTCGAGCTACACTTACACACACCCAATTCTAATGGTTAAAGAACATACTGTTTCTCTGGATGGCGAATTTCTGCCTCACGAAACGATGATTGTTCAACACTCATATAACACCTTTAAAGGTGGCCATTAATATGTAAATATACTTATATATGATATATAATATGTTTATGTTTTACTTAAGCTTATTTATTTTTCATTTATGGCATACCTTTATGGTTTCCATTATGGGTAACGCGATATCTTCATTTTAGGAAGTGCGGACTACCGCCCCCTCAAAGTGATTTGATTCGTTAATGCCATATGTGGGATGTATAAAGGATGGATTTAAAGTTATTATATATTATTTTATACTTTAATTATAATATACCTTTATATTATTAATATTTCTTTCCATTAATTTATGAGATAGAAATGAAAGTAGTGTTCATGCGTACGTACGGCTTACCGTCTCCATGAACGGTCCATTTCATTTCTTATCCCCAAATGTAATGTACTATTATAAGTACATATATATAATGGATATATATGATGTATGCCACATCTAAATGTTTAATATAATTCTGGAATTAAAATATACATATCTATCATGTAGTTTTAATTCCGTTAATATGACATAGAAATGAAAGCAGCGTTCATGCGTACGTACAACTTACCGTATCCATGAACGATGCATTTCATTTCTTACATTTAAATGATTATATAATATTATAAATACATGTATATGATGGATATATATGATATATATGATATCCAAATCATGAATATCATTCTGGATATAAAGAACCTCTGACCAAACGAATAACATGTAATTGTAAGAAGTCCACATTCGACTTAAGAACCAAGTATTGACAAAACAAACATTATTAACTTAAATGATTAAATAATGTTTATAACATGGTAATAAGTGATATAAAAGTAATAATTAACTTGAAAAATGTTCTTATGAAATTAGAAATTAAATCAAGTTTATTATTCAAGACGTTAAAGAACGATCGAGTCAAGTCAGACCCAAGGTAAGGGAACTTCTTAACCCAATTTTTGTTCTTTGGGTTAATCTCCTACTATCAAATTATTTCATGATATTATTATGTCCTATGTTGTACTTGTACTTTATTTAGGTGTACTTATAGTGAATACACATCATAATTCTATTTTATTTAAAAATGATATTTGTAATGGACATCGTCTCAATCTCCTTTCATTGAGGCATATTTCATTTTATACACAAATTTCTTTTATACAGTGTATATTCCCCTTTTACTTTTAATTTTATACAAAATGAATATTTTTCGACAAAGCGTTTTACAAAATGACAAAAAGGAATGTTTCTATTAATGTACGTGGTGACAATGACCTTTTCCGATGCCGCGAGTATTATTTGGTCTTTGGCTTCCTCAACAAGTCGTAATGTTTTTAAAATGAAATAAATACCATATAATCTTTTATGTATTTTGGTATTGAAAATGGTTTTTATAATGTATTTTATATGTCAATATATTTAAGTGATATATTGTGATCAATGTATGGAAATGTTTTCTTTCCATTATATTTGTTTTATGATTTTATAATGGTACTTGGACATTTGACGGGTGGTTACATAATAAACCATATGACGGGTGGTGCCTTGAATACAAGGACGGGTGGTTACATTATAACCTCCAATGCATTGGGTATGGAAGTCGGCCGTATGGCTATTCCATTAAGTGATATGTGTGGAAGTCGACCGTGTGGTTATTCCACTTAAGTATGTTTATGTCCCAAGTTACCTTTATATGTTATGTGTTCTTTATATGGGTTTTATGTTAATCTTTTAGTTACAATAGGGTAAGTAATGATATTTTTTTCAGTGAAGAGTTTTTAATACTTCATAAAGGTGAAGGTATTACTTTGATAAAGTATACATGGTTTACTTGTTGTTTGAAAAACTAATAGTTTTCATTCATTGTGTATCCCTTACTGAGAGTTTTATGCTCACCCCATGTTTTTTTGAAATGTTTTTCACAGGACTTAATTTGGAATAGGGTCAAGGATGGGATAAAGGGGAAGTCATGATATATAAAACATGGAACTAGACATGTTTCTTTTTAAGAGTTTTTATTTTATGGAAACTTAGTAGAAGCGTCTACTTTGTAATCTTTTGAGATTTAATAGTTATGTCCAAATTCTCTAAAACTCTAAACCTGAAAAGATCCTCAATGTGAATTATTCATTTAATTAAATATTAACTAAGGTTTAAGGAAGGGACCTTATACTTTCATGTATAAGGAAAATAATTATGTGATACAGAGTTTATTAATATTCATCCAACAAATATATGTTTCTTATAATGTACAGTGAAGTTTGATTCTTGGAAGCCATCTCCAAATGTTATCACATAATAATTATCATTTTTTACAGCAAAACCACAATCACAACATGGAGACCATACATTCCTGTTCCAAACGATAATAAAAAAGTCATCATATTAAGACCCATAAAAATAAATTTGTTTTATAATCATTTCATCATCGTAAAACTCATAGAAATGGAACGAGTTTCATAAAATTATTTTCATATTAAACCATATCAAATTGAACGAATAATTAATATTGTTCCATTGTTTAATATACAAAATAAAACATTGATAACATCAATTTATGTAATCATAGAAGTAAATTTATTTTAACTGATCACTTAAAAAATCAATTGATGAAAATAACATTTCATTGAAAAATATTTTGAAAAATAAATTTTTGCGATAAATTTTGAAAAACAAATTTCTTGAGCATAAACATTTGAACATATAAATGAATCATTGAATCATTTTCTGGTCATTATTGTTAGTAATATAATTAATTCGTTACATGTTAAAACAATTATTTCTTTTATATTTTTATTAATGAAAAATGAGATTTATTAATTAATTGACGTGGATATTTCATTTAAAAAAAAACTAAAATTTATTACATGGTTGAAAATGCATTTTAATTTATTTAAAAATATTAAAACATTTTTAATTTATTTTTATAAAACATTTACATTGGAAAAAATACAACTTTCGATTAATGAGAGAGATTTGGTCATTTTCATTTAAAAATATTATTTTGAAATATTAAGTATATAATGAGATTAAAAATATGTTAAACAATTTATTCATATCAAATTACCCATAGATAATAAATCAAATGATGTTAATGTGAAATTTATCCCATTATATGAACATTGAAAACATATTTTTAAACTATCGTGATAAAAAAAATGTGATTTTAACATTAAACAATTACTATTTTTGTATCTTTTGAATCATAATATCCATTAAAGAATAAAATGAAAAAATTCATTAAATATAATTAATAATAGTAAATTCATTGTATAACATGTCAATGTTGTAATATATATAACTTATAAAAGAGTATATATGCATATCAGAACATATCTATCAAATAAATAAAATTTTAAAAAAATTCCCCAAACATAAGACATGAATTCCTTAATAAATTTTGGAATGTTTTTTATACTAAATAATTTTTATTATAAATATATTACTGAACCATAATTATATCTATAATAATATATATGATTTACTTTTGACCTTTTATTACCTGTTTATTAAAAATTGAATGTTAGAATAAAATTTCAGTAAATAAAAGCATTGTTTTTCACTAATATCTTGATTTCATATTTTCAGTATATTTTCATTGTTCATCGATCCATAATATATATATATATATATTTAAAATATATATAAATATATTTCAAATTTTTTATATATGTATTGAGAGTTGCCTAAAAAATTTGGATATATAAATTAAAAAACAGCATTCATTGGGATGGTGGGTCCTATGTATGCATTAACATTGTTTCCATTTTCACAACTGATGAAACTAGAGGAATGTAAATATTATATGAAAATTATAGAATATTTTTTATGTTATATACATCAAATTATTTCATTAAAATCTCCCTACAACAACCCATAAAATATTTCTATATAAAAACGAATCACATCTCTTCACGAAGTGTTAATCATTTGTTTACATGAATGACACTATCATAACCACCAGAAATTGAAATTATGTTGGTTTATGTAATATAAATATTTAAAAAGTATAATTATTTATAAAATCACAAATTTACAAATATTATATTTCTTGATTACCAAAAATGTAAGAAAAAAATTAAAAACACATCACATTGGTTTGTGTGGTATTTGTTCAACATACACACAAGAGACATTATTATATTCCAATGGGGTGGGAGGTAAGAATGTTGATGTACTATTATAATAAAATAGGTATAATAATTTCATAAATATATATATATATATTCCTTAAAAATAAAATTATAACTGGACGTGAGTGGTTGTGATGGATAACTAATAACGACAATTAGTTAGATGGTAGTTCGCCATTCACAAGATTAATGGTTTTGTTTCCCATTTGATAAAAGAGGAGATAGATAATGGTTATTGTAATAAAAAAACTTCGTATGTTGGAGGATATTTTTTTCATATCATAACAATTTAATAATATATTAAAGAGGTGGAGGAAGAAATAAAAAATATTAAAAGTTAATAATTTTACCTCTTCTTTAGGGAAACACATTTGGTTTATTACTAAATCCTTCATATGTGGGTTTCCTAATAAAACCAATGAATCTAGGATATATATATGGTAATAAATAACAAAAAATTATTGGTATTAGATGAATCTACTGGTTTTGGATGTGTATATGATAGTGGACAGGGTGGGGTCATTTTTACGTGGGGGAGGGGACATACAACATATTTTTGAAAATACTAAAGTGTAATCACGTTTTTCAAATGTAAAGGAATAAAAAATGTGTAATTAATGAACCATTGACAATATAAAGTAGTAATATTTCATTAAAATATTAATTTTATAGGTTTATAAATTAGTTTTCTTATTATCTATTTATTTTAAATGCATGGTAATCCCATTTCAACCTTAATTGCGTTATTGAATTTTTAACTTTTTTACGTTTAATTATGGTAAATAATTATGTTGACTAAATTATATAATACTAAATAATATTACCACATGTATAAAATCAATATTTGTATTGTTAATTCACATTACTCGAAAATTTTAATTTAAAATTGAACCCATTGATGTGACGAATAAACATTTATACCATGTCGACACCCTTAAATGTTTAAAACACATTTATATTAAAAAAAATATCAAATTAACTAAATTTTTTAAATTTAGATTAATTGTAAAATAATTTACATAATTATACATTAAAACAATTATAAAAAAATAAAACCTAATAAATACTTTTAAAAATGATGTTCTTGATAAAAACTGGTACATTTAACTTTTCATTGGAAAATTAATCTTTTCTGAAAAATACCAAACACCCTCCATAAGATAATTTTGAGTATTTTATTCATAAAATGATGTTATATTTTCAAAAAATATCTCTAAAAATTTCCAGAAAAATAATTTAATATTTTGAAGTAAATATATAAAAATCATATTTTCAGAAAAATGTACTTTTCGAAGAATATAAAGTATTTATGAAAAATTATGTAATTTGGATCCATATTATTTTTTGTATAAAACAATTATACACAAGTTTTATTTTTAAATTTTGTTATTTATATTCCTTCAAAAAAATCAAATTTATATTATATAATAGTATTTTAAAAATTAATGTAAATTTTTTTCATAGTTTATTAAAAATTGATGTTGAGTGTTACCCATGATATAAGAAAAAATATATTATAGGGAAAAAATATTTTATAAAAAAATTATAGTAGTAAATTAATATCCAAATGAATTAATTGGACATAATACGTATTTTAAAAGATTTATCCCTATATTATATTTATATTAAATATCAAAAATACATGGTAAAAATGCATGGAGTTCTATGTTATATTATATCAGGTCGAGATCTGAGGGTTTTTTCAATATTATGTGGATTTAAAAAAATGTAGTAGATACTTTTTTTTATTTCATCATTACATATCATCAATATAGAAATGGCCAGTCAAACATAACCATTCAATCGTTAAATGATATTATGAGATATTGTTCTATGAATTTTAATGGTGGTTAGGATCAACACCTTTTCCTAGTAAAGCATTCATTCAATAATATCTTTAACTCCCATATTTAAATATCTTTATATGATTCCCTCAATACAATTAATATTTGAAATCAAACTCGATAGGAAGAAGTAAGATAATGAAGTCCATTAGGACCTGTGATAGATGATTAAATGGAAGTGAGGTTGAGATATAATCACTATAACATCTAGGATTCATTGATTTGAAAAAAAATTAATGGTGACAATCGTCTGTGTGATATAGAATTAGAAGTCAGTGAGAAGGTATTTAAATGAATTTCACCATGAATTAAGATTATTATAATATTATATTAATTAAATAAGTCCCCTGGTAATATGTCTAATTACTATATTTTTGATATTGAATGGACGGTTTCTTTTTGATTGACACTTTCACTGAACCTCCCTAAATGGTATGATGTGTGCCATGTAACTATTATATGGATGTAGGTTACGGACTAAGAACATTCACTAAAATTATAATTTGTTCTATAGGTTAAATATATTTTAACATACCAAGTATGTAATGAATAATATATATTTTTATCTATGTCTACTAATGAATTAGATAGTGTTTTAGAGGCTTAAAATGAGACTAAATCCAATCTTAAGCATGGAATACACTAATATTTTTAAAAGATTGTTTTACTGCCTTTTGATGGAAAACCATTTTTAAATCAAACTTTTGAGAATTTTATAAGCTCTATTTGTCAAAATAAACATATGATTTATGATTGGGACATTGAAATTTACATTGGACAATTTTTTGGTATTTTTCCGACAATGTTCATTTTTTTAATGAATAGTGAAAAATACTGCATTTTACATCAAAACTGCTTTTTCAACTAATTTAATTATATTGTTATATTATCCATTGAAATGGTTTTAAAGTTCAATTCGAATATATTTTTACCATTTAATCCAATAGTGGTCGTTGGAATTAATTTCACATTGAAATTGGACTTAAACTAGTGTCAATCTTTTGATACTTATTGTTTTATAAAAACACGCTATTTGCTCAGACAGTGGGAATTAATTATTTAATTAATTAATTTAACTTATATGATTTGAATTTTTTAAAATAGACATCATTTTTGAATTCAGAATATCAAATATAGCTTAGGGTGATGTTTTGGTAGTTTTCTGAAAAACATCAATTTTTGATGAATAGTGAAGCCACTAATTGGTACTTAGAAAACTGATTTTTCATTTAAATGAAATTTTACAACCTCTGTGTTTTGAATTTAAAAAATCCGGAATACATGGTTGGAATTAATAAGTAAAATTTGGTTCAATGGGATTAAAATAATTTTTTGGTGATTAGTAACTTTTATGTTTTAATCGCGATTAGAGGTAATTAGTTTAATTTAAGGTAAGAATAATGTTTCGATAATATGAAATGACCTATACACATGTCCTAACATAATTGGATGTGTCATGGCCGATCAAGACAACCCATGGGTCGATTTTTGGGACCCCATGGAGCCACATGGGAAAGATAAATACATAAATGATTTTTATTTAATGTAAAAGTAAAAATGAAACAAACATGAGTTGTTTTACTAAAAAATATTAAATGGGGTTATAAAAGACATCTTTTTTACTATTAATATTCATTGGAAATCTAACAAGATTTACTGCATCATGATATATTTTTTATAATTTTTAGACATTAAAAAAATTAAATTATTTATGACATCATGATGATGCAGCGATTACCTCATTAATAATGGATTAAAATAAAATGAAAAGATAATGTTAAAACTATAAAAGACACCTGTCAGAAACCTATTGTATGAGTATATTTAGAACTCTTATCACCTTACCCTCTAAATATATATTTGTGGGACCTTTAAAAACTGAAACTAATTTTATAATAAAGTATCTTTTATTAACTTTCCAAGAGTTCCCCTCCTCTCCTCTTATAAAAGGCCCCCACCTCTACCTCCTTACCCACACCTCTAAAGCCTTTGGCTATGCCAAACCCTTCTCATTTTGTCTCTCCACATCCATCTCTTACTCCTATAAGCCACACTTTGGGCATAAGTCTTCCCAGGGAAGCCTTTGAGCTCAAATAAAAAAGAGTTACCCGATTTAAAGGTAGTGTCTTCTGTTGTGTTCTTATGCTTTATTTTGCTTCCCCAAACCCCTAAACTCTTTTTATTCATTTCATTTATAACAACTCCAGTATCTTCAGTATACTCAGATATTGTTATAAGAAGGATTCTATCTACACTTACACACACCTACATCTAATGGTTAAAGAACATATTGTTTCCGTGGATGGTGAATTTCTTCCTCACGAAACGATGATTGTTCAATATTCTTTTAACACCTTCAATGGTGGCCAGTAAGATGACACTATATTTAAATATGATATATAATATGTTAATTTTTTATTTATTATTATGTATTTTTCATTTATGGAATACCTTTATGGTTTCCATTATGGGTAAACGCGATATCTTCATTTTAGGAAGTGCGTACTACAGACCCCTCAAAGTGATTTGATTCATTAATGCCATATATGGGACGTATAAAGGATGTAATTAATGAAATTATATATGATATTATACTGGAATTATAATATACCTTTATATCATTATGATTCCATTCTATGAAATACGAAATAGAAAGGAAAGTAGCGTTCATGCATACGTACGGCTTACCATCTCCATGAACGGTGCATTTCATTTCTTACCTCTAAATGTTATGTAATATTATAAATGCATCTATATACTGGATATATATGATATATATGATATATACATCATGATTATAACTCTGGATATAATGGATACATGATCAACTTGTAATTATAAGGAGAATATTTTTTACTCAAGTACCAATGATCGTTAAAATGACCGTTATTAACAAAAATTATTTCATAGTGTTCATGACATGGTAATAAGTGATATAAAAGGAATAATGAACTTGAAAAAGGTTCTTAAACAAGTAGAAATTAACTCAAGTTTATTATTCAGGAGATTAATGAACGATCAAGTCAAATCGGATACGAGGTATGGGACTTCGTCTCAATCTCCATTCATTGAGGCATATTTTGTTTTATACACAACCTTTTTTATATGGTGTATAAACCCCTTTGACTTATACATTTATCCAAAAGGAATCTGTTTTATACGAAGCGTTTTACTAAATGAAAAAAGTGAATGCTTTTGTCTTACGTATGCGGAAACAACGACTTCTCTCACGCCGTGACCATTATTTTAGTTTCAGCTTCTCTACAAGCGATAACATTTTTTTAATGAAAAATAAATACCATGTTTACTTTTATTTTATTTTGGTATTGAAAATGGTTTAGATAATTTTTTTTATATCAATGTTTTGTATTGATATCTTGTGATTGAAATGTGAAAATGTTATGTTTCCTTTATGCATGTATTTTGTGGTACGATTATGTTATGGTTCTTGGGCATTGTTATGAACACGGGTGGTTCCATGATAAACTAAGGGCGGGTGATCCCGATATAGCTCTCCAATGCATTGGGTAACGTGAAGGAGTTAATCGTTAAGGTTTCTCTGAAGAGATTTAGGGAATATACTGTGATGGGTATTCCAAATGTAACCAAGAGGGTTACTCCCTATGTAAGAATGTTATGAATGCCTCAAGTTACCTTTATATCTTATGATTTCTATGATTTATTCATGATTTAATGAGGTATGTTAAAGTGCTTATGTTTTATGGGTAAAGTATTATTTTATTCTATTGTATATATGAACTCATGTTTCCTTTCAATATTTTTATAACCCTTACTAAGATTTTTTTGCTCATCCCAAGTTTTTGAAATGTTTTTCACATGTCAAGGGAAAGGTACATGATGCGATGATTGTGTCATGGAAGTGTCAAGAAAGAATCCAGTTTTATTTTAAATATGGTTCCATTGATGGGAAAAATGAGTAATATCATTTATTTAACCACTTTGATTAAATGTGGAATGTAATTCATGTTTTATGATCTAATTATATAAAACTCTAAACTGGAAATGATCCTCAATGTGTAATCTTGTAATAACACATGATTAAGTAAGGTTTAAGGCTGGGGCCTTACAGTTGGTATCAGATGTCGGTTTAGATAACTTTAGGAGTTGAAATTTTATTAAATGATTATCTAAAAATATTTTTTTATTTTCAAATTGAAATGATATAACATTTGAAGATTACCATGTTGCTTCATCTAAGACATGTTTTTTCAGAATTGTTTTCCACAGAGGAAACAGGGAAGCAGTGCTAAGAAGGCATACAGAAGGAAATAACCTTCCGAATCAGCATCCTGAGATGGTCAGAATTGGAACTGAACAATTTGTTGCAGCAATGGCGCCGTTGACTCAAGTGATAAATGGTGGCGGTATCCATGCACGAGATCAGCCAGATTAACTGCAGAGGAACATGTCAGTGGTTGAACATTTCATGAGGCAATATCCCCCCTCATTCAGAGGAACATCTGACCCTGTGCTAGCTGAAGGGTGAATTAAATAACTGCATAATATTTTCGTTGTCATGGGGTTTTCAGACAATCAAAAGTTTAGTCTTTCTATTTACCTTTTAGAAGGTGAAGCAGAGCAGTGGTGGTCGATGGTTAAAAATATCAGGGACGCTAATGATATTGATGCTCTTGACTGGGTTGAATTCAAAGGTATGTTTTTTCAGAAGTATTTTCCTAAGGTTGTTCTACTTAGGATGGAAAAACAATTCCTGGAATTGAGGGAAGAGGAAGACTCAGTGGCTTCCTATGAAAAAAGGTTCACTCGACTGGCAAGGTATGGTCCAAATTTTATCTGAGACCTTGATAGTAAAATCAATCATTTTTTACTCAGGATTAATGCAAAAATATCGAAGGTCTTTAGCTTCTCGTGAGTTCAAAACTTATGAAAAGCTTGTTCGAAGGGCTGAGAAGGTGGAAATGGAGTTTTCCGATGATCATGTGTTCTATAAAAACTAGCAGAAGAAGAGACCGAGGTGGCATGAGAAAGGAAAGAATTCTTCAAAAAGGTATGACGGTAAGAAAACTAAGTTTCCAGTTTGTGATAAATGTGGTAAAAGGAATGCTGGGGAATGTCTTCTAAATTATGGAAAGTTCTACCGATGCGGTAAGATGGGACATAAGGCTTGTGATTGCACTGAAAAAGATCAGGGTGATGGTAAGACAAAATCTGATTTACAGTTACTAAATTTTTTTAAGTGCAATGAGATGGGTCACTATAAAAACGATTGTCCGACAAAGAGCTTGAGTGATGGGAAGCAGTTAGACTACAAACCGAAAGGGGTGGTAAAATCCCTTGAAACTACTTCGGTAGATGTCGGTCCATCAAATGAAGTTGTATCAGGTACTTTGTTTGTTTTTTCAGATTATGCCAGTGTGTTTTTTGATTCGGGGTCTACACATTCTTTCATCTCTGAAAACATTTCTAGTAAAATGGGAATACCATCTCAAGAAATGAATCCTGAACTTGTGGTAAAAACACCCGGGAGAAATTTTAAGGCAAAAAGAATTAATAATAATCTTCCAATCCTTATCCGTGGAAAGAACCTACTTGCAAACCTAATTGTTTTACCTCTAGTAGAGTTTGATGTTATCCTGGGTATGGATTGGCTCTCTATTTACCATTCTAAGATTTATTGTAGATCTAAAGAAGTTTCTATTTAGAAAGACTTTCAGTTTGTGTACAAGAATGAACCATAACTGTTGATAACATATCAAGAGGCAGAGAAACTTGTAAAAGATGGAAATGAATGTTACCTTGCACATATTGTTGAAAACAAAGGAACTGTTCAAATTAATGATGTTCCAGTGGTAAATGAGTGTCATGATGTTTCTCCTGATGAGTTTCCGGGAATAATACGAAATCGGGAAGTTGAGTTTACTGTAGACTTAGTTCCTGATGCTAAGAGAAATTCAGACCCCCCTTATCAAATGGATCAAACTAAACTTTTAGGGTTGAAGAAGCAATTGCAAGATTTATTAGAGAAAGGTTTCATTCGACCTAGAACATCACCATGGGTGCTCCTGTTTTATTTTTTAAAAAAAGATGGTTCTATGAGACTTTACATTGATTATAGGGACTTGAATAACATCACTATTAAAAATAAATATCCTTTTCCTCATATCGATGATTTGTTTGATCAGCTCTAGGGAGCTCAGTATTTTTCAAAGATTGACCTGAGATCCGGGTACCATCAGTTGATGTTAAAGGAAGAAGATATTCCGAAGACTGTGTTCCGTACAAGATATGGCCATTATGAATTTCTAGTAATGCCTTTTGGGATAACCAATTCACCAACTGTATTCATGGACATAATGAATAGAATTTTCCATGAGTTCTTGGATATGTTTGTGGTGGTTTTCATTGATGATATTTTGGTGTTTTCTAAAAGTAAAGAGGAGCATGAAAGACATTTAAGGGTTATCTTTCAAACCTTAAAAGATAAGAAACTGTATGGAAAGTTCAGCAAGTGTGAGTTTTGGTTACAAAAAATTTCTTTCCTGGGTAAAATTGTTTCAAAAGATGGTATACCAGTAGATCCGGCTAAAACAAAGGTTGCTGAAGAATGGCCAAGACCCACAAATGTAATTGAGATTCGTAGTTTCCTTGGTTTGGCAGGATATTACCGAAAGTTTGTTAGGAATTTTTCCCTGTTATCTAGTCCAATGACTAAGCTAACTCGAAAGTGTGTTAAGTTTATCTAGACAGAAGAATGTGATGATTGTTTTCAGGAATTGAAAAGAAGATTGGTGAATGCTCCAGTTTTGGCACTACCTTCCTGGAATGGGGAGTTTGTTATCTACAGTGATGCTTCAATGAAAGTACTTGGTTGTGTCCTTATGCAGAATGATCAGGTAATTTCTTATGCTTCTCGTTAGTTGAAAACTCATGACGTAAATTACCCTACACATGATTTGGAATTATCTTTTTTAGTTTTCAATCTAAAAATTCGGAGGCATCATTTTTATGGAGTAATGTGTGAAATATATTCCGATTAAAAAAGTTTAAAGTATATATTCACTCAGAAATAATTGAACATGAGACAGAGGAGATGGATAGAATTAATCAAGGATTATTATTGTACAATTCATTACCATCCGGGAAAAGCAAAAAAAGTGGCTGATGCATTGAGTCGAAAAATTAATGCTTCATTAACAATGTTGCGTTTGGAACGTGATCCTTTGATTAAGGATTTGATAAACCTTGGCATAGAAGTTGTTGGTGCAGGATGTTCTTCTGTTTTGTTTTAGGTATCAGTGGAGTCTTCTCTATGAGATAGATTCACGCAAGCACAGAAGTAAGACGGTGAGTTTCAGAAAATGGTAGAGCTGATTCAGAAGGGTAAGTTTCCTAAATTGAACATTGATAATGATTGTGTTTTGAGATTTGGGAAGATATTGTTTGTGCCTTGTGATTCATAGTTGAAGAGAGGTTTGTTATGTGAAGCTCATAGTTCTCCATTTTCAGTTCATCCTGGTAGTACTAAGATGTATAGAGATCTTCGGGAGTATTACTGGTGGGACAGAATGAAAAGAGATATTGCTGATTTTACTGTGAAGTGTTTGACTTGTCAGTAGGTTAAAGCATAGCGGCAGTTACCGAAAGGGATGTTTCAGCCATTACCAGTGCCAGAGTGGAAATGGGAAAATATATCCATCTACTTTGTTGTGGGATTACTGAGGACATCTTGAGTTAATAATGCAATCTAGGTTGTTGTTGATCGATTGAATAAATCTACTCATTTCCTTTCTATTTGAGATACATGCTCTCTAGATAAACTTTCTCGAGTGTATCTTAAAGCGATAGTCAGGTTGCATGGATTTCCCCTCTCCATTTTATCTGATTGTGATCCCAGGATTACTTTTAGCTTTTGTAAAGGGTTTCAGAAGTCCTTGGGTACTGAATTAAATTTTAGTACAACTTTTCATCCGCAATCAGATGGGCAGTCAGAAAAAAAAAATTCAGACCTTAGAGGATATTTTACGAGTTTTCTCTATGGATTATCAGGGATTTTGGGACCAACATATTTCTTTGGTTGATTTTTCTTATAATAACAGTTTTCATTCCAGTATACAGATGACACCATTTCAGGCGTTATATGGGATGTAGTGTCGAACTCCAGCTTTCTAGGATGAAGTGGGTGAAAGGAAGCTGATGGGACCAGAATTGGTAGAAGAGTTGCCAGAAAAAGTTCATCTGATACAGAAGAACATGAGAGCAGCTCAGAGCATGCAAAAGAGTTATGCAGACAATAGGAGTAAGGATCTCTCTTTTGAGGTAGGTGATCATGTTTTTCTCAAAGTATCACCCTGGAAAAGTGTGATGCGATTTGGTAAAAAAGGAAAGTTGAGTCCAAGGTTCATTGGACCATATGAAATACTGGAGAGAGTTGGATCAGTTGCATACCAAGTGGTTTTACCTCTGAGTTTATCTCAGGTACACAATGTTTTTCATGCTTCGATGTTGACAAAGTATATGTCAGATCCATCTCATGTTTTGAGTCCAGAGGTAGTTCAGCTGGAAGAGAACCTATCATATGAGGAACGACTAGTCCAGATTCTTGAACACAGGGAGCAAGTGTTACGGAATAATTTGATTCATCAGGTACAGGTTTTTTTGAAAAATCGCATTATTGAAGAGGCAACACGGGAATCCGAAAATGCAATGAGGGCTAAAAACCCCCACTTATTCGATAAATAAATAAATTGCAGGGACACAATTTTCTAAAGGGGGGAAGGATGTAACATCCCAAGTAAGTAATTAATAATATATATTTTTATCTATGTCTACTAACTAATTAGATAGTGTTTTAGAGTCTTAAAATGAGAATAAATCCAATCTTATGTATGGAATACACTAATATTTTTAAAAGATTGTTTTATTGACTTTTGATGGAAAACCATTTTAAATCAAACTTTTGACAATTTTATAAGCTCTATTTGTCAAAATAAACTTATTATTTATGATTGGGACATTGAAATTTACATTTTAGAATTTTTTGGTATTTTTCTGACAATGTTCATTTTTTAATGAATAGTGAAAAATAATGCATTTTACATCAAAACTACTTTTTCATCAAACATAATTAATTGGTTAGATTATTTTTTGAATTGGTTTTAATGTTCAATTATAATATATTTTTACCAATTAATCCAATAGTGGTTGTTGGAATTAATTTCACATTGAAATTGGACTTAAACTACTGTCAATCTTTTGATACTTATTGTTTCATAAAAACACGCTATTTGCTCAGACAGCGGGAATTAATTATTAAATTAATTAATGTAACTTATATTTTTATAGTTTTATAAAATATAAATCATTTTTGAATTCAGAATATCAAATATATCTTAGGGTGAAGTTTTGGTATTTTTCTGAAAAACTTCAATTTTTGATGAATAGTGAAACCACTTAGTGGTACATAAAAAAATGATTCTTCGTTTAAATGAAATTTTACCACCTCTGTGTCTTGAATTTAAAAAATCCAGCATACATGGTTTTCATTAATATGTAAAATTCCGTTCAATGGGATTAAAATAATTTTTTGTTGAATAGTAACTTTTAAGTTTTAATCGCGATTAGAGGTAATTAGTGTAATTTAAGGTAAGAATAATGTTTTAATAATATGAAATGACCTAGACCCATGTCCAACAATTATTGGATGTGTTATGTCCGACCAAGACAACCCATGGGTCAATTTTTGGGACCCCATGGAGCCACTTGGGTAAGATAAAGACATTAATGCTTTTTATTTAATGTGAAAGTAAAAATGACACAAACATGAGTTGTTTTACTAAAACAGTTTTTAAATGGGGTTATACAAGTCATATTTTTTACTATAAATATTTATTGGAAATCTAAAAATATTTCCTACATCATGATATTTTTCTTTATAATTTTTAGACATTAAATAAATTAAATTATTTATGACATCATGATGATGCAGCGATTACCTCATTAATAAAAGATTTAAATGAAATGAAAAGATAATGTTAAAACTATAACGTACACATGTCAAAAATCTATTGGATGAGTATATTTAGAACTCTTATCACCTTACCCTCTAAATATATAATTGTGGGACCTTTGAAAACCGAAACTAATTTTATAATAAAGTATCCTTTCTTAACTATCAAAGAGTGCCCCTCCTCTCCTCTTATAAAAGGCCCCCACCTCTACCTCCTTACCCACACCTCTAAAGCCTTTGGCTTGGCCAACCCCTGATCAAGGTTTCTCTCCACATCCCTCTTTTACTCCTAGAATCCTCAATTTGGGAAGAAGTCTTCCCAAGGAAGCCTTTGAGCTCAAATCAAAAAGAGTTACTCGATTTAAAGGTACTGTCTTCTCTTGTGCTCTTATGTTTTATTTTGCTTATCCAACCCTCTAAACTCTTTTTATTCATTTTTTTTGTAAAAAATCCTATATATTCAATATACTAGAAAGTTGTTATAAGAATGATTTTATCTACACTTACACACACCTACATATAATGGTAAAAGAACATACTGTTTCCGTGGATGGCAAATTTCTGCCTCATGAAACGATGATTGTTCAATATTCTTTTAAAACCTTAAAAGGTGGACATTAAGATGACACTATATTTATATATGATATATAATATATTTTTTTACTTAATATTCTGTATTTTCCATTTATGGAATACCTTTATGGTTTCCATTATGGGTAAACATGATATCTTCATTTTAGGAAGTGCGGACTACCGCCCCCTCAAAGTGATTTGATTCGTTAATGCCATATGTGGGATGTATAAAGGATGTAATTAATGATAGTATATATGATATTATACTGGAATTTTAATATACCTTTATATAATTATGATTCCATTCCATAAAATACGAAATAGAAATGAAAGTAGCGTTCATGCGTACGTACGGCTTACCGTCTCAATGAACGGTGCATTTCATTTCTTACCTCTAAACGTCATGTAATATTATAAATTCATGTATATAATGGATATATATGATATATATGATCTATAAATCATGAGTATAACTCTGTATATAATGGATACATGAACAACTTGTAATTATAAATGGCATATTTTTTATTCAAGTACCAATGATCGTTAAAAAGACCATTATTAACATAAATAATTGCATAGTGTTCATGACATGGTAATAAGTGATATAAAAGGAATAATGAACTTGAAAAAGGTTCTTAAACAAGTATAAATTAACTCAAGTTTATTATTCAGGATATCAAAGAACGATCAAGTCAAGTCAGATACGAGGTATGGGACTTCGTCTCAATCTCCATTCATTGAGGCATATTTTGTTTTATACACAACCTTCTTTTATACGTTGTATAAACCCCTTTAACCTTTATGATTATCTAAAAGGAATATTATTATACGAAAAGTTTTACTAAACGAAAAAAGGGAATGTTTTTGTCGTACGTATGTGGCGACAACGACTTCTCTGCCGCCGTGACCATTATTTGAGTTTCGGCTTCCCCTACAAGCCATACAGTTTTTTTAAAAGAAAAATAAATACCATTTTTTACTTTTATTTTATTTGGGTATTGAAAATGGTTTTCATAATGTTTTTTATATCAATGTGTTGTATTGATATCTTGTTTTTGAAATGTGGAAATGTTATGTTTCCTTGATGCATGTATTATGTGGTACGATTATGTTATGGTTCTTGGGAATTGTTATGAAGACGGGTGGTTCCGTGATAAAATAAGGGCAGGTGAGCCTGATATAGCTCTCCAATGCATTGGGTAACCCAAAAGAGTTAAACGTTAAGGTTTCTCTGAAGAGATTTAGGTAATATACTGTTTGGGTATTCCAAACGTAACCAAGAGGGTTACTCCCTACGTAAGAATGCTTTGAATGCCTCAAGTTACCATTATGTCTTATGATTTCTATGATTTATTCATGATTTAATGAGGTATGTTAATGTGATTATGTTTTATGGGTAAAGTATTATTTCATTCCTATGTATATATGAACTCATGTTTCCTTTCTATATTTTTATAACCCTTACTGAGCTTTTTATGCTCATCCCAAGTTTTTGAAATGTTTTTCACATGTATAGGGAAAGGTACATGATGTGATGATAGTGTCAAGGAAGTGTCAAGAAAGAATCCATGTTTTATTTTAAATATGTTTCCATTGATGGGAAAAATGAGTACTATCTTTTATGTAACCACTTAGTTTAAATATGGAATGTAATGCATGTTTTATGATATAATTCTTTAAAACTCTAAACCTGGAAAGATCCTCAATGTGTAATCTTGTAATAACTCAAGATTAAGTAAGGTTTAATTCTGGGGCCTTATATATATAACTTGGTAGATAAATAAATTGGAGATTCTGAATTGTAGGGAAAATACTCCAAGAAACAAGACCACCCACTTTGTCAATGTTTTGTGGTTTAACCACTAATTTGGGTGAGATCCATGTGAAAATGAAGGCATGACAATGTAAAAATATTCACATTTTTTTATCATAGTTGTATAATTTCATGGTATAAATTTTCATAAGGTTTATATAGTTGAAAATAAAATTATTTAATGAATTTGTTTTCTAAATAAATTTAATATCCTAGATAACTTTCAATAAATGAATCATTGAATTTTCACAAACTCTAACATAGAATACCATTATAAACATGATATTAAATTAAACTATTTGAATATAGATTACTAAATTATGGAAATAATATTTTTTATATATGTATAAAAAAGATTCATTTTATATAAGATAATTATAAATAAAAAATCTTTGAAGTAAATTATTTTTCTAATAAAATTTATGTACAAAATATGTTTATATCATAATAAAGTAAATTAATCACTATTAGTGGAGGATATTCATGAATATTATATATTAATAAATAAATAATTTTTTCACCATTTATCAAATATTTTTTAGACAAGGATAAGAAATAATGATGTTTTATGTTCTAATACTATATTTTTCTAAAAAGTTGTTCCGTCAAAATTTTTGTGATTTTTTACATTAATATATTAAAATTATATAATAGTTATTTTAAATGAATGAAACTATTCATTTATAAACATAAAAATTATCATAGAGGTAATTAATTTGAATATTATGAAAGTATTAATTGTTCCAACAATCATGAAAAGTTAGGATTTCTATTAAAAATTATCTTATTCTTTAATTAATTTATAAGGATACCAATTTTCTAAAAATTATTTTAATTGAAAAATATGACCGATTATATTTATTTGAATCAAATTTAGGTAATTTGAATTATTTTTTGTTTCTATTTAGTAATAAAAATTTATATACTTAAGAAAATACATTCCTTAGAAAACCTCTTTTTCATCACGATTAAACGTTTAATTTTAAAACAAATTATACCATTTATATGAAATGAATTTGATTACATGGATTCTATAAATATAATCATAATAATTAATATTTTAAATTTGTTTATAATTAAATATTTTTATAAATAATAGTAAAAATGTTTAAATTAATTTCTGTGGAAAATGGTAAAATCTATTTTATTTCCCCTTACATGAACATGTGTTTAAATTAATTTTCCAAACACAATATACTTTTG
The DNA here is from genome assembly GCA_963277665.1 of Viscum album. Taxonomy (NCBI): domain Eukaryota; kingdom Viridiplantae; phylum Streptophyta; class Magnoliopsida; order Santalales; family Viscaceae; genus Viscum; species Viscum album. The sequence goes on from OY728138.1 coordinate 1,926,610,647, forward strand.
TTGGATAAATTTTATTTAATATCTATAATATTAGCATCCAAATTATATTACCAACTTTTTTATTTAAATAATTATATTATAAATTAACTTGGTCAAAAAATCTATTTACCATTGAGATAAGTAAAATGGTAAAATAAAAAATATTGTTTGCCAAAGGAGTAAAATGTTTAAAAAATATTGATTATATAGTTTTAGTTGTGTTTGGAACCAATATTATTTCTAAATTTAATTATTTATCTATTTTTAATGATCTTTTATATGTGATTAATTATAATTATTGAGAATTTTTTGGTATTTACAATAATGTCACTCCATCACACATATAAAAGGGATGTTCTTCTCATAATTTATTCAACCTTCCATAGAATTGTTATTCACCCAATAACTAAAAAAATAACAGAATAACTTATCATAAAATTTCATAGTGGACATTATTTGAGTTTAAAAATCTATATAATTCACCTCTTCCTTCAATTGTGAAACAAAACTGACAGACATTAGTACGACAGATTGTTCCCTCACGAACCGATATAATTTGTTTCCCATCACCTCTTATCTCAAGTTGATATAATGATTTATTTAACCTATATATATATTATTTTTATGAGATATATACAATTTTTTAATTATAATATAATATCTTCAAATTTACCCACTTAATTGTGGAAAAAATATAATGTCACTGTTGAATTCTTGTCGACTACCTCCACTACAATGCAATATGATAATTTTTTTGTTTTATTTCAACATGGATGGTCATAAATAAATATTGGATGAATATATATGATATTTATAATATGAAAAATATTATTTATATTGAATTAATATATAAAAATATTTTATTATATACATCAAATAATTAAAATGACATTCATGCATACATAAGTTTGAAGCATAGTGTTATAATTGTTGTCAATATGGTGTCAATAAGTGTATGGAATGATAGTGATTGTGGTGATGATGATGATTTATGAGGGGAAGATGTTCCAATTCTTATTTCACTTTGATAATCTGTATGAAATGACATTGGATTTCATTCCTATACAATATCAATTAACAAAATCCGATGATTGATGAACTAGTCCTACGTTCCAAGACACGTGTAAATGAATGACTCTTTATTACACCATTTGATGAACGACATTAAATACATGATTTTATAATGAATTTGGAATATAAATTCACTATTATATAATTTCAATATGTGTATGGTGTGTTTTAAAATATTGAGATGATCATAAATAATATAGAGATGTTCCACACAGAATAGAAGAAGAAGAATGATACAGATGAGAATGAAGATAATAAGAAGGACATGAGTCATACATTTCATGTTGAAATAGTATAGGTATATAGTTTTTTATACAAAGAATTAATGTTTGGGTTTTATATAAAATAAATATGGGACATTGGCTATCCATCTAGCCAGTTAAGTACGAAAATCATCCCACACCACATGAGTGTGAGGCTGAGCTTAACCTCATCCTTCAACTAGCATGACATGTTGCAATTTAGTGCATGGAAACACGTGAGAATTCATAGGAGATCATGGGATGACATTGAGGTTAAACTATGGATGTATGCATGGATGTAGGGTGCATAGACAGGATGTAGAGCACACCTCTATAGAGAACAAGGTATGGGGTTGTACCGTCGATGGAGGAGGAGTAAATTGGTGATGGTCCGAGGATGATTGATTCATAAACCTAATTCATCCCACATCTTAATTTCTATGTGGGACAAGTTTTAAAAATCACAGAAGAAATCCACACCATCCATATGATCTCCTATGTGATCAGGGATCCACTCTTCATCCTATATCCCGTAAACTAATCCAAGTCATCTGTCTCCTATCTAGTAATCACGAGCCACCATATTGTCATCTTTAACCTCCGAACTACCCAATGCCACTGTATTATTGGAGATGAAGTTGGTAATCCTTAATTGATCTCTCACATTCTTTTTTCATCTAATCTATTCAATAGGATCTTATATCCCTAATCAACTCATGCATGAAAATATATTTTCATGCACACAATGAACCATTATGAACGGTTTTTGGTCAAAGAAAACACATTTTTTTGGCCACATCATGGACTTCAGGTGTTCTTGATAGACTGTTCCATGATTCTCCTTATTCAATCACATGATTATTACATTATAAAATAATGAGCCTTCCATATAACATAATCAAACAAATAGATTCGGTGTATCTATTATCCCTCATTGGAATTATAGGATGCTAGAGATACTGTGATTTCAAATACATGATATCTACAACATATTATAAGGGATTTGAACATGGAGATATTCTATGATCCTCTCCTATAAAATGTGGAGTCCATCGACCAATTCTATTGTTGAAAATATAAATGAATAACCAATTTTCAATCAAAAATTGAACTGTGTAGAAGAAGATATTTGTTTCACTGCCACATGAAGGATAAAGGAGATCCCTAGGCATTAAACAAGTGAATAGAACTATTGAACAATCCATTAAAAGAAGAGGAGAACCCGTACCCTCAGTACGAAGAAGAATAACAAAAACGTGACATGTTTTCTTGAACCCGTGCCGGTGTTTCATGATGAGAATCCCACTGGTAAACAACTAGTTCACTCAAACCCTTGCTATAATTTGTGAAGACAGAAGCTTATAACAACTTCTTTACTCTTAAAAGAAGACACACACATATACTCTGTATGAATAATAAGAACCAATCCTCTAGTTTTCACAATGAAGGGTTTTGCATGGTTTGTTTTTGAAGTATAAGGACAGTGATTGAGGTAGAGGGTCTGAAAGACCCTATAGATAATTATCTGCACACGTCATATTGAAGAGAATAAATCCATCACTCTCAAAAAATATACCCATCTGAGTTTGTGTAAAAAGAGGTAGTTGGGGATACTTCTACGTGTTGATCCATTGAAATATGCCTAAGAATATCTAACTAAACAATAGATGTTAAGGGAAGAAAATTAATATATAATGAGTATTTGGGTTGTAAAAAATATAACTATACATTTATGAATCCATGAAAGACCATGAACATGTGAATAAATTATGTGCTTATTGAAAAAGAAGTACCCAGTGGAAAATTCACGTGTAAATGAATTACCCACTCATATTGAACATAATGTATTTATACATGTGAATATTGATTGCTCGAGTCGACAAATTATATATTATACATGCATGAAATCATGAATGAACACTTGAAAATGTAAGAAGTCATTAAGATAACCAAAACAAGAAGTATTTATTTCCATGAAATTCCTATATGGAGTGATGTTGAATTTAGACTAAAAATAGACAGAGTTAGAAATGATATTATAACCGAGTTGAAGACAGTTTAATATTCATGAAAATAATAGATAATATAGTGAAATATCGTTCTTACGTATCAAATGTCTTAATGAAGTTGTGAGCATCATTTGTATGCACAAAAGTGAGGTTGGGTCTTTATCAGAAGAAGAAGGAATTATCCACACAGTTTTGCACTATAGACTGTTCCCAAAGGTGATTAGAATTATTGATCAAGGCCACCAGACCTTACCAAAGGCTCTTGATGATTCCTAATGAGATACACAAGAAAGTGTGATAAAAAATACTGTGGGGGAAATGGAATCAGATCAATCTATAATGAATCAATTGAAAAAGAAAGAATCTTCTCGAGGGAATCAATAGATAAATGGACCTAGTTTTATTTAGGGAGGAAAAAAAACCTTTAGTGGGACTCTAGAGAAATACAGTAGACTCTAGTAACACTGTGGGAAGCATTATAAACAACCACTCGTGAGAATCATGAGAGATAAAATAAGACTTTTTAATTACCTTTTTAATTGTTAATAATATTATTATGGATAATATGTGGTTGGAAGAATATCCAAAACAATATGGAATAAGTCTTTGAACCATACCCTATAAATCGATATGTTTAGTTAAATTTCATTTACAACATTATTCGAGGAAAGGCTAAGAGACACAAGGAAAGTATATTGAGTCTTTAAACATCAAAAGAGTTTTAATTGAAGAGAATCATTTTGTAAAATATTTAATGGGTTCACAGATTCACCCCTCCCACTCTTAGTGATTCCACACTGATATGAGAACATAATTTAGTACCAGAGCGAAGGTCACCTCTAAAATATCTGAGGTAGTCATTATGAGGTTCAATTTTCATGAAATGAATGAGAAACCACAACTAGGGATTTCTTCCATGACTCAGAAAAATATAATGAAGAAACATTCAAGGAAGCTATATTAGAATCATACAACTAATGGGGATACACCTTCAACCATAGGTAATATGAAAGGTACAACATGTGATAATTCTTTTTTTATTCCTCTTCTAAGGAATCATTTTAACACTGTGATTATGATAGATCAATTAGTGATATTCAGTCTCCACTCAAATATCATATGAATAAAATCACTAGAGAAGGGGAAATAAAAATTTCTACATTCATTAATCCTCATCAAGATATGAAATTAAAGCTAGAAGAAGAATCAGATGCCAGAAAAGAGACATTGGAAAAAAGTGATGGCATATCCAATAATGACACAAAAATAGTGAAGGAATAAGAAGGAGAAATTTATCCATCCAATTAAAAAAAATGGCCATGTAATTTAATAATTGTAAGGAAGAAATTTTGAGATATAATTGATTGAGATTGTATTTGTAGAAGCGTTCAATGCATTAGAAAAGTTTCACAAAGAATCTATGGTTGTCGAAGCTGCTTAACTAGAAGTCCATGCTAATAAGGTCAATAAGCTTGAAATAATATTGTCTGAATTAAGTAAAGTTCATGAATAAAAATGAGAATTATGAAGAAGAATTGGGAATGTAGTATGAGGTCTATTGGGTATGAGGTGAAAACTCCCAACATGAAATGTCTATACCTAGAGGTGAAATTGAAAAATTAGAAATCACTCCTTGATGGAACTTCCCAAATAGCTGGAAGAAGATATCTTTCCACTCATGTTTTCATTGATAATTATAATTCCATAAGGATTATAAGATCATCTTATAATCCAATGGAAACATCCACCAAGAAAAAGGTATCCCATAAAATAGTTATTTTTGTTTCTACGAATTCAGTTTCATCTGCAAGTATAGGTCAAAAGCTAAAAGTTTAAAAGATTCCGATTGATAAATTTTTGGATACATCCATAAAAATTTCATGAATGGATACTAGAACGGTGCAGTAGAATAACTCCAAAATGGATCCTTCAATGATATAATGACAAATCAAGAAACAACAAAGCACTAAATTTATCTATACTGATACTACATGAAAATGAATGTAGTTTTTTGACTAATATTGGTGTTGTTGGATGTTTTGGCATCAGGATAATGGTTTCTTGCATAATATTTATACATATTAAAATTATGGAAGACCTAAAAATTTGGAATTTAAATGTGAAGAAATGAAGAATCATAAAAAGATAAAGAAAAATACATAGATGATGAAGAATATGTTAATCAAGAAAAAAATTGAATTTCATGAAGACATCTGTAATAATTTCAAAAAAAGTGGTTATTGATTTGATGAGTATAGGTTTAGTTTAACCAGGAAGAACACATATGTTTATAGGAATAAAATTACCAAAAAATTCAGATGAATGGTACAATAGTTGGGAAATCATCCATTGAGAATTTTTAAAATAATGAAGTTTTGAAAATTGTGAATGAAATTATTCTTATGAATAAGTTTAATTTGGATTCCAATATTTTCATCCCAACCATGAAAATATGGTTTTAATGTGGAATGAAAGATCATACCATGGAAGGGGAGTTTTCATGCAGAGAACTCCCCTCAGAGGATTACGGTTTCCCTATCTCCATCCCTCTCCCTCCCTTTTCGCCTCTTTTCTTTCCCTTGTCATGGTCGTGGCGCTGTCCTCGATCTGGTCAATCAGTGTCGATTGTGTGGGTTTCTGGTTGTCGTTTCCACCGACGGTATGGTTCACGGTGGTGGTTGACTTCTCCAGTATCTATGTTCGCAGATGGAGACGATTACAGTGATTGTCTCCTATTGTGATGTGGTGTTTAGTGTTTAGGCATGTCAGGGGTGTGCATACTGATAGATTTTTTGGGTTGTTCTCCTCCCTAGGTGGATCTTGTTTGATTTCTTACTCAGTCCATTTTTTATTCATGGTGTCTCCAATGGTGGATCCCCTTGGACATGACCTTGTTTACTTTTTTCCGTATAGTTCTCACTTAACCATAAAGTGATTTTATATAAAAATAAAAAAATAGTTTGTGGTAAAAGATCATACCATGGATCTTAGTAAAGAAGAAATGGAAATGAATGGATGAAAGCCTAAATATAAAAGACAATCAATCCGGAAGAAGTTATGATTTATTGAAAACATTCATAAAGATAACTTTGATAAGTTTCCAAATAATGGTAACATGAAACATTGAAGAAGCCAAGTGGAATCTCCAAACCAGAAGATGTTTAGAAGGACTATTCAGTTATCATCCCTAATCAATATAAAATTTCTATAAAACTGCAAAAAGATGAAGAGGAAGTATTAGCTAAGTAAAATTCAATGGGGAAACACATTATTCCATAGGAAGATGACATTGAATGTCATGGGAGGTTTTCATCACATGGCAACCCAAGTCTCTCACAAGTATTGTGTGGAAGGTTCAATAAGGCTTGACATCATGGAAAAAGATATGATTATTTTAATAGGCTAAATAGAGTTGTTGAAAATTGAAAAACATAGACAAGTGGATTCTACATCACAATTGGAAAATGTTGGAAATATAATCCACACATGTTGATGGTGAATAGAAGTAATGTGTCTAAGCTAACAATTAATGATCGAATTTTAAATGGAGAGGAGACACCAACATAAAGTGTACTGGACACATTAGATCTACCAAGAATGGTGTGTTGGGGTTTAAAGGAACTTCTCAATATTATTTTTCAAATTATGAAGCTTACATGTATTTTGTCTTATTCCTTTATATTTTTGTGTTATATATATTCTTACATTTCATGGAATTGATGGTGAAGGTCATTTTCCAGTTGATAATTTGATGAAAATAGTGTATAACAACTAGTTGGATTGATTATTCATCATTTGATAATTACTTTAATATTTCCACATTGGAAGATTATCAACATGAATATCTTAAATATTATTTGATGATATTTTTTCAACATGGAAAATAAAAGGGATTGGGGACCTTTAGGGGGAAAAATATGAAAGAGATGATATAAAATGTTATGTAATAAAAAATATTGAAATTCATATTTGAATTTTTTTGTATTCCAATCACATATTCACACATTTTTCATAATTATGTTTGTCTTTCCAATTATGGGGCAGTGCTTGATTGATGAAAATATGGGTTGAAAGGGGGAGATGTATATTTATACTTGAAAATTTTCACATGTATTGTGAAGTATCTGTAGGATTTAATATTTCATTGATAAATCTGACTATCTCTAATCCCTTGGTCAAAAATTGTTTAACTATGAGAATTATTTCACATGTATGGTTGTTTCTAAATATTATTGAAACCAGTCGTATCTCAATTTTTTCCTACACCATGTTAGACCATGTAGAGATAGATTTGATTAACTAAACGCTCTTTGTTATGTGTACAATGTGATACCATCCCTCTCTAAGTAATATTTTAGAATTTTTTCTTTAATGGTATGTGAACTTATTTTTTAGCAGACCCCAATAATCTATTATATTTGGTTACCAATACAGGGGAGAAAATATTGGTAGCCATATTATCCCATACAATTTGTTCATAGGTGATATTGACTAAAAAAAATACAAAAGACGATATTTTAGAGCGTAGTGTTTCTTTTTTTGTCAATAAGGTATCTATATGTGCATGAAAATATAGTGATTATGGTGGTGGTAATGATTGAAGATGGGAAGTTATTCGAAGGATTATATCACTTGGATAATTTTTATGAAATGAAATTGTATATCTTGTTTGGACATTATCCATAACTAAATCAGATGATTTTTTAACTCTTATAAAGTTCCATGACATGTGTCGATTAAAGAAACTTTGTTTCACCATTTGAATAAGGCCACACAATACTTGATTTCTTGGTGCATTTGGAAGATCCATCTATAGGATTATAATTGGATGAAGTGGGTGAAGTGTATGAGAAGATTGAGATGATATTAAATGCTTAAGAGGTGTGCCATAAAGAATATAAGAACAAGAAGGATATGGTTGAGAATTACTATAATAATAAGGTCAAGTGTCATGAGTTTCTTATTTAAATAAATTATGTGCGTACTTTAGTTTTTCAAAAGTATTTATACATGGGGTTTAAATAAAAGAACATGGGACATTAGATAGCCAACTTTCCAACCATGAATGGGAAAGATAAGGTACCATAGGAGTTGGTGGATAAACATAACCCCAGCTAGCCATCCAACATTATAGACCACATTCGAGTTCATGGGGAATAAATGAGAACTCACAGGAGTGCCTGGGAATCCAAAAAAAGTACCACTCTGTGGCGCAACACAGTGGTAGGGTGCATAGTGAGGGTACAAAGAACCATGCAAGAAGAAGACAATATTGAGAATTACCATGTAGGGGGAGGAGTAATCTAGAAATGGGTTGAGGTAGTTTGATACAAAAGAGAACACATACCATGCATATATTTCAATATGGGACATGTATTAAAAAATACCAATGAAATCTGTGTTTTTCATCAGATTTCATGAGAGATTTTAGTTTCACGCTACATCCAACATCCTGCAAACTAATCCAGGTCATCTGTATCTAATCACGTGATCACTAAGCCATCACATTGTCATCATTAACCTATAGAGTACCTGAAACAACTGTAAGACAATATATGAAGTCCCACCTCTGTAATAAAACTCCGTCTCTTTTTGTGGATCCAATCAATGAAAGAGGATCGTATGAACTAAATAAATTCATGCGGGAATATTGATTTTCTTGCATGAAATTAAACTTGAAGAATGTGTAGAGGATGAAGAAACCATAATTGTGAGTCCACATCATGGACCTCATGTATTTATGATTGAGTGTTTCATGATTCTCATTATGAATACATGTGATTATTTCACAGTAATATGAAGATCCTACATTGAACAGAAACAAACCGAGTGATTTTTTGTATCTATTATCCCGCGTTTGAAATATTTCAATCAAAATATCTCAAGCATTAACACATTTGAACCCTACAGAAAATTACAAGGTATTTGAATGTGTATCCACATTGGGAGATGTTCCAATAAGAGAAGGAGTCCCACAAATGATTTTGTTATTGAAAATATAGATGACCCACATGTTTTTGAAGAAACAAAGCACTATGCTAAAGAGAATACACATAGATCTACCTCACGAAGGAGAATATTTATCCTATGGTGTTCAACAAGTTAGAAACACTCTTGAAACAACCATGAGAATAAGTTGAGAACTCTAATACTAGGTTAGAAGAATAATCACAAAGGTACAATTGGTTTTCTTGAACCCTTTATTGTTCTTTGGGAAGTGCATCACACCGGTTCGTAACTAGTTCACTCAAACCCTTATTTTACTCTGTGAAGAAAGAAACCAAGATCTACTTCTGGATCTGTAATGAAGATCCATTCATACCCTCTTCGTAAAAAAAGAAGAAACATGCTTCTAGATTTCATGAATTATGGTTGTACATGGAATGTTTTTGAAGAAGAAGTAGAGCACATAAGGAAAAGGGTTTGAGAGACCCTTGAGACAATTTTCAAAAAATTCTCTATTGAGAAAAAGAAATACAACACTAAAAAAACTTATACTCATCTTGGATTCTATAGAAAGAGGCACAATGGGATACTCCTATATATTCACCACTAGAAAAATGCATAAGAGTCTCTAACTAAATGGTGGATGTAAAGGGATGAAAGGGAAGGGATAAAGAATTTTTAGGATACACAATATATAACTATATATATGTGAATCAATGAATGACCACACACACATGAAGTAATTGTGTTCATATTAACAAAGAAGAAAAAAGTGGACAGTGCATGTGTAATATCTAATCCCATGCACATTGATCCTAAAATATTTATACATGTGAATACTATGTTATTGAAAGAAGACCAACATGTTATACATGAACACAATCCTGAATGAACATATGAATGAGTATGAACTAATTGAGATAACAAAATATGTAGGTATTGAATTCCATGAAATCCATCTATGAAGTAAAGCTGAATTGAGACTAATGCCGAGCCGATTTCGAGAAGATATTATAACCAAGTTGGTAGTAATTGAGTATTCAAGAAGGACAATGCTAACATAGTGAAAAATCATTATTTCCAATCAATATTCTTGAAGATGTTTTGTGTATAATTTGTACAGACATTATTGAGGATGGGTCTTTATCATAAGAAGAAAAAATTCACTGATCATTGTTTCACTAAGGACTAATAACAAAGGTGATCAGTATTATTGAGCAATGCAAACAGACCATACCAAATGCAATTTCGGCTTCTTGAAGAGATACACAGGCACATGTAACTCAGTAATCCCAGGAGGAATGTAGAGACCCGAAGCTTGAAGTACATAGATATTACATTACTTTTGTGGAATACATAATATATAACAAAAAAAGACACACAAGGACCGTAATAGTGTAGTGTCTTTGGAAACATGGAACGTAATCTTCTAATCATGGTGAAAGAACTTCAACATCTCCCATAAAGATCTTCCACTTTTTGTTTCCTTACCTAAAACCTTTATTTTAATCCTGGGAGAATATAAAACATAAAAAAAGGGTGAGCTCAAATGCTCACTAAGGGTAAGCATGGATAAAATAAAACATACCATCTACATTTGAACTAAAAAACATGAACATAATGTTTAAACATCAAAATATTGAACAATGAATTAAAACATGGAAGTACATAAGGCATAGATCATAATGGAACATAAATCATGATAACATAGAATGTGAATAAAACATGTAATTGTGGCATCCATTAATCACATGTGATGATTTCCATAGTATCCAAGGCATTGCTGCCAAGACCATCTTAGTGGACAAAGTCCCATTCTGAATCGATTTCACTCCTCGTTTCATTCCTATAACCCTGAACCAGATTAACTTACCGTTCCATCCATGTCTATCTCATGTGATATAAAATCATTACCCAGTGCATTGGTGGGAGATATTTGCCCCACCCATCTCATAATGAAATCATTCTTACTTGTGCCACAAAATAAACATACATCATTGATAAAAACCCAATAAATAAAATGGGTTTCATAAACATCATCCCATCATCACATAATCCATATAAAAGAAATGGATATCATTTCATAATATGAAAACTGAAACCATGTAAATCAGAGAGACATTATACTTTGATACATAAAAATATGATATAATGTCATTTTAGATGAAAAATGGTTTTGATAAAACACTTGAAATGAATTCTTGAGGAAAATATCATTTTTTCTTCAAAATCATTTTTCTTCACAAAATGTCCTGAAATTTTAAACGAAAAGGATTTTGTTTAAAATAGTCATGAAATCCTTTGGAGGAAGCTTCATGAAAATAAGGATTTATAAAATTGTAGATATCCGTTCGTGGCGTATAAGTAAAAAAAACATTCTTCTCGTACTTTTTGCGGGAAAAGTCAAAAAAGTACCTCGTAACGGAAAAAAAGAAATATTCCTTACATACCATGTAGTAAAAGTAAAAAATGGGAAAAAGGACTTTTAACATACATGAAAACACTTTTATAAAACATGGACATGGATGATAGCAATAACCCCAGTAAATACTTATGAATAAGAAATCTCGGATAAAAATGAGATTTGCAAAATTATCCCTTACCTTAGGTCTGATATGCTTTGTACGTATCCGAAACTCCTGTATAATGATTTAAATAATGTCATTTACTTATTACAGAATCATATTAATTGTTATGATATCATATATGTTTCACTTATGACTTTATATTATCCGTTCTTTTGTAAATTCCATGTTAAAGCAGCGTTTTGGGTAAAATCGTTTCATTTATCGTATGTGTTTAGACTTGTCATTATTGATATTATTACTTATATACTGATTTAAATAATTCCATAATGTAAAACATGATTTATATATAATATATATTCAGAATATATATATAATGGATCGATAAATGGAATGAAATGCACCGTTCATGGAGAAGGTAGGCCATAAGTATGCATGAACGCTGTTTTCGTTTCCCTATTGAATTGAATGGAATTAAGTAAATGACATAAATATATATATATACATAAATCCAGTGTCATTATTATTTCTTATATTTCAGTATTATTCATTATATATTCTTTATAATCATTCATGAAGGGTTAACATGGAGAGTGAATCTCATCGCGTCGTGGAGACGCTAGTTCGTACGTACGCACGAGCGATGATATCATTCCCAAGATCGTGGAATTGTATTAAAGTGTATCTATAATATTATATAATCAATATCACTTTACAATAATCATTTAGATTCATTACTTTCACCCTTATACCCATCCAAGTAAGGTGGTGGTGGAAAATAGATTACACCAGGCGTGGAGACGGTATTCCGTACGTACGCACGTGCGGTGATTTTGTTTTCCGTTGGATGGATAGATAGTGAAATATGGTTGTTTCATAATTATAATAACATATCAGTATATTATTGATACTGTTGTTATTACCTCATAATGAAACAACTAAAAAGAAGAAGTGGAAGAAGAAATAAAGTTGAAAGAATCGGTTGTGGACATTACCTCTTCTTTGAAGCCCCTCTTTGAGACCTTCTCTTAGGGCACTAAAATTGGTCTTTGAAGAAGACCATGACATATAGGATGTTTATAGGGAAGTGTAGAAGAGAAGTTTTTAGGTGTTGTCCGAGCATGAAGGATCAAATTGGTGTGAGGAGGAGAGGGAGGAGGTTCCCTTTTATATGGGAGGAGAGGGGTACCTTTGGAATTCTTACAAATATTAATTTATAATAAATCTAACCCCACTTAAAAACCTCCAAAAATGTCTCATATCCAAATATTATATGATATAGGGTTGTAATATCATCAATCAATCAAATTTAGACATGTTAGGAATTTATTTTAAAAATTATCAACATGATTTATCCAAATTTAATCAATTTAATTTTATTTGTGGTAATAACATTCTAAAATAGAAATTATAACAAATAATTAATTATTTGTTGTGAATTGTCCATAATTGGATAATTTATAACAATTTATACTATATAAATTTAAATTTATATTTTTAAATATATTTGTGATTTTTAAACAATTTTATAATATATTAGTTTTATAAAATAACAATCGTGTCAATTTTGATACTATTCATTTATTTGAATTTCAATAAAATATATACAGAAGATATGTTCTAACTAAAAGCTTTAATATAATAATAAAAGGTCATATGTATCTAGAAAATTAGTATATCTCATTAAATAGTTCATATAATATTTATTTTATTATTATTAAAACCATTTATTTGGTTTATCTCTTAATAAAATAATTACTACAACATTTTTATATAATTATTTAATATACTTATCTGTTGCATAAAAATAAAAAATAAAATACTATGAATAAGATAAATAAATTAACTTTTATAATAATACTTTTACTCGAATTTATCATCTTAAAATCACAATATTTAAATTGTTATATTTACTAAATTAAGAAGGTGACAACTTTGGCATCATTTAAAATAAAATAATATAAGTGTCATAATCGCTTTTATAAGGCTCCAAATGGTCAAATATTCGACCATTGGATTATTATGATTTACATTTACATGAAAAATATGTTTTGGTCAGGGTTTGGTCATTTTATGGTTACTAATAGTTTAATAAAAACTATATTCGTGATTTTTCACTAGATAATCAATTTCTACATCCCTATTGTGTTACAATTAATGATAATTATTTAATCCCTAAAATTTATAAATAAATTCATATGATGTAGATAATTTCATTTGCTTTCTGGATAATATTCATGTTCTATGTTTCATGAAGTTTATCACTAAATTAAAATTAATATACTTATATGATTTAAGAGAGTGACATGTTGTCACTTTTTTTAGTTTTAATAATAATTAAGTGATTTTCATGAAAAAAAGTCCATTAAATGATTCTAATCCGACCCTTAGGTGATATGGGTCGAATTTTAGTCATCCAATAGGATTTTGGCAGGTTTTAGGGTAATTTTATAATCTTATATTTACCCTTAATTACCCGATTAACCTTTAACTATGGTAAAGAAAATTTACCGTAGTTACTATTCATAATGCCCAAAAATAAAAAGTAGTGTATTAATATAATTTGGACCCAATGATTCAAAATATGGAATCCATTATTCCAAATTCAATACACAGATGTTTCAGAAATTAAATTAAAATTAATCCCATTGTTGAAAGAAAACGGGTTTTTGTTTAAAACATTACAAAAGATTGAACTGATTTAGCCTACGAATTCAAAGTAAAATCAATGCTAATGACATAAATTATATTAAATGGTAAAAATATATTATATTTATACTTTAATACCATTCAATATTATATTTTAACCACATAAATTATTATGATGAAAAAAAGTTGTTTTTAATTAATATATAGTGTGTTTTCACTATTCATTAAAATATGAAAGTTATCAGAATAACATGAAAATTTTTTCCATGGTAAAATTTTATATATTTATTCCAAAGAATAATTTTATTTTGTAAAATTGAACTTATAAACTTGTCAAAAACTAGATTTAAAGTGGGTGCGCCATCAAAAGGCGGCAAAACTGCATTTTTTGAAAAATACTTATTTTACCTGAAAAATTTATTTTGTTCACATAAAATGTTTTAGAAAATTTATAAGATGAATAATAATGTTATAAAATTAAAAATTTAGTTAATAATATTCATAAAGGCTAGTTCATAATAATATTATAAAAATATATCGTTGTTTAGTAAAACTCGGTATTGTGTACAACACACGCAATCGAGGAAGGTCGCGATTGCGTGCAATGCAAGCCAAGTCAGGGTTCCGTGTTGTGCAAGAATCCTTCGTTTTTTAGTATAATAGAATCCAACCATATTTTATTTATACATTGAATATATATATATATATATATATATATATAAACACACTCAATGTTGTGTAGAATGACTATTATAAAACGAACCTGAAATTGTGCGTAACACGATCCAAGAATAGCGTTGCGTATACTGCAAGCTAATATGGTGTTGCGTATAGTACAATCTAAACTTAGTGTGGTTTATAATAGATGACATCAATTAAATTAAAAGAATATTTTCCATAAAATCTATGGGTGTTACATTCTACCCCCCTTAAAATGAATTTCACCCTTGAAATTTGTCGAGGTTATAAATGGTTTGCTACTTGAAAATTTCTTTAATAGAAACCCACATCATAAAAAGGAATACAAAAACTTGACTTCAAAAACTAATCTGTGAAACATAACGGTTACCCAAATTATCTAATCACTGAGTTTCCACATAGGAGAACATAGGTGAAAATATGGATATGGAAGAGAAATCTAACCATCATGTTCTGATGGAGAGTGGTAGAGAACATGGCTATGAAGAAGCCATCAATCACAAATCCATAGATTTGTGGTGATCTAAGGTACCATCTGATTCATCGGATATAAGAGCTATATGACAACATTTTTGTTTTCAATATCATTTCCCTAAAGGTGAAAATTTTGAATTAGAAGAAATATTTTCTTGATTTGGGTACAATCTCACTGTTGTTCGTGCTTTGAACAATTTCCACTTCATCTCTTAAAGAAATGAAGTTGAATTTGTTATTCGTGAAGAGTTAGAAGATCATGTGATATAATGATGTGTCATTCCATCTGTTTTAATAAAAGTTATCAAATATACATAAGTCTATCTATGGTGAGGTTAATCATATACGATTCCAAAAATGAACTTATACTTCATATATGATACCGATTAATAAAAAAAACTAGTTTCTACTAACCATGGACTTCCTGTAGGCCAGTGGTAGGCGATAAAGGCCAGTCACACTTTGGTTGTGGGTTTGACTCCCACAGCCTTGTCCGACGCGATGGGTTGTCGCCCGTCCTACAGTTTTTCCGTTTTCTAAAACTACATTACTATAACATCCCATCAATAATATTGAAAAAAGTTATATCCTTAAAAAATACTAACTTATGTCCAACATAATCCATTCCAATCTTTAGGCTTATCTAAAATACTTCGGTCCAAGCTCATAGTATAGAGAAAATGATTACTTGAATTTTCATCAACCAAGCATGTGAATACCATCATTTATCCCCCATATATGTTGTCGGTCACATTACAATCATGTATTCTCTTGAAAAATGAATACCCATAAAACCTTAGTGAAAACATGAATGATGTCAAAAGTTAACTCTTTCTACATACCAAAATCCTCAAAATTCTATATACTCAAACCATGATATCACTTAGTCCTTATATCAATCATGAGCTCATGAATACTGTCAAACATTTTATTTTCTCATTATCCCTTCATTATGCGCATATCATCTGCTTTCCAAAATATTTGAATCACTTTTCATGGTTATCGGTACCACAAAATAAATGAAAACCACAATATACTAATAAAAAAATATTCTAATACACCATAAAAGTACCTCAACAACATTATTCTTGAATACCAATACATAAACACTTCAATCCATCCTCGTCAATGATTGTCCTAGAATAAGTCCTTCCTTGATTTAGAACATACTTTTTAGGTCAGGGCATTGAGTTGGGTAATGCCCTTGTTCTCCAAAAATAAGACATTGAACTCCATAACAGTCTGTCACTCTATGACCCTTTTCTCCACGCAGATAACATATATCCCTCCATTTGAGGTATTCCTGAAGGTTCTTTTTCCCTTCTTTAGAAGTCTCAATCTTCCTTTCTTTATGCTCCTCAACATGCGAACATGAATAAAAGACTGTCTTCTTCTTCTTTTATGAATTAGGCATACCACTAAATTTCACATTGTTAATCATATATTGTGATGAATGATTCGGCATAATCATAATATCTTTCTCTCTAGGCGTTACGCAATTGTGTGGCTCATAGTAACCAATTTGTCCATTGGATTCAAGGTTAACCGAATTTCTTATTGTTCCCTCCATTGACTAAAACACAAAAAGAATTCTGTGAGAGGAAAAAATCATACAAGGAAAATAACATAATCAAGGGGGAGTACCATCAACATCTAACATATTAATTTTAATTCTAATATCGTTACTGTAATTCTAGGACTATTACCTATACTTATAATTAACCTTAGGGACATCCCTAGACATACCTTAGAAATATCTCTAGGGATCACACCAATGTTTTCGCATCCTAGTCTCTAAAGGTTGACTAATCCTTTCCTCTGATTACAACTGTAGAGACATGAAGCTTGACGTACATAGATATTACATTACTTTTGCAGAACACATAATACATAACAAAAAACAGACACACAATGACCGTAATAGTTAAGTGTCTTTGGAAACCTGGAACGTAATCTTCTAATCGTGGTGAAAGATCTTCAACATCTCCCATAAAGATCTTCCACTTTTTGTTTCCTTACCTAAAACATTTCTTTTAATCCTGGGGGAAAATAAAACATAAAAAAAGGATGAGCTCAAATTCTCAGTAATGGTAAGCATGGATAAAATAAAACATACCATATACATTTGAACTTAAAAACATGAACATAATGTTTAAACATCAAAATCTTGAGAAACGACTTAGAACATGGAAGTACATAAGGCATAGATTATAATGGAACATAAATCATGATAAAATAGAATGAGAATAAAACATTTAATTGTGGCATCCATTAAGCACATGTAATTATTTCCATAGTAGCCAAGGCATTGCTTCCAAGACCATCTTAGTCGACAAATTCCCAATCCGAATCGAGTTCACTCCTCGTTTTAGTCCTGTAACACAGAACCAGATTAAATTACCGTTCCATCCATATCTATCTCATGAGATATAAAATCTTTACCCAATGCATTGGAGGGAGATATAGGTCCCACCGATCTCATAATGAAATCAACTTACTTGTGCCACAAAACAAACATACATCATTCATAAAAACCCAATAACTAAAATGGTTTTCATAAACATCATCCCATCATCATATAATCCATATAAAAGAAGTGGATATCATTTCATAATAAGAAAACTGAAACCATGTAAATCATAGAGACATTATACTTGAAATATACACATATGAAATAATGTCATTTAAGATGAAAAAGGGTTCTGATAAAATACTTGGAATGAATTCTTGAGGAAAATATCCTTTTTTCTTCAAAATCATTTTATCTTCACAAAATGTTGTGCAATTTTAAAAGAAAATGATTTTGTTGAAATTAGTCATGAAATATTTTGGAGGAAGCTTCATGAATATAAGGCTTTATAAAACTTTAGAAATCTGTTTATGCCATATAAGTAAAAAACATTCTTCTCGTACTTTTTGCCGAAAAAGTCAAAAAAGTACCTTATAACATAAACAAAATAAATATTCCTTACATACCATGTAGTAAAAGTAAAAAATGGGTAAAAAGGACTTTTAACATGCATGAAAACAGTTTTATAAAACATGGACATGGATGATAGCAATAACCCTAGTAAATACTTACGAATAAGCAATCTCGGATAAAAATTCGATTTGTAAAATTATCCCTTACCTTAGGTCTGATATGCTTTGTACGTATCCAAACCTCCTGTATAATGATTTAAATAATGTCATTAACTTATTACAGAATCATATTCATTGTTATGATATCATATATGCTTCACTTATGACTTTATATTACCCATTCTTTTGTAAATTCCATGTTAAAGCATCGTTTTGGGTAAAATCATTTCATTTATCGTATGTGTTTCCACTTGTCGTTCTTGATATTATTACTTATATCCTGATTTACATTATTCCATAATGTAGAACATGATTTATATATAATATATATTCAGAATATATATATAATACATCGATAAATGGAAAGAAATGCACTGTTCATGGGGAAGGTAGGCCGTACGTACGCATGAACGCTGTTTTCGTTTCCCTATTAAATTGAATGGAATTAAGTAAATGACATACACAAACACACACACACATATATATAAATAAATCCAGTATCATTATTATGTCATATATTTCATTATTATTCATTATATATACTTTATAATCATTCAAGAATGGTTAACATGGAGAGTGAATCTCATCGCGTCGTGGAGACGGTAGTCCGTACGTACGCACGAGCAATGATATCATTCCCAAGATCGTGGAATTGTATTAAAGTGTATCTATAAAATTAAATAATCAATATCACTTTACAGTAATCATTTATATTCATTACTTTCACCCTTATACCCATCCAAGTAATGTGGTGGTGGAAAATAGATTACACCACGGCGTGGAGACGGTATTCTGTACGTACGCATGCACAATGATTTTGTTTTCCGTTGGATGGATAGATGGTGAAATATGGTTGTTTCATAATTATAATAACATATCAGTATATGATTGATACTGATGTTATTACCTCATAATGAAACAACTAAAAAAGAATAAGTGGAAGAAGAAATAAAGTTGAAAAAATCGGTAGTGGACATTACCTCTTCTTTGAAGCGCCTCTTTGAGACCTCCTCTTAGGGAACTATAATTGGTCATTGAAGAAGACCAGGACCTATAGGATGTTTATAGGGAAGTGGAGAAGAGAAATTGTCAGGGGTTGGCCGAGCTTGAATGCTCAAATTGGTGTAAGGAGGAGAGGGAGGAGGTGCCTTTTTATAAGGGAGGAGAGGGGCACCTTTGGAATTCTTAAAAATATTAATTTATAATAAATAAAACCCCAATTAAAAACCTCCAAAAATGACTCATATACGAAGATTAGATGAGATAGGGTTGTAATCGCATCAACCAATAAAATTTAGACATGTTATGAATTTATTTTAAACATTATCAACTTGATTTATCCTAATTTAATCAATTTTATTTTATTTGTGGTAATAGTATTCTAAAATTTAAATTATAACAAATAATTAATTATTTTTTGTGAATTGTCCATAATTGGATACTTTAAAATAATTTATACCATATAAATTTAAATTTATAAATTTTAAATATATTTGTTATTTTTTAACAATTTTATAATATATTTTTTTTTATAAAATAACAATAGTGTCAATTTTGACACTATTCATTTATTTGAATTTAAATAAAATATATACAGAAGATATGTTAGAAATAAAAGAATTAATAGAATCATAAAAGGTCATATGTATCTATAAAATTAGTTTAGCACATTAAATAGTTCATATAATATTTATTTTATTATTATTAAAACCATTTATTTGGTTTATCTCTTAATAAAATAATTACTACAACATTTTTGTATAATTATTTAATATACTTATTTGTTGCATAAAAATTAAAAATAAAATCCTATGATGAAGATAAATCTATTACCTTTTATAATAATACTTTTACTCGAATTTATCATCTTAAAATATCAATATTTAAATTGTTATATTTATTAAATTATGAAGGTGACAACTTTGGCATCATTTAAAATAAAATAATATTAGTGTCATAATCGCTTTTATAAGGCTCCAAATGGTCAAATATTCGATCATTGGATTATTATAGTTTAACGGTACATGACCAATATTTTTTGGTCTGGGTTTTGGTCATTTTATGGTTACTATTAGTTTAATAAAAACTATATTCTTGATTTTTCACTAGATAATCAATTTCTGCATCACAATTGTATTACAATTAATGATAATTATTTAATCCTTCAAAATTATAAATAAATTCATATGATGTAGATAATATCATTATCTTTATGTATACTATTCATGTTCTAAGTTTCATGAAGTTTATCACTAAATTAAAAATAATATACTTATAAGATTTAAGAGAGTGACATGTTGTCACTTTCTTTGGGTTTAATAATAATTAAGTTATTTTCATGGACAGAAGTCCATTAAATGATTCTAATCCTACCCTTAGGTGATATGGGTTGACTTTTAGTCATCCAATAGGATTTTGAAAGGTGTTAGGGTAATTTTATAATCTTATATTTACCCTTAATTACCCTATTTATCTTTAACTATGGTAAATAATATTTACCGCAGTTACTATTCATAATGCCCAAAAATAAAAAGTAGTCTATTAATATAATTTGGACCCACTGATTCCAAATATGGAATCCATTTTTCCAAATTCAATACACAGAAGTTGCCGAAATTAAATTAAAATTAATCTCATTTTCGAAAGAAAACGAGTTTTTGTTTAAAACATTACAAAAGATTGAATTGATTTAAACTACGAATTCAAAGTAAAATCAATGATAATGACATAAATTATATTAAATGGTAAAAATATATTCTATGTATACTTTAAGACCATTCAATATTATAATTTACCCACATAAATTATTATGATGAAAAAAGTTGTTTTTAATTAAAATATAGCGTGTTTTTATTATTCATTAAAATAAGAAAGTTATCAGAATAACATGAAAATTTTATCCAAGGTAAAATTTTATATCTTTATTCCAAAGAATAATTTTATTTTGAAAAATTGAACTTATAAACTTGTAAAAAACTAGATTTAAATTGGGTGTGCCATCAAAAGGTGGCAAAACAACATTTTTTGAAAAATACTTATTTTACCCGATAAATTTATTTTGTTTACATAAAATGTATTAGAAAATTTATATGATGAATAGTAATTTTATAAAATTCAAAATTTAGTTAATACTATTCATAACGGCTAGTTCATAATAATATTATAACAATATATCGTTGATTTGTAAAACTCGGTATTGCGTACAACACACGCTATCGAGGAAGGTCGCGATTGCGTGCAATGGAACACAAGTTTGGGTTCCAAGTTGTGCAAGAATCCTTCGTTGTTTCGTATAACAGAATCCAACCATTTTTTATTTATACATTTAATATATATATATATATATATAAACACACTCAATGTTTCTTAGAATGACTATTATAAAACGAACTTGAAATTGTGTGTAACTTGATCCAAGAATAGTGTTGCGTATACTGCAAGCTAATATGGTGTTGCGTATAGTACAAGCTAAACATGGTGTGGTGTATAATAGAAGACATCAATGAAATTAAAAGAATATATTTCATAAATTCTCGGGGTGTTACAAGGAAAGTACAACAGATAAATCTAAATTCATTAAAGTGAACAAATAAGTAAGCTTCTCATGTGACTTGAGTGCTTTAAGAACCCTATGTGATTCAGGGAGGAGATGTACTCCTCATTTGGACTTTCAAGTATGCCTGTGGACTATGGTAACATTGTGGGATACAATATACAGAATTTCCTTTGGGACTCATGGGAGATATAGTGGGACTCTTTATCATCAATTTTAATTGATAATAAGATTATATTATAGAATATATGAATGGGATATTAAACAGCACAATAAGAAGTAGGTCAGTGAATCGAACCTTCTAAATCCTTGTGTTCGGTGCCTTTAAATTTGTTGCATCATTCATTGTAAGGATTATAGACACAAGAAGAGTAGATGGAGGATTTTACCGGATATATTGGTTTAATTTAAAACAATCAATTTGTAATTTTTTTAAAGTTATAACTGATTCTCCCCTTCCCCTCCTATGGATTCCAAACAAATATAGGCACTTAAGTAAGGTCTACCATATCCATGAAGGTTGTAATTATTTATTATATTCATATGATTTATGGATGAAAATAAATATGTATATACTAAATATATATTATATTTATATCCAAGTTAAAAATCTAGATATGATAGAACAAAATATAATGTACAAGGAAAAAACTATTGAAACAAATCATATACATGAAAAATAAATCACATATCAAATATAATAATGAATTTAATCATGAATTTTTAGTAAAAATATGTTAAATTATTATATGTAAATAAAATATTGTATGATATGTATTATTAGGGTTAAATATTTTTTTTACAATAAAACAATATTTATTGTAAATGAGTTTCAATCATGTACGATGGAAATTGTACATGATATAGGGAATTGACATCTCTCATTTATTTCATTTAGTTTCATGTCATATTAACAAATTCTATATTTTTCATGGCGTATATAATTTCCAATAATGTATTTTATGATAATTTTTATATATTTTATGTTTTTTTACATATACATATAAGGTTATTTATTCTATGGGTTTAATGATTCAAAATATACTATCTTTTAATGGATTGGAAGTTGAAAACTCATTATTTATCAAGAATGTTATTGATTAATATTACAATGATGAAATATTATGATCTACATCACAATAAATTCCTAAAATTTATTCCCCTATAGTTATTTCAAGAATTAATTGGTTTTCATTTCATTTTCATCTCATTATTTTATCAAGGTTCTAAAATAATGGTTTATAAAAACGATATTATTTATCTATTTTGTCGAAAATCAGTTTCCTTCTATATACATGCATTCTAAAAAAAACATTGATAATATTTTTAAGGTTAATTAAATTCATTTTCTCAAACTTTTTAATTTATAAATATTGGTTAAAAATTAATATACTCTTAATTTTTTGATCAAGGTACTATGGAATATTTACCAAAAATTGTGAAAGGTATCAATGAATTACCCAGAATGTGATGAAAAATATATCCCAATATCATAATATCTAAATTAAATAATGTTTCATTTACAAGATTCAATGTTTAGTTTTAAAGAAATTTTTTTCATTAATATAATTGATTTTTTTGGTTTTCTAAAATATACGTTGAATGTGGATTTGTGTATTTTCCTCTTGAATTTTTTTAATGGTCTTTTAACAGAATTTATATACATAAGTGAAAACAAAAAAAATTATTCTTATGTTGAACATGTTAAATGACCCAATGATACCAAACCTGTTTCTTCACATGATTTTTTATGTTTATGATGACATGATTTTGATGAAACACATTTCTCTTCTACAGGTACTATTTATGAAAGTCATTTTGTTTCCACATTTTATGCTTTGATGAAATATTAATTAATACCATTTCATTTCAATTGGTTATTAAATAAAAAATTCTTTATAATATTATTCCACACATATTTTTTAATTTAATTAAATGATGTGTGTTGATAGAATTACATAGCGCTCAAATGCATCTTGTAAAGATGAATGATATATGGGCCCAAATTGTAATCCATATGTTAACATATAACAAATACCAATAGGGTACATAAATGTTTATACAATAACCAACATAGGTAAACATTTGGAGATCCCAATACTATCATGTCTGAAAAGTGTTCATGGGTTGCTATTATATAATATTTCATATTCCTATTCTTATTCCACATATTTATTTATTGTGCCAATTATATTATATAGTGGTTTATGTTCATTGATTTCCTCAATATTCATGTCTTATAAACAACCAATAATCAATTATATTATCTATTCTATTTAGTGTATAGTTTCAAATGTTATTCTTTGGTTCTCATGCCCTTATACTCATGTTAATTTTTATGTCTCTAGTTTACCACTTCTAAGAATCAGATCATATCATTTCATATGTTTACTTTTAAAATTTAATTAGGAATGGGATAGTGTATGAAATTTCTAAAAAGGGTTATGGTTATGATTAAATTAGTGGGAAATTATATAGTTAACTTATGAATAAGTTGTCCATATATTGATGTTTTAAGTGATGCTAGAGCTCTATCATTCTGTTTTGGATAAGTAGGTTGGGTATGGAATATTTTTTCTAATAATATTTAATATATATGAGTTAAGATTTTTGGTTTCTAAATATCTTTAACTTGTGGTTTAGCCTATTTTTAGTACAATAGAAGGGTGAGGTTTGTACTTCCTCATGATTGACACATGGAACATGTAGTCTACATGGGAGATATTCAGTGTAATTTCAAAGTGGTAAGAGACTATCACTAACATATCAATAATATTTAATGGTTTAATATTAACATGTATCAATATTATTTTTAATACCAATATCATTCCCTTATTCCAATGATAACATCATTGAAGAACATTCTCACTACCTTCAAATTCAAGATCACATATAAAATTGTTGGTATTTTTTTATTGACTATGAGATTACATAATGAGTTGTAAAATAGAAACAGTTTTCTCTTCCATTTCTATATCTATCAGAGGAATCAGTAGATTTCATAACACAAATTGATTCTAGTATGTTTACATTATACACGTATTTACAAATAAGGATTCATAATAAATCATTTTAATGCTTCAGTGAAATCTATTCTTGGATGATAACTGGATTAAATGATGTTGTTTATCTTATCCACCATTGAATTCGTGATAAAATTATCTCAACATATCCTCTATGATTTGAATGGTTACCTTAAATTGGACATCTGTCTATTGTATGATAAGTAATGATATAACATAACTCTATATCCATGTAATATTAATGGCTTCACTTGAACATCATTGTAATCCATATATCCCAATTACAGACAATATAATGTTGTACTCCATGAAACCTTCCCACTTATTTAATATATATCATAGAAAAAAGATCTGGATGGATATAATATCTAATAAGAATAATGTGTACTGAATGTTTTGGTGATATATTTAAACCCAAATATAAATATGGAATCTATATATTTTGGGTTCTCGGAAAACAAATTCCATGGTGGAATTTTTCCATTTCCATTAATGTATTGCTAATGTTTATATCATACACATATAATTTAATCTCCATGACATTACTTGAAAACATACCAAGCGTCGAGATATATAAGTAGCGATATCTCTCATCATGATGTCCCATAAGAAATACTATTTTACACTTGTATACTTATTTTTATATCCATGATGAATAAATATGATGAATTATGACCCTCATATAGTAGCTCCATATTAAAATATATTATAGAAGGAACAAATATGTAAATATTGAATCATGATTTTTAGATCAATCTTTTAGCTATATAAATATTGGATAATTTATTTTATCCCTATCATAGATAAGAATTCATGATTTTTTAATTCAAATCATAGGCCACCTTGTTAACTTTCCCAGGGTTGTAATATATTTATTAGTCATAATAAATATTTATATATAACAATAATCTATGTATCATATCAAACTATTCCTTATTTAATGTATACCGTAATCATTTATTAATAGTATAAATATCAAATTACACTCTATAAAGATAATTCCTCGATATCCATCCAACATAAAATACCACCGCTAACTCCAAGTCCTGATTTTTGTAATTTATATCATGAACCATAAATTTTCATGGTACAAAATATTTTAGTATATCATAATGCATAAGAATTCATCCCATTACCCTGATTGAAGAATCACTATAGTTTTCATACTATTATCCACTTCTTGGAAATGTAAAAACATCTTCACAGACTAACATTCTCTTTATTTCCATTAAAGTTTTTCCAAATTGATTTTTCCAAATGTACTTGGATCCCTTTTGAGTTAACATGTTCTAGGAATTTGAATATCATGAAAACATTTATATATGATTGATAATATACTAAGAAACAAAGAATATTTTTGATATCAATCACAATTTCTATTTTTTAGATATTGTTCAATAACATCAATCATTGATGGATCCATTTATATATATCATCTTATGAGATTATATAACAGAAAATTGAAGCCTTGTATAACCCAAAATCTATCGATGTATTTTTCTTGTACAAATTATCCTTTATATGGATCTTTAATATAATTCTAATGTGATCTTCATGCTCTTACATTCTCATTAGATATATAATAATATAATCTATAATAATTATACCACAATAAAATGAAGTCAATCATTATAGACTATAATCATTAAATCCATAGAGATAGTAGAGTAAATAGTTATACCAAATGTTTTCACTATATATTCAAAGTGTATTTAAATTTTAAGTGATTCCTTCATATGAATATCCTGGTTCTTAAACCTCAATTGATGAAATCATGAACGGAGTTAAATATCTGAAAATTATTGTGCTCCATGAATAATCTATATATCAATACATGGTAAAGGATACTTTTTATAGATTTGGATTTTTTTCAATTCCTAGTAATAAATATAGATTGACATTAACAAAACATTATTCCTATCAAAAATAAAATATTCACCCCATGGTGACACACATGGTTGAATTAATTCTCTATAAATATTCTCATTATGTTGTTTCTTCGACTCTATGAAGACAATGTTGACCATTCAATATGGACTCCTAAAAATAGGTGTATAAATACATTTGTGTTTTATTTAATAATCCACTTTTCGATTTTCCAAAAAGATATAAAAATCTTCAAGAAACCATAAATAAACTCCCAAACTATATGAATATCACCGTTGTTAGTTTTATCCCAACCTATATTAGATTAAAAACAATTTTGAATAGGAATAATGACCTAAATAATGGATGAAATATACAGTTGAATTTTATTTTTATCATATTCAAAATGTATGAGAATAGATTATTTTAGAATACCAAATGTAAATTTACATCCATATAAATCGATGTTGGATTCATGTAGGGAAATCCTTTTTATGCTTAAAATGACATCAAATTCAACTAGGGTGAGAATACTGATATTTTTAGGATGAATATTCCCATAAACCTTAGCTAGAGAGGAATCAAATACTTAATATAATATTATCCTTCTATTATATTGTTTCACTTCTAATTAATCATCTCATATTATAGGTTATATTGTGATATCGTTTTAAAATTATTCATATATAAAATTGTAGGTAAATCTAGAGTAAAATAAGAAACAAGAAGTTCTTGAGTGGATTTTACGTGTACCTTTCTCCAATACAATTCAATACCCTTCATCATAAATAGTGATTACATGACATTTCATTTAATTTCACTACTTAATAGGTTTTTGTCATTGATGATCGTCATTGACATTATTATTTGAGAACAAATTATAAAAATTCCTATACCATTTTACATTGAATCATTGGAGTTTTAGTGGTGCATTTTGTGGATATATCTATATATACACATCATTAGTTTTATTTTTATATTTACAATCACATTTATTTGATCGATTATCTTCATTTCCACACAATGAAAAATTAATATTTCCTAGAAAATAATTTCTACAATTTTTTCCATCAACACATCAAGAATAATTGATGTCTTTTTCCTCCCCCATGGCATTTCATGTTTATTTTATAATATGGATTTTTTATTATCCAAACTATGATATCGATTGGTAAATATAATATCAATTTACACTATGATAATAAATTAAATGACTATTTACTAGCTAATAATACCCCTTAAGGTTATACTCATTCACAGACATGGGGTTATGATTTTATGAACTTATCAAACATATATTCTAATTGGATGATAATATCAAAATCATACTTATCTAGTTTTTAAAAATATTTCTCATAGGTTTCAAAACACTCACCATCTATCTAATTTAGCACAAGGAACTACCACTAGATTTTAATATTCATAGTAAGAGGAAATTACATACTGAAAAATAATATATGAAGGAAATCCCAATACATAGAAATAATTTCATCAGGGTTCCTCATATTTGTGATAATATCCCACAATTTATCAGCTTGTACTTCATAACAACATAAATCCAAAATTACATCTTCATGCTCTGAACATTAGATAATAGAGAATATGTTATCACCTATAATGATATTTTTTTATAAAATAGGTGATATGTGGAACCACTAAAATAAGGTGGATGTTGCCTCATGATGGAATATATATAATGGTGATACATTTTTTTTGTATATTTAATATGATTCACAGCTTAACGATATAATGTGAGAATATCAATCATATTTTTCATTCTATATCCAACATTAGTTTGATGTTCATAAAGAAAGACATTGATTTCCCATCACATTCTTTGCAAACATAATTTCATTGGATTCTATCCATTAAAAAAAAGAAAGAATGGCATGGGAAATAATTATTATAGTATGAAAACTAATAGTTATGAGAAGTTATTTATATAATTTATAAATTAGGAAAAACAACTTCCAATATATGGCACATTTGGGGTAAAAATGGTCAACCATGATATTTATTATAACATTATGGTGTTATCTTATACTTAGAATCAACACAAGCGTTTTTATTAACTGTTTCCTATCCTATTTTAAATTGTTTATATACACCATGATTTGGCAGAATCTATAGTGAAACAATATTTTCATTCATTGTTATTATATCTTATTATAGGAATATCAATTACAAAAAAATGATCCACATTATAATTATATAGGTCTGTTTAAATTTTAAACATTGATATACAAAAAAATAATTCATAAGTAAACTAAATAATCTCCCACTATGTTATTCATATCAATAACCCAACTTAGACAAATAATAACTAATATACTTATTCATAAATTAGGGAAAAGAAGAATAAGAATTGGAAATCACAAAAGCACATTAAGGTTAAATAAGGAAGATATAAACATAATAAGTGAACAAGGGTATGTAAATATGATAATAATATTTCAAAAATATCTATTATTTATCATATATCATAATATTGATTCATTATATATTTCATGGATATTTATAATACCTAAACAAAAACATAATCAAAGAAAACAATCAATGAGTGTATACCATTGGAATGAGACACTAACATGTGGAATAAATATTTGCGTAGATAAGAATTTCTTTAGTAGTCTTGGGGATCATTTCGAAGACTATCATAGTTGAATGAGTTTACTCCCAAAACCATTTTTTAATCATGGTTCACTCCCAACAACATCATATTTGAAAGGGTCCCATATTAAATTGGTATCACTACCGATTCTAGTTCTTCATATGTCATGAAATATCCATATTTACACAATACATTGGAGGGATATTTAATTTCATTCTCACTTGTAACATAATTAGAATAATAAATATGTTTTCCATAAGACCATAAAATATTATTTATGTTATAACCCATATAAATAAAATGAGTTTCATAAACATTTCATCTCTAAATAACCCAGTGAAAAGAAGTGGGTTACATAATCATTTCATCAATTCACCATTGTATATCCCATTTAAATGGAATGAGTTGTATAAAATTCATATTATCAGAATTATTTACCATATAGGGAATGAATAAGGTTTTATTCATTGGATAAATTAATTATTAAAACATAGTTAACATAATTGGTTGTTACCTTTGATGAAAAATAGTTTTAAAAGGACTCTTGGAACATATCCTCAAGAAAATACTTATTATTTTTTTATAAATTTTTTAAATTTAGAAAAATTCACTAGATATAAATGAATTATTCATATAAAAAAAGAATCTTGAATAATACTTTTTCATTTTCATGAAGAATTTTTAAAATGGTTGCA
This sequence comes from Viscum album, assembly GCA_963277665.1. NCBI lineage: Eukaryota > Viridiplantae > Streptophyta > Magnoliopsida > Santalales > Viscaceae > Viscum > Viscum album. The sequence continues at coordinate 1,926,641,070 of OY728138.1, forward strand.
TAAAATTCTTTTCCTATTGTGCATGTTAAAATAATGATTCCAATGGAATCTTCATTGAGAAGTCAGAATCACCTCATTTAAAAAAATGACAAGATCATACATTTTAAAAAATGTTTTAAAAATGAGTACATGGGTAAAAATTACATTATAAACTAATATAAAAATATTAAAAATGTCATTTATTTTTTTTGAAAACAATAATATAGAAAAAATGTATTTTCTACATAGGAGTGAAATAGAATCAGATTTAATTTCAACAAAAATTAACCCTTAATACATATTTAGAGGAAAATGAATTTCAAATATTTTACATATATAAGTATATATATTACTTTGGAACTCATTATATTATATAATGTTAGAATATTATTTTCATTAGAATAAAAATAATCATAAAAAATCCTTTTAAAATGAAATATTATTATAAAACTATTACTGCATTGATATATTTGTATTCATACGATCCATGAAATGATAAAAATAAATTATAAATTAAATTTCTTAAATATAAATTTTTTCTTGATATTATATTTAAAATGGTTCACATATACATCACATAAAATAATCAAGTGGTGAATAATTTATATATCTCATAGAAGTAAATGTGATATGAAATTCAATTACCTCAAGTCTCGAATTCTTTGAATTTGTTAAATAATCCTATATAATAAATATATATTTATAATACATTTCTTTTAAAACTATACTCATATATATAACAACATATATGGTTTAATTATATCATTTTATCACATTTTAATTAACAAATATTTATTTAAATCAATCTTTTGGGTGATACATGCTTTATTTCTTATAAAAAATTGGGTTGGCTAGTTTTTCTCAAAGTCAATTCAGTGTGGTTAAAAATTATAAATTAATCAATATAATAATATAAATATAATATATACAAGTTATTTATTCATATAGTGAAGCATTATTATTTGATATAATAAAATTATGTACACCATTCTCAGAAATGGTATGTTGTACATATGGAAAAACACTATTTTATTTATACCAAAGATCAAATGATTGAAAAGTAAATTTTAATTTAGATTTATAGAATAATTTTTATATCTTATATGAAAAATTTATTCATAAAACATATCCTAAATAATATACATGTAAATATGAAATTAAATTTTATCAAATCACTTTATCGAGATAGAAGTCCACACATACTGACGAGCAACGTTATAAATTTCCAACTATTTAAAAGGTAAGAAGAAAGATGAAAGATTATAGTTACAGAAGTATAATTTTGTAATAAATAAAATATATGTACCTTAAATCTATCATTATATCCATTTTCATATGAAATGGTGATAAAATAAATAAAATTGTTCATGAGGCAATTGTTCTCCATAAAAACAATCAATATTCTCATTTCCCATTTAGTGGGAGAGGAAATAAATATATGTTATTAAATTAAAATATCTATGTAAAATTAATTTTCATATACAGGTATTTTATTTCATAATATATGAATAATATTTGAAGGTTTACGAATAAGAAATCAAATAAAAACACATAATTATATATGATACATCTTATGATAAACTATTTAGGTTTTCCCCCAAATCTTACTTTGGAGGGTTTTATAACAATTAAATGGAATATTGGAACTGAGATGGATGTTATGGAAGGATTTTTTGAAGTTATTTGATGACAAAAATACTTTGGAATCATGATGAAAAAATGATTGGAGGTTCTCCTTTATAATAGAGAAGGAATAACATAATTGTAATTACACAAAACTATTCAATAATGAGAGGTCATTATCAAACCAATTGCATTAAAAATTAAAAAAATAATTAAGGGAATTTAAGGTAAATTAAAACCTGAAAAACTAATATATAATGATTTTTAATCATTTTATTTTATTTACCTCAAATGTTACTCAATTTTACCATTTTAGTTTTCACCAAATAGCTAGTTTTTAAACTTGAAAATTAATCAATTAAGGATAAATATATAATGGTCCATTTTGATATTATTAACCAATGATTATATATATATAATATAATTTATCAAATAAAATTCCATCATTGAATAGAAATAATTTTACCACAATCAAATGTAAGGTAAAAAATCTTATTTTATCCTTAACCAAGGTAATTAATTTTTAATGACTTTTAATTAATTAAAAATATAAATCAATGTTTAAATTATTAACTAATAATTCCAATTTTTCATCAAAATAATAAATCAAATATATTGATTTGAATTATCATATGTGATTGAATTCAATATCAAATTAAATATGAAAGTGGGATGAATAATAGTTCTCCATAAACATGGTTTTCTTATGTATAAAAATTATTTATATCAAAACACAAAAAACTGATTAAAACTTAATAAATTAGAATAATTATAATACTATTTAACTAATATTTCTTTTATGACAATTTTAAAACTAATTTTTTTATTTAAATTCATTAAATTAAGAGACAATTTATAATAAAAACCATTATTTCTCACAATTTTTGATAAGTTAACATTTTCGAAAAATTAAAAAATACTAATATAAGATAATTTTAGATATTTTTATTCAAAAAATTTATGTTATATTTTTTTTAAAACTAAAATTTGATGAAATTAATTTTAAAATTATATTTCAAAACCTGAAAAATTAGTTTTTAGAGAAACACTATTGTTATGAATAAAAATATAATTTTTCTTATCCTATATATAGATTAACATAATAGATGAATGATAAAAAATGATTTATTGAATATATAATTTAAATATTTCATTAAAACCATCTACCATGTTTTATTAATTTAATTTATTAATAAAATCACAAACTTTGTGTATAAATAGAGTTTTTAGAAAAATAATTATTTTACTTTCAAAGCCTCTTTATTTACATTTATAATCTGTTTTTACGAAATGAATTTATATTCTATCCGCTTAAACCATATAATATTAATAAATTATTATCCTAACTCATATCTAATAATTCAATGGCTAGGGTATACAAGTATAATTTATTATGGTTCATTACAACTAGGTGCCATGTGTAACACATGTTATTAGTAAAATTATATTTATTTGAAAAAAACAATTTATAAAAATTACGTGATTATCAATGATATATAAAATTTGTATGTTGGTATTTTAACATAAAAATGGGGGATTGAAAACTAAATCAATCATCTCATAGTCTATAAAAATGTGACCTAACTGTATATAAGTTTTGATACTCAAGGGTATATATTGTAGTTAATTCATATTCACTATAATGAACCATTATGTTGGATTGGATTAGGATTATAACAAATTATCATCTGAGGAGGAATATTACAGGCTTTGGGTCAAGAGGTCATGATCCTTCCGAGGTTGTTTTATGAAAATTCTAAACTGGACTCTATATTTTGATGCATATACTGAATCCCCCATTGTTCCGATCTGGGTGAGCATCCCAGAGTTACCCCTTCACCTGTTTAAGCAGGATGCCCGGTTCCACATTGTTAATCTTATTGGAACTCCACTGAAATTGGATGTGGCAACAAAAATTCTTACAAGACCTTCAATTTCTAGGATTTTTATTGAGTTAGATGTTTCTCAACATTTTACATCCAGCATTTGGATTCAATCTGGAAATTTTGGGTTTTCCCAAGATATTATCTATGCATGATTACCGGACTACTGCTCTAAGTGCATCAGATTGGGGCACCCTTCAAGCAATTGTGGCAAATAAAATGACCATCAAAAAGGCTTTAAACCTTTTTGGATAGAAAAGTTTAAATATAATCAAGAAATACTTGCTGGACCTTCTAATTTATTTTGCAAAGAAGGAAATCATGTGGTTAAGGATATTGCAAAACCCTCTGATTATGTTATCAAGGAAAGTGATGAAGGGGAAAAGGGAGGTATGAATTCTCAAGCAACTAGCTATGAACTTTCAGATTTTTTTAATGAAGTTCTTACTATCACCAAGTAGCAAGAAAATCTAGAAGCTGAAAAGAATGATCTCACACACCCTAACATGAAAGAAGTCTCAATATTTTAGGGTCATGTGATTAGAAAAGCTGGGCATACAGATGAGTCTCTCCATCCCATGGTTGGGGAGGCTTTTCATCTAAATGATGGAAGAGGTAAAAAATTCATAGTGGACTCGGATGGTTTCGTCACTCAAATCCCCAAGAAATCAAGAAAACATAGAGACAATGTCAATTATGAAAGAAAAACCATCACAACATCTTTTTCAGCCAGAAGTCCTGGCCTTGAGGTGCCTCCACAAACAGTCCTTCTTGAGCCCTTGCCAGATTATTCTGACTGTTCTAATTCAGAAACCTCTTGAGGCCCTGGTGTTCTTAACTAGGATTCTGGTTTATCTTTTGAGCCTGTTTGAACCGCTTTCTTGATGGTGCTTGTTGTCTGGCTTCAGATTTTATGGGAAAGCTTGAACCTGGAGATTCCTGCTTACTGGACTCTTTCTGTCTCATCTCTATGGATTCCTCCATCTATTATTTGTTCAATGTTTGGATGTATTCTTCTTCATGATAGCATATTTATTCCCAGTTGGGATCCTGTTTGACGTTTCTTCATGATAGATTTTTTTTCTTGCTGCTCGGCTATGATCGAATATTGGCTCTAGTCTTTTTGGAATGCATGCACCTGGAATCTCCAAGGTCTCTTTGTTAATCAGTATTGAGCCTGTTTGAATATTGCCTTCTTGGTTCTTTAAATTTTTTCTTTTTTTAGTTGCCTCTTTTTTAAGTTGTTGTAAGCTCATTACACCTCGTGTGTTCCTTGTAAACTTTTATTTTAATAAATTCATTTCGACATGGATTGGGAAAACAATCCTTGTCACTTTCTTTAAAAAAAATCATTCCAAGGAAGTCAAGCCCGAAGCAAAGCTTCTGACCATTTATTAAAAGGAAATAAAAAGTACAGATAAGGTAGACGGGATCATACCAACAAAACAAGTCCTTATCCATGAAACACCTGGTCAAAATATCATAGTATGACAAATCATTACCATAATCAGATTCACTAGTAGGCTCCTATTGAAATTGAGACTTATCCTGATTGAAAATCATAAGAAGGTCTGTGTCCACTTTCCTAGACATCTTCGAAGATGATCTGGTAGACAAATTCCAAGGAAGGTTATAATAATCCTTGTGTGGTCGCCGCTTTGAAGGAATGGAGGTGAAGCCCTCACTATGAGTCATCTTTTCCTTGCCACTCAATATTACTTATTTAAAGGAAGAATGCCCACCTATGCCAGAATCCTTAGAAGGGGTACCAATTCTCCTTTCATCATCTGAAACGTTTCCCCATTACACAGATAAATCAGAAGATAGATAGAGCTTCTTAATTTCCCGGTGACAATCAACATGCTACTACTTCTGAGTTTCCTGGGGACAATCAACATGTTGCTGCTTTTGAGTTTTTTGCTAACAATCAACATGTTGTTGTGCATCAATATAATTGGAGAAATCAACCTGAGATTGATCCTGGATCATCAATCCTGAATACTGTGTAGATATTTCCCTATCTAAAGTGTCATCTTTAGCCAAATCAACCCGAGGGTCGGAGAGGCCACTATGAGTTTTCTATAGAGATATATAAACCAGCAAACTCTTTCCTTTAGATACCAGAGAATCAGATTTCCAAGAAGTCCTCAGATAAGCCACAATGGAATTTTCCTCTTTAAGTGCATCACCATCATGAACGGTGGCCTTTGAAAAAGCCGCATCATTATTCCTTGACTTCGTTCGGCAAATATTTGTGGGCTGACCAATCACTCCACATTCCTGACAGGAAACATGCTTCTAAATTATCTCCAGATCATGTCCAACAACCATACATTCATTTCAAAAAGAGTTTTTTTCATACTCAACATCAATTTGAATGTATTTAGAAGGAGTAGAATGAGTTACCATGTTAATTAAGATAGAAATTAGATCAACCTGCACTAACATCCTAGAAAAGTGACCCAATTGAACATTTTCACTCTCATTGTCAAGACAAATATGAGTCCCAATTGCTGTGGAAATATCATAAAAAATCCTCGGATACCAGAAGACCCAGTTGAGACCATGAAGACGAATACATACCTGAGAAAATTCATTTCTTTTACACATAAAATTAAAGTCCAAAGACCATTCATGTATGTGAAGCCAACCTGGATTCAATATTAGATTCCCAAAACTCAATGCATGAAGCTTCAAATCATTTGAAGGAAACAAGCAATGAAAAAAACCACATCCAAGAGAGATGCATTTCCTGTTAGAGAATCCCCATAAGATCGAGGTTCTATGAATCAAATCATCAAGCCTACAAGGTTTTTCACTTGTAGGAAAAACAATTCGTGCAATCAATTAATTTTCCCCAATATCTATTCTCTCAGCGAGCACTGCAGGGTTAGATTCAACTTGAGCAGGTGAACCCTTACGAAGGATTCGACCAGGGAATGATTCCTTGTGAATAACCAAAGAACAAAATCCATCCTACTTCAGCCCTGAAATTTTATTCTCTAAAGAAGTAGCATAATGTTTAGAAGGCATCTTATTACCACCTGTTGGATCCACCCTAGCATCCCACATTGACACACTCTCCTTCAATGAAGATGGCATCCAAAACTAGATGTATTCAAGAAATTCCATGGATCATGATTGCATGATCATATTTGTTCAGTAGATCTGAAACTGAATGAGGACATTCCAGGGATGCTGGTCTTCGGTGCATCTATAGGGTTGCAGGAAGCAACCATATGTCGTGGATCACGAACCGGCAAAGCCATCGATGCTACACCGCTGGGAGGAAGGAGGTTAAATCTAAGGAAACGAGGAATGTCCATGGCCAAACCCTAGAATTCATCATCAAGGGAGGTGGCTCCCACTACCCGAAACACCATCTCCTTGGGTCATTGTTGTTAATCTCATATCAATTAGGTTACATATCATAATATGAAAATGAAAATAGTTAACCATGTATTAATAAAAAGTGTAATAAGTTAACCAAAGCTATCATATGTCAAATAAAGAGGTTTTAATAAGTGAATACATATTTGAATTGATCTTACGATATTCATATATCATATATTACGATTTTTAATAGTATTTATTTGAAATATGATCATATAAATGAATTTGATAAGGGTGTGTATCAGGAAACCACTCTGTCTTATTAGATAATTACGGGCCAAACATAATTGGGTAGAAATTTTAGTATATTGATATTATTATGAATGTTTTGATTTCTTTATAGTACAGATATTAATATATTAATAAAAAATTAAATGATAATACACATAACTATTTTTACTAGTGATTGATAATTATCTATCATATCTGGGTATATATGAATTTAATTCTAGATTTTCTAAAACAAATTGGGATATATATTATGTATTTTTTCATAATGGTTTTGATTATTATATTAAATGGTGTCAATTTAATGGAAAATTAATTTTATGAAAATATTAAATTTTTCTTGTAAAACTATTTAAGAACCCATTATTGAGATATGCAAAGCTAAAATTTTTAATGCATCCTTGATGTTGTGGTAATAAATTGTGGATTAAAATTGAGAAAAGTGATTTAGATTGTATTTATATTTGATGAATTGATTATTTATTTAATGAAAATTTTGCCCATATTATTTTTGATAAATTTTGTCCCATTTTAATATCATGATACATATATTAAATAGTTTCTAAATTTATGAAAAATAGGAAAATTCATTTTAGCATTTAAGATTGAATTAATTCTTATTCAATGATTGATTTCCCTACGGTGTAGTGTTTGGAAGTTTCATATCGCTTTAGTAAATGTGTATTTTGGAGAATATATGTTTAGGGTATATTCATACTTGAGTATTTGATTGTATGGAATATTAATATTGATTTATGGGGGAAAAGAATCTTGAATTAATATAATGGAGTATGGTAGATAACATATTAAAATAAATACCCCATATGATAAAACTATTAATAAATAACTAAAATATTTTAATCATTTTGTAACAAATATATTTGTGATTATGATATTTATTTAATGTGGTAGAATTTAACACCCAAAGATTTCAAAAAATATTTTTCTGAAAAATTAATTTTATAGTTGAAATATTCTTCCATATGAGACATAGAAATAAAAATATTAACAACATATTTGTTGAATCTTATTTATAAATTATATTAATTATAAAACCTTGAGTAAAAAAAAGATTGAAATTAACTAGAAAATATAAATAAATTTCAATTAAGAACACATAATGATTTTAAAAATGAATTTTTAATAATTTTATTTTTTTCAAAAAATATATGTTTAAAATGAATAAAAATTTTAATGTATAAATATTAGATTTTTAATTTTATATATTGTACATTATTTTCAAATTGACATGAAAACAATTACATAAACTAATTTTTTTATTTTTCATGAATAATTTATTTGGTGGTGAATAATGAAAATTCAAGGATGTCTCTAAAATAGAAACATTTATGATAATATACAAATATAAGAATGAATTTAATGTTTTGAGATAAAATTTCATATAAAAAATATATTTCTATTATAATAATTTCATTTACAAATATAATGTTTAATTTATTAAATATTTACTTATCCATTTATAAACATAAGAAATTTTTTCATCTAAAACTATTTTTATTCACTTATATGAAAAATGTATCCTCATCACTTATACATATTATATCTATTATAAATTTACATAATGTTTTATATAAAAAAATTAATATTATATAAAATTGTTAATCTCATTTTTGGGGATAAAGAATGATTATCAAGATTAATTTTAATTACCATGATAATGGTAAAAATGTTTGTTTCAAAGAATTTTTTTATTAATATTATTTAATATTTATCTAATAAAACAAATAAAATATTTTCTAAAAAATAAATTTATATAATTTTTAATATTATATATTAATATATTGACACTCATTCAATTGGTAATAAGTATTAATTTGATTAAGACCACTTAATGGAAAAACCAATATTTATCAAGAAAATATATGTTATTATTTATATTTTTTTTAATTTTGAAAATGATTTAGATTATATAATGGATTAATTGATCTTCATCGCACCGATTACTTTTAATGTGGGTAATGTTATGATATCATTACACATATCTTACATAGTAAAAATATTTTTAGCTATGTAAATAAAGGAAATAATTATATACCTAATTCCAAATTATGTTAATCATGTTCAAAACACATGTTGAAATGAGAGGTAGTGTTTTCAAAACTTTATAAAATTTTAAAATACCTTATTTCAAACCATGGAGTCATTTACCATTTAATAGTGTCATTCCATTAATAAAAAATAATTCATGTTAAAATACAAACTATTTTATTCGCTTATAAAAGGGGAACACTTAAAACACTTCATGTCAAACATATTACATTGAATTTCATCCAAAAATTATTAAATTTATATCCTACTAGAATCTTCTATCAGATTCAAAAACCCCATGATTTAATTAAATATCATAGTCTAATAATTTCAATGGATAACTCAATGTGAATGTTAACACCCCTAAGTAAATATGATTTATTCCTAAAAAATTTCTTAATTGACACTCTCATCATGACCACCATAACCTTAGTAATTTAATGACCTTAATATCATTATTATATAGATTTGAAATTATATTAATGATGAAAACACCACTAAATATATGTTGTATTAGTAATAATGTTATGTAAGATCCTAACCCTTTTGTGTGTGTATCAAGTTCATTTTTATATACTCCTTTGCCTTGTTTTGTGTACTTTTTTGTGTTTTATCTTATGAGTGTTTGGGTGAAATGGTGAGAAATATGGAAGGTGGTGAGACAACACACAATTAGAATAATGTTTTCCCAAACAAATCCCCCTATCCCAAAGAACCATAGGATAAAAATAGAATATATTAATATGGTAGGCACACAGTTTATCAAACCATGTGCCCTATTTGAGTAAATCATAACCCATATCACATAAAATAGGTTAAAATTTTAGGATAAAAATTTGTAAGACCATGTACACATACCCTGGGAAGAGTGTGTGGATTTTTAATAAACCAAAAATTCTATTTTAAAAAATACATGAACCCCAATATTAACCAAAAATAGACCCCACCTCATGCATAATATATTAGTCTCTTTTTTATAGATTCCCCGATGAATTCTTAAGGCTCATAAACATTGTTCCTCGTGATTCAAAATCTGGATTGAAGATATTCACATCTCCGTGTAAGTGAATCTAATCTATATTGGATTCCAGTCTATTTCAAATTATTATCCCATAATTGAAGGGATGCATTAATCAATACATGAGGTTATTAGATATTGGATTCATTAGATATAATCAATTTTATTCTTGGATATAGGAATTGAATCATGATAACATTCTTCATCTTGATTAAGGTTATTCAAGATGATTAGAGATATCTGTGGTAATGTTTTAATCATTAATCATGAGATGGGAGGTTTAATATTCAAATTCCAAATTCATGATTTCAATCACGTGAATGATATCTTAAAAAATCAATTGTGTTATTAAAAAATTATTTTATAGAATTTAATTAATTATTTTGTCAATTTAATTATGTAAGTAATTGTGAAATTTTGGGTATTGATGTTTTTGAACATGAATAATTAAATAATGAATTTATTAATAAGAATGTGTGGGATTATAAAATTGATTGATTTGGAATAATTAAATGTAGAAATAATTATGGAAATATTTAGATTATTTGAAATGGAATAAAGAATTTTTTAATTAATTATAGGGATTTTGGGATTGTTGAATTATAAAAAATAAATATTGAATTAAATATTTTGTTGAATGTTCTATATTAGAGTTCATTAATTAGTGAATTAATTAATGTAAATTTTGGTGACCATGAATCTAATTGAGATGAATAATTAATTTTATAATTAATTAATATGTTGGAAATGATTAATTATTTATTGAGATAATAAATGGAACTGAGATGGTATATTGATTGAAGAATAAATGGGAGGGAATTATGTGATTAATAAATTATTGAATTAATTATCAGATAATATGTGTGGATAAAATTGATATAATGATTTATTAATTGGTGAATTAATTAATGATTTTTTGATATATGTGATATCTTGATACATTTGAAATGGTTATAATTTGATATATGTAATATATGCATGTGGGACATGATCTACAATATTAAAAGAGCATAGTGAAAAATAAGATAAAGAATAGTTACAGTGGAATTATGTGATGTGAATTGAGATGAAGAATGGAAAGAATAAAATTATAAGATATTATTTATGATGAATAATGGAATCAATAGAATTATAATATATGAATTGGGAAGTAGAATGATAATAATGGAATTGTGATATATGAATTGAGATGATGAATAAAAACATTGGAATTATAGGATATGAATTGAGTTGAAGAATGTTAAAAATTGAATTCTATGATATGAACTGAGATAATTAATGGTAACGATGAAATTATGAGATATTTTTTCCATTAGGTATCGTTCAGAACCTGACATGGGCCAAAGTAGGTATTGAGGTCTAGGTGTCCTTGGGATTTCATAGGTTTATGTTGTTAAATAAAGAATGATTGATAATGTTATAAATATTCAATTATGCAATGTGCATATATCATTATACAACAAAAAACATAGTTATTTAATGTATATTTTTTTGATATTCTGGGTTGTGGCATACTATGTTGTACTCCCAAACTACTCGGCATGCTTTGGTATTCAGGGAGGTGCGCCAGAGGTCATGTGGTGAACTGTCTCGAGGAACCATTTTCTGGCACTCAAATAATGATGTTACAATGTGGCATCAGAGCACATTTTTCTTTTCCTTTATTTTGTATTTCTATTTTTGAAAGGTGTGCATGAGACTAGGAAGAGCTAGGACTTGGTCATGAGATCTTCCATGGGGGTAGCTAACCCATGAATTATGGAGAACTCATATACTAAGGGTAAGATTTATATTTTTTATGTATCATTTTATTGTTGGATATTATTTCACTTGGGTGATGCACATATAATGTGGTTTGATTATTTTTTATGATATTTTTTAGAATTTTAACTCATGGCATGTAATGGAAGAAGATTTTTTATTAATAAATAGTTATAGGAACTGATTATTATATTGCAATGTTCCTCATTTTTACAATTTAGGAGGAACGTGATTATGGGAAGGGTGTTTAAATTTTACTATGTTACCTTGTAAATAAAAAATAAAATGGATCCTAGAATGAGTGTGATAAATTTAACCTAATTCAAAATGTTAATAATGGGTTTTTAATGGGAACATTAATATGAAAATTTGGTTAACATTTTTTGACCATTTCATTGATATAGGATGGTTAAATGGTAGTGATATCTCTTTAGTTTTGATAGTGTGGTTGGATTTCATGAATAAAATTATTTTTCATTGTTGTATTTTACTCTTATGTAAAAGTGATAGATTTGTGACATGTGTAATGTGAAGTTTTTTTGAAATTATAGATATAATCATCCATGATCATGCTTTTTGATAATAAAATAAGATGATATGGATGGATAGGATATACTAGTCGTGTAACACAAGTAACATATAGTTACATGTAAAGATATTGGAGGGAAGATCCAAACAAACATTGCTTGCTTCATGCAGTTCATGTAAAGTGACCCAACATTGGTTGTGAACAATATAGTTGACTTGATATCGTATTTTTTGTTAAAAACCCCTCTAAATTTTATAAGAGTGGGTGGTAATAAGGAATTATTATTCTCAATTTAGTGTACAAAGATGAAACTTGAACCTTTGGTGACTCTCTATAAGAAGATGATCATGTTAGCAGCTTATATACTATGAGGATCAACAAAACTCTGGTTGGACATTCCAACATGGATATGATTTGATGATGGAATGTTATGGATTGAATAATTAGATTTGATCACAGAGAAATTACATCTAGGGACATTGAGTCAGTAGGGATAAGATGAGTTCATTTGTTTAAGTCGAGGAACTGTGTCCATGATGGTCTATATTGGATGGTTTACAATTTTTTTGCACTTTCCTCTAGCATTGGATGGTGACGAAATAGATATGGTTATAACTTCCAATAATGGAAATAAATGTGATCATAAGTTCCAAGAAAATATATTATAGTTGCATACTTTTGTGAATGTGGTGGATTCGAATATCAATGCCAAGTGGGAACTAGAGTAGGGTTCCAATGCAACAAATGTAGTTGATTCCGGGTGTTATGGAGTTATAACTTCTTGGATATGGAAGTTTCATTACAAGATAATATTAAAGGGGATATCAGGAAGAGTGTCCAATGGAAGAATTGGTTACATAGGATCATACCCAAGTTATTTTCCACCAATGTTGTAGGCTTGACCAATATATCACAGATTGTCCCAGACCATCAGTATATTTTTGAGGTTTTGATAAAATGAGACATCCATAAATGTTCTAATAGATCCCATGACCAATCCATAGTGATGGAGGATCTATATATAATCATTGTGTGTGAAGGGGATCTTCAAAACTGTATGAGTATTACAGCTAAATATCTTCTAGATGAGGCTATAGAGGTTGTGGATGAGGTGATTCTAAGATGGGGCACCCATATCAGCAATGTGGTGCAGTTCACGGGAGTTAGACCATATCATAGGGATGAGGGTATGTCTATTTGCTGTATATTAAACCTACACTATAGGATAGAAATGATGGGATTCCTATAGTTAGAGTTATCATTCTTATAAAATTTTTTCTTTCTATTACCATATATAACATAGTTTACTCTCATTATTTTAGTTTTTTGAAAAATTTTAAATTGCATGAGACTTGCTGTGGAGTTCTTGTTGGGGTGATGATGACAGAAGAAAATATGGGAATATATTATAGGGACATCAATTTGTGAACGTGGGTGTTCTATCGAGGTTTTGGAGTATCATTTTAGTAAAAATATTTACATTGTTGACATGATAGGCTTTTACCAAATTGTGGGTAAGGACTATCTTGAAGCATACCAAGCCCACATAGATTGTTTCTGGATGAGAGTGATGTCTACATCTTTAATGAGTGAATAGTATATTAATCTTCGAGAGTGGGATAAAAAGGTGGTATGTGGATGTCTAGTTCACCAGTAATAAGGGAATATTAAAACCAATGTTTCTTTTATGTTCCTGGACGATGGAGAGATATCGTTGGATGAATTTCCATCAGTAATGGAATGATTCCAAGAAATATTTCTTGATGAATTATTCAGGATACCCAATAATAGATATGTGGAATTTAAAAATGAGATCATGCAAGGAGATGAGAATGTTTATATTCCACCACAAAATATGGAACCAGCAGAGAATTCGATGAAAAATAATCAACTAAAGGATCTGGAGGACAATAGATTTATCCATATAGGATTGTTTCCATGGGATTCTCCATTGTTGATTTCTAATAAGCACAACAAGACTCCACTCATGTGTGTCAATCATCAAATGGTAAAACAGATGAATGTGATGAATTAGTATCCTCTTCCATGTATTAGAGATTTATTTGACTAGTTGAGAGGTGCCTGCATATTCTACAAGATCGACATGAGATTAAAGTATCGCCAGTAAATAGTTCAAACTTCTGATATACCTATGACTATATTTTGTATAAGTTATTTCATATATGTATTCATCATAATATTTTTGGGTTGAAAAATGCACCACCATTTTTTATGAACATAATAAATACAATATTCTATTCATACCTAGATCATTTTTTAGTTATTCTTGATGACATATTGGTGTACTCCAATGCTCACGATGATCATTCCCAATATCTAAATATCATCATAAGTACACTAAGAGTGAATCACCTATATGTTAGGATATCTATGTGTTAGTCTTTGATTTACTTGGTGCACTTATTGGGTAACATAATCTATGATGAATGTGTGCCGATAAACTCAGGTAAGGTTCATGAAGTTGTTTCATTGGAGATGTAAAATAAGGATTTTAAAATTTGATGCTTTTTGGGGTTGGATAGATATTGTTAATGGTTCATCTTGTACTTTTTCTGACTAAAAAAACTAATTTTAGGTCTCTCCAAGAACAGAATACTATTCCAATGGTTCGATGCATGTGAAAATTCATTCTTGGAGTAGATAAAGAACATAAAAATGACACCAATCAAGATCCTAACCAATCTATGTGGGATGTATTTTGTGTTTTGTGATTCTTCTATGATTGGTCTTTCAATAGTGTTTTAGGGTTAACGAGTTTTGTACTGCAAGTCTCTATAGTTGAGGCCACGTTAATGGAACTACCCTACACATGAACTTGATTTGGCATAGGGGTTTATGATTTATAGTATCATCCACCTTATCTGTTGGTAGAGAATTTAAATTTGTATTCTTATCTTAAGATATTCAAGTATATATTCTCCCAATAAAATTTGAATCTCTTCCGTTTGAGATGGTTTGAGTATATGACGTCATTTTATTGTGTTTAATCATATACACACAGAAAAATAAAATATTTTTTCTTATGGTTTATGATGGACATATGAGATTCCTGATTTTAAGGAGTCTATTTCTGAGGGGAAGATGATAACTAAACTATCTGTGATGCATGTAGTGGTTCAAGAGGGTTTAAAAATGACTATAACACCAGTTATTTTGGACTCTACACATTTTGGATAGAGTAGGGAATAAAAATATGATGGTCCAGAATACATGAACTTATTGGAAATCCTTGAAGGTGGGTAGTCGCCATAATATAGGACCATACATGAGGTTGGGATCATTAATGCCAAAAATTTCATTGTTGTGATTTAAGAATATGGTATGATTTGATTAGTTAATTTCACACCTCGAATTGGGCAATGCAAGCATGTGTGTCAAAAATGTATGGTAGCATACAATGACAGTTTTGGTGGGAAGGCCTAAAAAATGAAATAGTAGTATTTATGATATGACTCCTCACCTTCCAATAGGTGAATGTTAAGCATTATTGACATGGTGGATTGTTGCAGATAATTACCATTATGGAATGGATGTTTCAGGACGTTGAAATTGCATTTCTATTGGGTATCTCATGGATGCCTTAGAAGAATGAAAATATCTGGATTGTATTGGACTATTTAAAAAAGGTAGTGAATTTATTTCTAATACAAGAGTCTTTCTTAGTGGATCTATTGTGAGTGTTATATGTTAGATATATAGTACATTTAAATGGGGTTCCATATACTCTTATTTTAGACCATGACATGTTTTTTACTTTTCACTTAAGGTAGGGCATTCAAATTTCACTTGGTATATTAGTTTTATTGTGTAAAATATCCAACCATAGAATGATGTGTATTCAAAACACACTTTATATTTTATCAATGATATGGTATGAGCCTGTGTTTTAGAGTTTATTGGGTATTTCTAGAAACACCTTTAACTTTTAGAATTTATCATTATCAATAATTATCAAGAACAAATAAAGATTTAACCATTCATGGTTCTTTACAATTGGATGTGCAGAACAAATATATGTTGGATAGAGGTGGGAGAGTCAATATTTTTGAGATGGAGTCTAATGCCTGAGATACCAAAATTGGTACATCTGATGTGGGGGCATATGGTTTCTGTTCATAGTAGAGGTAAGTCATTTATTGATAAAAGATAATAAAAAATAATTTTTCTAGAGGGTTATATTTTATTTTTTAAGGTGTTAGTTAGTTTTGGTCGTCATAGGAGTATGAGATAGGGTAATTTGGCACTCATATTTGTTGGGATGTTTTAGGTTATAGAGAAAATTTGGTTGGTGGTGTTCCATTTTTCTCTTCTAAAGATATACAGTCCCATGAATGATGTGTTTGATGTGTCAAAACATTAGTGGTATCACTCCAACCCTTGTAATGGGATCAATGTGGATTTTTTCGAGCTTGATACCAATTTATCCTTTGAAGAGAATCTTATACATGTGTTGGATAGAAGTGAAAATGTGTTCCAGGGAAAAACAATTATGATTGTTCACATCTTGTTTAATCGTGGACCTATACAGGAGGAAATATGGGATACATAAGAAGATATATGGGATTGGTGGACTAATATTTTAGACCCTTAATTATAGTGATGCTAGGGAGTATAACTCATGTATGATCTACTATATGGTGGGGAGACTATTAGATCCAGAACATTCCTAGAGATTCATTAGGATCATTTATAGGTACTCTGTTTTTTTATTTTGAATATTTTTTATGGGTATTATAACGTTTGGGTTTTTGGGGAAAATTTAAAAAAATTGGAATTGGGAGTGGTAGTTTACAGTTGGGGAACTATTTTCCCAAATTGAATGTCGCAGTCCAAAAAATTGTGCTACCCAAAAAAGTGGATTTTCAGGACCAAAAATAAATTTTTTAAACCATGAACCTGAACAAGAATTACAACTATCACCCAAAACTATGCACATAATTTAGGCTCACGGCTTGGAAATCAGTGTTCCATTACCCCAGAATACTTTCACAACTTTTTAAATAACCTGAATTTTTGTTTTAAAAATACTCAAACATACGTGCTAACACAAAATCGACCCCATCTTGGAGATAACCCATTCATATTCTTTTTATAGGCTCCAAAATGAATTTAACAGTGTCTAAAACTCGATTATTCTCTATCCATAACACAGATTGAAGATCTTCTCCACTTCTAGTTTTTGAATAGTATCTTAATGGGTTTCCTATCACTTTCCCATTCCTCTCAAATACTTGATTGAATGTGTTTCATTGTTTATAATGGATTAAAATTTTCTTTTTATTTTATACAATCAATTTAAATTTTATATTTCACAATTCATTAAAAATATTCTTCTTCGTCATGATTTGGATTATTCAGCTCAAATTGGTGACATCTATTAGAGAGTGTTAATCAATAATCATTATGTAAATTATCTATTAGAAAATCCAAATACCATGAATTAAATCTTGTGAATGTTTTTATTGTAATATCTTTTGCTTAATTATCAATTAAGTTTTTTGATTTGAATAAATTAATTTCATCAAGTAATAAATTACGTAGTTTCGAACTTGGGGATATTGAGATTGATAAAATTGAATAATATATTATTATAGTAATTAATGGGAAAGGATGGGATTATGAAATTAAATGATTTGGAATAACTAATTTTTAATTAATAATAGAAATATAGATATTATTGAAATTTAATAGTTAATAGTATAATTGATTATGGGTATATTGGGATTGTTGAGTTAATTATTGTCTTATTGAAATTATTAAATTAGATTTAATAAATTTATTAATTATTTAACAAGGATTGTGGTGATCATGAACTTTAATGAGATGATTAAGTAATTTCGGAATTAATTAGTATAGTTTTTGAGATTAATTCTCTGTTGTGTTAATTATTGGAATTTTTATTATTATTTTATTATTGAAGTAATTAGTGTAAATGAATTGATTAATTAGTTATTTAATTAATTAATGGATTGATGTACGGATTAAATAATTAATTGGATTTATTAATTAGTGAATTAATTAATGAGTTGTGGTACATGTGATATTTTGAAATATGTTAAATGGAGATATTATTATATTTGTGATATACATTTGTGGGATAAGGTTTTTTGATTGAAATGGATAAAGTGAAAAAAATGATGAAGAATGTTAACAATGGTATTCTAAGATATGAATTCAGATGAAGATGGTTAATGATGGAATTCCAAGATATGAATTGAGATGAATAATTGTAAAATTGGAATTATGATATATGAATTGGGATGAATAATGGTAACAATGGAATTCTGAGATATGAATCAAGATGAAAAAATGGGAATATTTGAATTCAGATAAATTAATTGAGATGAATAAGGGTAGACATGTAATTAAGAGATAAGAACTCACATAATGAATATTAACAATGGAATTATGATATATGATATCCCTATGGGTTTTTTAGATGTTTTTATGGGCTGAAACATGTATAGAGGTTTAGGTGTCCATGGGAACATGAGGGTTTATGTGGTTTATATGATCACTTTTTAATTAATCTTTGTGATTATTTTTACAAAACTGCATAAACTCTTATTGAAAAGATATTGGTTTAGACATCATTAGTGTTGTTCTAATGAGTAGTTCTAACACCCTACTCAGGATGTCATATCAGATCCAAAGTAGATTTTACGGTTGTAGGATTGGTTAAGGGAAAGGTCTGTATATTAGATGGCCTATTTTGGAGTGAGCATTGGTGAGGGAAGGAAGCATGGATCATGACCCAATTTAGAGAATTCAATTTCATTAATTTTTAGGGATTTACAATTTGACATAGGCTACATATTGACATGTCATATCTATTTTTGATTTTTTGATACTGTATTTCATATTTTTTACCCGTTTTCATTCTAGTATTCTTATTGTTAAGGTAATATTATTGGTATATTGTTTATTGATTTGAACTGGTGTATTACAATGATTAAGAGGGTATTATCTCTCCATGATTAATAATAGACCTTTTTATCGAGTTGGCAGTATCTAGAATTTGCGGAGGCATGCCTGAAAACCTATGCTGAACTGGATCGGGGAATCGGTGTGTGGTACCCAGGTTGGGATGACACATTTCACTACATAGGAAAACATTGTGTACCATTATTTTGAGGATCCTAAATGATTATTTTTTGACAATAAATCCTGACTATCCTAGATTAGTGTTTGGACGGGTGACCTCAAGGGAAAATTCTGAGAGATATAGTGTGTGTGTGTGACTAGAAAAATAGATTGAAAGAACAGTTTTTGGAACTTGGGGACAATCTAAGTCAAATAAGTGATCCAATTTGGAATGGAGTATGGTATTTCGGGAGGGAAATAAAGGTATAACATGTGGTGTAAGATGACAAAGTACATGGAATGATGAGGTGAGGTCAAAAAATGGTATCAAACCTAATACATATCCTAATTTTTAGAGGAACATGTTGAGTTTGAATTGTGGGGTCCATAATGATGGTGTTTTGAATTAACATAGGGAAATTTATGTATCCCTATATATGAATGACATATTAGTATAAGTGTTTCAACTAATTTTAGAAAAGTTATCCTTATATTTATGGAGTATAAATGAATAGAAACCCACTATTAAAAATAATTGGACTTCTATAGAGTTATGATGTGTGGCCCCCTATGAAGTTTTCAGTGAGTGTTTTAGTGAGTAAAAAACAATTTAAAAACATGTGTAGTCCTATAAGTATAGTCATTAATCTAATAATTGACACATATGGGAAAAATACTATAGATTTTTGTGATATAAACCATGGTATTACATGATTAACATTTGTTCGGATGACCAGTTACATCTCATGGGAAAAGCAGGTCATGTAAAATTTATTAACAATTAATAATTATATTTCATTCAAAATAAAAACAAAACAACATCATTTGTGGGTTTGTATGGACTACCACCTCTATGACATAATTGAATTTTTTCACCATATACTCTCTTTGATGGTCATAGGGATGTAATTAGATGATAAATGTGAAATACATAATATTATTATGATTATGATGGGATATATTATAACAACATCATTCTATATCATTCATTGTAAAATTAAATTAGTAACCATGTTTTCAATAGACTACAACCTCCAAAAATTATTTTTCAAAATATTTCTATTATTGATCCAAAACACTTATATTATGGTTAAACTAGTTAATAAACACAAAATAATATCATCATTATTCTATTATAATGATACAAAGTATATGTATTCAATTTATTAACCACATTCACCCATCAGATTTAGGTATGCTCATGTTTAAGTTAGTATAACTACATATTTGAACAATTCCATAAAATATTATCATGGAAAACTATGGGAACATAAAAACTAATATAACTATAATTTAATTAGAAAAAAATTATTGTTTTATTATTTTATAATGGTTATATTATCTATCTCACTTATTACTAAAATTTAATATTCGATCACAAAAATTATCAAAATATGTCTACTTCAGTTCAATTTTTTATAAAAATATGTAAAAAAAACTAATTTAATGAGAAAATGGGTTTTTTAAAATAATAATAAATCTATTAAATCATATTATATGACCATCTAATTATGAACCATAGGATATTAATTATTTACAAAACCTATTTAATGAAACTAGTTCAAAATGTTCAAGATGACACCCGTCAGGTAAAAACAAATAGATTATAACTAACTAATATACATGTATAAAATAATTATAAATATATTTTATACACCATTATAAAAGAATATAATATTAAAAGTAGTGGATTAAAATATTAATTATTAAAATGTAGTATTCTGAAGATATTTTTCAGTAGTTACTGACTATATTAATGGATTATTATCTCAAATTTAACTTCATGAGACATAGGCCCTATACTAATAAACTTTTATTTTGTAATTTTTTTTAAATTTTACCTGAGTATATATTATCAAGATCCTATAATTAATCAGTAAATTTAATTTAATTTTTAAATAATATCTATCTTGGATTTTTGATACAAAGAATATAATTCTATTATAATTTAATTCTCTTAAATTAAATTTCATGAGATATTTTTTTATTTTATACTAGAAGAATACTTTTATTGAAATAAGTAGTAATGTTACATTAGTATGTAGAATGGAATTTGAAAAATATTTATTTTATAGAGTGAGGAAAATTCATCATGTATAAAAATAGATTGGGTATTTTTCTCAAAATTTACACCATAATTTTCCGTTAAGAAGGTATTATTATATTTTGTACAAATCAGTGATGATGTACTAAATGATTGATAGAGTCTCTAAGAAACTTATCTATTGAGATTCCAACTTCCTAATTAAATGAGAATTTTTGCTCTAACTAAATTAAAAAATATTGTTGAGTCACTTTTCAATAGAAATTTGATCCATATAATATTATTTTCCATGTCAACTACATGGATGAGACACCAAATTTCTTCTAATATAAATAAAGCCAATCCACATGGTCCAAATAGGCATCTGATGATCATCCCCTTATGATATATGAATATTTTAGTATTTCATGTACGTCTATGCAACCCATTAGAAGAACCATCAGTATTTCACATGATAAATCCAAAAAAATTAGAGTTCTAATAAACATCCATAGGTTTCTTTTGAGGAAAAAATTACCCACTACACAAAACCATTTAAGAATAGAAATATCAGAATTTGAATTAACACATTATCGATTTTGGGTAGTATTGGACTCCTAGAAAGCCACCATAATTTGGGATGTAGAAATATGGATATTTCTTTCTATTTTTTCATGTTTAAATTTGTTTCTTCGTGACCACATAAGTTGAAAAAAAATCAGAAATGTACAATGATAAAAGATTTTTTATTTGCGTCAAGAGATATAGGATTAAATAGAAGAGAATCCTATTCAAAAATGTTTTAGTATCTTATCAATAGAACTCAAATAAGCCATAAATCACCATCCATATCACCAATAATTTATCATTACTAATGAAAATATGTTTTATTTATTCTATTTTTGGAAAATATAATCTGTATCCAGAATATAAATTGATTCCAACAGATTAATGGTAAACATATGTAGGCAACATGTGAAAGAAAATAATATTAATCAAAGTAATATTATAAGGATTCCCCAATTTATTGTTAAAAATATTGATGAAACATTGGTATTATCAAATATTTATTTAATTACATGATATCTATGAATTTATCATATAATTATTCTCTAACTCCCAAATCAATATATCCTCCCAAATAAAAATAATAATTCATAAATGATTCCGTGAACTCTAATAGTAAAATTTTTAGGTTGCTCATAATGTCACTAATGGAGGAGTTAGGATCAATATCCTACTAACAATCATTGAGAAAACCCCCAAAGGAGTCATTGTCTTGATGTCAAACCAAATTTTCAAACAAGAATTCACATTAACAAGACAATGATATTTTATAGAAATAATAAAAAAAAGTTCATCTAATCTAGCCATTATGAGGATGCGAAGTAGTTTATGTTCCTCGGTTTTAATTTATTTGACATCTAATATTTTAGTATGATAAGAGAATCATGATTTCAACTATTTTGTATCCAAAAAATGTGAGATTGTAGTGAGTGGTTGATGTCTGTAAGATGTTTTGTTATAAGTCCACCTAAAAATGTGGATTACATAATTGTTTCTCGGGATCTATGTTGATTTTCATTTGATACATTGACCCACTAAAACATATTTTTAATAATGGTTTTTTTTCATGGGTGAGGATGATAACAAATTATCATGCGGGGAAAATTAAACAAACATGGAGCTAATGGTATGATTCAAACGACAAATTCTACATTCAATTGATATTTATTTACCTTTCCTAAAGGCCAATATAGATATGGCATGTCTTATGTTGTTATCAAAATAATATTTCCTCAGTATATCCAAAAAGTAATGGAAACTATTTACATAAAAAGGATATTCCATTCTTCAATACCAAATTTATATATCATGTCCGCATTACTAATTGTGTAAATGTTCCTCGCAATGAAGGCGCATGATCTACTCCTATTTATAACCGACCCTTAGACAATATCATAGTAATGTAGATTATTACTAATATTCCAAATATTTCAATTTTACTATTTATAGAATAATATAATATTATCTGATTAATGTCTATGATAGGGGGACGAAGATTTCATAAGCCCCATGTGGCCTTCAATGTGGAATTATCCAACATTGGGGGAAATATCGTACTCTGTTAGTCCTCCTCAATGGTAAATATGATAGAAGATAATGTTTCTCCTAGTCTAAACACTCTTGTTCTTTTGTAGTAGTCACCAAGATATACATTAACTTGTTTGAAATATTGAAGTGATGAAAGAAGAGTCATGATCCAAAAGAAGATATATAACTAAATCCGTAATTTTTTAAAACATTGCATATAAAAAAACATTCCATAATATCAAAATTGTTTTTAATATTCTGAATTTGATTAATGATTCCCCCTAGATATGGATTTCTTAGCGGATTCATACATTATGAGGCTATGATAAGACAATCACAAATCTTTATTCATTGAATAAAAATAAACTAATTCCCTGAAAACAATATTTTTTTGATTCTTCTTAGATTATTGGAAAGAATATTTCAAATAAAATTTTCAATAGTGTCCATGAGATCCATTGATATGACCCTAATGATGTCACTTATATTATCCCTCTTTGGCATTAGAATAAGAATTTCAGTTTTTATCCCACTTATAATAGTACGTTCTAAGATGAAATGATATATCAACTTAAAAACATCAAGACGAATGATATCCATTAATTATTGATATAACAGAATGGTGAATTCTTCTAGATAAGGATAACTTATATAATTAGGTAAAAAAACTACATGTTGATTTTTTTTAATCTAACGGTATGGTATTCAAAATTTATTTATCCTTATAATTGGCCATTTTTTGGTATCATTCCTTCAATTTGATTGAAATTTTAAGTAGGACAATTGGAAATTTTCTTATAGGACAAGTAATATGTTTACATATGTCACCCTTTTCAACCAACACATGGTTTCCATCCTTAATGACACATATAGTATGGTGAACCTTTCTTTCTATTTGAATGAAGTTGAAGAATTTTGTGTTTTTATCACCATTATATGTCCATATTACATTGAAGGCCTCATTATGAATTATATCTTTGATATTTAGAAGTTCATTCATCCTATTTACCAATTAGTGTTAATTTTATATATTGTTTTCAAAGTTAGATCATTCTATAATTTATTGAATAATCTAAAGTTGATCCTCAAGGGATGAAATATGCAATTAGGAATCAGATGAAGAGATACATATCAATTACACATATATATTTTTGAACACTTTTAACTTTTAAATACATAACAATGCATCACCCCTAATATTGGAGGAGTTGTAAACATCTTTGAAAATTTCAATACACTTTGGAAGGAGGGTCCATTCATTATTGAACATGACAAAAAATCTCGGTATCGTCACTCCTCCATTAAGATTACATATCATAGAATGAGGGTTAGAGTTGATACTTCACAATGTTTTATATAAATTAGATTAAATTTATTAGAGAGGGCTCTTTAAATTCTTATAGCAATAATTATGTTGTGAAAACATATATACTATGTTTATTTAGCTCCAAATAGATTATATTCAATGAGGCTTCTACTCAGTATGAAAATTAAGATTTATTTTGAAGGTAATGTAGTGTTCATGGATCCACCCATATTATCTATGATTACGATGGTGTTGAAATAACAAATTATGATCCATCAATACCATATAGTTTCATAGTGAGAGAATGATATTATTTCTTTCCATTGAGATATTTTAACATTTTATATGTTGAATACTTAAGAAAATGAGAAGAGGTGTATTTTTCCTTTCCAAAAATATATGTAAAATTCATTATACTCAGTAATGATGAAAGCCATGGGGTCTTTAACTCTGGAATAAGCCTAAACCCAAAGCCTGTGTTTTTCTTATTCAGAGTGACTCAATCCCTCCAATTTTTATCCACATTTAGGCAGCATATAAATCCTATTAAATTAAGCACATGTGGTTTTATCCAACCTAATAACTATAGTATTGTGATTATTAATGAAAATTCTTAGAGAATAGTGGATTTTAGGGTTATCCATACCATGAATGTTCCAAAACAAAACCTTTAATTTTATAAAGATATAGTTGAGGAACCCCATTAATTTGGTACATATAATTTTACCAACCAGTGAGATCTTCTATTAATTTCCTAATTAATGTAATCAGTAATAGAGGATTAAAGATCATTAAATTTGAGGATATTAACCCTGCATACAAATTTTTTGAAGGGATTAAATGTTGTCACTATAAGAATCATTTTCATTTTGTCACATTTTATGGTCTCCCCTATACACCTTATAATATTATCTTAGTTATCCTTTATCTTAATAGAAACATCCATCCATAAATAAGGATTTTCATTCACATGGGATCAACCAATTATTAATTATTTCAAATGGAATTCTAGCACTATGTCGGAAAATCATTTTACGAGATCCACCATTTGCTCAATACCATTTTCCTCAGTTAGATAACACTCTTTTTATCATTCAATATTCTTGAATTTATGATTATTAAATTTTATGGTGTATACATCATCTACCATATAAGAATATATCTTGTTAAGTTCTCTAGCTAGGTTAATATTATCATAATCATTGAATGTTTTCTTTTCTTTTCATTCTCTCCCATGAATACTAGTTTCACAAGGACCATGTGTAACATCCCTGGTAAATAATGAATATGATACTATTATATTAATTTATATTTGTGAATTATAAATTATTTTTAGTTTAAATGGGAATCTATGTTCTATGGCGTTTTCGAAAAACAACTACGGGTTTCTCTAAAGTCTCATATTGCACAAAAGGCTGACTCATATAGAAAAATAGTAATATAATATTATTTTAAATTGTAGTTAAAACTTAGACATTGCATTATCAAGAATGAAAAAAACAAACTAAAA
Organism: Viscum album; assembly: GCA_963277665.1. NCBI lineage: Eukaryota > Viridiplantae > Streptophyta > Magnoliopsida > Santalales > Viscaceae > Viscum > Viscum album. The sequence goes on from OY728138.1 coordinate 1,926,667,570, forward strand.
TATGATTACACATCATTTTTAAATGCTTTTACTTTTATCCAACGAAATTTAGAATATTAAATTGTGAATAAATCCAGTTTTCTATATAAATACTATAATATACATTTAAAAGTTGATTTATCACCTTTTGATAGTGAAACATTTATTAATCTAGTTTTTTGTCAATTTTAAATGTTTTATTTGACAAACATATATTATTTTTTTAGAATAAATACATAAAAAATTTACTTTGGATGAAATTTCCACATTTTTTTTGATAATGATAATTTTTTAATGAATAGTTAAAAATAATGCATTTTAATTCCAAATAATATTTTAATCTAATCTAATTATATAGTTACATTATTTATTTAATTGATTATAAATTATAATTGAATTATATTTTTACCATTTAGTCCAATTTTGGTCATTGGATGTATTTTAACTCTTAATCAGGACATAAACTAAGATAAATCTTTTGAGAGTTATTATTTCTGAAAAACACATTTATTTATAGTGGGAATTAATTTTGAATAAATTCCATCCACTTATGTGTATTGAATTTGGGGAAATGGATTCTATGTTTTAAATCATTAGAAACAAAATTTTTAAATAGGTAAACATTATTTTTAGACATTATGAATATTTGCATCAATAAATATTTTATTTACTTTGGTTAAAGGGTAAACTAGAAAATAAGGGTGAAAATAATATTATAATAATATTAAATTACCCTTACACTAGTAATAACCCAATTTTATGATACATTTCTGACCTTGGAAATCCTTGGCTCTATTTGGGGACCCCATGGAGCCACATGTGAGTGACAATGACGTGTTATATTAATTAATTTAACGTAAAGAGAAAAAAAATATAAACATGAATCATTTTACTAAAATAATTTTATATGGAGTTATATAAGTTATATCTTTGACTATAAATATTATTTGGAAATCTAAAACGATTTCTTTTAACTTGGTATTTAATATTTAATTTTTAAATGTTACTTAATAAAATTTAATTATGAAATAATGGTGAGGAAGTTATTGCTTCATTAATAAAGGATTCAAATTAGTGATATTATAAATATTAAAATAAAATTATATTGAACCTTTTTATGCCATAAACTAAATTTATAGATGAGGATGACGTTTTATCTTTGAAATAATGATGGGGTTTTGGAAAAATCAAGTAGTTTTTGATTTTTTAAAATGACATGATATGAATAGTGTTAAAATAGACATAAAAGTGTTTTTAAATCAATAAATAATTTATTAATTTATAAAATATATAGTCCTAATATTATAAGAATAGGAAAAATGAAATAAATGATGACGTAAATGTCATTAATGATTCGTGATTAGACTCTTGTTAATTTATTGTAAATATTTACACCAAGTAGTATGAATATATAAGAGGTCATGGTAAAAGATAAATAAGTTAACCAATGGTCAAATAAAAATTATAATGGTTAAACAAAAATATCCAAAACCTATCCAATTCTTATTGTATTATTTTATTTCAAAATATATACAAATTATCATTGAATTAAAATTTTTTTGGACCATTAGAAACTGAAAATCATTATATAATAAAATAATATTTTCAATCTTTCATAAAGATCTCCACATTCCCTTATAAAAAGACATCATCTCTAATCCTTACAGACACCTCTCATGCCCCCTTGGAACATCCAACATCTACCCAAATAATCTCCCAATATCCATCTCTTCCTTCTAGATGTCTTACCTTTGGCAAAATCCACTTTAACAATGCCTTTAGTTTCAAACCAAATGGAGTTCCCCAATTTATAGCTAACTTCTTCCCCCCCCCCCAAGTTCTCCTCTTTTATGTTTCTTCATGACTCCCTTTGATTTATTATTCATTTATTACATAAAAAAATATTATACTCAATAAAATAGGTTTTTTATGATATTTATTTTAACTAACGTACACACTTCTCAATCTAATTGGTATAGAACAAAATGTTTCCATGGACGACAAACTAATACCTCACGAAGCGATGATTGTTCAATCTTTTACTACCACCTATAATAGTGGCCATTATAATGGAAAAATATTTATATAGGATATATATTATATTTATATTATATCTATGCATTTTTATTTCTCATTTGTAGCATAAATTTATGGTTTCTAAAATGGGTAAATATGATAATTTCATTTGAGGAAGTACGGACTACCGACCCCTAAATGGGATATGACCTGTTCATGTCATATGTGGAATGTATAAATCACGAAATTAATGAAAATATATATTATATTATACCAAAATTATAATATAGATATGTATCATTATGTTTTCATTCCATTAAATATGAAATAGAAATGAAAGTTGCGTTCATGCGTACATACTGCTTACCGTCTCAATAAACGGTGCATTTCAAATTTTATCTCCAAAAGTTATGTACTATTATAAATACACATATATACTGGATATATATGATATATAGGATATCTAAATCATGTATATCATTCTAGAGATAATGGAATTTTGACCACCCAGACAACCTATAATTATAAAAAGCTATTATTTTGACTTAAGTACCATATATCGAAAAAATGATCGTTATTAACATAAATGATTTTTTAATGTTTATAACATGGTAATAAGATATATAAAAATAATAATACACTTGAAAAGGGTTCACATAAATTTATAAATTAATTTTAGTTTATTATTAATGATATTAAATAAAGAACGAGTCAATTCAGTCATGAGGTAAAGGAACTTCATTACCCAATTCTGATTCATTAGGTTGATCTTATCTTTCATATTTATATCATTCTTTGATTATGTGAGAAATGAAATTTTATAGATTATCATGTCTTTATACTTTCTTTATGTGTTATTATTATGAATATAGTCAATTGATCTATTATATTTACAAAATTATCATTGTAAGGAACTACGTCTCAATCTCATTTCATTGAGGCATATTTTGATTTACACTAGAAATTCATTTATATAGTGTATAAAAACCTTTGAAATAAACTTTTATTCAAAAGGAATATTTTTTCTATGTATCGTTTTACTAAAATTACAAAGGAATTCTTTTTTAACATACCTTGGGATAGAGAACATTCCACCACCATGTGAATTATTTTATATTTGGCTTCCTCTACAAGTTGGAGTGTTTTTAAAAGGAAAATAAACACCATATATTATTTTAATGTAATTTGGTATATAAAATGGTTTTGATAATGTATTGATTATTTCAATATCATGAAATTATATACTGTGATTGAATTTTGTAAATGTAATATTTATTTTATGTTTGTTTTTTTGTGTTATGAATAGGTTATAGTTCATGGGAATTATTTATGCATACGGGCCGTTCCTTGAAAAACCTAGGGAGGGTGAGCCTACGATATCTCCCCAATGCATTGGGTAATCTGACGAAGGTAAACATTAATGTTTCTCATAAGATATTTAGGGAATATACTGTCATGTGTATTTCAAATGCAACTCAATACGTAGCTGTGGAAGCTACAAACTATGTATGTTATGAATGCCACAAGTCAACTGTATGATTTATGATTTCCATGTGTTATTAATATGTCATTTTATTTTGTGTTGTATGTTAAATAATGAAAAGTTTGATTTAATTTTTTTTTATGTATTGATGGACTAATGTTTTATTTCCTTTTTTATAACCCTTACTGAGCTTTTTATGCTCATCCAATGTTTGTTTTTAATGTTTTTCACAGGGTATAAGGAAGGGTAAAAGAAAAGAAGATTTATAGAATAATTTTATCTAGAACATAACTCTTGTTTTATTTATGGAGTTTTGTTATTGTGATAATAATTGGATAGAGTAAAATTATCTAAATTGTAATTTTATTTTGAAATTTAATGTAATAGTTATGAACTAATTTTATAAAACTCTAACCCTTAAAATTTCCTCATTGTTAATTATTAGCATAATTCCACATTATGTAATGTTTGAGGTTGGAGCCTTATAGTTTGTATCAGAGGTTAGTTTATATTACATTAGAGGTTAGGGTGTTATATAAGAATAACTGACATAACCATAATGATTATCACAATATAATGAGTCATTGTTATTTTTGATAAATTGAATGGGTTTAAGATAACATGAATATTAATATATTAGGGTTTACCATCCTTATATGATATTATATGATGATTTTACTGATATACTCACAAAGAGCTATTTGGTTCTATAAAATGGATGGATCTATCAGGAACCAAAGTAACAATGGATGTGAAGAATAATGTAGCAGTATTTTGAATAAGAAATAGAATGAAATAGGAGGTTCAATGAGAATTATTTGGGTTATTCTCAAACATCTATCTGAAGTCATGATTGACCACCTGAACCATGGGGATTTTTATAAAGCATCGTATATGTGAGAAACAAAGCCCAATGGAAGTTCATGTAACAATCATAACAGTATGAATATTCAAGAAACCAATGTGTTAAGAATGTGGAATGAAAGACCTTTAATATTTTTTCAAAGGGATGATAAGGTGTGATAGATGTGGTAAAAAATGTCATAAATCAAGAACCTACAATGCAAAAAGGAAGGATCCAGTTAACTATAGAAAAGGGGAAGATATTTTTTCTGAGGGATCAATTAAATGTTTTAAATGTAGTGTTCTTAGTCATTATACAAATATATGTCATAATAAGAAGAATCAAGAATGGGTTCAATAGAACCGTAAAAATGTATGTTTACCAATACCAAATTCCATTCAAATTGATGATGAGGAAACAGACAATGACCAAAAAAAATATATGTATTATTTATTAGCTGATGTTTGGACATTATTGATTCATAGGATATTATTCATAAGAAAAAATTATTATGGAATATGTTGGGAACGAATGGTTAATGGATCATGATGAACATTGAATGAGTAATAATTCTATATATTAGGGATTAAAGAGTTATTCTAGATTTTAGGACGATGAAATTCTTAAAATTATTATGGCTCTTTTGATGTTGGGATTACATTGGTAGACTTTTTTCTACTATGTGTAAACCTGAAGTTTGATAAGTGAAAATGTTATTCAAGGAGTAATAATATTTTCTTTTGTGGATATAGTTTTGATGAACCATTTGAGTTTATATGATCCTTGAATTTGATGTAATTATAGGTTATTACTTTCTAGGATGAAAATGTGAGGTATGAGATAACATTTGTGGTTAAATATGTTATGATTATTTATGAGGAATTTATCTCATTTAGGAAATGTTATAAAATTATGTAGTTTTTCTTCTAAAAGGAAACATGAAGACTGTGTGACAACCCATCATGTCAGACAAAGATGCGGGAATTGAACCCACAACCAATGTTCGATTGGGATTTATCATCTACCACTGGACTATGTTAAGTCCCATGTTAGTATGAATAATTCATTTTTCATATATGATTTTATGGATCAATAATAATTTGAATTTAAGAACATATGTTTTGACAAGTGGATATCCCTATTATAGAAAAATGATTTGGTGATTATGTGATACATGATATTTTGGAAGATGTTATCTCTTTTGGGAACACTATATTTTTATGAAGAATATAATACTATGGTTTCTCATTTTTGGAGTAATGGTTGAAATTTTAATTTTGGAAGAATCTACGTATTAATTGTGGACATATATAAATTTGGGTTATTTATGTAAATTATTAAACTTTCATAGAGAATACGTGATTAGGTTAATTACTCTTCAGTATGAGCCTTTTCGAGTAGTCGATGTTATTTGTAGATAAATGTAAAGATATACCATGGTATACTATGTGAATTTATACTTATGAGTTTTGGGTTTAAATCTTAGTTTGGGTTACATTGATTAATTTTAAAGACAGTTGTTTATTAAATGGTGTTTTCTGAACTTTGGGTATTGTATGTTGAATTTAGGGGATTAAGAGTAGTATTTCAATTTTTAAATTATTATCCTTTTTGGGGATTATCTGGTCTTGTACTAACCGCTTTGGATGTGGTTATTGTCTAAAGACAAGGGATATATGTAGTTCATCTTTTGTGGATTATGTGACTCTATAGAAGTTGATTCAAGCACATTATGTGTGACCAAGTAATCTTGAATACTCATCATTTACAGAAAAGATGAATATTTGGTAGAAACATATTAAAGGATGAAACAATACTTGAAAAGTAAGATTATTTCCTTATGTCCTTAGTCAATCACATAAATAAATTATCCAAATTTATTAAATGAAACAAAAAACAAAATCTTTGTCAGTTTACATTTCCTATTGTGAAACCAAAGACCATTTATCCTATCACATGTTTGTGGTTTTCTGGTGGTTAACATTCTCATAATCATGTTTTCAATCACTCTCAATTTGAACATGACACTTCTTTTCTACTCCATGTCCACGTTTTCATGGAATCCTAGTATAGGTTATCTCAGGTGACCATTTTTTTTTTCCTTAGATTTTTTAATGTGATTGTTGTAATGACTCTTTTTCTAATGTTTGACTTTCAATGATGATTTTGTGCCCAATTTTAAAATTGTGAGGACATAATTCCATAATGGGGAGACTAATGTAACATCTCAGGTAAATAAAAAATATGATATTATCGTATTTATTTATATTTTTGAATTAAATATTAATTTTACATAAAATTTAAAGAAATTTTTGATGGCGTCCTGGAAATGCAACAATGTTTTTCTTCTATGTCTTATATTGCACACAAGGCTGAGTAATACTGAATAATTATAATATAATATTATTTTAAATGATAGTTAGCTCCTAGCCATTGTATTTGAAGGAGTGAAAATAAATAACTAAAATATGATTATACATATTTTTAAATGTTTTTACATTTATGCAATAAAATTTAGAAGCATAAAATTTGAAGGAATCCAATTTTAAGCGTAAAAACACTAATATTTCTTAAAAGATCGATTTATTACCTTTTGATGGTGAACCATTTTTAAATCTTGTTTTTATGACTTTTATATATTCTATTTGACAATATAAAAATTTTATTTATAATCAAGACATAAAAATTTAATTTGGATGAATTTTTGGTATTTTTCTAACAATGATCAATATTTAATGAATAGTGAAAAAATACTTCTTTTAAATTCAAAACTACCTTTAAATATAATTTATTTATATAGTTAGATTGCTGTTTTAATTCGTTTTAAATTTTAATTGGATTTTATTGTTACCATTTAATCCAATAATGGTCATTGGATGTAATTTAACTTTAAATTTCGACATAAACAAAGGTAAATCTTTTGATAGTTATAATATTTTAAAAACATGCTTTGTGATTTGACTATATGAATTAATTTTTAATTAATTTATGCCACTTATGTGTTTTGAATTTGGAAAAATGGATTCCATATTTTGAATAAGTTATTACTAATTGTTTGTATAAGAAACTTTTATTTTTATACATTTTGAATACTTACTTCAGTAAATATTTTATTTACTTTGGTTAAATGGTAAATCTGGAAAATAAGGGTGAAAAATAATATCATACTAATATTAAATCACCCTTACACTTGTCATAACCCAATTTTCAGATATATTCCTGGTCTTCGGCATCCTTGGGTCAATTTTGGACCCCATGGAGCCATTTGGAAGTGATAATGACACTTTATAATAATTAATTTAATGTAAGGAAAAGAATAACATACACATGAAGCTTTTTTACTATAACAATTTTTACATGGGGTTATATAAGTTATCTCTTCAACTATAAATATTCTTTACAAATATAAAACAATTTCATACATCATGTTATTTTATGAATAATATTTAGACATTATATAAACAAATTTAATTATGAAATTAATGTGATGCAGTAATTACTTAATTAATAAAGGATTCAAATAAATGATAGTTTAAATAATAAAATTAATAAATTATGAATATATATATGCCATTATTAAATTTTATAGATTAATATGAATTGTTATATTTGAATTAATGATGGTTTTTTGAAAGAATTAAGTAGGTTTGGATTTTTTTAAATCCATTATATGTATAGTATTAAAATTGACAAAAAAGAGTTTTTAAATCAATCATTATTTTATTAAAATATAAAATAGTCCTAAAAATACATGATTCATCCAAATGACATATATGTTGTTAAAAATTTCATTATGGATCCATTTTGGGTTGGTTATAATTTTATTGTAAGTATATTAACCTTATAGTATGAATATATAATATGACACAGTTAAAGTTAAATAAGTTAACAAAGGGTTAAATAATAAATATAAGGATTAAAAACAATTATTCTAAACAACTCCTATTATTATTGGATAATTTTATTTATACTTATATACCCCTTATATTATAATTAAATAAGTCTTGGACCTTTAAAAACATAAAATTATTATATAATTAAATAATATTTTCAAAAATTCTTAAAGATCCCCTCCTCCCCTTATAAAAAGTCATCATCTGTAAGCCATACTCACACATCTCAAGCCCCATTTACTTATCCATAATGTATATAAATAATCTTTCAATATCCCTCTATTAATATTATAATCCTTACCAATAAAGACCAGTAAATTTCATGGTAATATTTCTTCTTACTTTCTTTTGAATTTTACGAGTACAAAGTTTTTGACGGCACCTGATTCCGTGGCCTGGTGGGTCCGGAATCAATTTCCGAAGTTTTTCTCAGATATGTTCAGTGAACGAACGAGCTGGTTTTCCTAACATTTGAACTGGTTCTTAGAATCAAAATCTGAGGGCATCGATGAAACCACAATGCTGGTAATTGATTATGAAGGCCTTTCCAGGAGTTGTGTTTTCTCGGGTGAGGTTGATAAATAAATGGGTTAACTAAAGAGTGAAATAAAAATTGGTGCTACTATTTTTATTTCTATTCTAAGTAGTTATAACCTATGAAGGGAAGTTGATGTGGGACCCACTACATCCTAACTCCACTAGGTATAATATTAGTGAAGTGGGCCCCACATGAGCCCCACCCCTTCAATTCCATTGAACCTCCCTCTCGCAATTGAATTATTAACTCACCCACTCCCCCAATTTAATGGCATGTGAACTCTCTCTTTAATTAGATTGATTAAAGCTAATCAATTTATTTAATTAGAGTTTGAATTTTGCATTCATGACATGAGTTAATAAAATAAGGACCTACATTATTTAATTTTGGGTGGTTTTGTTGTGTGGAGATTTTGGGAGAGTTTACGCTAGGTCCTGAAGAACACGAAGAATGTCTAGACCTTGACGAAGAATGCCATAACCGCAAGGAGTGATCATAGTTCCCTTATTTTCCTCTCTGCAGCCGGTGTGAGATGCCGCTCCACCTAAGACGTTCTCCGTTAAGCACGTACGGAGCTTCACCCCGCGACTTCGTTTCCCGTGACAGTCTTCTTTCGACAACTACTTCAAGGTTGGGGTTTTATGTTCAAAATTTAATGGATTAAATTTGTTATTTTCTTTGTCGAAGTTGTTTTATGTTATTTGTGCCACCTGTTATCATTTTAATGGGAGAAGGTTAGACCGCACGAACACGGCTGATCCTCCTCCCCCTTTGTTGATGTTCACCGTAGCGGTCGGGGACGAAGGCGACACGATGCAACGTCACGACGAGGGAACGAGAAATTTCACCGTCGCGAAGGAGCGCGGTGCCGTTGAGGCAGAAAAAGGCCACGACAAGAGACGGGCCTTGGCAGAGGGGTGTGGTGCCGTCATGCCATGGTGGAGCAGGGGAGGGCAGCCGGAACCGCCGGCCACCGGCGCTCAAAAGGAGGGACCGGCTGGTCCCGCGCGGCACAACCGGACGGCCGTTATGGCCAGATTAATCCATAAAAACTGGAGGTTAAACCCCAGTATAGCACAGCAGGGAGGACCCCCCCCCCCCCCTCGCGTGTCCGCCGTTCAGTTTAAAGGGGGCAGCCGCTTCCCCCCTTCCACGTCCGCTCAGCACGCGGGCGCTGGGACCAGGCGGGTTAAGACCGCCTGCGCAGGGTTGGGCTGCCCGCACTGGGCCAGCCACCCGCAAAGGGCCGGGCCGCATTAACTGGGCCGAACCGAAACCAGGGTCATGTCCAACCAGTTCGGGCCGACCCAGGGGGGGTTGTGCCAGGCCGGGCCGGGCCCAGACCCCCCTCTTCGGACTATTTTCAGTCATTTGACCATATCATGGGCTACAGACCACTGATCGATGCACCGTTAGTTGTGTAGAGATCCTTGGATTGAGACGGTCATTTTGGTATATTAAAATCAAGGTTTTGGAAAACTTTTTATATGTCTAGGTTGGTTCGAACACGAAACCAACCGGGCCTTCGGAGCGGAAATGCTTATAACTTGAGCTCCGGACGTCCAATTGACGTGTCGTCGGCTTTGTTGGTTTCCTCTTAGTGAAATGGACCTTTTGGATTAATATTCTTGAGGTTTGGATGCAGTTGGAGTATGTTCGAGTTTTTTTTACTCAAAAATCAACCGGCCCCCTGGAATGAAAAAGCCAATGACTCTCAGACCGGGTGTCAGATTGACGCGTCGTCTCTCACGTTGAGTTATTTTTTTAAAGAGGGAAATTTTGGGTACATCAAATCTGTACTAATTTTTATTTGATGTATTGACCCCCATGGCTCGTGGAACGGACCCTCCCGAAATCGAGCATGCTGTGTGAGTGAACCCTAGAGTGGGCTGTGACTGCGACGACGATGATGACTGTACTAAAATCCTCCGTGGGTTTGGTAATGACGAAAAAATTACTGGAATTGTCCATGGGTTCGACGATTGACTACTGTTCTTGTATCCTTTGTGGGTCCAGAAGTACATGACTACTATTCTTGCATCCTACATGGGTCCGACAGTATTTGACTCTGTACTTGTATCCTACGTGGTTCCGGCAGAGTAGCTGGTCTTGTATCCTTTGTGGGTCTGATAGCTTAGCAGGTCATGTGTCATACATGGGTCAGAAAACTTAGAGGAATCAGTGGCTACATCTGATCATCTATATCATCTTACGAAGAAGTATACCTATGTGAGCTAAGCCTTGACTTTCAATCATTGTCTTTGATATGATTGGTTTTCTATCCAGTGTGGATTGGGTCGTGTTATCTTGTGTGGATTGGATTGTGCTATCCTCTGTGGACTAGATCGATCTTGGGCTCAGATGTTGGAGCCAAACTGGAATTGATGACTTAGGTATATGTATGGGAATATACCTAAGTAGATTTGGTTGTTACTTCGTGATTGTATGTTTTCTTTGTGGATTCTCAGAGACCTTTGGGGCTCTCGGGGTTCCTACTGAGTACCGTATACTCACCCCTACACGGGCTATGACCGCACTACATTGTGTTTGATGTAGATGATGGACAAAACTGATCGTGGTTGAGGCTTGTGGATCAAGTCGGTATCTGGAGGTGGACCACTAGGTGGGATGTACACAGAGCGGACGGCTAGACCTGAGGAGCTGAGGAGGCTATCTGTACCCACCCTTCATTTGGGATTTCCAGTGGACGGCTCGGCGTTGCTGCTTTACTTTTCAATTTCTCTACTTTCTTTTCAGTTTTACTTTACTTTCAGTTGGGTTTGTATTCTGGCCAATTTACTTTTCAGCACTCACAGTTGTACCCAGTTTACTTCATCATGCTTACTCTGTGGTGTTTGTTTACATTATAAAGGTAGTGCCTTCCTTTTTTATCGGGATTTTTGCCTTTAAATCTAGTTGCCAGCACCTGGCCTATGGAAGGTGGGCTTGGGGTAGTGATGGCACGGTCCCCGAGGGTGGTTCGTGACAAATTGGTATCAGAGGAGTTCAGTTCTACCGCAGAACTCTGGACTCTGATCTTTTTTCTATGTGATGCAATAGTGTTAAGGCTATTGACTGTGTTTATCAGTCCAGGGAGTCCAGTGTTGTTGCGGCGGCTAACGTATCTGTACTCCAGGACCATGACTTCTGATTTCTGACTCAGTGCACGAAAACACTGATTGCATGTGTGTTTAAAAAGTTTTCTTTGTGATTACTATGTGTCAGCACACCAAGTATACTATATTGACCGTGGCACACCTGTCTCTCTTCAGGATGTCCCCACGATGGCAGTCAGCTAGGGTTTGGAGCTTTGTACGAGATGACAGTCCACCGAGTGATGAGGCCTCGGTGCAGGGCCCTATTACAGCAGAGGAACCAGCGGTACCTCTTACCGCCAAGCCACCGATGCCACCAGCCCCATCCGTTGAGAGTACACGTCGCCTTAGTGTACTGCACGAGTTTCAGCATCAGAGACTGCCCAGGTTCCACAGGGAGACAGACCCTCAGGTAGCTGAGGATTCGCTGGAGGCTATTGTACGTGTTTTCAGGATAGTGGGGACACTAGCTAACCTCATGGTGATCCTTGCTGAGAGTCTCCTGCATGCGATAACAGGAATATGGTGGAGACTGATTCTCCAGGTGCATGGCGAGGCATCTCTCCTTTGGACGGACTTTGATAGCCTCTTCCTCTCAGAGTACTTCCCAGCCACCCTCAGTGCGGTGCGCATTCAGGAGCTACTACAGTTGCGGCAGGGCAGAATGACGGTAGCCCAGTACTCGGTGGGATTTACTGATATCTTGCACTATTCGACATACATGGTACGAGACCCATTCATCCAGGCCCGGACCTTCGAGTAGGGGCTGAGGCATGAGATCAGGGCATCAATGATCTCCCTCAGCATTCCAATGCAGGTAGGAGTACTAGAGCGAGGCCTTCTTGAAGAGAGCGTTCTTACTGAGCCTACACCAGCTGCGAGACGTACTGTAGGGCGACACGTAGCAGAGTCTTCTGCAGGTGGCAGTCTACGGATGCCCCAGGGGTCTAGGAAGACAAGACCATCAGGTGGATGACCTCAGGACACTGGCTCAGAGGTTCGGGGCACACAGCGCAGAGCCAGTCTTATGAGGAGCAGACAGTGCTACGCATGCGGCTGGCAGGGCCACATGGCTCGTGACTGCCCGACCCGTTCTGCAGAGGAGTAGCATACGGTTAAGGAACCACCCTGGCAGAGGCAGAGGATTGACCGTGGCGGTCCCCTGGGTGAAAGTGGCGAGGCAGAGGAGCTGGACGAGTAGCATGTGGTGGGCGACGCTTTGAGGCTTTACCACCACCACCACCAGGAGGGCCACCCCGACCACAGGGAGCTGGCGGGAAGAGGCAGGCTCAGCTTCAGGCAGTGGAAGTCTATGTCCACGGTGCACCAGAGATGATTTGAGGTACTATCTGTGTCTACTCCACGCATTCTGGAGTTCTTATAGACACAGTAGTGAGTCATTCTTTCATTGTCGCTTCCCTTGTTCGGAGCTCGAATATTCCGACGGAGCCGTTGGCTCAATCCTTACGGCTACAGACTCCTACAAGAGCAGAATCAATGATTACGCACTGGTGCTAGCAGTGTGAGATTACTCTAGGAGGCGAGAGATTCGGCTGGGATTTTCTTATAGTGGCGTCGAGGCCTTACGATGTCATCTTGGGCATGGATTGGGTATCTACAGTCCATTCTCATATCGACTGTATTACGTGCAAGGTGCAGTGTGTTCGCAAAGATGGGAACATGTTAACCTTCATTGGTGAGAAGGGAGCCTTTGCAACGTAGGATGGAATCATGCAGAGGAGAGGAAAGCCAATCACTGCTGAGTTGGCTAGTCTCATCCTAAGAGTAGTTGACGTGTGGAGTCCATGTTTTCCTGTAGTGGTGGATCAGTATGCGGGCGTCTTTCCTGATGACATTCCAGGACTACCTCCTTGCAGAGAGGTAGACTTTTATATTGAATTGTACCATGCGACAACCCCGATATCCACTCCAACATATTGGATGGCTCTCATAGAGCTTCGAGATCTACGGGTATAGCTGGTGGACTTGCAGGGAAAGGGATTCATCCGACCCAGTGTTTCACCCTGGGCTTCCCCGATTTTGTTCGCCAAGAAGGCAGACGTGAGCTTGCGACTGTGTGTCGACTATCATCACCTAAACTAGGTGACTGTGAGAAACAAGTATCCTATTCTGATAATTGATGACCTATTCTATTAGCTCAAGGGAGCAGGGTGGTTCTCGAAGATAGACCTCAGGTCAGGCTATCATCAGCTCAGAGTTCAGGAGGAGGACATGTAGAAGACGGCCTTCAGATGTCGGTATGTCCACTATGAGTTCTTGGATATTACTTTCAGCGTAACCAATGCTTCAGTAGTGTTCATGAGCCTCATGAACAGGATCTTCCAGCCTTACCTCGATTGATTTGTCGTGGACTTCATAGACGATATTTTGATATACTCGACCACTGAGGAGGAGAACACCTACCTCTTGCGGGTTGTACTGGTCACACTTTGAGAGAACCAGCTTTATTGTAAGCTCTCGAAGTGTCAGTTATGGATACGTGAGGTCCTCTTCTTGGGACACATCATCTCTGAGGTAGGATTTATGGTGGATTCCGTAAAGATCGAGGCAGTGCTAGCTTTGGAGCCACCAAGAGCGTGACGGAGGTGTAGAGTTTCCTAGGGCTGGCTGGATACTACCGAAGGATTGTTCCAAACTTCCCCAGAGTTGTGACACCACTTTCAGCTTCAAAGAAAAAGGGGAAACCCATTGTTTGGTCAGATAGATGTCAGTAGAGCTTCCAGGAGTTATGATAGAGAGTGACCAGCAAACCCATTTTGAGGCTACCAGAGGAGGGAGTAGGGTATGTAGTCTACTGTGATGCATCAGGGAACAGAATCAGATGTGTCCTGATGTAAGAGAAGGCATTGATCGCCTTTGGATCTCGACAGTTGAGGAAACATGAGCAGAACTATTCTACCCATGATGGGGAGTTAGAAGTAGTGGTCTTCGCTCTGAAGATGTGGCGACACTATCAGATGGGCAAGCACTTTACAGTCTACTCTGACCACCAGAGTCTTCAGTACATCTTCTCACAGAAGGACCTGAACCTAAGACATCAGTGATGGATTGAGTTCATCCAGGACTATGACTTTGAGATAGTATATACACCTGGAAAGGGGAACGTAGTAGTTGATGCTCTCAGTAGGAGGTTGAGCATTCAGCTACTTGGGGAGGCAACAGAACAGCTAGCCACTTTGCAGATATCCTTTGTGGATAGAGATGGAGCAGCCTTTCTTTATCCACTCACAGTCACTCCTCTACTACTACAGTGGGTTAGAGAGGCACAGTGTGGGGACGTTGACTGTGAGATGCGGCGTGCAGAGATATCCTCAGGACAGGCACCTGATAGATTCGCTATGGGAGGAGAGCACATTTTCCTTTTAAGAGGACGTACCATGGTACCCGTTTCTTTAAAGGAGGAGGTGTTGAGATATTTTCACACCTCCCCATTAGTGGTACATCCATGAGTGGCAAAGATGTACTAGGATCTCAGACGATAGCACTGGTGGCCCAGTATAAAAAAGGCTATAGCAGAGTTCATTTCTTGATACCTCACCTACCAGCAGGTGAAGGCAGAGCACCAGGTACCAGCAGGCTTTGTACAGCCCTTGGAGGTCCCAAAGTGTAAGTTGGATGGTATATATATGGATTTCGTGACAAGACATCCATGTACTTTCAGAGGTCATGACTCCATTTGGGTTATTGTCGACCAACTCACCAAGTCGTCCCACTTCATACCCATAAGAGAGTAGGGCTCAGTAGAGACCTTGGGACGCCTCTACGTTCAGAAGATAGTATGGCTTCATGGTGTGCCGTCATCTATCATCTCATATCGAGATGCTTTCTTTACTTCCCAGCTTTGGAAGGGGTTTTAGGAGGCATTCGGGACGCAGCTACGTCTGAGCACCACCTTTCACCCTCAGACGGATGGTCATATAGAGAGGACTATTCGGACTCTCGAGGATATGCTCCATGCATGTGTCCTTGACTTTGGTCGCAACTGGGAGGATCAAATACCCTTGTTGGAGTTTGTGTACAACAATAGCTACCACTCCACCATCGGGTTGGCACCATACAAGGCATTGTACTGACGACCTTACAGATCACCGTTGTGCTAGAAAGACCCTGGGGTGTCATCACGTGTGGGACCAGAGATGGTTAAGGCCACGATAGATAAGTTCTAGTTCATCTAGGAGTGGATGATGATAGCTCAGAGGTGACAGATGTCTTATGCTGACAGGAGGTGGAGACCCCTGGAGTTCGATGATGGTGACCACATTTTTTTGCGGTCTAACCCTGATGTGGATTACTGAGATTAGGCCAGGGCATCATGTTATCTCTGTGCTTCCGTGGACCATTCCAGTTCTCAGCAGGATATGTGAGGTGGCTTATCGCCTGGATCTACCACCTCAGTGGCACCGGGGGGCACAACGTCTTCCACATATCTCAGCTGAGGAGATACGTGCACGACCCAAAACATATCATCGACCATGAGGAGCTGGACATTGATGATAGGGTGACTTTTTTGGAGGTCCCAATGGAGATTGAGGATCGACATGAGTGGGTCCTGCATTGGTGGTCGATTCCTCTAGTGCGAATCAGGTGGAACCACGAGAACCTCCAAGAGAGCACTTGGGAGTGAGAGGCTAAAATGTGTGCTCAGTACCCTCATTTTTTCCATAGTTTTTGATTTATCTTTATGGGGATGTAAATCCCTGAGGTGGGAGTAATTTAAAGATACATAAATTTCAAGGAATTTTTTTTCTTAATTTCTTTGGGATTTTACAAGTACTCAGTTTCTGATGGCACGTGATTCTGAGGCCTGGTGTGCCCGGAATCAATTTCTGAAGTTTAGCTCGGATACGTTCAGTGAACGAACGAGCGGGTTTTCCTAACTTTTGAACTGTTGCTCGGAATAGAAATCCTAGGGCACCGATGAAACCACAATTCCGATAATTTCTTAGGAATACTATTCCTGGAGTTGCGTTTTCTCAGGTATGGTTGATAAATAAATGGGTTAACTGAAGAGTGAAATAAAAATTTATTTTACAATTTTTATTTCTATTATAAGTAGTTATAACCTATGCAGGGAAGTTGGAGTGGGAACCACTACATCCTAACTCCACTAGGTAGGATAATAGTGATGTGGGTCCCACACGAGCCCCACCGCTTCAATTCCATTAATCCTCCCTCTCGCAATATAATTTGTAACTCACCCACTCCCCCAATTTAATGGCATGTTAACTCTCACTTTAATTTGATTTATTAAAGTTAATCAATATATTTAATTAGAGTTTGAATGTTGAATTCTTAACATGAGTTAATAAAATAAGGACCTACCTTATTTTATTTTGGGTGGTTTCGGTGTGTGGAGATTTTGGGAGAGTTTATGCTAAGTCCTGAAGAATGCGAAGAACGTCAATACCTCGACGAAGAACACCGTCACCACAAGGAGTGATCGTCGTGACCTTATTCTCCTCTCCATAGCCGGTGTGAGATGCCGCTCCAACTCAGACGTTCTTCATCAAGAACATATAAATCATTACCCCGTGACATCATTTCCCGCGATAATATTTTTTCGACAACTACTACAAGGTAGGGGTTTTAAGTTCAAATTTAATGGATTAAATTTGTGCTTTGCTTTGTCGAAGTGGTTTTATGTTATTTGGGCCGCCTGTTATCATTTTAATGGGAGAAGGTCAGACCGCACGAACATGGATGATCCTTCTCCCCATATGTATATGTTCACCATTGCGGTTTGGGATGAAGGCGGCGCGGTGCAACGACACCGCGCAAAAACGAGGAATTTCACCGCGGTGAAGGAGCACAGCACCATCGCGCCACGCCGTTGAGGCTGAAAGAGGCCGCGACCAGAGATGGGCCGCGGTGGAGGGGTGCGGTGCCATTGCGCCATGCCGATCGGACAAAGGCTGTGAAGGATAAGGGGAGGGCAGCCGGAACCGCCGGCCACCAGTGCTCAGGAGGCTGGACCGGCTGGTCCCGCACGACACAAACAGCAAGCCGTTACGGCGACCTGATCCAGAAAAACCGGGGGTTAAACCCCCAGCCAACACAGCAGGGTGGACCCCCCCCCCCCCCCCCCCCCCCGTGGGTCCACCGTTCAGTTTGAAGGGGGCAGCGGCTTCCCCCATTCCACGTCCGCTCATTACACGGGCGCCCGGACCAGGACGAACTGACCGGGCCGGGCCGGACTGCCCGCGCCGGGTCGGGCAGCCCACGTTGGGCCACACCAGCCGGGAGGAGCCATACCAGCCGGTCCAGACCCGGACCCGGGTCGGGTTGACCTGGTTCAGGCTGACTCGGGGGGGGGGGGGGGGTTGGGTCGGGCCGGGCCGGGCCCAGACCCCCCTCTTCAGACTGTTTTCAGTCATTTGTCTATATCATGGGCTACGGACCTTCAATCGATGCACCGTCAGTTGAGTAGGATCCTTGCATCGTGATGATCATTTTGGTGTATTACACTCAAGGTTTTGGAAAAGTTTGGGTATGGATAGGTTGGTTCAAACACGAAACCAACCGAGCTTTCGGAGCGGAAACGCTTATAACTTGAGTTCTGGACGTTTGATTGACGTTCCATTGACTTTGTTGGTTTCCTCTTAATGAGATGGAACTTTTGGCTTACTCCGCTTGAGGTTTGGACATAGTTGGAGTATGGTACGGTTGGTTTTGACTTAAAAATCAACCGGGCCCCCGGAACGAAAAAGCCAATAACTCTCAACCGGGCATCTGATTGACGCGCTGTCTGTCAGGTTGAGTTCCTTTTTTTGAGATAGATATTTGGGGTACATCAACTCCATAATATGTGTTAGTTTATGTACCAATCCCCTTGGTTCGTGGAGTGGACCCTCCCGGAATCGATCATGCTGTGTGCGGGAACCCTAGAGTTGCTTGTGACTGCGACGACAATGACGACTGTACTGAAATCCACCGTGGATTCGGCAGCGACGACGACCGTACTAGAATCCTCTATGGGTTCGACGACGATGACTACTGTTCTTTTATCCTTTTTGGGTTCGACAGTATGTGACTATTTTTCTTGTATCCTACGTTGGTTTGGCATTATTTGACTCTGTACTTGTATCCTACGTGGGTCCGACAGAGTAGCTGGTCTTATATCTTTTGTGGATCTGACAGCTTAGCTGATCTTGTATCCTACGTTGGTCTGACGGATTAGATGAATCAGTGGCTGCATCTGATCATCTCTATCATCTTACAAATATGTATACCTATATGAGATGAGTCTTGACATTCAATCATTTTCTTCGATATGATTTTTTTCTATCTAGTGTGAATTGGGATGTGTTATCCTGTGTGGATTGGATTGTGCTATCCGGTGTGGACTAGATCAAACTTGGGCTCGGATGTTGGAGAAGAACTGGAATTGATGACTTATGTATATGTATGGGAATATATCTAATTAGAGTTGGTTGTTACTTCTTGATTGTATCTTTCCATTGTGGATTGTCCTTTGTGAATTCTGGGAGACCTTTGGGGGTCTTAGAGTCCCTACTGAGTAGCGTATACTCACCCCTGCACGGGCGATGCCTGCACAATGTAGTGTTAGATCTAGACGACGGACACCGCTGATAGTGGTTGAGGCTTGTGGAGCAAGTTGGTATCTGGAGGTGGACCATTGGGAGGGACGTACACAGAGCAGACAGCTGGACCCGAGGAGCTGAGGAGGCTATCTGTTCCCACCCTTTAGGTGGGATTTCCAGTGGACAAGTGGGTGTTGCTGCTTCACTTTTCAGTTTTTGTACTTTCTTTTCAGTTGTAATTTACTTTTAGTTGGGTTTGTATTCTGGACCATTTACTTTCCAGAACATATAATTGTACCCAGTTTACTTGGTGTTTACTCCAGCTTGCTTACTCTATGGTGTTTGTTTACTTTATAAAGGAAATACCTTCCCTTTTTATCGGGATTTATGCCTTCAGTGCTAGTCGCCAACCCCTGGCCTCTGGAAGGCAGGCTTGGGGTAGTCACGGAACGGGCCTCGAGGATGGGTCGTGACATTACCATAGGCATAAATCACATAAATAAATACATTTGTTTCAAACCAAAGGGAGTTACCCTATTTAAAGATATAGTCTTCCCTCAAGTTCTCATCTTTTATTTTACTTCCTCACTCCATTTGATCTTTATATTCATTGTTTATATAACAAAACCAGTATCCTCAATATTCTTGGTTAAGGTTATGATAATTATTAAAACTACCATTGCACACACCTCCATCGAATTTGTATAAAACACAATGTTTCTGTAGATGGTGAACTACTGACTCACGTAACGATGAATGTTCAATCTTCTCTAACCACCTATCATGTTGTCCATTATGATAGAACTATATTTATATGTGATAAAGTATATATATATATATAGTCTCTATTCCTATGTATTTTTCATTTATAGAAAACCATTATGTATTCTATAATGGGAAAATCTGATAATTTCATTTTAGGAAGTGCAGACTACCACCCCATCAATATGATATGACCCGTTAATTACATACATGGAATGTATAAAGGATGGAATTTATGATATCATATATGATATTATACTGGAATTAAAATATCCTTATGTATCATTATGTTTTCATTCCATTAAATATTAAATATAAATGATAGCAGCATTTATGCGTACGTACGGCAGACCGTCTACATGAATGGAGCATTTCATTTCTTAGATCCAAATGTTATATACTATTATAAATACATATATATAATGGAAATATATGATATATATGATATCTAAATCATGAATATCATTCTATAGATAATGTAATTATGACCACAAGGATAATTGGTAATTATAAGATGTTTATTTTATGACTCAATAACCAAATATCAACAAAATGACCATAATTAACATAAATGATTTTGTAAGGATTATAATGTGGTAATAAGTGATATGAAGGAATAATAAACATTAAAAAGGATCCTAAGAATCTATAAATTATTTTTTTTATTATTTAGGAGATTAAATAATTAACGAGTCATGTCGGACATGAGGTGGGGGAATTTCTTATCTTAATTCTCATTCATTGGGTTGATATTATCTTTCTTATTTATGTATTTGTTTGATGAGAAATGATTTTTTATCTTATCATGTATTTATACTTTATTTATGTGTGATTTTTGTGAATACAAATAATTGTTCTATTTTGATTTAAAAATGATATTTTTAAGGAACTTTATCTAAATCTCTTTTCATTAAGGCATATTTTTATTTACACATGAGTTTCTTTATTATGGTTTATAAACCCCATTAAATTATAATTTTATTAAAAAGGAATATTTTTTCTATGTATTGTTTTACTAAATGACCAATGGAATGTTTCTTTTTAAACATAGATGGTGAAAAAGTCCTTTCTACCACCACAAGCATTATTTGATATTTCACTTCCTCTACAAGCCATATTGTTTTTAAAATGAAAATAAATTCCATATACACTTTTTACTTATTTTGGTATTCAAAATGGGTTTGATAATGGAAGGATTATTTCAATATATTTAAATAAAATATTGTGATTGAAATGTGGAAATTTTATCTTTCTTTTATGATTGTTTTATGCGTTATGAATATGTTAAGGTTCTTGTGAATTTTTTACGCATACAGTTGGTTCTGTGATAAGATTAGGGTGGTCGATCCCGTGATATCTCACCAATGAATTGGGTAACGTGACAGTGTTAAATGTTAATGTATCTCAAATTATATTTTGGTAATATACTGTGATGTGTGTTTTAAATGTAACTCTCTATGTATATGTGAAAGCTACGATGTAAGCATGTTATAGATGCCACAATATACCTTTATGATTTATGATTTCCATGTGTTATTCATGAATCTTATGATTTTGTGTCATATTTTAATGATTTAAAAGTATTATTTCATGGATTTTTTGGTATTGATGGACTGATGTTTTCTTTCATTGTTTTATAACCCTTATCGATCTTTTTATTCTCATCCCATATTTTTTGAAATGTTTTTCACAGGGTATAAGGAAGGGTAAGAGAAAAAAATAATTCTTTAAGATTTATATCATGAATTGAACAATTGTTTTATTTAAGGAGTTTAATTGTTGTGAGAATGTTTGGATAGAGTATAAGTGTCTACATTGTAAATTTTATTGAATTGTAATGTAATAGTTACAGCCTAATTCCCTAATACTCTAAACATGAAAAGATCCTCAATGTGAATATTTAACTTAATTCAAGTTTACGTAATGTTTAAGGCTGGGACAACATACCAAGAAGAACACCATGATACATAATATCAATTTTCCACTTCAACAAGTGTAGACAGAGACTTAAGAGAGGATATGGTTTTTTCTATCACTTTTATAGATTTCTTATTTTAAATCATATTTTTAGGTTCTTCCTTCTATAAATTGGGTTCTTAACCTTTTTTTACTGTATTCAATCCTTTCATGGGCCACTTTAATGGGAGTTATTTTCTTTTTTAATCACCATACTATTTTAAATAGTATGACCAACAATATTTCACACATTAAAAAATAGTGGAATGAATTCACATTATATTTATACCATGATTTAATGCTCATTGAAATTTAGTGAAATTGAATTATGTGGATCTGATTCAAGATTTAATTCAATAAGGACTCTAGAATACAATCAAATATCCCCCACACATGTGGTTCTATTCAACTATTAATAAAGTCCCAATACAATATGGTATCTTAGGGAAGATTTATTGATGTAAAAAAAATCAAGGATGATCATGTAACCTAAACCAAATCTATCTCCTAGAGAATTTTTGATTGAATGTGTTGATGTTCATATCCCACTTAGATAGGTGGAGACTTCTAGGATTGATGTTATGAGTTCCCGTGATGCAAAATCTCCTTACATCATCATTTTTTTTCAAAAGATAAATGAAATTAGACTATAATGATTGAGGTCAATATCCATAATTAAATGTTCTAACAATGAGTTATACTTCTATCAGTGAGTTATGGGAGAGCTACAATCCACATATGTCCAATGTATTTCCCCTTTGAGATAAAACGTATATCCCAGGATAGAGATTTAAAAAGGTGTAATTTTTTTAAGGCCCTGTGATAAAATTATACTAGGAATCCTCCATATTCAGATCTTCAGATGTTTAGTGCTCTATGTGAAATATCTTGAGAAAATTACAATTCAATAAAAAATATTCATAATAAAGTCCCTAACTTTTTCAGAAAATGATTATCATATCAGTCTCATCCTTATTTTGACTCGAGGATCCTTTAAATATGTAATTTTTTTTACCAAAATCCCATATTATTGACATGAAGGATCTTTCACATTCTTGATTGAACACGACATAGATTTGATGTAGGAGAATAAAATTGAATAATGAACATTGAGTTTTGGTAATGAAGCTATTACTGCTTTCATCATTTCCATACATAGTATGTGTCTATTGAATAACGTAAAGAAATATATTTGGTTGATGGTCAAATATTTATTATTTTTAATGATGAGATATTATATATGGGATGATTTATACAAAATGAATGTACATTAAAAAATAATGTAACTCATATTTTTTTTAATATACATACCATGTTATTTATTTAAGTCGTTTTAATTTCAACGGATGCCATGGTCGTTGGGGTCTCTATTATCTTATCTCATTATATTGAGTTATAATACATCTACTAGAACTTCAATTTTTCAGGTTTAGTTAATTGAATCATATTTGATTAATTTACATTATGAACCTCTTTAGGAAAAAAGATAGTTTTCATTATGATATTCAAAATCGTAAAACGTATTCTTTACAAAATTAAGACTTTGTTAATATTTATTCACACTCTCTTTAATCCATGATTTTCCTTATATATACATGTTTGATCATCTTGTTTATTCTAATATCTACAATGAGAAAACTAATTATGTGTCATCTTCCATGTCCTTTATATTTCACTTGACATATTTTTATAAGGACGTTTTATTATTTATTTTTATTAAATGGGATTCTGAAAAAAAAATTTATTAAAATATTATTAATGTCGTCCTTTTATAATTGTTTGTTTTATCATCCACTACAAATTTCCTACAAAAAATTATAAGCATTTCAATGATTCATTATTTTATATTATTTTAATATTTTAATATTTCTACAAAAATTTACACCACCCATTTTAAAAAGAATTAATGATATGACATGCTAATTCGTCTTTTATGAATATGGTAATTAAATTTTAAATAAAAACTTTCATGGTTACTCAATACTTATGAGAAATATTAATTAAAAATTATTATTTACATGCTATAAAATGGTTTTTAAAATTACTTTAAATCATTATGAATATATAAAATAAAATAAATAATATAATATTTCTTATGGGTCCTTTTATTTAAAACGAATTACATATTTTAAGTGTTTTAAAGTGTTAATTTTTTATGAAATAGATTTTATGTATTTATATTTATTCTAAAATAAGATATTAAATTGATCATTATGTTATAATATTTTTTCTAAAATGTATTATTTTTTTATTTTAGGGTTCATTTTTTAATGATAATGTGATTAATGTTATGGAAAACATTAATATTGTTTTTGTATGAATTAAATAAAAAATGATCTATTTCTACTATGTTTTGAAATTTTTTATATATGTATTATAAAACTAATTTCTCATATATTTCATTATTAATAATATATTATAGTTGTTATATTTTTATGTTACAATCAATGTTCATTCTGTAGACGACTTTTGGGCTATTTGGTGATTTTTTTTCATGAAATGTATCTCTTTTCCATGAAATCATTAATTGAACTTTGACATTTACTTTTTTGATATCATAATAGGAAATATATATAAATGATAACTATTTGGGGTCCTATTTAACACATAAATATTCTATTTAATAATTTATATATATGTACCCTCTGTTTTCATACATTAACATTACATAATTTTTATTCCAAATACTAAAAACATTTCAAAAAAGCCTCTAAAAGACCATTTTAGTTTAGTAGTATTTGAAAAATGGAATCATAATCATTGGTACATATGTGAGCTACATTATCTTTGATAATGTTAATTATGACTATTAACTTTCTTATACACATCAAACATAATACATATCTTTATAACTTGTGGAATGTAAACATTTAAATGGGTGATATCATGTGATTCGAAAGGGTAAAAAACGTATAAATGTAAGAATAAACATGATTATAAGGTTATTAAAATCATATCATGATATTAAAAGATCATACCCTACATATCAAAGAATATAAAAAAGAGTCTTGTATGAAATATTGGTAGTTATTAAGACATGAGAATAATTGGAATCAAGAGAATAAACCTTGAAATAAAACTTAGGTACAAGACATTGAATTTTTATAGAAATATAAACAATTATTAAAATTTGGAATAAGTCATAAATCACTGAAAAAACATAACAGGGCACTTCATGGGGACTACAAATACTTGGTGGGACCCACCGCCATCCCAGTCACAGTCTGTTCCTAGTAAACTATTGGGTTTCTCCATCTTCCAAGAGTGGATCAATTTTCCCCAACATCCCATAGTGGATTAGATTTCCCCATCATCCCATATTGGATTTGGTTTTCCCATCTTCCAATAGTGAATTTTTATTCCCAATTCTCTATAGTGGGTGGGGTTTCCTTATCCTCACATAATATTTTGGGACTTTCACATCTTCCACAGTGGATCATGCCCCTCAACATGAGTCCCATCATGATTTCCATGGAATATTGTATATAAATTTAAAAACCACTTTAGGGATTTTAATTTATTTATATATTGAAAAAATAATCATTAATTTTGTGAAAAAATTGAAATTGATTTTTTTTAAAAAATTAAGAAAAATTAATTTGTTGAGAACTATTCATAAGTGAAGTTATTAAAACCTGAAAAATAATTTTATCAAGTGAACGTTCTTTACAAAAAGTCATTAACCAATGAAAATTTTATGATTGTTAAAATTGATGCTTCAAATAATAATATGCCTGTGAAAAATGTTAAACATGATTTCTTTTCATACTTGGACACCAATTATTTTTGTTGATATGTATGATGTTAAAGAAGAATATTTTTCATATGAAATAAGGATTGTTTTTAGAGAGATTGAGGATAAATTACCTTCAAAAAATAATTTTTAACACATTTATAATTATTAGGATTAGTTTTTAGAATAATTTGATTTATTTTTTATAATTATATTGAAATATGATGTGGAAAATCTTGTGAAGGTACTATCTGATTTGGAAGTTAGTGGTGACAAATATAGATCTCTTTGTGAAATTGAAATTTTTTCTATTTTCAAAATTCATTTCATGTCACATTTTATTATCTCAGAACAACCAAGGCCAGGATCCATCCTCCCAATGTTAAAACATGTACATTAGAGCTTATCCCCTTCCCAAGACACATTATATAATAATTTATATACAATAATTTAACAATTAATATAATTATTTATATGGAACAGCGTGTTAGTTAATATAATAATTGGTAGGAGATATGATAATTTTTAATGATACAATATACTGGTTTACAAAAAATAAGAAAAATGAATTACCCTCATCATGCAAGCATACTATTCTAATGGAACTAGGCCACAATCTAAAATTTGTGGTTAAATGGATATGGAATCCAAACATCAATGAATATTTAAGTGAACATGTAGTTATGGAGCCTGATTCATGGAATATTTATACCATTTAAAATAGTGTCTAGCTTATACATATTACATTAGTACCAAATAAACGTTGATTCATTGATTTCACCATTAAAAAATTAATAGATTATTATTTTAATTGAATCTAAATAAATATGCAGTGATGAATATAGATGATAATCTAGTAAGGATCATTTTCCAACAAAATATTTAGATCAAATTTTAGAGATAATTTCTAGAAATGATTAATTTTTTATTGATGGATATTTTGGTCAAAAATATATCTATTTATCCCCAAAATACTAATATAAATGATACTTAGATATGAATTCTTGGACACATTAATGATAGTGATTACAATTTATCTTATTTGATCCATAATATCCAATAAAATATACATGATGGCTTTATTTCTATACAGGTTAGAGAGGGTCATATAATTGTTTTTTTGATTATTCACCATTGTTGGCGTCACTTTTTAGTTCTTTATTTTTGTATCTACAAATTGTTTTTTAAATTTTTTCAAGAGACAAACATAGTTTCAATCATGTATAAATGTGATTTTGTGGTCAAAGAAGGATGGGTTTTGATAAAAGCTTGTCTAGGTGGTGAATTGTTGTTCAAAATTCCATTAAAGATGTATTTCATAAATTTTGAGCTCCTAAAAATATTAAGGGTGTTATTAATTTTCTACATTATAATGGTTATAACAAGATATTTATAAAAAAATTTAAAATTTATAAATTTATTCCCTTCGTCTTCTATTTATGACTCATCATTAATTTTTTATAATTTTTTTAAATAATTAAATTTACATAAAGGGAAAATAAATTCTTCACACTTTATCCCATCGGATATTTATAAATATCATTTTGATAATATGTCTAATGCTATTGATATGGTTGTTGGTTTTATTTTAATTGAATTGTTATATTAGGGATTACATGTGTTTTACAATGATGGAAGGTTGAATGTTAATGCTAAAAATACATTCACTATAATTGATAAGTTGCTTTGGTTATTGTTTTTTCTATAGATAATTTGAATATTTATCTTTTCAGATCCAATGTAATTGTATTTAAAGATGGATCTACCTAAATTTATTCTATAACAATGAATGATTCTATACCTGGAATCAGTTTTTTGTACAAATTATTCCTCAAAGTATGAAATTATTATTATATATAGCCCATGTGAAAAGAATGTTTTTTATGATCACCATTATTTTTTCATGTTCATACACTAAGGATCCCATTGAGAATAATTTTATCACTCCTGATGAAAATAAACTCACCATTTCCATCATATAATATACTCGTTATGTATACGTTTCCTATTCCAATGTATAAAGGGGTTATTCCCAATTATTTCTCATAAAATTAATGTGATAAGTTAATCGCGGATCTTAATTACTATATATGGGTTAGACCATTTGCATTTATTAGGTGTGTTGATGGATTATTAAGAAGATGTATTCTAGAAGAAGAAAAATTTCCAATTATAGCATGTTTTCATTCCTCGTCATGTTTATTTCATAATGGAGGAGGGATAAAAAAAATCAATAAATATGGTTTTTATTGGCCTACTATATTTAATAATACATAGAGTATAGTTATGTGATTTGATAAATAAAATTGGAACCGGTATTGGGGATTGATGTAGGTTCTTCCTTACATGTTATTTTAGAGGATGATAATTTTTTGGTTTGGGGATTTAAATTTATGGGTCATTAAAATATTCTTTTTTAAATGAGTACATCTTGGTATATATTGATAAAATTTAAATGTGGGTTATGTTAGTGGAAAATACTAAATTTTTTTATAAAAGTTGTAAAAAACTCAATAAAAAACATAATTATATGATTTGGAATAAAAAATCATACATTGCTAATAATGGAACCAATTTAAGTAATTATAAATCAAAACCCTTGATGGAAATGTTATGGTGTTCCAATAGAATTATAACTTCATAAAATTCATAATCTAGTGGAAAAGTAAACATTTCAACCATATTGAATAAACAGATTTTGGAAATATAATTCCCTAGCTTAAGGATGTATTTTCCCTTGAAACATGATGAGGACTATGGTCATATATAACTATATTAAAAAACTATTTTTATGTCTCTATATTAGTTCATTTTTATTTAATATTTTAATTTACATTTTGAGTCTCAACACATGTCAAAAATATCTAAAATTTATATGACATTTTATTACATGACTAATAGAGATTTTTTTTAGTTAAATGAAATTATGATAATTTATTATGATAATTCTAGGATTTATAAATAGAATTCCAAGTTTTTCCTTTCCTTTTTATTGAAAATAAAAAATTTAATGCTGTTAAAATGGATCATATCATTAATTATGATCTCATGATATTTCAAGTAATTTTTAAATCCAATTGGTCTAGACCTTTTAATATTCATAAGGAGTCAAAAAATAGATCTATTAAAATTGTTGTAGGATGGATTGAAAAATTATACAAATTCATTAAAATAATAATAATTGTATTGATGATTATAAAAGGTTCTTGGATGAATTTTTTTTATGAAAATAGTTTTTTCCCTAAATTCTATCTAAAAACAATAAATTTAATGATTCATGGGAGTCAAAAAAATCTACTTCTTATGAGATTAAATATTTAGTTTTTTTGAATAAAATTAATCAGTGTAATAATACTCTTTCATACATAATGGATGTGGAATTTAACATTCCTCCATAATCATTTAAAAAAATTGATTTTCAATACACTATTGAAAAAAATATTTTCCCATGATAATAATAAGCTACATGATAGAGCCTCACTAGTGAAACTTATCAAGAATCATTATAAAATTTTTTATTTAAAGGCTTATTAATCAATTTATGTGTAACGAAAATCTATATCAATTTTTTATGAACATAGTGATGGGATATTTAAGGGTAATTTCAATAAATACAAATATGGAAGAGATATTTTTTAATAAACACAATTGTTAAGTATTATGAAATCATTGGATTGTTTATATTAATTTTTTATATCTTTTCCATTTTATATTATTTTTTTGTGTTGTTCCATAATGTTTATTAGATGATAATTTAATTTCAAAATTTTAAAATCAACTCATATTGTGGGCATAATTGGGGGAAGTGATTCCCATTTTTATTTAATATGAATTTTATCTACTTATTTATATTTTTATCATGTTGTTTTGAAGGTTACTCAAAATATTTTGGAATTATAAATTTTAACATGTTATTGCCCAAAAATATTGACTTGTTCAATGTTTTATATTTCTTGCTTACAGAATGATTGTAATTATAATATCTTGAAAATTATTTTATATAATAATGATATACCATAATGGTTTTGAATTCATAGTTTTAATATGAATTTTAAAATAGAAATTTGGGAAACAAATATTTTTTTAAGCATTCATATAACCCTTGATCAAAAATTTGGATCGTTGAATTAAAAATCTTTTTTAATATAAATGGTTATTTTCCATTCAATTTTTAATTCAATAATGAATAAAAATTTGGGTTTTATCTTCTACGTATGTGTTCTTCTTAAATTTTCTCACCTATGTTATAATGTGATCTGATCAAAACCAATAAAATTATTTTTAAAACATTGACTATTTCAATATTTAATTTGTTCACATCATTTTGATTTTTTTATAATTGAAAACCGAATTTCCATCATTAAGTGTTTTTTTCTATTAATATCCCATGGATTTATATATATTTACTAAATCTTCTACCCTAGAAATTTTATTTTTAGTCTAATTATAAAATTATTATTTATAAAATTTTTCAATTTGAATTTTTTTGAGTTTTAAACAGTAATGATATGAAATTAATTGAGTTTATAAAAAATATAAATTCATATCAGACATCACAAAACATTATTATTTCATTCGTTTATTCATTATTCTATTTCATGGGATAATTGATGTGCTTATAATTATATAATTTTCTAATTCAAACAATGTGTCTTATTATTATGAAATTTAATTATTTTTTTATTATCAAATATCATTTGTGAGATGTTTGTATGTCTTCATTAAATGGAATGTGATTAATATTTAGAATATTCCAAAATTTCTAATTTAAATCAATTTTTTAAAAACAAAAATAGAATACGACCAAATTTAAAAGTTTTTTGCCTGATCAATATGTATTTTTTCATGAATGGTTTTATTGATGACAATATATATGAAAATTTATTCTTATTTGAAACACACCATTTCACTTTTTAGAATTCTATTATTTTCAATAAATTGTTTTAATTAGTTTATAAGTGATAAAATATATATAATTTGTGGGTATTTTAATGTCTCATTTAATTATTGTGTTTTTCACATCATTGGTAGGGTATATTATGTGATTTCACATAATAAATTACGGTTTACATGGTGTATTTTTATTTAGTTTATATTTTGTAGTTAAATTAATAAATATTCATAATTATGATAGTTTGGTTTTTTTATGTTTGCGTAATCATTTTTTAATTACACTTATATATTCATTTTATGTTTAAATTTTACTTATAAATATAAATTCAATTAAATGTACATCACTAATCACCATGATTATTTGAGAATATAATTTTCTGATACTCTAATATATATTTTCTATTTTATGAAAATTCAATACAAGATAAAAATGGTAATTAACGGAACACCAAGTTATATTACATTACATGTAATTGAAACATTTCTCAATAGATTATGTTACACAAAAGGGAGTCCCTACTTGTTATTTGTACATACATGTAACAGATACCTTCATCAAAAGTTTCTGGTATTGGTATGAGTTACCTTCCTTGATATCTTGAGTTACACAAAATAAAGAATTTAACAAAATACCAATGTATTATTAATATATTATTACTTAATATAATATGTTATAACATTGCAATTTTTATAATGATTTGTAATAGTATTAATTATCATTTGAAAATTTATGGTTTAATAAAATATAAAATGAAATCATTGGTTGCCAATTAATGTGAAATGAAAATAAGAACCACATGGATGTAAATTTGTTTTATTATTTTTATGCTCCCAATGCAGTTTTTCTTAATAAATTCAATTAATTACAATTATTGAATGGTTTTATTAAAATATATATTTTATATATTCAATCAAATATTTTTCATATTAATCCATAATGTTTGATATGCAGATGATAAGAACAAAACCAATTTCACACATAAAAATTTATTTTTTAGGAATGCAATTTCCCCCCCTTTTAATGGCGATCCCATATTAAATAAGGATTTTTACCCATTAATTTATTTAATGTTATGAAATAATCATCATCATTAAAATATAAATAGAAATACTAGTTATGGTGAATTTTTGATATTTTTTTTAAAACATTTCCTTTATTAATGAATAATTAAAACTAATGAATTTTAGTTCCAAACTTCTTATTAATCTAATTTATTAACAAGGTTAAATTATAATTTTAATAGATTTTAAAATTTATGTAGATTATATTCTTATGATTTAATATAATTTATTTCATTGGAATTAATTTCACATTGAAGTTGATTATAAAAATATATAAAACTTATGTACGTTAAGACCATAAAAACCCACATAATCATCCAGTCTATAGGATTAAATTTAAATTTATTTATACCATATATATGATTGGAATTTTGAAAAATGGATTAATTATTTTAAATAATTATAAATTTTAATTTCTAATAATGAAAATTTTATTTGTACTAAAATGATTAGTAAAGGTGACTAAATCTAATTACAATGAATCTGGTTAAATTAAAGTTAATATGGGAGTAAACCATAACATTCAAGACCAAAACTACGTATACAACTTCCAAGAAAAATCATATAGATATATATATATATATACCAAATTGTATATTGACTTGAAATATTACCATTATTGGATCCACTTTCAACATGAATAATGTTATTTGATTTCCATTTTCAAAATGTTAAAATAGTGCCACTTCTCATCCACTATAAGGGGCCACCGGTTATCTCCATTACTCACACCTATAAAAACTCATATGTTTAGGAAATAGCATAAAAATATATCACAAAAAACCTCCTCTTGAACATGAATCCTCATTTTTTTTGGAAATCCATCCACAAAATCCCTTTGGAATAAACCAATAAGAGTTACCTATTTTTTAAAGTATCATTTTTTAATATTTTCTTTTCATTTTTACTCCCCCACCATGATAAATATTATTCCTTAATGTTTATATAATTAAAATATTATAAAAAATATACTGAGAATAATTCATATTAAGCATTTGACCAACACTCACACACACTTCCATCTAATGGGTAACAAACAAACACTTTACGTGTATGGTGAACTACCGACTTGAGAAAGGATGATTGATCGTTTTTTCATGTTTCAACCTCTCATGGAGGTTGTTATGATGGAAATTATATTTACATAAGATATATAATATTTTGATTATGTTTTTTGTACTTCTATTATCCTTTAATAACACATAACTTCCATACTTTCTATTTTCCATTAATACAATAACATTGTTTGAGGAAGTTTAGACTATCACCTCCTCAAAGAGATGTGAATCAGTCACACTATACGAGGAGAATATAAAGGGTGGCTTTAGTTTAATAAATGTGGCATAAAAACCACTATATTTTATTCCTGACATTATTATATTTTTAAAATTATAATATATATTGTTTTCTTTATTACCCTTTAAAACACCTTAAATGTTACAACACAATTCGTAGATGTGGGGACTACCACCTCTTCAACATGATGTGATTAATTTTTCCTCAAAATTTTTATACATATAATTATTCATTATTAAATAAATGTTTATTTACTATATAATTAAATTTAAGGAAATATATGGTATTTCTTACCTTCTTTCAATAATGATCAATGAAAATGGGAATGTCAGTCATGTGTATGCATGGCAAATTATCTCCATGATAGTAACATTAGTTAATTTTTCATTATCATAATTATGGAATTTTTTTAAAAGTATTTTTTATTTATAATATCGGTCTTTAATCCACAAATATTATTATGTATATATTATATATTGACACTTTTAACAATAGCCGACCAACAAATGTTGTTTTTGATATAGAAATCCAATTTGATCAAAACAACTGACATAAAAATAATTGTTTAATTAATTTTATATAAAATTATAATAAGTGAAATAAAATGAATTATAAACATGATCATGCTTAAAATGAAATTTTATAATTCATATAAGATTATTATAACAGCTGTTAAAGGACATTCGCCAGAAATGAAATGAAGGGTAAGGGACTCCATATAAATTTACATTCCCTTGAGACTAATTTGTTGTTACACTCCTAGTTAATTTTATATGATTATTATATTTACCTCGCACATGTTGTATCTTGAATCTCCATACTCATATGATGTTATAGGTTTCATTATATTTTATTCATTCATGAGTTTTATTTTTCAAAATGTTGTAATCTAGTATATGATACATTTTGTTTTTTAAATAATATTTTCCTCACAGTCATTCTTAATGATTATCAATGAGATCTAACATTATTTTGTGTTTGTTAACTTTATCATGAAATAATCACTTTATTGTAATCATTTTTCATTTTATATTAGATTTAATACCCATATTCTCACATAATATATATTAATATTTCCAAAACTCTCTATCATTTAATATATGGTTTTCAATTTGACAGTAACTTGATTAACCGGGGAATCATTGATAAATTTGTATATTATATTCAATAAAGATAAATTTTTGAAAAGGGATAATGTTTATTTCATATATGATTAATTTTTTGGACTTAAAATATATGGGTTGGGGACCACTTAATAATGTACTATGGGTTGGGGACTGGTTACTGAAATACCTATGATGCATCAGTACTCTCAGGGAATGAGTTAGTTGGCTATCCATTTTAGGCGGTGGTTACCAAATAC
The DNA here is from genome assembly GCA_963277665.1 of Viscum album. NCBI lineage: Eukaryota > Viridiplantae > Streptophyta > Magnoliopsida > Santalales > Viscaceae > Viscum > Viscum album. The sequence goes on from OY728138.1 coordinate 1,926,702,045, forward strand.
AAAAAACCATTATATGAATTTTTTAGATGGTACAAGTTCCATTTTTATTGAAAACATGAAATCCCATTATTAAGAACATCCTTCATTTAGTTTTAGGTATTTTTCATCCATTGGGTTTTCTGTCTACATATCTACAGATACATTTAATTTTCAGTTAATTGATTAATTGGAATGTGTGCCAATTTATAAAAATTCTATAATTATTTTTCCTTATCAAGTTATTTTAATGAATCATGTTACCAGTTATAACCATGATATATTTTTTATGCAATTCCTTTCAATTTTTACATTACATTGTATTTTAGTTCAGTTACTTACAATTTCATATTGGCCATTCACAAGGATTTATTATTTCTTCCACTATACTTTACCCATACTAATAATTTGAGATCAATGTTATTATGTTTCATTTCCTAAAGAATTAAATAAGCGTACTGTTAATTATTATAATGGATATACTAGATGGAAAAAAGTAATCATCAAATTCTTTTAAAAGAATTTTTGTTTTAATTAATGTATTAATTTGTAATACAGGGCTCATGGTTATATATCTAGAATTACAATATAACTAAACTCTAGGTAATTCAGGAATTGTCTTCATGTAATTATTATAATTTAACTGATAACAGTGATGGGATATGGTCTTTCTAGGGTTAGGTCAATATTTTTGTTATAATATTAGATATCTGTGATGGAGAGATTCATAGTTATATTCATGATCATTGTGGGTTATCAAATAATGATGGACAGAATGTGCTGAATATTATATTTTTCATTATTGTTATTAATGATGGGATTATTTGTCTTTAAAATTATACTTATGTTATGAAAGGTATGTTTTCTTGATAATATGCATTCCAGTTACCACTACATAAAAAAGCTGGTTTTGTATAGTAATGCATCTCTTTATAGTTTGATTTGGATTTTTCCATGAGTACTTCATATTATAGTATAATATTAGTAAAATTTAATAAATTAATTTACCCATGGGGTTGGTGCATTGAATTATAAAATGTTTTTAATCATGATAATCCTTGGAATCGACTGTATTATCACAATAGGTCATGTACTTCACCTATAGTATTTAAAAATATTGGTTTTGAATTTGATTTATTAAGGTTTAAAGAATAAATTAACATAATGTAAAAAATATAAAATAATGTAATTAATGATTATCATCAATAAATATTTAGTTCTTATAGTATATCTTGTACATAGTATTGGTCATCAAGTGCCTAAGACAATATAACTGCTTTTTCCATAACACTAATTTAATTCTTATGGTGTGGTTGTGAGATATATAATATCATAAATGTTTTATGATTCCAAATGATACCCACCATAAAGAGGTAGGGTGATTGAAACAAATTGGTATGTAGGTTTTTTTATTCTCCAACAACATAACTACTGAGGTATTGATGTCTTAGTATCGCCTCTTGGACATACTAACATTTTTTGGTTGTATTATACACTGGTAGGCATGGTTGTTATCATACCCATATAAGTGTGTGTTGGGGGGGGGGGGGTTAAGAAGGATTTTGGTCATTCCAACCAAATATAACTATTTTATAGTATCCTATGGATTATTATATGTTTAATTTTATTTTATTGTGATGTCTTGATATAATGATTTCGACATATGGGATATGATGGAATGAGTTACAATACTCATTGTATGATACATGATATACATACTTTTTTGGCTGTTAGATACTTTTTGGTCACTACATGGTGACTTGGAATGGGATGATGAGATTATATGATGTAATAGATACCTGTTAAGATACTTTATCAATAGTGGCTGTATTTATTCTTCAAATAGAGAGTCATCTTTCAGGATGATCGATGTTCGAGAACGACAAAGATCAAAGAGTGATGAATGAGTGGGGCATCAAAAATTATTACTATATTAGGATATATTTTATGTGTTACCTGGAGATAGATTTTCACTATGATTCAAGTAATTTAGATGAAAAATTTAGATTAAAAGGTATCTTTATGCGTTTTTAACAAGGATTTAGCATAATATCATTATTTATATCATGATGTTATTCAAGGATGATTCTTTTGAGTATATATATTATAATCACCCTAAGTATATATAAATTTTTTTCATGTCAATTTGGTAGTGATAGAGTAAAATCATTGAATTACATTTTATTGGGTTATTTATTATCTTTTTGGGCTTAATAGTCATTGTCTAATATAAATTTTTGAACTTCTAGGTTCCATTCATGATTTTAATTTTCTTTTTTAGTAAAAGAATTTTCTAGGAAAATGTGTTATCCTTATGAGATGGAAATTTTAGTGCAATTTTTTTAAAATTCCCTTATATTATCATATAGGGTACTACCCCAATTTATATGTTTCTTTACCCTCAACATCTATCCCCAACCTATGGCATATTAGAGGCAGGATTCATATGTAATTATTTCTATTCCCACATTATTGGTAGAGGGATACATAGATGTGTGAAAGTGTGTCTTCAAATGTTGGTTACGTAATAGAATACAGTTCATGATTGGTAAAAATATGACTACAAGTGTTAGTACGGAAAAATTTTCTACTAATTCAATAATTGATATAAACAATGTAGACCAGATAAATTATAGGTATCTTGGCACCCTATAATATGATGCGTATAACATAATATTTTTGGATCTTACTAAATGTACTTACACTAGTTCTTGTGTATAAACCTAGTAAAGTATTATTCAACCTTCATCATTGAGCCTATCATTCATATGTTTATAACATGAGATAGGTTAGAATAAAAATAAAAATAAGGTACTTAATTAATTAGGTATTGTTAAATATTCCATATTTTTGGTTTAAGAGTTTGTAACCATTTTGTCTTTTGTAGGATTATATCATGGTAGATGTGCATTTCAAGTTCATGTGGAGGTTTTTTAGATGCATTTTCTAGAAAATTTTAATAGAGTAGATGATGATGAAAATGACACATAGAGGAGTAACTTTGGAGAATTTAAATTAAATATCTTATAATATTATAATGGATACATTGTAGAATCGATGATAAAATACTGGTTTGATAAGGTTGAGACAACTAACAATTTTATCACTAATCTAAAGGTATAATAGGTTTATTTGGTCCATAAGATACATTGTGATGATGTTGGAAATATTGGATATTTTTTCAGCAATGGAATTGAGTCATTTGGATCCTGGGAGATGTTAGGGGTATAATTTTTAGTAGTTTTTTACTCTTATAATAAAAAAATCTCTAGCCTTTGGGTGCTTCGTGCATTTCAAAATTGATGTTCCAGTATAAAGGGATATGAGATATATTTCATGATCCTTCTCCAAAACTATTTATACATGCTTCTATATGAGGAAATATTGATGTGGAAATAAAATTAAGATTTCTATGTAGAGGTATAGTTCCAGGTCAACCTATTTATGATGATTACATCTTTCAAGGTGTTATTAGAAGAAATAGTTTTGGAAAGGATGGAAAATATAACTAAGTCATCATGATAGAGGATTCATATAGATAGCAAATGAATATGATCTATGGTTTGATCTTTTTCGAAAAAATAGAAGATATTTTACATAGTAGCATGTTGGTTCCAAACCTCCTCAAACCTTTCTTATAGATGTGGTGTGTCTATGGAATTTGTAAATTGAAAAAAATGTTAAATTTCATTTGGAGGTTGAGGTCATCAACAGTGATATTTCAAAGCAATTCTAAAAAAGCCACATACACAGTTTTTTTCAACAATATCCTCGATTGAAACAGTTTTAGAAGATTATATAATAGGAAAAATACTGTTTTAGATCGAACTAGAGAAGAAAATTTATGGAGTGGAAATCCCAAAGATTTTCTTTGTCATTATAGGGGATATTTAGCCACCGATTTGGTCATCATCAATGTTAAAGAGGATATAGAGTTTGTCGTGCTAATGTATATTCCCTTGATAATCTAGTGTCAGTTCATCCAAACAGATTTTGAGGTACACATTATTTTTTTATACTTTAGTGAATGATTTTTATTGATTCGGGAGTTACACACTTCCCTATATCAATGTCAATAGTTTGTTCCTCATGAAAAGTGGTAGAGAGGCTTTTGGGGAACTTATTATTGACTATTCTAGTCGGAGATCGATCTCATCTTTATTATGTATTGATATTGTGAGATATTATAATGAAGGAATACATCATTGGGAGAAAAACCACATTTATTGATCTAACCCTCGTACATTATCGTCGGTATAAACTACCTGTAACTACTGTAACATATATTGTTTTTTCAGGATATAGATTTTGTATGATGATGCTAATTAATGTCTTCCATTTTAATAGGATATAGAGAACAATGAATGTGTTAGAGTCAAATTTTGTCATTATATTTCATGATTTATAATAAGATGAGTATCTTATTGTAGACATGGTCATCCATTTTTTATAGGGTATTGGAAGAGTATCATGATGTTTTTTTTTTCTGAAGTGGTTGTGGTAAAAAACGAAAACATGATTTTATTTTTCTGATAAATAAATATTTTGGAGATTAAAAGTCTTAATTTATACAAATTTTAGGTATACATATGATTTTTGATAGTATAATATATATCTAGATAATATATTACAATGAGGTTTTATTCAGGCAAGTGTATTGCCTTGGGGAATATAAGTTTTTCTATGATGATGACAGAAATAAGATTGAATCCCTATTTAAATTACCATATCTTGAACAATGAGGAATTGAATAATTGATATCAACATAAATAATATTATTATTTATTAGATAATTTAGAAATAGATATTTTTTATTCAATATATATCTCTAGTTATGATTTCATCAAATGATTGTGAAGGATGGGGAATTTCTAATGGCCACTTTGTGATATCGATATGGTAAATATATGTGAAATATGTGGTATTTATGTTTTAGGAATATTCTAGATACCCTTGTTCATGAGTAATGTTGATTTCATGGGAATTTATGATTAGTTTATAGTGGTTTTTATTGATGACATTTAGATGAACTCTATGTCCGAAGAGGAGCACAAGGAGTATATATAGGTAGTTTTAGGAGTCCTTAATATTCTACATCTATTTGGGATGTTTTTAATTATGTTTTATTAAAATCATTAATATTGTATCTAGGATCATGTAATGTTCTAGAAAAGAGTATTTGTGTATACTTCGAAGATCAAGACTTTTTCCTCTTTTGTAGATTCTACTACTATTTCATATTTGAATAGTATCGCTAGTATTAAAAGATATTATATGAGTTTTTTAGACAATTATTAACAAATTAAGACTCCATTAAACTCCATTAAACTCCATTAAAATAAAGGACCATGAATTATATTGGATTTACTAGTGTTAGGTGGCCTTTTAGTAACTAAAGGAGAAGATTATCAACATTATAGTCATTGTATTTTTATTAGTGGTAGTTCAATTTGATGATTTATATGATGATTTCAATCTTGTATTGGATTTTGTTTTGATGTAGTAGGGGTAATTTCATTCGTATGGGTCTTGGAAGTTACACCCTAATGAGTACAATTATTCCACCCATGATCTCGATTTGGTAGTAGTAATTTTTCCTTGAGATTATGGCATAATCACTTCCTCGACAATCATTTTGAGTTTTTACTGGCCATAAGAGAACGATTTATGTCATCTTCATGGTCATCCTAAAATTTTTTAGTGGTAGATAATAGATTTATACCATTATTATTATTATTATTTTCATATAGTATAGTAAATGGAAATTTTTTTACTATTGCGCTAAGAATTATGTCATGTATTGAATTTTATGTTAGTTTAAATATTAAAAAAGTGACTAGAGAGATATCAGTGATGCATCTATATATATGAAGGGATTATGAAAGGGGTTTTAATTATCATATTCAAGTAAATTCATCTTTAGATTAACTAGTAGATAATTCCACACTATGGGATAATATAGTGGAGATATATAGAGAATCATATTTATTTAGTGATGAACATGATGGTTTGTATATAGATGACCAAAACATGTTGTTAATATTAGGTAAGATTTTCATCCCCTTAAAGTCATGTGATATGTCTTCCTCTTAATTGATTGTTGTTATTTAAATCTTTCTTATATTAAAGGTATCATATCTAGAGAGTAATTAAGAACATGTTTTAATTGATGTGAGGTTTTGTGATTTCTTTTTATATGTGAGGTTGTTCTGGTTATATATTAGAGATATTATTGATATTTTTCTCATGGGGTGGATCTTTTGAAAAATGTTTCCTTCATTCTATTCAGTTTCGGTTTTGTATTCATGAGGATGATAAAAGAATTGGAGGTATCTTTTGTAATGGATTAGATCCATTATGTCTAACCCTTTTCAAGCTTCTAAATCATGCGACACTCAATGTAGTGAGGAACTATATTTTTTTTATTTCATAGTTAGAAGCTAAATGTAATAGTATTTCTCAATATATAAGGTTTTTCATGTCACATGGGAGAAATTCACATCATGATATTGAGACCAATTCACACACTGAATAGAAGTTTAAGGTTTCTGTTAGGGTGGTTTGCAGAATAAATTCATGACTTGTAATTCACTAATAATTTTAAAAGAATATTTACTAAAACATGTGAATCAAAACATGGAAAATCACATTGGGGAATTTTTTTTAATTAAATGAAATCATTTTAGGTTGAATGGCTTCATGATATTCATTTATTTAGTGAACATAAATTACAAGACATTCGTATTGTGAATGAACCATTCACATAAAGAATACCTTGGGGGAAGAGGTATTATTAAACCTACTTTATAATGTCCCCATCTATCCTAATGGGTTTTCTCTCAAATTCAGGGGGAAATGATGTTCTCAATATTCATATTAGAATCAATTTTAATGTGGTCAATTTTGGTATTCTTATATTATATTTTTACCCTTCTGAGATAATTTCTTCCACTTTTGTGTGGTTCCTTCATTGATAAATCATGTAACAACCACATTTATCTCTAGATGATATTGAATTTCAGTCCTTATATGTTCATAGGATTTATTTTTGTCGTCTATGTTGTTTAGATATGACATTCTTGGAGGGAGGCAGTTATCTTGGGCTAGTGGTGAATGGAGAGTCATGTTGTTATCATTTTAAAAAATTTAGAATAACATGGAATTGAGTTATGTGATTCATCAGACGTCCTTAATATATTTTATGGAATAATATGTCATGTTTTATCTCATTGGGTGGTAGTGTAGTATATCTTAAAAAATAATAAACCACATTTAATTAAGTGGTTTGTGGTTGTAGAAATCACATGTTTTTCACCATGATAGTTGTATTACAATTTTTTATTAATTGCATGGTATAAGTGTTTTTTGTAATTAATTTTTATATGATTGGGTAAATCATGTTAATTTGATTGAAATGGTTAATGATTGAAAATCTGGTAAATGTGGATTGGTTATATAAATGTAATGAGGCATGTTTAATGAAACCATTATTTATTATAATTTTGTAAAAATAAAATGATTCTTGGTTATTGTTTTTATATATCATTAATATGATAGAAAAAATGAATAAATAACCTAAATCACAAATTCTTTTATTGGACACTAATAGTATTAAAGTAAAATGAATATTGTTTTTCTCATTGTTCATTGAGATTGGAACTGATTACAGAGATAATGTTTTCCTCATTTAATAGATTGTTATATATAATTCCATACATTACATATATATTCTACTAATATTAAATTTTTTGGTTAACTCAATATGTAATAAAAATAGATATTTTTATAAATATAAATTTTTTGGTCTGTGAAATCTCTTTTTCATATACTATATGGATGACTTGTTTTTAAGGAATGGATGAAATTTTTACCCTTTATAGTTATATTTAATTTCTCTATAAACATGACACAAGCTTTTATGTGTGAAGTGTTGTGAGGAAAAAATGGTTGTTGGATAAAAAGACATGTGATGATTTTGATTGTAGATGACTAATGTGATAGTGGGATGTATGGGGATAGTAATGATGATTTTGGGGATTGAACTAGCTCTTATTGAATGTGTTCATGTTTTTATTTCACATAATTGTGATTTTTTACTTAGTACATTCCTCTTAATGTGCTTCTTTAGGGCTATATGGTTTGGTTTCTTGTTTATCATCAATCCCCTCCCCAATGCTTGAGGTAACATACTATGATGTATATGAATTTATTATTTAGTAGTTTCGAATTTATTATAGAGTTCATGAAATTATGTAATTATTTTAATATGTTTTAGTAAATAATATAACCCTTGGGGTTGGGATTTATAATGTTGAAGAATATTTATCTTGTGAAAATAAGTTCTCCTTTGGATAATTCCTATAGTGCATTGACTTCACTATACTGATTTAATATAGTGTGTTTGGAATAATGTTAATTAATTTTTAAAAAATAAATTATATAAAATTGAAATGATTTAATGAAGGTATTAATGAAATTATTATTAAATTCTTGTGTGATGATAGGATATTGAGTTTTAAACAGTGAATGTAGGGTTTTTGATTGACAATAGCTATAATTTTCATTAAAACATGGTTAATCCTCATAGTGTTGGTATCAGATATATTATTGTTTAATTGTTTTATGATTTCATGTACTTACCTAGCTACATTTTTAGGCTGAATGAATCCCATAGGACTTGGGGTGGTTGTATTCACAACATCTATATTGGCATGGTATCGATGGTTAACTACCCACTTGGGTCCCTATCTCTTATCACAATGGAATTACGTGATTATTTGTATAGTGTTTATATTTCACATACAAGTTTATATAGGATAGTGATGTATTTATATTGTTTCACAAAATGTATCTATTGATATATTATCCAAAAGATTATTATTGGAATGATGTGTATGGGATGTGAAGTATTGAGATAAATTACATGATATTGGGGTTGAGATGTATTTTGTTACAATACTTGAAATATGATACTAAAAATGAAGGATGTGTTGGATCTTAAAAACAAGTCAGTTACTATCTAAAGATGTGGCATGGAATGGTTAGATGATGAGATGAATGTGAGGCATGTTATTTTATTTTATCCATGGTGTCTTTGTAATGGATTCTTTTATAGTTATAGGTCATTGGATGTATACTAATGGGTAAATGAATAAAACTAGCCGCGAAGTTGTAGAAGGGTACCACTGTATATTTCTATATCATGATCTATTATATCTATTCATTACTGATATGTATACACAGTGATGATGGGAATGTATTATTCTTGTTTATGGGATGATTTGGATTCACTTGTTCTACATTGGGATATATCATACATTCTTTATCGTTTACGTGAGAGGATTCAGCTGTAATATGACAATGTAAACCTATATCTCCCATATTAATTATATATAAACTACTGTGTCATATCATAATTACCACTATTGAGACTACGATGTATATTACTCACTCATGGGTTTCTCAGAAGCTGTTTTGGTGTTATAGTCACATATGAATTTTTTCACTTTTATGTTTTGTCTCATCCATAGAATAATTGTATTAAACTGTATGAACATCAATTGATTTCTATCTTATTTAAGATGATTTTTTTGTGTAATTATATTAAATAGGAAACCAAATGTTCTTCTTATGGTTAGTGCCTCCAATTATTATGTTTGTCATACCCATGGTGCTTTTCCCCAATATGTGGATTATTTCTATTGGGATTAAAGAGTAATTATCTCTATTATCTAATTTTCTTCCAAGAAGAGGTGCCATTGGTGGGAGGGAGTTATGAAATTTTTTAATTTCTAAATTCACTAAATATCGAACATCTCTATTATAAGAGATTAAAAACTAATAACCACAATTCACAATTATATCATTCAATTCAATAATTATAAAGAAATTGTCCAATATTAATGAAATTAATATTGTTTATACTTCTATATATTGATAATATATGGCGGTTTGGATCCATATCATCAAAGAATAAATTTTTTTGTTACTTGTCAAGAGGACATGAAAAAGGATTAAATTCGCTTCATAAAAAATGAAGTGGTCATAAAATAATTTCTTAATATTTAATACTGAGGTTCATCATATAAATATAATGTATTTTTCATTAATATTTATAAAATAGAATATGAATCTATTCTTAATTATTAAGTGTACATAAATGTATACAAAGGGTCGCCTCATATTTTTCGTAGATATGAAAAAATAAAATTCATTGATTATGTAGTATCCAAATACAGAGTTTATATAATAATTATAAATAAAATACATTATAAATTATTAATTGATAGTTTGATGATATTTTGATGTGGAAATAGATATTTAAGAGTCTTTTTATACTCATATATCTGGATATAAAAATCGAATAACAATGTTTTGATGAATGTTTGATTGATGAAGTTCGTGGTGGATAGAGGATTCAAATACCTATATTTATTATATATTTGATAAATCACATAGAGAGTAACATCATGTGAACCATGAAATGAAAATTGGGTGGTAACAAAGGCCTTTAAGCACAATATTTTCATTATATATGTGGGTTTTTATCAAGACAATAGATAAGAATAACATTCATTATAATTCAACTTTGGCACATCACTGCATCAATTTTATATAGTATTGGAATTATAAAAACTAATGTTCTAATCCACTCGAATGATAAAAATAAAAAAAATCCAAAAGAAAGGGAGTAAGGAATATCATTTTAAGTCACATCTCTATTAGTTGTTTACAGGAAACATTTGGTGAAAGGTAAACATATAATATACACAATGATTGTATGTTTACTAATATTTTTTAATTCCACATACTCATTTATATCATTCATGTTTATTAATATTGTTTATTAACCTACTAAAATATCATATATCATTTCATTTATGAAAAAATAATTTTTAAACAGTGAATAGAGTTTATAACAATTATTTGATTAATTGTATATATAAGATACATAATGAATCATTAGACCCATACACAAATAGATTGTGGAAAAACATATTAATTACATAATTGATTCTATTAAAAACTAATCAACCAATGTAAATTAAAATATATAAATACAATATCAAAAAAAATAAAGAGTCTCTTATATACCAAACAATATTTTCATATTATATTTAATAAGAAATAAAAAAAATAATAAAACCTATTATTTATAACATAATATACACTTTTATTATTATTAAATATCATTTAACTCACTATAGTATTTCATTAGTTAGAAAAAAATTAATACACATTTTATAATTCATGGAATGTATATAACAAAACGAACAATGATTCCCTCAATCCCCGCACCAAACCCATTTTATTACATACCCAAATGGCATTCCTAGTCCCCATGGGATAGAGACAAGAACCTAGGAATCCAACAACACAACAAAGGGAATGATTTTTCCTAACCTGTTCAAACGCATGGCATATATTTACTAAAAAAATTAAATATAGACGAATAAAAAGATACTTATTCCCTAACTGTAATAATACAACAGAAGCAGACACCAAAAAATGTATCTGAATTCTCTAAAAGTCAATTCCAAATATAAGGGACTAAAATCATCTAGCTACTTAAAATTATGGCGTGGAAAATCTCCCACCATTTATCCACTAAATACCCTACCAGTTGACATGAACCTCATTAATTCATTGTAGAAAATGTCTTATCCATACTCCTGAAGACTAACAGAGGTCCACGTACCAATCAAGTGGTTCACATGGTGTGGTTTGGAAAGATCACTATGATCCTACCCAACTGTTCTATACAAATCATCAGTTTAAAAATTTATGTAATCCAATTTTATGTAAAAACATGGCATGATAAGCAGTAGAAATCATATAGAAAACATTCCAGACATTTTTCTTTTTCTCTAGTTCTAAAAAAAGAAGTTATATCAATTTAAAATATAATTTTCCATATCATTTTTCAGAATAAAAAACATGTTGATCTTGGTGAACTCATAAAGGTGCGAAAAAAACAAAAGAACATTTATCACAACATCAGCGAATACTAATGGCCTAGGTAGTAGGCTACAAGTACCACAAAAATCGATCTCAAAAACCAGTTCCTAGAAGAAAATTCCGAGGAAGAGGATGAATACCCCAAGAGATAACCCCCCCCCCCACACACACACAACAATGTCAATAAGGTTCCCTTAGAACAATGGGACTATGAAAAGATGAATTTCCATAAAAACCCTCCTTGATAATCACAATTCAATGGATGATGGTCTCAAGAAAAACCATTAACCTTTATAGAAAATGTAACCCTTATGATATTTTTCCCAATTCCATTCAATTTATTGAAAAATATTTCAAATTTCATTACAATTATTTGAAAATATCCTACTTTAATTCCATTTATCTTTATCTTGGGAAAACCCATTTTTCATTCAAAAATCTTATCATAACACCAAAAAATATCATGCCAATCCTTCATTAGAAATTAGTTTTCAATGAAAAACAACAAGATCCATTATCAAAGCCTAGAGTGGGGACCAACTACCTCAAAGATCAGTTTCACAAGCCCATAAAAGGATCCCCAAATAAAAACACCCAATGAGGACAATGAGGGTCCATGAATCCTATCCACATCACATGGTGGATCCAAATTTGAACACATGGGGTTGGTGAAAAGGATGAAACCTACATTACATAAGAACAAATTCACTCTGCACCACTAACAACAGTGTAAAAGGATGCCATAGAGAGATATCACAAAGGATGTAGAATAAGATAAGAAGAAACACCATTTTAACCCAACAGATCTGAACACCCAACCGAATGGCTATATAATTACAAAAGGAAATGAAAAAGAGGGAACAAGACCTACCTAGAGAGACAAAACATAATTGAAATTGTTATCATACATCAAACAGATCAATATATAAGTGAATGATTCATTACAAATCATATACGATAGTCCATGGGTCCTGCATGAATGAGTCTAAAATGAAAGGATCAAGAAAAACGTTCAAACCCATTTTTTAAAACTATATAGGGGTCGTTTTATTTCATGACACACCCATTAACATAGTTATATCCACAATGGATATGTATACCATAATCCCATCTTCTTAGATTACAAATCATTTATATAAAACATTTATGATGTGAAACCACCATTCACAATATGTAATCATTCACTTAGTTAATCCCATTTCCTAGAATGTACCCACTAAATATTATACGGAGTTTGACACAGTTACATGTTGTAAAATCTCGCAACATACTATATAAATGGTTGGATAATGTCGAATGTTCAAAAAATATCTTAAATCACTATTATAGGTATCCTCCCAATCTCAAAAGAGTGGTAAACCATGATAAGGGTTGGAGAATACATGATAAAATAAAAATGGGATGTTTTGAACGTCCAACCATGAAGACTCTCCATCATCAAAAATCCATGTGGATGATGTAATCCCTGCAAACATTTTAGGGCATAGATCATCTGTTAATGACTAATGTTCCCATGTCTCATGAGAATTTTATCCTTATTTTCATAGTATTACGACCAACAGATTCGACTTCCCACAAAATAATTTTTCATAAATGATTATTTAATCAATAAGATTCTCTAGAATAGAATCATTCGTTTATTTCACAATTTATTCCCATTTAATAATGTTATCGAGATCTGGGTGATACTTTTTAAGGTGAGATATAAGGAATATATCATTGATACATGTGAAATGAACCATAAATTATAATCGATAAGAATCTTATTCGAGCCTTTCAGTGACCTCAAACAGTCCATCATATCTCGGAACCAACTATCCCTTCCATCCAAGTTGATGGTGTCCTCAACGTGGAGAAAAACTCATGAAAACACAACCACATACATAAAACTCCAAAGGCATGACACTCTAATCTGTATGAAATTTCAATTGACTTTGGGAAGTTATTAGACTTCATTAAACATTGTAATTATTTGTTGAAATATAACACAACAAACAAGGTCTACATTGGCCACCTCGGCCCAAAAATGTGGGGATCTGCAAGGGATACAATAAAACTCCTCAAAGGGAAACATTCTGTTTGATGAATGATGATTGTTGTAATATATAAACCAAACCAGTCCTAGATGGCTATCCCACGATCCACTACATTCCAGAACATAGTCACAATTCGTATCCACAAAAATAAAAATCACAGGCTCTGACTGACCATCTATTTATGGATGGTATTTTTTGATCAATATGACCTGATTATACATTTCCCCTTGAAGAATCTTCTAGACCCTCATGGTAAACCTAGGATCCCTATCTTAAACATTGATAGAAGGACCCCGATGTAACATCACAATATCTTGCACATACAAAATACATTGATCTTCAAAATTAGTTGTGTCTTATATCAGAATGAAATTAGTATTCATCATCAACAGATCAAAAAACCACCCAAATTGAATTACTCCCTCAAGGTGACTATGGTAATACAACAATAAAATCCAAGGATACCTCATCCCATTTATAAATTGGAACTTGAAGAGGCTAATGTAAACCAAATGGTTTTAAGTTCTTTTCCTTTATCTATTTGCATGTGTAACAGCAGGAAAGAGACTACTAGATGTCACACATCATTCATAGACATAGAAAAGTAGTGCCTCATGTCATTATACATCTTTGTATTACCTATTTGAATGACCCAAAATGTGATATTCCATTAGAATAAGAAAAAACTCCTCACAGATGTTGGGATGGCATTTCTTTTCCTGATGTGAAGAATACCATCAAAATATAGAGGCCAACCCAAAATATTTTCCCCAAATATAATGATTTCTATAGTCTTCTGAAACACATCATACAACTACTAACTATAAAAAATATACTAGAGTATGGATGCTGATAACATAACACTCGTTAAAACCGTGCTTGAAATATCCTCCATAGAATCTTAGTATATCTAAGGGAAGATACCCACATGGTTTAACTCTTCCTTCAATTTCAAAAAATCTTGTGACTATACATGATTTATATGACTGTCTTCAACAACATTCATATCCATGTGGTGTCAACGATATCAATGTCAAATGTTGGATGGTATTATACCCATCAACAATGCCTAAGAATCATGTCCTTCTGAGAATTTATATAACCCAGACTCTTATAACAAGATAAGATCATGAAAAATACCACAAAAATATAGTTATTAAAATATTTAATTGAAATCATGACTACCGAACACTATAAATCAAGAGTGGGGAAAATATATTTAGTCGTTCATTAGTGGAGATAGTTATAAACTACAACATGATGATTCTGTATACTAAAATATCACAAAATATCTCCATAAGCATTGAAAAACACCATGTACCCCTTACTAGGATCAGGTAAGACCAAAATAAGAGGAAACATGAAAATTATTTTAGTTTATCCATATAATAATGAAACATTGAATCACCTTCTAATTTCACCACTTTCATGGTAAGAGTAGTTAGAGGTGACACCATTATAGAGATGTCCTTGAAAATTGGTTGGATGTCTCTAGAACTACAAAGGATGCTTCATTTATCAAATTAATTACATAGTTCATTCCATGAAAATTCATCCTCTAGCTTCTCTTGATCGACTCATAAGCCATTGCAGGAATTCTATTCCCAGGAACATCACATGTGGAATCCAGAAACTAAATTTTTGATGTATTCCAGGAAAATGTGACGTCTAAATATTTCCAAAACCAAATTCATACGGTTATCATCTTCATGGAAATTTGATTTAAAAATTATAATATCATCCATGAACACTACAAATAAAATGTCAATATATTGAAGGAATATATAATTCAAGAAATACATAAAAAATTTAGGAGCATTAGTAAGACCCAAAGGAATCACAACATACTCATAATATACCTACATTCTCTTGAATGATGTATTTGATATATCATACTCCTGAATTCTGAGTTGATGATAACCCGAAAGATGATCAATATTTGAAATCCAATTTTCCCACTTTATCTAGTAGAAAAGATCACCAAACCATGGAAAACGATATTTTTTTCATTACTGTTACCTGGTTCTACTTTTTATAGTCCTCATATAGCTTGAGTTAATCATCTTCTTTCTTGTAAAAGATCACAGGGGATTCCCAATGTAAAATTATTGAGAAAATGAAAAACATTTATAGTAGGTCATCCAACAGAATCATGCAATCTTTTAGATCTACTAGTACCATGATATAATAAGGAATTGATATCAGCTACGTACATGTAACTTGCTGAATTGTAAACTCTATCTCTCAAACTGGATGAAGACTGGGCAAGTCATCTAGGAAAATATTGAAGATAGTATTGAACAAAAACCTAAAAATGTCTTATAATAGAGACGTCATCAAGCTCAAAAAAATTTGAAGATAACAAACTCTTCAGCTTTTTGTCGGAAGGCCCTGCCAGACCTGAACTCTGTTCCCACTCCCACTGAAACACATGAAAACTCCAATCATTATCTAGAAACAAAACATTCCCACGATAATAATCAAACATAGCTCAATGAGAGACAATCCAATCCATATAGATTATGACATCTATAAAATCTAGATTATTAAAGAAAAAATCCCAGAGTGTAACACCCCAAACTTCCACGGTACGTTTCCCATCGAATAATCGATAGCGTGTGTTGTACGCAACCTCGAGTTCTAACACACACCACAACTAATTAAACTAGCCGTTGTGAATAGTAATACCTACTTTTTGAAATCATATATATTTTATATTTCAAAATGGACTTCATTTTTGGATTCGGAATATTGAAATTAGCCTAGGGTGAAATTTTGGTACTTTTCGGATAACTTTAATATTTTGATGAATAGTGAAAATTACTAAATTTTAATTAAAAACAACTTTTTTAATCAAAATAATTAATAGTGATAAATTATGAATTTGAGTGGTTTTAAAGTATATTTAGAATATATTTTTACCATTTAATATAATGTTGGTCATTGGACATAATTTTACAATTAAACCGAACATAAACAAGTGTCAATCTTTTGATAGTTATTGTCTCTTAAAAACACGCTTTTTGTTTTGACAACGAGAATTAATTTTAAATTAATTTCTGCCACTTATGTGTTTTGAATTTAGAAAAATGGATTCCATATTTGGAATCAGGATGTCCAAATTGTGTAAATAGGTAACTTTTATTTTTAGACATTTTGAATAATTACTGTGGTAAATATTTTATTTACCATGGTTAAGGGTAAATCCGGTAAATAAGGGTTAAAAAATAATATTATAATAATACAAAATTACCCTAAAACGTGTCCTAACCTTATTGGTGGACACATACCCGACCATGAGCATCCTTGGGTCAATTTGGGGACCCATTAGAGCCACTTGTATGTGGTAGGGACACTTTATATTAATAAAGTTAAAATAAAAATAAAAATGGCATAAGCTTACATCCTTTAGAAGAACAATTTTTACATAGGGTTATACATGTTGGATTTTCGATTATAAATATTCATTAGAAAGATAAAACGATTTCCTACATAATGATATTTTATTTATAATTTTTAGACATTAAATAATTTAAATTATTAATGACACAATAATGATGCAATGTTTACCTCATTAATAAATCATTTAAATAAATAAGATTATAATGATTAAAATATTATCTAAAACCTGTCCAATTATTATTGGTTGATGTTATTTAGAATATTAGTCATCTTATCTTCGACCTCAATGATTTTTGGACCATTATAAACCGAATATAATTATATTATAAAGTAATACTTTCACTCTTTCCTAAAGAGCGCCTCTTCTCCCTTATAAAAGGAGACCACTTCTACTCATTCCTCACACCTCTCAAGACACTTTGCTCGTCCAAACTCTGCCCAAATAAGCTCCCCACATCCCTCTACTCCTCCTTGAAGCTTCCCCTTAGGCAGAAATCATTTCAAGAAGTCCTTTGGTTCCAACCAAAGTGAGTTACCTAAATTAAAGGTAACGATTTCTCTTAAATTATTTTCCTTTATTTTGCTTCTCCAACCCCCAAACTCTTTTTATTTCCTTTCTTTTGTAACAACACCAGTATCCTCAATATACTAGGATGTTGTTATAAGAAGGATTCAAACTACACATACACACAACTCCATCTAATGGATGATGAACATAATGTTTCTGTGGATGGAAAACTAACGCCTCACGAAACGATGATTGTTCAAATACATCTTACCGCCTCTCATGGTGGCCATTATGATGGAACTATAATTAAATATGATATTAATGATATATATTTTATATATAAGCTTCTGTAATTCCATTTTATTTCATACCATTATTCGTTTCATGTTGTATATACATACGATAATTTCATTTGAGGAAGTGCGGACTACCGCCCCCTTAAAATGATATGACTCGTTCATACCACACATGAAACGTATAAAGGATGGTGTTAATGAACTTAAGTAACATATATAAAATATTATATTATACTGGAATAGTAATATACCTATGTATCATTTGGATTCAATTCTTTTAAAATATAAATTAAATGGAAGTAGCGTTCGTGCGTACGTACGGACTACCGTCTCCACGAACGCGGTGAGATCCATACTCCATCGTATCCATTCAAGCCTTATTCTCATTTTAGGGTTAAAAATAATGTTAATATCATTCTGATTATGAATAAGATTTATTCTATCCATTACAAACATGTCTTGCGTAACCAAACATTTAAGAAGAACGAATCGATTATCACCTGAAACGACGATAATACTAAGATATTATTAATAAAGCAATGTTAAAAGATCATATATGATATCATATTAATGTATATGATTCTTGTATAATTTAATAACAATTATTTCACCATTATAAAGGAGGTTAACCGACACCAACAAAGGAAAAGTACAAGGTAAGGGTTATTTCACAATCTCTTCATTATCCGAGGTTGTTTATACGTAATAATCTACTGGGATATCTCTATCATCCACATCCATGTTTCTTAAAAATGTATTTCAAAACATTTTTACTATTTACAAGAATATGGGTTAAAGTAATTTATACCCTTGTTTGACTTTTTATAAGAGGTTTATAAAGGAATCTTTCCGTCGTTTTCAAAACAAGGTCCTTTTTAACCTTTTCGACAGAATTGAGGTAAGAATGTTTTTTTAACTTATACGGCGGGTGCGGTTATTTTACGCCGTTATAAAATCTTCAAAGCTTAACTTACAAGCTTATAAGAGTATTTTCAAAGAAAATGTTTTATTTTATATGGATCTTAAATGATTTCAAAATAAAAGGAGATATTTCTTTTAAAAGAATTTTGATTTCATCTATGTCAACATCCTTTGATGGATTTTAAGATTATTTGAAGTTGATTTATTATGATACAAAACTTCTATATTGTATTGAAGGTTTTGTGATATGTTTGACTGTGGATGTGCTATTTTTATACCATTCATAGTTTATGGTGAAAGTATTGACATTTCATATGCTAGTTTTAATACGAATGTTTATGTTATGTTTAAACCTTTTCATATGGGAATGCATTGGACTTAATAAGTGACGGGTGGAGCCCGATATAGCTCCTCGATGCATCGGTAGGTCTCATGAGACAAACTAGTGTCTTGGAACAAGGCCTTGACAAAATCTTATTTGTAGTCTTGGCACGAGGCCTTGGCTATGTGGTTATGATAGTCTGGCATTATGCATTCCAACATTATGAAAGTGGTTATTGATTTTTGCATGTGATTATTCGATTAGTAGAATATCCATGTGAATAATTAAATGGAATTATTTCATTTTATTTATGTCATACCATGTTGAAAGTTCATATTTAAAAGGCTTTTGTTTTAGTTATACATTGCCTTAAATGTTTATTCTTTCCGCTTTATTGTTATCCTTACTGGGCATTTGAGCTCACCCCTTTTCTATGTTTTATTTTTCCCAGGATGTGGAGAAGTAAGTTATGAATGACCTGCTGGGATTTTATGAGGGGTTAATAGTGTGGATTGTGGAAACATTATGTTGTTGTAGTAGTTTTTCATTTTATGATGTAATGTAAAACTTATGAATATATCTAGTGTTTCCAAGGCTACTAAACCAATCGGTCTTTCGAGATTTGATCTTTCTTGTGATCATGCCAATGTTACGAAGTAATGCACCGACTCTGGGTAGCTGGGGTCGGGGCGTTATAGTTGGTATTAGAGGAAGTTTAGTACAAACCTTGGAAGCTAGATTTAGATAAACTCTGATTAGAGCACGTAGACCTAAGATGAACTTTGAGGATTAGTATAGAAGAACTTCCTAGAATTTTGGTATTGTAGAGATTTTGTGAGTTTTCCGAGCAATACATCCCTATCTGGATACGAGCAGGTAGAGGCGGCTCTGGCACAGATGTACCTAGGGGTAAAACCCGAAAACACCGCTTTGAGCTAGACTCGAACGGGAACTGGTGCACGACAATGGGCCTTGCTGCACTCTTGGTTACGACACTCCCGGGAGATATTCTTAGGATAACTCTCACTATGTTTACAAATCATTATGAAGGGTTTATGAGTATATACTTCCTCAAAGAAAACATTTTTATGATTATGGATTATATCCATAAATAGTTCAATTTATGCTAAGTGTTTTATAAGTATGGGATTATGTATTTTGATTCATAAACTGATCTAGTTTATGACATTGTTTAGAAATGGCACCTAGTGGAAGAAATGGAAACCGTATCAATGCACGCACTCCATGTAGGGATTGCCCTCCTGCTCAAGATAATTATAGTGGGGCTGGTGATGCAACTGGTGCTGATCAGCTAATCACCATACTGGGACAACTTACTCAGGTTATGAATAATAACCTTACCCGTATGGAGCACCCTGATCCGCAGCGTGGAGGATCAATGTTAGATCGATTCATGAGGCAACAACCACCAACGTTCAATGGGAATACAAATCCCTTAGTAGCTGAGCAATGGATATTTTCCCTAGAGAAAATATTTCAGGCTTTGGGGAGCAGTGAAAGGGAAAAAGTTATCATGGCAGTTTACCGCCTCACTGGAGATGCTGATCAATGGTGGTCATTGATTCAAAATACGAAGGAAGATGATGAAGTATCAAATATGGAATGGAGGGAGTTCAAAGATCTGTTTTTAGAAAAATACTTTCCTCGCGACCATCGAGCAGATATGGAAAGGCAATTTCTGAGTCTGAGACAAAAGGAGGATGATAATGTCACAAAGTATGAGGCTAACTTTACAAGGTTAGCGAGGTATGCTGGAGATTATATTCGCAACCCAAGAAGTAAGATTGATCGTTTCTTTGATGGGTTAAAACCATTTCTCCGTCGAGCATTAGTCTCAAAATCCTTTTCATCGTACGAAGACATTGTCTCATGTGCTATCAAGACCGAAAAGGAATTCTCTAAGTCTTATGACTTTAAAGCAAAGCAAGAGAAGAAGAGACATGCTGATCAATCTGGGAATGGAAATAAGGGGAAGAAAGGAAAGGTTGAATATCCATCATGTGTTAAATGTGGGAAGAAACACCCCGGTACTTGCTTGAAGGGAATGGGAGTCTGTTACAAGTGTGGTGAAAAAGGCCACCAAGCTCATGATTGCAAGGGGAAGAAGGAAGCTACCAACGTTCAGTGCTACAATTGCAGGGAGATGGGGCATTATGCAAATGCATGCCCTAAGCGTCAGGAGAACTTACCTCAGAAAAGGCCAAGGGATCAAGGCCAGGCTTATGCTATCACTACTGCAGAGGTAGAAGCTCCAAAAGACGTGGTGGCAGGTAATTTAATGGTTTCCTCAAGTTTAGCAAATGCATTATTTGATTCTGGATCATCGCATTGTTTCATATCTTCCCAGTTTGCTAAGAAAATTAGATATTTCCAATTTGATTTAATAAGGGAGTTGTCAGTTAAAACTCCTAAGGGAAGTATCATTGCAACAAAGTTTTGTGAATCAGTCCCCATTAGAGCACATAAATTTTCTTTATCTGCTGATCTCATCGTCATACCTATGATTGAGTTTGATATAATCCTCAGTATGGACTAGCTTTCGGACTATGATGCGAAGATTTATTGTAAGAAGAAAGAGGTTACGATTCTTGATGATAATGATAAGGAACACCTTATTTTTAGAGCAGAATCGTCACCACCTAATTCTTATTTAGATCCACCCCTAGTAGCTCAACTAAATTCAATTATTGGGGAGGAAGAGAATGAAGTAACTATCGGTGAGGAAAGGAATGTTCAAATAGAGGATGTACCTGTTGTGAAAGAATTTGTAGATGTATTTCCGGAAGATTTACCTGGACATCCTCCAGAACGAGAAGTTGAGTTTTCTATTGATTTGATTCCTGGATCAAGGCCTATATCGAAGACCCCTTATAGAATGGCCACTGTAGAGTTAGTCGAACTAAAGAAACAACTAGAGGAATTGAGTAATAAGGGATTTATTCTCCCTAGTGTTTCTCCATGGGGAGCCCCTGTTCTTTTTGTTAAAAAGAAAGATGGATCTATGAGGTTATGTATCGACTACAGGGAGATCAATGCTATAACGATAAAGAACAAGTATCCCCTACCTCGTATTGATGATTTATTTGACCAACTACATGGAGCTCAATACTTTTCAAAGATTGATCTTCGATCTGGATACCATCAGTTGTGTGTGAAGAAGGAAGACATTCCGAAGACAACATTTCGAACCAGGTACGGGCATTACGAGTTTACTGTAATGCCGTTTGGATTGACTAATGCACCCTCTGTATTCATGGATCTGATGAATAGAGTTTTCAAGGAGTATCTCGATGAATTTGTGGTGGTATTTATTGATGATATCTTGGTATACTCCAAAACCTACGAAGATCATGAAAATCACTTGCGCATTATCTTGAAGACTCTGAGGAGGCATGAATTATATGGGAAGTTTAGCAAGTGTGAATTCTGGCTTCAGGAGATTTCTTTTCTTGGCCATATTGTCTCTAAAGATGGAATCTCTGTTGATCCTTCTAAGACCAAAGTAATCCAAGAATGGCCAGAACCTACGAGTATAACTGAGGTACGTAGTTTTATTGGTTTGGCAGGTTATTATCGACGTTTCGTCCAGAATTTTTCCCGATTGGCTAACCCATTAACGAAGCTCACACGTAAAGGGGTTAAATTTGTTTGGACAAAAGAGTGTGAAGAATTTTTCGAAGAACTGAAGAGAAGATTAGTCAATGCTCCTATATTGACTCTACCATCGGGGAATGATGGGTTCGTTATTTATCGTGATGCATCGAAGAAAGGACTTGGTTGTGTCCTTATGCAGAATGATAGAGTTATTGCCTATGCATCACGACAGCTGAAAATTCATGAACAAAACTATCCTACTCATGATCTCGAGTTAGCAGCTGTAATACTTGCTTTGAAGATATAGAGGCACTACCTCTATGGTGAAAAATGTGAGATTTATACTGATCACAAGAGTTTGAAGTATATTTTCTCACAAAAAGAACTCAACATGAGGCAAAGGAGATGGCTTGAATTACTCAAGGATTATGATTGTACGATACACTACCACCCGGGGAAAGCAAACAAAGTAGTAGATGCTTTGAGCAGAAAAGACCATGGAGTTCTGAACATGATGAGAATTTAAAGGGATCCAATTTTCATGGATCTAGTGAAGATGGACATGGGAATAACCAGGGAAGGTGAAACATCAATGCTTCTTCAAATGGTTGCCAAACCATCTTTACTAGAAAGGATTAAGAGTTCTTAGACCGATGATGAAGAATTCCAAAAGAAGATTAAAGCTGTGAATGATGGGAGATTGAGAGACTTTGTGTATGAAGATGGAATTTTGAAATTTGGGAAGAGACTTTGTGTTCCCAATATACCTGATCTAAAAAGGGAATTGCTGGATGATGCTCATAGTTCCAATTTCTCTATACACCCTGGGAGCACCAAAATGTATAGAGATTTGAAGGAACATTTTTGGTGGGACAACATGAAGAGGGAGATTGCTGATTTTGTGTCAAGATGTATGGTTTGTCAACAAGTGAAAGCTGGAAGGCAATAGCCTGGAGGAGTCATGAAACCTCTTCCTATACCGGAGTGGAAATGGGACAATATTACGATGGACTTTGTCATGGGGCTACCGAAGACTCCTAGAAGGAACGATGCAATATGGGTTATTGTTGATCGTCTTACCAAGTCAGCACATTTTCTTGCTATAAGAGAAGATCTACCCCTGGAACGTCTAGCAAGACTATACATTAATGAAGTTGTGAGACTTCATGGAGTACCCCTATCGATTGTTTCTGATCGTGATCCCCGTTTTACTTCATGATTTTGGAAAAGTCTTTAGAAATCCCTGGATACTGAACTTCATTTGAGCACTGCTTACCACCCTCAGACAGACGGACAATCAGAACGGACTATTCAAACCTTAGAAGACATGTTGAGATCTTGCTCACTTGACTTTCAGGGTATGTGGGATCAATATTTACCACTGGTAGAATTTTCCTATAACAATAGCTTCCATTCGAGTATATAGATGGCACCATATGAAGCGTTATACGGAAAGAGATGTCGTACACCAACCTGTTGGGATGACGTTGGTGAAAGAAAACTTGTAGGCCCAGAGCTGGTGGAGGAAACAGTGGAAAAGGTGAAAGTAATCCAAAATCACATCAAAGCAGCTCAAAGTAGGCAGAAGAGCTATGCCGATAATCGAAGGAAGGATTTGGAATTTCAAGTCGGTAATCATGTTTTCCTAAAGGTATCTCCATGGAAGGGAGTTATACGTTTTGGAAAGAAAGGTAAATTGAGTCCCAGGTACATCGGACCTTTCGAAATTCTAGAACGAATTGGGGCTGTAGCTTACCGATTGGCAATGCCGCCAAGTCTCTCCAAAGTTCACGATGTGTTCCACGTATCTCTGTTGAGAAAATACATGCCTGACCCAACGCATGTACTCACCTATGAAGAATTAGAACTGGAACCCGATCTGTCATATTGCGAAGAGCCCGTCAAGATTCTTGATACGAGAGAACAAGTACTGAGAAACCGGACGACACGTCTGGTAAAAGTTTTGTGGAGAAATCATAAGATGGAAGAGGCAACGTGGGAACCCGAGGAACTTATGATGAAGAACCACCCGAGTCTTTTTATACAGTAATACCCTAGAAATTGCGAGGACGCAATTATTTGAAGGAGGGGAGAATGTAACACCCCAAACTTCCACGGTACTTTTCCCTTCGAATAATCGATAGCGTGTGTTGTACGCAACCTCGAGTTCTAACACACACCACAACTAATTAAACTAGCCGTTGTGAATAGTAATACCTACTTTTTGAAATCATATATATTTTATATTTCAAAATGGACTTCATTTTTGGATTCGGAATATTGAAATTATCCTAGGGTGAAATTTTGGTACTTTTCGGATAACTTTAATATTTTGATGAATAGTGAAAATTACTAAATTTTAAATAAAAACAATTTTTTTAATCAAAATAATTAATAGTGATAAATTAAGAATTTGAGTGGTTTTAAAGTATATTTAGAATATATTTTTACCATTTAATATAATGTTGGTCATTGGACATAATTTTACAATTAAACCGAACATAAACAAGTGTCAATCTTTTGATAGTTATTATCTCTTAAAAACACGCTTTTTGTTTTGACAGCGGGAATTAATTTTAAATTAATTTCTGCCACTTCTGTGTTTTGAATTTAGAAAAATGGATTCCATATTTGGAATCAGGATGTCCAAATTGTGTAAATAGGTAACTTTTATTTTTAGACATTTTGAATAATTACTGTGGTAAATATTTTATTTACCATGGTTAAGGGTAAATCCGGTAAATTTGGGTTAAAAAATAATATTATAATAATACAAAATTACCCTAAAACGTGTCCTAACCTTATTGGTGGACACATACCCGACCATGATCATCCTTGGGTCAATTTGGGGACCCCTTGGAGCCACTTGTATGTGGTAGGGACACTTTATATTAATAAAGTTAAAATAAAAATAAAAATGGCATAAGCTTACATCTTTTAGAAGAACAATTTTTACATAGGGTTATACATGTTGGATTTTCGATTATAAATATTCATTAGAAAGCTAAAACGATTTCCTACATAATGATATTTTATTTACAATTTTTAGACATCAAATAATTTAAATTATTAATGACACAATAATGATGCAATGTTTACCTCATTAATAAATCATTTAAATAAATAAGATTATAATGATTAAAATATTATCTAAAACCTGTCCAATTCTTATTGGTTGATGTTATTTAGAATATTAGTCATCTTATCTTCGACCTCAATGATTTTTGGACCATTATAAACCTAATATAATTATATTATAAAGTAATACTTTCACACTTTCCTAAAGAGCCCCTCTTCTCCCTTATAAAAGGAGACCACTTCTACTCATTCCTCACAACTCTCAAGCCACTTGGCTCGTCCAAACTCTGCCCAACTAATCTCCCCACATCCCTCTACTCCTCCTTGAAGCTTCCCCTTAGGCAGAAATCATTTCAAGAAGTCCTTTGGTTCCAACCAAAGTGAGTTACCAAAATTAAAGGTAACGATTTCTCTTAAATTATTTTCCTTTATTTTGCTTCTCCAACCCCCAAACTCTTTTTATTTCCTTTATTTTGTAACAACACCAGTATCCTCAATATACTAGGATGTTGTTATAAGAAGGATTCAAACTACACATACACACAACTCCATCTAATGGATGATGAACATAATGTTTCTGTGGATGGCAAACTAACGCCTCACGAAACGATGATTGTTCAAATACATCTTACTGCCTCTCATGGTGGCCATTATGATGGAACTATAATTAAATATGATATTAATGATATATATTTTATATATAAGCTTCTGTAATTCCATTTTATTTCATACCATTATTCGTTTCATGTTGTATATACATACGATAATTTCATTTGAGGAAGTGCGGACTACCGCCCCCTTAAAATGATATGACTCGTTCATACCACACATGGAACGTATAAAGGATGGTGTTAATGAACTTAAGTAACATATATAAAATATTATATTATACTGGAATAGTAATATACCTATGTATCATTTGGATTCAATTCTTTTAAAATAAAAATTAAATGGAAGTAGCGTTCGTGCGTACGTACGGACTACCGTCTCCACGAACGCGGTGAGATCCATCCTCCATCGTATCCATTCAAGCCTTATTCTCATTTTAGGGTTAAAATAATGTTAATATCATTCTGATTATGAATAAGATTTAATCTATCCATTACAAACATGTCTTACGTAACCAAACATTTAAGAAGAACGAATCGATTATCACCTGAAACGACGATAATACTAAGATATTATTAATAAAGCAATGTTAAAAGATCATATATGATATCATATTAATGTATATGATTCTTGTATAATTTAATAAAAATTATTTCACCATTATACAGGAGGTTAACCGACCCCAACAAAGGAAAAGTACAAGGTAAGTGTTATTTCACAATCTCTTCATTATCCGAGGTTGTTTATACGTAATAATCTACTGGGATATCTTTATCATCCACATCCATGTTTCTTAAAAATGTATTTCAAAACATTTTTACTATTTACAAGAATATGGGTTAAAGTCATTTATACCCTTGTTTGACTTTTTATAAGAGGTTTATAAAGGAATCTTTCCGTCGTTTTCAAAACGAGGTCCTTTTTAACCTTTTCGACAGAATTGAGGTAAGAATGTTTTTTTAACTTATACGGCGGGTGCGGTTATTTTACGCCGTTATAAAATCTTCAAAGCGTCACTTACAAGATTATAAGAATATTTTCAAAGAAAATGTTTTATTTTATATGTATCTTAAATGATTTCAAAATAAAAGGAGATATTTCTTTTAAAAGAATTTTGATTTCATCTATGTCAACATCCTTTGATGGATTTTAAGATTATTTGAAGTTGATTTATTATGATACAAAACTTCTATATTGTATTGAAGGTTTTGTGATATGTTTGACTGTGGATGTGCTATTTTTATACCATTCATAGTTTATGGTGAAAGTATTGACATTTCGTATGCTAGATTTAATACGAATGTTTATGTTATGTTTAAACCTTTTCATATGGGAATGCATTGGACTTAATAAGTGACGGGTGGAGCCCGCTATAGCTCCTCGATGCATCGGTAGGTCTCATGAGACAAACTAGTGTCTTGGCACAAGGCCTTGACAAAATCTTATTTGTAGTCTTGGCACGAGGCCTTGGCTATGTGGTTATGATAGTCTGGCATTATGCATTCCAACATTATGAAAGTGGTTATTGATTTTTGCATGTGATTATTCGATTAGTAGAATATCCATGTGAATAATTAAATGGCATTATTTCATTTTATTTATGCCATACCATGTTGAAAGATCATATTTAAAAGGCTTTTGTTTTAGTTATACATTGCCTTAAATGTTTATTCTTTCCGCTTTATTGTTATCCTTACTGGGCATTTGAGCTCACCCCTTTTCTATGTTTTATTTTTCCCAGGATGTGAAGAAGTAAGTTATGAATGACCTGCAGGGATTTTATGAGGGGTTAATAGTGTGGATTGTGGAAACATTATGTTGTTGTAGTAGTTTTTCATTTTATGATGTAATGTAAAACTTATGAATATATCTAGTGTTTCCAAGGCTACTAAACCAATCGGTCTTTCAAGATTTGATCTTTCTTGTGATCATGCCAATGTTACGAAGTAATGCACCGACTCTGGGTAGCTGGGCTCGGGGCGTTACACAGAGCAACTCTATAGTAGCTATCACTAACAAAAACAAAAAACACTAAAACCACTGCTCTTTCCTATTTTTCAAGATTTTTTCATAAATGAATTGTAATGAACATAAGTTCAATTTTATGTTTAAGAAAATCAAGTAATAAAAAATATTAAAAATTTGGAAAGAATTAGTAAATAATAAACAAATTTCTAATGAATATTCATTAAGGATAGTACATCTCACTATTATCATACATGCATCAACATCCACTGAAAACTCATATACTATGTGAAAATGATTCACTCCTAAGGCATGTGGCTGGAGAACTATTTTAAATGAATATTTTTGATGAACTACAATATCCTTTGGATCCAAAAAACCCTGAACATAATGGGTAATATTAATATCCTAGTAAATACTTTTTAATTGACCAACACGTATACAATATTTGCACTTTACTGTGAGAATAGAAAATGAACGTATTTTGTGTCCTTCCTTGTTGCAATAATAGGAATTTAGAGGGAAATTTCTAGCTACAACAGATATTGCAGAAGAGGCTTGCTGCTGAGACCCACCACCACTACTCATATGAATATTTAACCACTTCCTATAATTCCCATTTAGGCCACTAAATATATCACTAAATGGATATTAAGAGGTAGAAAAAGAAGTTCCTCCTTTTATATTCATTTAATCCATCTAATCTATTTTAATCTCTCTATAGGAATAATGTTTCAACATGAACATCTGTGATATGATATCTGGTCACAAACACTACAACTACATTTGTGCCTTCAAATGTCTATTCCTCACTACATTTTCGGCAAAATGCACAAGATTAGCAAAACTATTGGTGTATAACAACACTGAATACTCTTATTATTAAGGGTAAAAGTACTCCAGTGACTTATATAACATCAAAAAATCCATGAAAATGCAAGAGGATTAGTGGATTGCAACCATTCTAATACAAGTCCACACGTCTATCTTCCTAGTCTATAGAATCCCACCATTTCTTTTCAGAACCCTCAAGTCTGAATGATTCACATTTTACCACGATGTTCTCTGGATTCTGCATAATGTTTATGAGATGTTCAATTCTATCCAATATGTATTCCCCTTATTTTGGTTTTACCATTCCTTTATAGAACGATGGTTTATCATTTTGGAACTACCATGATCGATCTCTCCCTCATCCTTCTCAAAGATATACACCAACAACAGCATTCAGAACTCATAACACATCTTGAACAACTGCATGGAATTCCTACATGATATTATCAATGAAATTCTAATCTATAGGTGGTTTACCTAGAGGATCCTTTGTTTCACCATCATGTGGAACTCATGGAAGACATCTCAGAGCCATAATGATGCGCACCAAAACATTCAAATAATAATACAACATATCAAATATCACTTCAATCTAGAAAACCATAGTGTAAAACTGAGAGTGAAAAGAATCAACACTAGATACACAGACCCTAACATCCCATATAAACTTGAGTTATAAAACTATTAAATCAAGTTAAGCACTTATCACAACATATCTAACACCCTGACCCCAGTTACCTTGATTCGATTCATTATTAAATAACATTATGATGATCACAATAGATCATGTCTCAAATGAATAATTAGTTTTGTATCATTGGATGTAGTAAATAAATAAACATGTTTTACATTAGATCATAAAAAACAACAACAATGTATCCGCTTTGAAAATGCTCATATCCTTTAACCCATCCTAGAAGGTAAAAAATAATATACTTTTTCACATCCTGGAAAAGGAAAACATAAGAAAGGGGCGAGATCAAATTCTCATTAATGATGACAATATAGTGGTAAATATCATAAATAAACATAAACATTTAAGGAAATGTATATGACTAAAACACAAGGCTTTTAAATATAAAATTTTTCATAATATGGAAAATATAAATCAAATAATTCTATTTACTTATTCATATAGAAATTCTACTAGTAGAATAATCACATGTAATATCAATAGATAATGTCATAATGATGGAATTCATAATATCAGACATCATAAACACATATTCAAGGCCCCATGCCAGGACAAAAAATAATAATTTTTTCATGGCGTTATGACAGTAAACTAGTTCGTGTCACGAGACCTACCAATGCATCATAGAGAAATTGAAAGATCTACCTGTCACATACTATGTCCAATGTATTCATCATATGAAATGGATGAAACATAAGATAAAAATTTAAATTAAAACTATCATTCTAAATGATAATAATTAACCATAAACCATGAATGGAATAAAAATAACACATCCAATGTAAAACATATCACAAAACCTTCAATACAACATGGAAGACATTATTTTTGTAAAACAATTTAAAAAAGTGAAAAATCAATCAAATGTAGTTGACATAAAAGAAATCAAAACTATTTGAGATAAATATCCCATTTTTTCATGAAAGCACAAAAAAGTCACACTATTTTTAACGATGTTGTTAAAAATAGATTTAAGAATCAATGTTTAACATTCCACATTGAAACTTTTAAAAGAAATGAAAATTTTAAAAAATTAATTCCTATAAATAAATACTTAAACCCATTTTTAAAACATGGACAGTAATTATAATGATTTAGAATAATAGATATTTAAAATGATTTTTTAGTCAAAGTGTTCCTAACCAAATCAGAAAAACATGAATAAAAACAATTGACGAGAACATAAATCAAAACATAATAATATCATCAGAATAAAGTAATTCATGATAAAATATGTCAAAGGACATTATACACACCATAAAAAAGTGAATTGTCGTATAAAAAAATTGTCTCAATTGAATTTAAATTGATACAAATTCCCTTATAATGACTGTATCTACCGATTAAGGATAAATCAATGACATAATTATGGTTTAAAAATATAAATACTCTAAATAATATTGGATATTTAATGTAAATCAATCAGAGGAAATTCACAAATATTCTTATAAAAACAACACCCATGAGTAGGATGTTTAAATAAAATAAATGGAAATTGAGTTAAGATTACTCTTATCAAGTTCATGTCAATGAACATTGAATTTATCAATAGAGTGATTATGAGTATCAAAAGTTTATCCACACAAAGGGTATTGGAAATTAAGAAATAAATAAATAAATAACGATTTCACACATAATCTTGGAGTAAAATAATTAACAATGTTTGCATAAAACCCAATGAGTTGGAATCGAAATTAGAAATTCCCGTAATGATTTAGTAACATATGAAACATACACACAATGAAATAAGGGTCAAAAAATAAATATATAAATACCCATTAATTAAATTATATTATAGAAAGACCACAATTGTGGGAAGTAAATTCACTACATAAGATGAAATAATGGCAATATAGCATGAATCTCACGGAAATAAGAAGTGAGATGAAAACCCCTTACCATGTACTTTTCCTTTGTAGAGGGTAGGTCGAAATCATGTATAATTGTAATATAATTTTTATTAAATTATAATAGAATAAAATACATAAAACTTATATCATATATGAGCTTTTAATATTTCTCTATTAATAATATTTTAGTAGTATCATTATTTCGGGTGTTTACTGATTTGCTTTCCTTTATATGTTTTGTTTTGTATGTCATGTTTTATATAAATAGGATATGTTTTTTTAATATCCATAATGATATTATGTTATTAAACATTATATTTAATCATTAAATGAAAATTATTCTTGTATGGTTACGATGGATAATGAATCACATCGCCTTCATGGAGACAGTAATCACTACATACGCACGAGTGATAATACCATTATATTGATGGTGAAATCATATGTAATTGGATGTTATATCATATATACAGAATCATTAACATTTATATTTATTATTTACATCAATTATACTTATTATTATACCCACCCAAAGGATTAAGGGTTGAATAAAGAATTATACCACGACGTGGTGACGGTAAGCCGTACGTATGCACGTATGGTGACTTTTCCTTCATAGAATGTATAGAATAATGAATATGGTTGTACCGTATAAACAATAACATCACAGTTTGTAGAGGGAACTAGAGTTATTATTTTTATATGGAAAAAACAAAGAAAGAGGATGTGGAAGAAGAATATAACATTGAATGAGGTGTTGAAATTATTATCTCTTCTTTGGGAGCATGAATTTGATTTGATCAAAAGGGATATTCATATAAGAATATGATTAATGTAAGTTTTATAGATTAAATTTACGTAAGATTGGAGGATATTTGAGTAGGTTTTGGAAAATAAAAATGGATTAGTAAGTGTTATTTAGATAGAAATACAAGTACCCTTTTATCAGAGGGGTGAGGGTCATTTTAGGAAAAACATGAAATAGTATTTTATTATGCAATTATACTCGGTTAATAATTGATCCAAAAAATTTATTTCGAGGATTAGGTGGGTATGGGGAGAGAAACACTAATTCAATAGGATTTAGATAGGTTTCAGTCACCATATTAACCTTATATTTTAGATTTAACTCTTAGTTAAATAGTTTATCTTTTATGATGTATTTCTTGTATTATTATAATAAATGGTTTATTAACATTATATAAAAAGCCAAGAAAACCCAAATTGGTTCATTATTGATAAATATAACCTTTTATATGTCCTTTGGTTGTACCTTAAATTTTAATGAATATTATATCAATTAATAATATATTATTTATTTTAAAAACTGGTTTATGTCAATATTGACATTATTTAGTAATTGGTTTTGGTGAAAGTCATAACCGGTTTATCTACGTGAAAAAAATTATTTAATCATCCATAACATTTAATATTAACCTATAAAATTCATGGAATATATAAAATGTCTCAATTTATAATTATTAAAATATTTATAATATCAATTATTTTTATCATTTAATATTAATGTAAATATTGCATCATCATTGTTTCATAAATAAATTTAATTATATAATTTAAAAAAATTATTAATCAAATTTCATTTTTTAGGAAATAATTTTATCTTTTAATGAATATTTATAGTCGAATATATCTTATGTATAAACATATATTAAAAATGTTCTATTTATTAAAATTTGAATTTATCACTTTTATAACTTCTTTAAATAAAATAATAATAAATGAACTAATGTAATCAAAGTGGACAAAAAGAATAATTGTTAAATAATAATTTGATTTTGGCCAAAATACACATATCCATTATAATTAAGAGCTGTTTTTGGATAAATATAATATCATTTTTACCTATAATTATCCTATTTAATTTTAAATGTAGTCAAAAAAATTCAACACTTACTATTCACAAAAAATTATTTGCATCCTATTGAACCACATTTTACATACTAATTTAAACCATTTCTCTTGGATTTTTGAAATTCAATTCAAAGATGTGGTAACATAATTTTTTCTGAAAATTTTCATTTGTGCCATAAATGTGAGTAAATGACGGTAAAACGTTCAATAAAACATTATATATCTAATATTATTATAAAATGAATTCAATGAATTAAATTGGAAAATATAGGTATTATGTATCTATTTTGACATTAAAATAAATTTTAATTTAAAATAATTATTTAAATAAAATATTGGCTTTAGACAATAACGTAGTGTTTTTTACTATTAATCAAATATTGAAACTTTTCAACAAATACCAAAAATTTACCTAAATATAATTTTGATATTCCAAATTCCAAAATGATATTTATTTTATAAAATTGAAAACATAGAAGTTATATTAATTAATTTATGAAAATATACCGGTTGGCAAAACCCAAAAGTGGAGTTTTGAAAAATAAAAATTATCAAAAGATTCATTTGTGTTTATATTCAATTTAAATGTAAAATTACTTCCAATGACAAACATTTTATTAAATGATAAAAATATACTAAATATACTTAAAACCCATTAAAATGTACAATTTAGCACTATAAATATTTTTGATTAAAAAATTGGTTTTCAATTAAAATTTAGTATTTTTCACTATTCATCATAATATAAAAGTTATCAGAAAAGCATAAAATATTTTACAAACTAAATAATTACATCCAGCTTCTAAAGAGGATGTTTATTGTGTTATATTCAATATATAAAATTGATAAATACATGATTTAAAA
Source organism: Viscum album (assembly GCA_963277665.1). Classification (NCBI taxonomy): domain Eukaryota; kingdom Viridiplantae; phylum Streptophyta; class Magnoliopsida; order Santalales; family Viscaceae; genus Viscum; species Viscum album. The sequence continues at coordinate 1,926,736,845 of OY728138.1, forward strand.
AGGGTTATCCTTTAAAAGCCGTTAAAATTGCATTTTTTAAAAAATAATTCTTTTATCTGAAAATTGAATTTGTTCTTATATTAAATCTAAGAAATATTTTATATGGAACTTAAAATTATATGGAGTATATAAAATCCAAAATATGGTTATTAATATTCATAATGGATTTTTAAACTTCTAGTTTGATATATTTTGGGGCTCTTGAACTCGGTGTTTCATACTTTGCACTCTATCATGTTATTCAATGAGAAACTTACCGTGTAAGATTGGGGTGTTACATTCTTCCCTTATTCATTAAATTTCTTATTCAAAACATGTAATTGTTCTTTAGAAATAAAAGTTTAAAAAATAAAAGATACCTTTGTGGGAAACCCACATCCGAAATAGGGTTCATTAAATTTAGTCTTAATAAGAGGGAATGAAAATTAAAAAGTCACGACCAAATTTGCATTTCGAATAAGGGAACATTGGTGGAAATACGAATTGTAGGAAAAACGTAAAAATTTATATGGTATAATTAAAGTCATCAACCACAAACAACTGAATGTAAAATCGATGGTCTCAAAGCTATAAATCTATTGTGATTTAAAATATCATCACTTCAAAATAACATAAGGTATTCAGAGAACACATTTTATTTTTTAAGATATTTTCCCTAAATATTAATAATTAGTTTTTTTATAGAATATGAAAATGAATACTTGACTAGTAGATTTCCATAATTTAACTAATTTCTACCACAAACCCATATTTTACATCAAATGATAAGTATTCAAGATGACTTCATCACACGTCAAGTGCTTGAATCAACATTTAGAGAATCACATATTCCAAACAAGATAAATTATATATTCCCCTTGTATATAGATAGTAAAAAAAACAAAATTTGTTAGTAAAAGATAAAATGATCCCTATAAAAGATAATCCTTTATAGAATGAAATACTACTCTTAATCTCAAAAATTAACCAAACAATACCCAAAGTTCAACAAAGAGAATTCTAAGAAAAAAAATTGTCCATAAAATTAATCAATATAATCCAAATGATTTTTGAAACCCAAAAATCAAAAGGATTTCATAACATAGACTTCCTCGATAAATCCTAATATTTATCTCAAAATTACAATGACTAATCTTCAAGTCACATACTTAAAAGGAATTAACCTAGTCACATATTCTCTATGATAGGTTAATCATTTTTCATAAATAAACCAAATTTATATAATTACACAAATAAATATACATTTGTACAAAATAAAAAACGAAAATTACTCCCCAAATGAAATCCCAAAGTATTCTATTATCTATAGGATTATAGTGTTTTTAAAAGAGTGAAAGTCTTATAAAATAACATTTATCACTTAATATCCAAATCATTTTCTTATACCAAATATAAATAGTAAGTTCCCAAAATCAACATATTCTTTATTCATAAAATAATTTAACTAAAAAAATTAGCCATTATATCCAGGGACATCAAGTAATCAAGTGGTAGGTGATAAATCTCAATATCACTTTGGTTTTGGGTTAAATTCTAGTATCATTGTCTAACATGATGAGTAGTCACATGTTCTGCGTGTTTTCATTTTTCAAAAACTATATAATTTTATATCATTACCATAAATGATATATATTCATAAAAAATAACCATAACATAATTTGACCACAAATGATATCTCATACCATTTATTTTCTTCTAAAAATGTAATAACATGTAATTGACAAAAATTTAAGTATCATATAATTCTAAATGGTTAATTATAACTATATCCAAAAAAGAAAAGATAATTCTTCCAAAAATATAATTTTCACATAACAAATTAAATGGTCCCATATACAATAGAAAATTCATTCATTGTAATCCCATCAACAAATAGAAGTATTACGTTTAGAAAAAAATTTATCTATTTATTTCTACATAGGTTTTTTCTTTTACTTAGTGGTTATTATGTAGAATAAGAGATTAACTCGGGTAATTTCCCGATCCCCTACATTTATAGAAAATAACCGTAAAAGGATTATTAGGATCATTTTAATTTTCTTCCATAGTACTCTTCATTTTTTTATATGAAATTATTTACTTTATGTCCTTATTTTCCACACATACATTATTAAATTTTTCCATTGAGAAACATTCCTAGGTGTCTCTGTCCACATTTCATGGTTGATGGAAAATGATTTTTCTTTTCTCCATGGTCTCCAATGTTGGAGCTCTTACCATTATCTGTTATTCTCTTCTTTGTTGAGTTTGAGAGTTGGTTAATGTATATGTTTTTGATCATATTTTTGGATAATTCATTCCCCATGAACAAGATATCTTTTACACCTTTTAACCTTCCATTTATTTTCTCATTCCCACCTCCATTCCCACCTTGTACATCATGTTCAATGTTACTATGACTACCATGGAATCCATCAATTGACTAAAACCAGAAAGTAGAGTGTGAGTAAAAAAAGTCATAAATTCATTTTCAGAACATCATGACACCTTATTTTTAGTCTCAAACACCATAGGATTAATCAATTTTACTTATTCTGAAATTATAATAAAATCATTAAAATCTGTTTTCAAACAAAACGTGAAATATCTTAAGCATATCGCCTAGGTTGTTAAAAACCAAGAGTACAAAAAGGCCTGTTGTCGTGTACCCAAATACCCTAGGTCATGCCAGTAACTCCTGGCCGGAGTTTTCACTTCAAGGCACATCTGTGCCAAAGCTATCACTACTTACTCATATCTAGAAAGGGATGTCTTTCATGTAAAATACACAAAATATCTACATTAAAAAAATTATAGGATGTTCATCTATACTAATTCTTAATGTCTATTTAAGGTTAATGATCTCTAGTAAGAGTTATTTTAAATCCAGATTTCATGGTTTGTACTGAACTTAGTTTCATATGAACTATAACGCACCAACCCCAGTTACCCAGAGTCTATGTATTATTATATAATAGTGTCATGATAACAAGAGATCTAGTCACTAATGACCGATTAGTTAAATATCCTTGGAATTACTAGATTCAAACATAAGTTTTACATTACATCATAAAAAAGAAACAACAATGTGTCCCCATTGATCACAATCATATCCCTTAACCTATCCCAGCAGGAAAAGCGTAATATACATCTTCATATCCGGGAAAAAGAAAAAAATAAGAAAGGTGAAATAAAAGATTCTTAGTAAAAATTACAATATATGAAAAACAATCATAAATAAGCACAAACATTTAATGAAATGTATTAGACTAAAACATCAAAATTTTGAAGAAAGACATTACCATAATATGGAAATGATAAATCAGATAATTTCATTTGGATATTCACATAGATATTATAATAGTATAAAAATCACATGTAATATTAATAGCTATATTGATAATGATGTAATGCATATGGCTGGACTTCATAACCACATAGTCAAGGCCACGCTCCAATCCAACAAATAATTATTTTTTTAAGAGCTTCTGCCAAGACACTACTTTTTCTCATGATGCTTACTAATTAAACGAGGAGCTATAGTGGTCTTTACCCATTACATTCATTGTCAAATGAATTCTTCAAATGAAAATGTTGAAACATGAAATAAACATTCATATTAAAACTGGGATCTTTAATGTTAATATTATAACCATATACCATGAATGGTATAAAAATAAAACATCTATAGTAAAAAATATCACAAAAAAATCAATACAATATGGAAGATTTCATGATAATAAATAAACTTCAAACAAGTGTAAAATCCATCAAATGATGTTGACATAGATGATATTAAAGCTATTAGAGATAAATATCCACTTATTATTGAAAAAAAATTTAAAGTCAAACTATTTTTCAAGAAGCTATAAAAAATAGATTTTGAATCAATGTGTCCCATTCCACATTGAATAATTTAAAAGGAATTTTAATTTTAAAATATTCATGTCTATATAAAAAAATTTAAAACCGTTTTTTAAACAAGGAAATTAATGAAAATGATTTTGAAGAATAAATCATTAAAATTATATTTTAGTCAAAGAGTTACTTACCAAAAGATAGACAGTTGAATACAAATAAAAGGAATAAAATTAATAAAAACATTATAATATCATGGGAATACATGAATTCATGACATTATATGTCAAAGGAGAGAATACACACCATATAAAATTGAATTTGTGCATAACAAACAAGAAGACTCACAGGAATGTAAATTGAGATAAAATCCATTATAAAGAATGCATCCCTAGCATAAGGATAAATCAATGATAAGATTATGTGTGGAAAATAAAAATACACTCAATATTAATTGATATTCATTGTAAATCAATCATATGAAATTCAGAAATATTCATTAAAAACTACACCAATGACTTGGATGTTTAACTCGATGAATGGAAATTGACTTTAGATTACTCTTATCAAGTTCATATAAATGACTTCAAAATATTTAAATAGACTAACTATGTGAATCAAATGTATATCCAAACAAACGAGTGTAAAAATTACTACATAAATAAATAAATAGTTATTTCACACATAATTATAGAGTAAAATAATTAATGAGGTTTAAATAAAACACAATGAGTGGAAATCGAAATTAGAAATTCCCTTACCATTTTTGTAACTTACAAAATATACAATACATATGATTAGTATGATACAATTAAGATGTAAATTCTCATAAATTAATTTATATTACACAAAGAAAACATTCATGGGAAGTAAATACACCACACAAAAAGAAATAGTAGCAATATAGCTCTATTCTCACAGAAATAAGAAGTGAGATGGCGACCCCTTACATTGTATTTATCATTAATAGTGGGAGGTTTAAACTCTTGTAAAATTTTGAGATAAATTTTCCTAAATTATATGAGATCCACATACATAAATATGATGTAATATATTAACTTCTAATATTCCTTTGCTAATAATATTTAAATAGTATAATTGTTTTTTGTTAAATGATTCGTTTTCCATTATATTATTTCTTAGATAATTCTTGTTTGATATGGATCAGATTTATTTGATTCATATCCCAAATTGATATTAAGATCTCAGAAATTATTTTCAATCATAAAATGAATCTTATTCTGGAATGGTTACGATGGGGAATGGATGTCATTGTGTTCGTGGATATGGTAATCCATACGTACGCACAAGAAACAATACCATTATATTGATGGTGAAATCGTATGTAATTGAATATTATATAAAATAAAAATAATCATTAACATGTTATATTTATTATTTAAATAAATTATACTCATTATTATACCCATCCAAATGATGATGTGTTGAATAACAAACTACACCTTGGCATCGAGATGGTAAGCTATACGTATGCATGTATGGTGACATTGTCATTAAAAGGATGGGTAGAATAATTACTATGGTTGTACCATATTTATAATTACATCACATTATGTATAAGGTACTAGAGTTATTATTTCGATATTGAAATAACAAATAAAGAGGAAGTGGAAGAAGAATCAAACATTGAAATAGGTGATGAAATTATTACCTCTTCTTTGGGTGCTTCCTTTTGATTTGATCAAAAGGGATCCTTAAGTAGGATTTTAATCAAAGTATGGCCTTTAGGATGAAGTGTGTTTGTTTTTGAGGATATTTTAGTCGTGTTAGGATGATCCAAATGGCTTTCAAGATGTGATTTTGAGAGAAGTGGATGTACCCTTTTATAAGAGAAAATAGAGTCATTTTAGGAAAAGATTGAAATATTATTTTATTATAAAATTATATTCAGTTAATAATGTATCCAAAATGATTTAATTCAAGGATACGGTGGATTTGGGTCAAAAAACACTCAACCAATAGGTTTCAGATAGGTTTAGGTCACCACATTAACCTTATCATATAGATTAAACTCTTAGTTAAATAGTTTAACTATTAGATTATATTCTTGTATTATTATAATAAATTGTTGATAATATTTCAATTAAAAGCCAATTATTCCCCAAGTGGTTCATTATAGATATATATAATCAAATATAAGCCTTTTTGCAAAATTGTTGATTTTTAGGAATATTATACAAATTAAAAATATAGTATTTGTTATAAAAACCCATTTATGTCAATTTTGAAACTATCTAGTTTTTGGTTTTTGAGAAAATCAAAAAAAATTATCAATTTGAAAAAAATATTTAATCTATACTATAATTTCATATAAACCTATAAAATTCATCAAATAAATCAAAACTCTCAATATAATATTATATTAAGATTTATATAATCAACTATTTTAATCATTCAATAATAAGGTAATTGATGCCTCATCATTATGTCATTGTTAGATTTAATTATTTAATTTCTAAAAGTTATAAATAAAATACCATTATTTAAGAAATTGTTTTCTATTTCTAATAAATATTTATAGCCGAATTTATCTTATGTATAACCCTATATTAAAAATAGTTTAGTTATTAAACCTAGAATTTGTCACATTTCACTATTCATTAATAAAATATTAATAAATGTTTTAATTGAATTCATGCAGACCAAAAGGATTATATTTTATTTATATGGTTTATTTTGGTCTAAATACACTTATCCAATGGAATTATGAAATGTGGTATGGTAATTATAATATAATTTTTACCATTAATTACTCTATTTACTTTTAACCTTGCTATAACAATTCTAAAGTTACTATCCATCAAAAATTATTTTCATCTAATTGAACCCCATTTTATTTAATTATATCATCCATGTAACTATTGTTTTTTTACTACAATTCATAGAAGCGGTAAAATTATGTTTTATGCAAATTTTCTAATGTGCATAGAATGTGAATAAAAGACTGTAAAAAGTTCATTAATAATTTATATATCTAATCTTATTATAAAATTAATTCAATAATTTTCACTGGAGTAATATATGTATTCTGTTTCTATTTTGAAATTTAAAAAATTTAAATTAAAAATAATTATTTCAATAAACTGTGGGCATTAGACAATAATGAAGTGTTTTTACTATTCATCAAAAATTGAATGTTATTAGAAAAATACAAAAATTTAACACAAAAATAATTTTGATATTCCAAATTAAAAAATGATTTCTAATTTACCAAATTATAAAAATAGATGTTTTATTAATTAGATGAAGAAATTATAATCGTTGTCAATAACAAAAAGCTTTTTTTTGAGAAATTAAAACTTTCAAAAGATTGATATGTTTTTATATTGAATTTCAAGGTAAAATCACTTCCAATGACCAAAATTAGATTAAATGAAAACAATATTATTTATTTATACCTTAAAAACATTCATATGTATAAATTAACAAAATAAAATATTTTTATTAGAAAATTTTTTTTCAATTAAAATTTTGTATTTTTCACAATTCATCAAAATATGAAAGTTATCAGAAAAGCACCAAAAATTTATCCTAATTATATTTTTTGTCCTGATATTAAATAAGAAGTCTATTTTTTGAAATTGAATATATAAAATTTCCAAATATTGGATTTAAAAAGGGATCTCCATTAAATGGGGTTAAAATTACATCTTAATAAAAATACATCTTTTATCTGAAAAATTGAATTTGTTCTAAAATTATGACTAAGAAACACATAATATTAATGTTAGAATTATATATAGTATATTAAATTAAAATTTTGGTTATTAATATTCATAATGACTAGTTTGATAGGTCGTGGTGCACATGAACTCGATGTTGTTAACTTCACATGCTATTGTATTATTCAATGAAAAACGTATCATGGAAGCTTGGGGTGTTACGTCATACCTCTAAAGTCTATAAAATCCTATTATAGGTATAATATACATATCAAGAAAAAATTTTGTGGAAATACCTCCTCTGATACCAAATTGTAATGAACTATCCCGGGTGTCCATCAAACCAGTCACCTGACCGATTCCTTCATATACAAGGACTTTCCTGATCCCCATGATCTAGCGACCAGAACCATTATATCAAACAACACAACCGAGGGGATTATTTCAGTAAACCAGATCGAGAACATGGAATATAAGTACTAAAAAAGGAACAATGGAAGATGAACAATAAATATATTCAATAAATGTATGATAAAAACTAGAACAAAAAACACAAAATGTATCCAAAAAATCTAAAGGACAAGTCCAAATGTATGGGACCAAAACCGAACTGTTACTCTAAATGATATCATATAAAAACTCCCACCATATTACCATAAACTACCCAACCACCTTCCATTAACATCTCCACCTAAATATGACACATTTTGTTTCCTTGAACTAGAATACAAACAATTGTTTACACACCACAAAAGAGGTGCAAATGATGTGAGCTAATTGGAATTGTCGGATCTCACCCACATGTTTCAAAACAAGCCTCTCTATAATAATTCATGTATTCTAATTTTGTGTAAAAACATTTTGTGATAAGAAGTAATGAAGTTTTATAGAAAACATGGTAACTTTTTTTCATTTTCTAGTATTTAAAAAAAATAAGTCATAACAATTTCAATGAACATTTTCAATATCATTTTTCAAAAGAAGATAAATGAATATATGAGAAAACTAAAAATTCCATGAATTAAAAATCAAAAACACAGATGTCACTATACAAATGAATACTAAAGATCTAGGCCAGAGACTACTCATACCATAATAATCATGTTCACAAACCTGTTCCTTGAACAGTTGTTCTAGGAAGCACAGAAATACCCTATGAGTAAACCCCTTAAAAATGTCTATATCTGTCTCCTAGAAAAAAATGCTTAGGAAATATAAGAAATACCCCAGAAAAAACTCATAGATAATAACGAAACATTATAGGATAGCCCCAAAAAAATCCTTATACCTATATACCCAAGGTAACATATATTATCATTTTCACAATATTTTTCAATTCATACAAAACCAATTCGAAATCATTTAAAATATCATTTCAGTTCATCTAAAATACCCCTTTTTTACATATATCAATAAATAGGGTAAACACATCTTTCAATGAAAACACATCAAAAAATATTTAAAACAATCATGATATTATTTCATTATAAATCCAGTTTTTAAGGAAAAACACCAAGATCCATTTTCATAGGCTAAAGAGGGAACTAACTACCATAAATCTTAGGTCGCACATGCCCGTAACACGATCTACCAATTTAAAAACACATAAATGACAATGAAGGCCCCTGAATACACTCTCAAACACATGTTTGATCCAAATTTGAACACAATGGGTTGGTGGATAAGATGAAACTCATATCCCATAATGACGGATGTCGGCCGCACCATGATCAATAATGGAAAAGGCCCCTAGAGTGAGATTCAACAAAAAAATGAGATGAAACCTATAATAAACACCAAAATAAGTTATCATATCCAAACACCCCACCCAATGATGATATCATGATCAAAGCCATGGAATAATGTGGAAGAATACATATAAAGAGATACACTCCATTATCGTAATGGTGATACCATGTCAAATGGATCGATCTGAAAGGAAAGGCGTCTTCTAAAACACATAGTAGAGACTCGGGGACAATGATGAAGGAGTGTGGAAATAAATAAATGAGAAAAATGGCTTAGAACATGTTTTAAAAATGTATGTGGGACTTTTCATTACCTGAAATTCCCATTCATGTCATGAAGACAACATTGGATAAGTAATCCTAAAACCAGTCACATTTGATTAAAAATCATTTATTTAAGACATTTAAGACATGAAACCACCATTAATGATGTTTAATAATTAATAGTGTGAATCTCCCATTGAAAAATGTACCTATTAGAAATTATACAACATGTAACTTGGTTAAATTTTGTGAAATATTCTTACATCATGTAGAAAAGGTAGGTTAATTTTGAAAGTCCTTCAATGCACTAACTTCACAAATATAGGTATCCTCTCAATCACAATGTATGGGATAACCAAGATGAGGTTAGGGGAGTACATTATAAAGTAGAAAATCTATGTTATAATATCAAACATAATACACTTAATTAGAACATTGGAAAAAGATAATGTGGATAGGTGAAACTCTTAGTAAGGGTTGTGTGAAATGGAATATATCATGTAATTACATGTTATGATAGTTATAATGTAACAACGAATAGTCAATTATTTTATATAAATTTATTCATTATTAGAGAATATATCCAATGATCTAGAAGTAATATCAAGGTCTACAACATCAAGGTTCATAATGGGTGAATGAAAAATGAGGAAAATATTAATTCTATGGCTAAGTCATCCTATCAACACATCATTTATACAAGGTAAGGAATAATCTAAATACCTAACCTACATTGTTTTATTATTACTATAAATTCATATTGTGGATGTATAATGTGGGAACCAAATTATCATTAAATATTTCAAATGTATTCCTTATATGAAAAAAATACATAGTATAAACATTGGAAAGTAATTTTTTGAAAGGTTATGAATATTTATATTTAGTGATTATTCCAGAAAAAGTTAATAATAAATCTTTTTTATTAATGATATTTTATCTCCATCACGCCACACAATTTTATGAATATGTATAATCATTCAATACATTATATAATAAATTAATGGAAAAGTTTTTTACAGGAAAAGATAAGTAATTTAGTACTTTTGAATGGCATCAGATGAGAATACAATATGATCTCGATCAGTTCATTCCATAAGATTAGTGATTCATAATTATATATGTAAAATTATCAAAAAATATCACTTAGGGGTGTCGAATTTTGTGTGCAATGAGGCCCACATGATTTTTACAGAGTGATGGACAAGTTAATACCCAACCATCATTTCTTGAGTTTATGACCCCTATGAATTTTTTTATTAGAGCAAATATCCAATTATATGTATTCATATATATATATTTTTGATATTGAGTCACAAAACATTACAAAAACTAGTGATCTTCTTATATATAAGGATTTATCATAATGGATCTCACAAATGTATTGAATCCCCCAAATTATAAAATTAAATTAAAAATGAAAAAAATAAATATAATGGAATGGAATTTGGAGCCAATAATAAAAAAATACGTTGGGTGAAATCAGACAATTTATTCCATTAAAATAGTAATAGTTATTTTTGAAATGAAAATTCAAAAAATATGAACCTGTTTTATTTAAAACAATGGAATATTTAATTTATGATTAATAATTATGAATGAACTTGGTCGTTAAAAAAGTAATTCAATTGTTAAAAATTTTAAGAACATTCTGTCTACACATTGGTAAAGAATGTTAAGATTACATGTTCGGAAAATGTTAATAAGATTCATTTAAACTACTTTAGAGGATTAAAGGATATTTTAAAATGAAATTTATTAATATTTTAATAAAATATAAATAAATTATTTTATCAAAATAAATAATATTATTTTGGAATTGAATGTGTTTTTGTAAATTTCCAAAAATTTAAACAAAATATTTTATAGTAAAAACATCATGTATTTCATAAAATTAAAGTTTAAAACTAATAGTGATATAACCTTAAATAGGAAATTTAATAACTTGAATAATGATAAGTTAATTATATAATGTTTCAAAGAGGATATATTTACAACTTATAAAATAAAATATATGTTGAAAACTAAACATATATATTTGAAGGAAATCATGAGATTAGAAACCATATAGTTAATGAAATATTTGAATTGATTTTGAATGAAAGAGAAAACATAAATTGATGTCAAATTAAAAATTATAATAAATTCTATATTAAATAAGTGATCAGTAGTGTAATAATTACACCATGGTAATGAATAATAGATGTATATCATCAATTATCTCTCTAGAAATTGAACATTGGGCAAATGAACCTTTATACTAAATCATCAGATTCATAGATAAATTTAGTTCACCATATAATAATATAAAAATAAATTTTAATAAATTTCATATATTTGATAATTATTATTACAATTTAGAATAATTTTTTTGTCAATTTATTAAAAATTTATTAGTTGTTTTATATAAAATGGATCATTTATTAGTAGTTCTATATTTCATTATATGATATGTTGTGTTGGTCTTGGCAGTCATTTCATGAAAAATAGTTAATTATATTCATAATTATGTTCATGGTTTTTTATCCTTACAATATAAAAAACATTTCAACATTTTAGCAGTTTTTTAAAATAATATTAAAATGATGAAAATTGTCTCTGTAATTTCATTTTATTTGGTAAAAATTTTTGATGACAAATTATTTTTAATATAATATATAGATGTTAAAATTATCATTAAACAATAATATTGATGTTGTAAATACAGTATATATTTATTAAATTCATTTTTTTAATTTTATTTATATTTGTGATGAAAAAAATACTTCATTTCATGTATACAAAATCTCACACGTAACACTAAAGAATAATAAATTTTATATTAAATTACTATGAGGTAGATAATTGTTATTCTGATAACCCAATTAATTTTAATAATAATTAATTTTCCTTCCTTATCATTGTTTATGTATTAATGTTTTAAGATTCACTTTGTTAATAAGAAAAATAAGTATTATGTTAGTAAAAAAGGAAAATATTTTTCTTCTCATATAATGAAGTATAATAAAATATGTGTTTCTTCAAAATATTAAAATTTTAAATCTTAAATTGAAAAAATGATCTTATTTTCCCCCATCATCAATGTAAATTTATATTAGAGTGAGTTTTTGGGATTTTCATTCTGAATTTTTTTGTGGGTGAAATGAAGAAAATAATATTTTTAATGATAATTATATTTTCATTTCATGAAATAAAGATTAAAAAATATATAATGGTTTAAAAATACTAGTTTATTATAAATATACATAATTTAGTTAATTTCATTAGAATAAAAAAATATATTTTAAATTGTTAAAAAAATTATTCTTTAAATTTTATTTTATCTAAATCCATTTTTCATCATTTAATGTCTTCTAATTTGAAATTTAATTCTCTCAATATTAAGATATTTTATATTGAAAAATTGATAAAAAATTTGGAATATTCAATTCCAAATACTTTTATGTTGATTTTTGTTAATTATTATTATTATATTTAAAATAATACTTATCGACTGAGTCTAATGTAAACTTTTATAATAAAAAAGTAACTTTTTAAGAAATGTGGGAAACCAATAGGGTCACAAATCCAAAACATCAAACAACAAATCAAAATACTAAGACATTCCATCAAAAATTAAAATAGTGGTAAGAATTTTCTCTATATAACTTCTATTAGGTTGAGTTTCCCTCAGATCTAGACGACTTTTATAGAGCTCCTAAAATAGGAAATTTATCTTTTCCTAAATTCATACATCTTTTTCCAATCTTGTCATACCCACATTGAATCCATGTATCAAAATTTTATTTTGTTTATAGATACAATAAGACTTGTTTTTATTCAAAATGACTTCTTGTGGTATTTTGAACATTATATGAGAATAATCCTTAGATTTATTACTCCAAATGGAATCCTTCAACATCAATTAATTATAATTAAGATGTATCTCCTAAATTTCATCTTTATCATTATCCTCCTAGTCTGCACCCTTCTGAGTTTGGATAAATGAAATAGATTGTTTCTCAAGGATGGAATCACTACGATATAATATCATAATAACATAGAAAGGGAATTATTTTCTTTTTTTGCTCTATAACAATTCTTATCGGAATTATCATTCTAATAAAAATGAAAACATCATTCTTGTGGACCTGTTTACTACCACCTCACATGATGTTGTCTTTTTTTCATAACATCCTCAAAAGGATGATTATAAAAATATAACAAAATGAAATAATATATATATATATTATTCTTTAATTATGTCTAGATATTTCAATAGTTTCATAAAAATTCAATGGAAAATAAAAAATTCTTTGTGTGTATTTTCCAATAATCAACTAAAAAAACAATGGATTTAATTTCACCTCGCATCCTCACATGGATGGTATATATTTTTAGAAATAATAAAGTAATTTGATATTTAAGATATATTTTTATTCTAAGAGATTAAAAATAAGATTTACTTTATTTCTATCTTTTTAATTGAAAAATGAAACTTTTTCTTAGGTGTACGCATGGACTGAAATCTACATGTTTTAACATAATTAATTTTTTATAATAATTATACATAGATGCTTCTTAAAGATGAATTAATGCATAAAAATTATAATTGAAAATTAATTATGATTTTTTTATTATATAATAACGAAAAAATTGACCATAGTAAACCTACCAATGTCATTTTGGACATATGAAACAAACTAAATCACAAGATCTAAATTAAAAAAAATCAATTAAATAATTAAATATGATATAGAAATAAATTGAATAAAATGATTAATAAAATTAAAATTTACATAAAATTGTTATTAATTAATACAATATTTAACATCATTTTCTTATTAGGGATGCTGATTAATGTATATGACATGTTAGTTCTAAGGTAAGAAATATTCTATATTATAAGAAACATTTAATATCATAGAAGACATATTTCTAATAATTTTTCATCATGAATATATTTCCTGGTGATGTGGAAAATATTTAAATAAATTAAATAAAATAGAAAATTTACCTCCCCTTTAAATTTATTTAAAACATCTTCGAAATAATCATCATGAATATTTTATACGGAATGTTTGACCTCTATTAAAATGAAATAAATGATATGTTTTAAATAGAAAAACCCTAATTCAATTCTCATTTTTATCTAACCATAGTTTTATATTTATATTCTATTACATGAATTGATGTTTTCATCAATGAATGCCCCTTATTAAATTTGTTGTTATATTTTTAGTAAGAACAATCACTGTTTAAGGAAATAGATATATCAATAATTGAAAATGTATACCTTAGAAGATAAAAATATTATTTTCATGATATTGATGACAAAAATAAAATCATTTATATTTTTTATGTATTTAAAGTCCATGTACATTGGATATGATAATATGTGATTCTAATATATCACTCCATTGAACTTGTTGGTGATTATGCCCTTTATATAATTTGGTTTGAATTAAATGAGTAGGTTATTATATTTGTATAGGTTCTTATAAGGGTTCTAGGAGGATGATTTTTCTAGGAACCTAAATGACTCTTTTATGATTAAAAATAAATTTTCATTAAAATGTTCTGATTTCATATGGGTAGAAACTAATCATTCATTTAAATGAATGATTTACCCCATTATTGGTATAAAGGTTTTTTATGAAATTGTTTTTAATGGGGTGTCATATTTTCTATGAAAAACTAATTAATATGATTTTTTATATCATGATTTTATAATGTGTTTTATTTTTTAAATATTTGGTCAGTAATGTTGATTTCATTTAATTGAATGTAATTTATTATTTAATCTCATGTTTTATTATGATAAAGGAAACCTCTCTTAGATTATCTCATGGTTTATAATGGAATAAAAGTTTTGTTTTATCATTATATATAACCCTTCATAAGAATTAAATTCTTCTTATATATTTTAAATCTTTTTTCAATGGATTTATGTAAGAATTTGAATAATGATTAAGTGAAAATGATTTTTTTGAGATTATTCATGACATCAAAATGTGTTTCCTATTAAATTCATTATATTATTATAAAATATACACAAAATATAAGTGTATAAATTTGAATTCATTAGTTTTTTATAAAATTATCATAACATAATTTTCTAAATATCTAAACCTAAAAATAACTATGAAATTACATGAAAATTAATTATTATAAAAAAAATATTATTATGGGTTAAATCAAGATCTTCTCTTTATAGTTAGAATTAGACCAATTATTATATATCATTATATGTTGGGATAATGTAATTAATTACCCATAATTGAATCTAATTTATGTTTTTCATAATATCACTTTCAAATATGTCCATATTTCACTATTTAATATCTATTTATTAGGATTGGTTTTTAATAGAGGAATTATGGAAGCTGATATAGAAAGGAACCTAGAGAAATATAGCGTTCCAAATAAAAAACAAAGAAGTATTAAAATTTAATCATGGTAATTTTTTATGATAGATCATTCAATGTATGTTATTTATTTTGGATGTAGTAATATATGATATAAAAAACATTAACTATAGATAAACATGTTAATAGTAAATCAATATATGAAATAACTCTCTATATCCCTAATGGGATCTTCTAATATGAAGGTTGTTGTGGTTTGGAGTAAAGAATTTGAATATGTATTGATGTCATTATATGTTTAGAGAATCTGAAGTAAACTCTGGCTATTTTTATTTTTGAGGGTGAATAGAATTTGTGGAGGTCAATGAGAAATAATCACAGTTTATGAGAAGATATTACATCCACATAATTCGATGATTTCATGGATATTTCCATAGTTATATATTTTCCTAAGTCTATTTTACTTATGATGGAAATTAAATTCTAAGAATTGTGGCATATAAGAATGTTTACATGGAATGATATAATTATGTATGTACCATTCGATAAGGTCTAAAAAATGTTTCCATAATAATGACTATGAAATTAATTGGCCTTACTCAAGATTAATGCAATGATATCAAAGGGCATTGAAATTTTGTTAAATTAAAATTCATGTGAAAATTGTGTGATGTAAAGAGAAATTAGAAATTGAGTTTTAATATTACCAATCATTCAATTATAATAATATAAAAAATATGGATATATGATGAGAAATGGGGAATAATCAATCGAGGAAATCTAATGGTATGAAAATCAAGTTTCCATGTTGTAATAAGTGTCTAAAAATTATCCATTGAAAATTTATCATAATGTATGTGATTTTCCTATGAGGTGGTACATTTGAAAATGTTCCTATGGTCATAGAAATCCTATCAAAGAAATGAGTAGATAAATACTGAAAAATATTAATATGATGTTTTTAATTTAGTGAAATCTAGAATTATAAAAATTATTATATATATACAGGAATAATGGATGATATTAATCATGTTTATGAAATTTTTTTTTTACAAAATACTTCATTACTACTTTTGTAGAATTAGGTAAATCATGTGTTGTGGTGTCAAGGGCCTTACAGGTTTATTCATATTATTTAGGATTTTTTTATTAACTATCGATATATTAGTTTATTTCATAGATATTTTTGGGTAAATTAATAATTTCACTTAATGATACTAAGTAATAAAATTTGGTAAAATAAAATTTACACAATATTATTTTTAAGAGATACTCTTAGAATCTGTTTTTAATAAAAAGTTTAAACCCTAAAAAATTGTATCTATGTTCTATATATAGTTTATTGTTATTAGGGGTATATATTGATATTATATTTTTCATGGAAAAAATTATGATATTGAAAAAAATATGTTTTTGAAAATGATTTTTAGTTTTTAAATATGAATAAATTCTTAACTTTGGTAAAAAAAATATAGAAGCCTAAAATTTGAAAAATGATGTTAATGAATGTTTTCTTTAACTCATTGTTCATATAAAGGTACTAACCTACATTATAGGTATTCATATATTAAATGAATATATTAATGTATTTTTAAATTATTTGTTTCAATGTATAACTAATCATTAGGTTTAATTTATAGTTCTATTTAGTGACTATTTCTAAAACAATATAAAAACATCCTTGTTGTATGTCTGAAGAAAAACTATTTGAAATAAATAAGTTAAAATAGATTAATATTTAATGGTTTATTAATGTATTTAATTCACCCAAGGGTTATCCTATTTTTTTTAAAAAAATATTTTTCAATAATTCCTTTCATTGAATATATATAATTAAATAAAATTATGTTTACAAAAAAATATTATATTTTTTTTACTGAAGAATTATTGTATCAATCATAGGGAGATAATTAATTTTTAAATGATGATATCATGTATGCTTTTCATAAAACTATGGTGATGGAGGATAGAATTTGGAAAATAGTTTTTTAGACTATGAAAGGAAATTGTAAATTTTTTTGATTTGACGCATTTGATAAAAAATTCCCCAACCGTATATATACATAGTATAAATAGTTATTTCCAAAAGGGCGTGAATAACTTTTTTATTGTGTTTAGAGATTAAATAATAATATATTAAAATGTAAGATTGAAATGATGAATATTTGAGTTTTCCTAGACCATAAAAAGAATATATGTTACTTGAAAAATAATCTAAATGTGAATTCTGGTATCCATTTATTAAATTCATTGTAATTATGGTAAATATGGACAAATTAAATATTCTTCCCACTAAAAATAATGTTCTATAAAAGTGTAATAAACCTAATAATTTCATAGTGAATCTTATATTTTATATATTAAAAAATTAATATTGAATATTTTTTGATAAATTTTATTGGTTATTTAGCCAACCAACCATGTCAAACTGAAAAGGAGTTAAAAATTTCACATCAAAATAATGTGGTAAATATTTCCCTGAATTAGAGGGAAATTTAGTGAATGATCCCTTCCCCCCCCCCCAAATAGTTATTTTTTTTTGTCTAAAATGTTTCTTCTTTTAGAGGAAATAATTGTTTTATGAAATAGAATGATTTTCAAATTTATTATGCTTCTTGAAATATATACAATGATGAAAAACATTTCTTGAACATGATCATGAATAGAGGGTTTTAGTGTTTTATAAAAAATATATTGAAACAATATATATATATATTAAAATGTGATATATATATATATACTTATCATAAAGGTTTCAAGAATATAATCTCTAGAAAATCAATCACTAGAAAAATAAGATAGCTAGAACTATATAAGGATTATGATTCCATGGCATAAAAACCTCTTGGAAGTGAAGAAAAATTAGTGAATGGATTAATATTAAAATATAAGTCTCTATTCAAAATTCATGAAATTTATTCTGACACTTTGGATACTGATTTAATGAATTTTTATCTAAAAAATTTTATACGAATAATATTTTTATATATTTTGTCATTTATAAAATTTTTCATAATTTTAAAACATAACAAATAAAGATTAGAAGGATGAAAAAAACTTCCAATACAAGAATTTTTATTTGAATTTGGTGGTCAAGAAATCCATCATCATCTATTATATAGAAAACTAGGTTGGACAATGGAACTTCTTCATAGTATTCATGGTATTGAGAATCAACGTCAGAAAGTTGAACATGCAACCTGACCTCATCTTTTACACTCTCAATAAGTAAAATAATATTCTATATGGGATCATTAGAATAAATTCTGATCCATATACATTACTTAATCGTTATATAAGTCAATAAATTGACTTTACATTCACATCAAAAATCATTTCAGGTTTACAGAATTAGAGAATTAGGTCACAACATATAAAAAACAACTTGAATATTACAAGTAGACATATATACTCACTATCCAGTTTTTCCTAAAACCAAAACTCTTTAAAAATAAACCAGACATCACTTTATGTTTTAACAACATAACATTTCCTTGATCACATCCATGACCCTATTCTTTTTTATCTCTAGTGAAATACATTTCAAAACATGCGATGAGAAAAAAAATATCTGTAAGGGTTACATAATGAATGAAAACTATTAGTCTTGTGAAAAAATTTAAACCAAGAGAAATTTATCAAAAATAAATATTTTTCATTGATAATAATTTTAAAAACACCTCACTGAATATAAACTCATTGATTAACCTTTTGGTAACCAATAGATTACCATAATGCCAATAAATAGCATCAAAAAACATATAATGGTAAATTGGGACATAAAAATCCTCAAATGGAATAACCATACGGTCAACTTCCACACATAAAATTGAATGTGATAACCATACATCTGACTTCCGTACACAATGCGTTGGAGGTTTAAATGTTACCACATGTCCTTGGTTTATCACGAAACCTCCAGTCATTCGTTTTATCACATAGCCACCCTTATCAGTTTATCACATAACCACCCGTAAAATGTCCATGTACCATTTAATAATCATAACACATAAAACAATCATAATGGAAAAACAACATTTCCACACAGGAACTAAAAGAGATCATTTCATGATATATAAATATTCAACCAATTTCCAAAACCATTTAAAACATTTAATAACTTTAATTTTGAATCAATGAGTCGCATACTACTTTGAAACATTTGAAATAAATTTTCATCTTAAAACAATAAATCCCATATAAATATGTTCATAAAAACATTTTAAAACTATAGACTCGAAATTGAATTTTTTTAATGAATAAAAATGTAAAACATTTAAAACGATGATTTAGTTAAATTGTCCCTTACCACTTGAGAAACACTGGAATATATATAATTAATAAATAAAAATAAAAAACTATAAATAAAATTTTATTATAATAATTCATGATATAAAGAGTCAAAATAGTTTTATATGCACTATATTGAATATTTTTCTATAATACCCGAATATGTCTTAATGAAAGGTGATTGAGACAAAATCTAATAAAAACGTCTCATATTTAGATTAAATAATAAAAAAATGAAATAATTATTTATGAAAAATATAAATACATCCAATATATTTGGATATTAATTTTAATACAATCAGAGTTCATTCACACATATATGTGCGAAAACATAACCAATCAAATGGACATTTAACTCAATGAATGGAGATTGAGTTATGATTTCCCTTAAAAAGTTAGTATAAATGACATAAGAATTTACCAATGGGGGGAATATTTGTTGAAACATTATATCTACATAAATGGATGTGGATATTACATCATAAATAATTAAATAAATAGATTTTCCACTGAAAATCATAGCATTATATAATCAACGAAGAATGCGTAAAACCCAATGAGTGAAAATTGAGTTTAGAATTTCTAATACAACAATCATTTTGTAAATAAAATAGAATGATTATGTGTATACACAAAAATTACATATAAATGAACTATAAATATAATATAATATATCAAAATTTATTTCTTACAGAATCGTAGGATGACATAATCATGAATTATAAGATTAACCCAATGAATGGAAATAGGGTTAAGAAGATCACTTACCTTGAGTCTGATTTGTCTCATTCATTATTTGTACTCCTGAATAATAAACTCATGTTAATTTATACTTTAAAAAAACAATTTTCATGTTTATTATTCATTTTAAATCACTTATTACTTTTATTTAACAATCATATAACTATTAAAGTTCATGTCGGTTATTCAGTCAATGTTCGGTACTTGAGTCAAAAATGAACTTGTTCTGATATAAATTGTTCACACAGTAAAAATTATATTATCAATTTAATGCTATTAATTATTTAAATATCATAAATATATATTATATATGTATTTATAATATTCCATAATATTTGGAGATAAGAAATGAAATGAATCATTCGGGGAGACGTTAGGTCATACGTACGCATGAACGCTGCATTCATTTATTTATCATACAAAAACAATAATAATAAAATGATATAAATATATGTTATAATAATAATAATATATTTATATAAATTATTTATCATTGTTTTAATAAAATCATCATTTATATTTTACATTTATTGCATGAATGAGTCATATCATATTGAGAGGGTTGTAGTCCACATTTACTCAAATTAAATTATCATATTTACACAACATAGAATGCATAAAGGGATGTTATTAATAAAAATTAAAGAATTATATAGACAATATAAGTATAATATATATCAGATATAAATATAATTACATCATAATGGCAACCATGAGTGGTGGTAGTGGAAATTTGAACAATAATTGTTTCAAGATTCTATAGTTCGTCGTACACAGAAATAGTATATTCGTATCCATTGGATGGTGGTGTGTGTAAATTTAGTTATAATAATTCACATTAAAACATAATAGTATTTTTAGTATTCAGTTTTTTTTAATAAATTAATAATAAAATCATAGGGAGTGGAAAAGAAAAATAAAATAAATCAACTTGAGAGAGGACGTTACCTCTAAATCAGGTAACTTCTTTTGACTTGACCCAAAAGGATGTAATTATTTTTTTTATCCTCAAGGTAAGGCATAGATGTGGAAGTTATGTATTTTGGGAGCTTATTTGTGAATAATTTTGATGAGAGATAGTTCTTGAGTGGTGTGATTTAATGTGTAGAGGTGGTGGCCTTTTATAAGAAGAAGGAGGGGCACTTTAAGAATATCCTGAAATATTTTTTTATTAAAAATGTATTATCACTTTCAAATGGTAAAAAAATAATTTATTTAATAAATAAGATAGATTTTGTTTTAATACCAAAAATACAATAATTTTTATACATGATTGGAAAAAAATAATCCTTATCTTTTTTTATTAACCCTAATTTTACCCTTTAAATACTAATTTGATAACATGTTACTTAAACATTGTGGGTTAATGTAATCACCATATCATGAAAAATGACCCAAAAAAGTAATTTATGACATATATAGACTTTTATTAATAATATTGACGATTTTTAGATTTTTTGGAATTTAAAATATTTTTATAAAATATTTTATATTTTATGCTATGAATTTGTCAATTCTGTACACTATTCAAAGATGACATTTTTATAAATCCATAACAGCCAGATTACTTCTATAAAAAAAATTAAATAATAGATTATATGTTAATATAATTAATAAAATTATTTTGTGGAATCAAAATAATCAAATTATATTTATTTTCATATTTTTAATATATTTTATTTGAATCAATTATTAATGAAGAAATCACTACATTAACATTTTTTAATAATTATATTTATTTTTATAATGACTAAAAATTATAATTAAAATATTATGATGTAATGATATATTTTATTATTATAATAACTATTTTTAGTCAAATAGATTGATTATATAACACCATAAAAAATTTTTTTGGTAAAAGATACATGTTTATGCAATAGGAAACTTTGATTGAAAATAATTAATAAAACATTTCATTTATTCACCCAAGTAGATCCATGGGGTCCTAAAACCTACCTATGGAATCCAATGGTCTAAATTATATCATAATATATTATTAGGGCCTATTGTAGTTTATTTTCATAATATTATAATATTATTTTCTACCCTTATTTACCAGATTTACCGTCTAACCATGGAAAATAAAATAATCACAGAAATTACAATTCATAAAGTACAAAAAATTTAATGTACCTATTTAAAAAAATTAAATTAGGATTCAATATATATTGAATCAATTTTTAAAAATTTTTAGCACCTAACTGGTAGAAATTAATTTAAAATCAATTCATGTTGTAAACCCCAAAAAGCAAGTTTTAAGATATAATTACTATCAAAAGATTGACATTTGTTTCTATCCAATTTCAATAATAAATTACTTTTAATGACCATTATTGGATTAAAGGATAATAATATAACCCAATTTCACTTTAAAACCAATTAAATTTAAATCAAACTATATAAATAAATTATATAAAAATGCAGATTTGAATTAAAATGAAGTATTTTTCACTATTCCTGAAAAATTGATATTTATCAGAAAAATCAAAACATTTCATCCTAATAAAATTTTTATGTTTCTCTTCATTATATAAAGTCTATTATATCATGTAATAAATATAAAAGTTACCAAACTAGATTAAAATAGTGTTTTGTATCAAAAGGTGGAAAAATGACCTTTTAAAAATATTAGAGTATTTTAGGCATAAAATTAGTTTCATTCTCATTTTTAGACTCCAATAAAAATTGGATAAATGCGAAAAAAATTTAGCAAACATGGATAATAGTATTTTAATTAGTTTTTTTCATTCCCACAAATACAATAGAAAATAGTTAACTACCATTTAAAATAATAATATTATTATATTATTTTTCAGTATTACTCAAAGTAGCGTGCAACGTAAGATTTCAATGAAACCCATTGATACATGTTGAGTAAAATATCATAAAAAGCTTTCACATTAACATAAAATTAATATCTAATTCATAAATATTATTATTTATGAAAATGTATTATTCTAAAAATACATGGGTCGTTACAAAATTTCTTACATATGATCTGGACTGAATCTTTTTTAAAGGTTTATCGATAAGAAATTTTAGTGAAATTAATTATCAATCATTGAAATATATTACACATAATAATAATTATTTGACTATATAGTTATGTTTTTCGTAATCACCATCGAATATGGATTTTATAGTTTTTTGTAGGTTAATAAATTCAAATTTTAGTGGTTGAAAACTAAAAAATAAGGATTTTCATCTAACCTTGAGAATATTTTATTCTATGTCTCCAAATTTTGAAACAAAATAGTATCTATTTTGGGATTATTAATGTGATATGACAATTTTAGAGGTCCTTAGCTCTCTAATGGAAATCTCAGTCTAATGGTTTCCATTATAAGCCTTTATTCCATGCCGATTTTAAGTGGTTTAGTGGGTAGTATATGAGGTGAATGTGTTGGTTATAGATTTATTGGTTTGCATGTCTTATCCTGGAGGGAATGAATAAAGGGTGTTCTTCAAAATGAGTTTATTCACACTGTTTCAATCACATAAGGGTAATGTATCTCATCACCGTACTATGTTCTCCCTTTGTAATAACAGATATGGTGTGTTGCTTAGAAATTATTAGGGATTGGTGGTCCTCAGTTTAATTGATGTATAGTGTTTGGGTAAATTAATTGGTGAAATGATAACGAATACACATATAAGATTATCCCATTTTATTCTCCAAAACAACATAAACTCAACCAACTAGACAAACTCGATGTTCTTTCCTAGTTTTCACCCTAGAAATTTGATCAAATCTTCTTTCATAACATAATTATTAGAAGGATAAATATTATAATAGAGCATGGTATAATAATAAATAATATATTTAGTGAATATAATTTCATGGTAGATAATAGATCAGTTATAATTCCTTGTGTTCTTCTTCATGTTATTATAAGTTAATTTACAAGATATTATATAATAAATAGAAAATTTTAAAAGGAGGGTTGTTATCTAAAATAAATGATAATTTTTTTGTAATATTATTGTTTCTATATTGATTATTGAATAGATGGTTTTTGTTTATATAATTGATTAATTGTACCTTTGGGATACCAGTTGAAAAACACTTTTCTATGAAGCCTACAGTTCTCTAATGTTTTTCATCCCTGAATTGCAAAGATAATTATAGTCCTTTTGGAAACTTTTCTTTGGGATGGAGTGAAATGTTTTATTATTGGAATTAAAGTGAAATATTTTACTTGAAAATAGGTCACAGAGGAAATAAAATAATTTTACATGATACTGATGAATTTTTTACTGATATTGTGGGAATGAGATATTATTTTTAGGATTTCAAGTTATGATTACCAATGTGATATTAAATTAATAATGTGATATCAATTATTTTTTAACAATTTAATAAAATTACACATGTTCTTCCATTTCAAGTTAATATTTCATAGGATCGTCAAATATATCATGTTTTCTTTAAAATGAGTGTGTAATATATTTTAAATTAAAATAAAACAAATTTGGTTTATTTTATAGGGTTTAAAGTTAACATATTATACTCCACATTCTTGATCTCCTTTAGAATGATGATATTCACTTATGGATCATGTTTGAAGGGTTATCATTATTTGATAGAAAACAACATCAAATTTCCAAATAAATATTATCGATCCTTTGGGTTGGACTAATTTTAGTCCTCAAAAAAATAAACACCGGAGAGATTAGAAACAAAGATGATTAAATTTGGACGAAGAAATAATTTATATAATCCTTAACAAACAAATATCACAACTAAAAAATGAAAATATATTCATTGGGATATGATAATGTCGTCATAGCAAGGTCCCAGAAAAGAATCTCAAAAAAAATTTGTACAAATAATTTAGTTAAAGAAGTTGTGGTATCTTTTTCAAACGTTTTCATAAAAGGATGAAAATAGATAAGTATTTTTAAAAATAAATTATGTATCCAAAATATAATTATGAAATTCTCTCAAAACATTAGTATATATATATAATATTTTTAAATTAGAAGGTCAAATATATAAATCATGTTTTTTGAAATAGAAATGTTCTTACACATATTTCATTGATGGGGATTTCTGTAACGCCCCGACCCTAGATACCCAGAGTCGGTGCATTATTACAAAAGTTTGGCATGATCACAAAGGATCATGTCTCGAAAGACCGATTAGTTTAGTAGTCTTGGAAACACTAGATATATTCATAAGTTTTACATTACATCATAAGGTAAAAAAACTAAAACAGCATCTTGTCTTCATATCCCCTTATACTATCCATGTAGGCCATTCATAAATTACTTCTTCTCATCCTAGAAAAATAAAAAACTGAAAGGGGTGAGCTCAGATGTTCAGTAAGGATAACAATATAGCAGAGGCATTCAAAGATAAGCATAAACACTTAAAGCAATTTATAACTAAAACAAAACACTTTTAAACTTGAACTTCATCATTAAATGGAAAATATAAAATGAAATAATGCCATTTACTTAATCACATGGATATTCTACTAGTCTAAAAATCACATGAAATATCAATAACCGCTTTCATAATGATGTAATGCATAATGCCAAACTATCATAACCACATAGCCAAGGCCTCGTGCCAAGACTACCAATAAGATTTTTCCAAGGCCTTGTGCCAAGACACTAGTTTGTATCATGAGACCTACCGATGCATCGAGGAGTTATAGCGGGCTCCACCCGTCACTTATTAAGTCCAATTCATTCTTCATATGAACAGGTTTAAAAATAACATAAACATTCGTATTAAAACTAGATTACGAAATGTCAATACTTTAACCACAAACTTTGAATGGTATAAAAATAGCACATCCACAGTCAAACATAACTCATTCGATACAATATAGAAGATTTTATTGTATCACTTTATCCTTAATCATGAATAATTAAGGATGTTGACATAGATGAAAATATTCATCAAAACTATTTGAGTGAAATATCCCCCTTTTTCATGAAATTATTTAAAAGTCACACTATTTGTCAAGAAGCCATTTAAAAATATATTTTTGAATCAAAGTGTCCCATACCACTTTGTAACTTTTTAAAGGAGTTTTAATTTTAAAACATTAATGTCCATATAAATAAATCCTTAAAACCATTTTTAAAACATGGACATTAATGAGAAATATTTAGATGAATAAGTCTTTAAAACATTTTAAAATGGTACTTTAGTTAGAGATTCTAATAAAAAGAGAGACACATGAATAAAAATAATTGAGGTAATCAAAACATTGTAATACCATGAGAATAAAGGGATTCATGATATACTATGTCAAGGTATATTATATACACCACATGAAAGTGATTTGGTGTATAACAACAAAGATGTTTCAATGGAATTTAAGATGAGATGAAATCTCTCATAAAGGCTGTATCCTTAGGTTCAGGACAAATCAACGACGTAGTTATGTGTGACAAATATAAATACACTAAATAATATTGGATATTAAGTGTAAAACAATCAAAGGATATTCACACATAATCTATTAAAAACAACACCAATGAATTGGATGTTTAACTCAACAAATGGAGAATGAGTTAAAATTACTCTTATCAAATTCATATCGATGACTTGAGAAATTATCAATGGAGTGATTATGTGTATCAAAAGTATATCCACAGAAAAGGGGAGTGGAAGTTATGACATAAGCAAATGAATATTTATTCCACACATAATCTCGGAGTAAAATAATCAATGAAGTTTGCATAAAGCCGGATAAATGGAAATTGAAATTATGAATTCCCTTATCGATTAGGTAACTTATGAAACATACACCCATGAAAGAATGATCATACAATGATGATGTAAATACCCATAAATTAAAGTATATTACACAATTAATACAATCATAGGCAGCACACATACACCACATGCAATAAATAAGTGGTGAACAATGGAATTTTCATGAAATTAAGAGTGAGATAAGAAACCCCTTACCACGTTGTAATCAACTGAGTCGTATGACCAAAAGTTAATAACCACCAAATTATTTACATAATAACATGAATACAAAGAGAATCATGATAATATATATCTAATTTTAGTACACAATAAACCACTTTCAATAATTTAGTGGCGAATAATAGAAATCTCACGGAATTGAAATTGAGATAAGAAAATACCTTTCCTTGTACTTTTCCTTAGATGGGGGTAGGTTAACCTCCTATATAATGTTGAAATAATTGTTATTAAATTATTCATGAATCATATACATTTATATGATATCATATATGATCTTTTAACATTGCTTTGTTAATAATATCTTAGAATTATTGTCGTTTTGGGTGTTGACTTACTCGTTTTATTTTATATTTTTTGTTACGTAAGGCATGTTTTTCATGGATAGGTTGTTTCATATTCATATCCAAAATTATATAAGTTCCTTAAACATTATTTTTAAATCATCAAATGATAATTATACTTGAATGGATACGATGGAGAATGAATCTCATCGCTTTTGTGGAGACGCTAGTCCGTACGTACGCAAGAGCGACAATATCATTATTTTGATGCTAAAATAATATATAATTGAATGGTATATCATATATACAGAATCATTATCATGTTATATATATTAATACATGAATTACACATCATTATTATACCCATCAAAATAATAATTTATTGAATAACAATTACACCACGACGTGGAGATGGTAAGCCGTACGTACGCATGTTTGGTGACATGTTATTCAAAGGACAGATAGAATACTGAATATGGTTGTACCATATTTATAATAACATCAAAGTATATATAAGATACTGGAGTTATTATTTTATAATGGTAATAACAAAGAAAGAATAAGTGGAAGAAGAAAGGAACTTGAAAAGGGTGGTGAAAACATTACCTCTTCTTCGGGTTATTCTTTTTGATTTGATCATAAGGGCTCCCTTGGTTGGCTTTATAATGAAACTAAGGCCTCTAGGTTGTAGTTAGGGAAGTTCAGAGAGTCTTTGGGCAGGGTATGGCCGAACCAAAAGACTTTTAATGTGTGAATAAATGAGAAGGAGGAGTTCCCTTTTATAAGAGGGGTGAGGGGAACCATTGGAAAACCTAGAAATATTATTTTATAATAAATTCATATTCGGTTTATAATTGCTCAAAAGCTGATTATTCAAAGTTTAAGGTGTGGATAGGTCAAAAACCATTCAACCAATATAATTTAGACAGGTTTGGGTCAATATATTAACCATATCTTTTAGTTTTAACTCTTAGTTAATTAGTTTGACATTTTCCATGTCACTTTTTATTTTTATATTATATAGTTAATAAACATACTATATACATCCAAGCGACCCCCAAGTGGTCCATTAATGATATACCTATAATTATATAAGTCTATTGGCCGAACCTTAGATTTTGATGAATTTAATATCAATTAATAATATAATATTTGTTTTAAAAACTCTATTGTGTCAATTTTAACACTATTCAATAGTTGATTTTTTTGAAACTCATAACAGAATGATTACATCGAAAAAAGACAATTAAATAAATCCTAATATGTCATATTATCCTAGAAAATTCGTTTAATTCATAAAAAGTCTCACATTATATTTATTTGGGTATTTATCATATCAATTATTCTAATTTTTCACTATTATGGTAATTACTGCATCACCATTGTGTCATAAATAAATTAATATATATAATGTCTATAAATTATAAATAAAATCTCATTACATAGGAAATATTTTTTTCTTTCTAAGGAATATTTATAGTTGAAAATAAAACATATATAACCCTATGTAAAAATTGTTTTTCTAAAAGATATATGCTTGTGTCATGTTTGTATTCATTTTAACATAATTAAAAAAAAGTGTCCCTATCACTTACAAGTGGCACCATGGGGTCCCAAAATCGACCCAAAGATTCCCATGGTCGGACATGTATCCAAAAATAAGGTTAGAATACGTTTTAGGGTAATTTAGTATTATTAAAATATTATTTTGTTAACCCTTATTTACGGGATTTAACTTTAACCATGGTAAATAAAATATTTACCGCAGTAATTATTCACAATGTCTAAAAATAAAATTTACCTATTTACATAATTTGAACATCCTAATTATAAATATGGAATCCATTTTTCTAAATTTAAAACAAAGAAGTGGCATAAATTAATTTAAAATTAATTTCCGTTGTTAAAACAAAAAGCGTGTTTTTAAGAGATAATAACTATCAAAATATTGGCACTTGTTTATGTATGGTTTAATTTTAAAATTATGTCCAATGACAAACATTGAATTAAATGGTAAAAATATATTTAAATATACTTTAAAACCACTCAAATTCATAATTTATCAATATAAATTATTTCGATTAAAAAAGTTTTTTTAATTAAAATTTTGTAATTTTCACTATTCATCAAAATATGAAAGTTATCCGAAAAGTACAAATATTTCACCCTAAGCTATAATTGATATTCCAAATTCAAAAATGATGTCTATTTTACAAAATTCCAATCATATAAGTTGAATTAATTAATTTTATAATTAATTCCCACTGTCTCAACAAATTTCGTGTTTTTAAGAAACAATATATATCAAAAGATTAGCAATTGTTTATGTCCAATTTCAAAGTGAAATTAATTCTAATGAACACCATTGGATAAAATGGTAAAAATATATTCTAATTATACTTTGGAACCACTCAATAATATAATTTATCACTATAAATTATTTTTATTAAAAAAGTTTTTTTTGAGTATTTTTCACTATTCATAAAAATTGGAAGTTCTCAGAAAAATACCAAAAATTCATCTTAGGATAATTTAGATATTCCGAAACCAATAATAAAGTACATTTTTAAATATAAAATATATATAATTTTAAAAAGTATGTATCATTATTCATAATGGCTAGTTTGATTGGTTGTGGTGTGTTAGAACTCGATGTTGCGAATAACACATGTTATCCCATTATTCAAAAAAAAGCGTACCGTAGAAGCTTGGGGTGTTATATTCTCCCACTCCTTCAATAAATTGCGCCCTCGCAATTTTTAAAATTGTGCATGGTAATATAATGTAAAGTCTCACATCGGAAAAAGAGTCAATAAACTATCACTTTAAAAGAAAGAAAGAGAGGTATATAGGTCAACCAAGATAACCCATACTGATTCCATGTAAGAAAACATGGATATGGATGATAAACTAAGTGTCAAGTTCTAATGGATAGGGATAGAAAACATGATCAGGAGAAAGTTAAAAATAAGAAAATTACAAACTTGTGTTGGGACAAACAGTCCTTAGTCTCCCTGTAGGAAAAGTAAACAGACAACATTTTTTTTGTTTTGAGTTACATTACATAAGGACAAGGAATTCATTTATGATTTGGACTAAGAATATATAGATATATACTTATTTTTTAAGTAGAGTTTCATTCTTTAATAAATTTCCACAACTAACTCTTTTTTTTTAAACTATGAGTATTCAATAAGGCTTGGTCACACTGGATGAGCTAGAATAAACTTTTATAGAATCACATGATCCATGCAGGATAAACTATATATTTACATTGTCTTTAGAGATTAATCAAAACCAAAATGGTTAGTACATGATCTAATGATCCCCCAAACGGATATTCCTTGAGAGAAATAAACACTAATCTTAATTACTAAAATTAAACAAATAATACCCCAAAGATAAATAAATACCATTCAATAATCAATTGTCCTTAAAATCCTTCAATATAATCCAAACTAATATTGAAACCCCAAACATAGAAGAATTTGATTATGTAGTCTCCCATGTTAAATTGTATCTCCAAATGACATCAAATACTCTTAAAGTCACATACTTAAAAGTAATTAACATCATCACATATTCTCTATTATAGGTTTATCATTTCCATAAATAACCCAAATCACTATAAATCCACAATAAAAACGTAGATAAAAATCCACCATTACTCCACAAATGAAACCCCATAGTATTCTATTTTCCATGGGCATATTGTGTTCCCAACAAAGCGAACATCTTCCAAAATAACATTTATCACTTAATCACCAAATCATTTTCCTATACCAAGGGTATTCATTTGATAAGACATAAGAACTAAAATCAACTTATTATTGATCAATAAAATCATTCAACTAAAAATAATTAGTCATACTATCCAGGGACTTCACGTAGTCCAGTGGTAGGTGATAAATCCCAATCTCACATTGGTTGTGGGTTCGATTCCCATAGCTTTGTCTGACGAAACGGGTTGTCACATGGTCTACGTGTTGTCCTTTTAAAAAACTATGTTTTAAAACATTACCAAAATGAGATAAATTCCTCAAAATAACCATAACATAATTTAACCACAAATCTTATCTCATACCTTTCATTTTCATCCCAAATTATAATAACTTATAATTGTATCAAACCCAATGATCATATAAAACCAAATGTTTATTTATAACTATATCCATAAGAGAATAAATAATTCTTCCTCAAATATCATTCTCACATGGAAAACTACAGGGTTAAAAATACAAGAGAAAATTATTCCATAGTAAACCCATCAACAAGGAGCACTAAAACTTTTTAAACATTTCTCCAACCATTTATTTCCACATAGCTTCTTCTTTGACCATGAAAATATCCTATAGAATAGTGCATTCACTTGGGTAATGGCCAGGTCCCCTACATTTACGAAAAATGACTATAAATGGATTCTTGGGACCATTTTTATCTTCTTACATAGTACTCTTCATTTTTCTTCGGCAATTCTTCATTTTATGTCCTTCCTTCCCACATGTAAATCATTTCTTGGTCCCATTGAGACACTTTCCTCAGTTTCCCCTACCACATTTCTTGCATGATGGATGTTGAGGGTTCTTTTCTCCATGGTCTCTATTGCTGGAGCACTTATCATTCATCACCTTTCTCTTCCTTGTTGAGTCTGGGAGTTGGTTAATATATATGTTGTTGATCATATTTTTGGAAAACTGATTTGGCATGAAGACGATATCTTTTACGCCTATCAACATTCCATTTTTTTTCTCATTACCACCAGTGTTCCCACCTTGTACATCATTCTCAAAGTCACTATGACTTCCTTGGAATCTAGCCATTGACTAAAACCAGAAAGCATTGTGTGAGTAACAGTAGTCATAAAATCATTTAGAGATTAACATGTCACCATATTCTCAATTTGAAACATATTAGGATTAACCAAGGTCATTTAATCTCATATTATATATATATATTACTTCAAATTGGTTTGTAAAGAAAATGTAAATTATCCTAAGCATATCCCCTGGGAGTGTCGTAACCAAGAGTGCAGCAAGGCCCGTTGTCGTGCACCGGTTCTCGTTCAAGTCTAGCTCAAAGTGGTGTTTTTGGGTTTTACACCTAGGTACATCTATGCCAGAGCCGCCTCTACCTACTCATATCCAGACATGGATGTATTGCTCGGAAAATTCACAAAATCTCTACAATACCAAAATTCTAGGAAGTCATTCCATACTAATCCTCAATGTTCATCTTAGGTCTACGTGCTATAATCATAGTTTTTGTAAATATAGCTTCCAAGGTTTATACAAAACATCCTCTGATACCAACTGTAACGCCCCGACCCTAGATACCCAGAGTCGGTGCATTATTAAATAACATTGGCATGATCAAAAAGGATCAAGTCTTGAAAGACCGATTAGTCTAGTAGTCTTGGAAACACTAGATATATTCATAAGTCTTAAATTACATCATAAGGTAAAAAAAACTAAAACACCATCTTGTCTTCATATCCCCTCATACTATCCTTACAGGTCATTCATACATTACTTCTTCTCATCCTGTGAAAAATAATACACTGAAAGGGGTGAGCTCAGATGCTCAGTAAGGATAACAATATATCAGAAGCTTTCATAGATAAGCATAAACACTTAAAGCAATTGATAACTAAAACAGAAGCCTTTTAAAAATGAAATTCCGCATAATATGGAAAAGATAAAATGAAATAATGCCATTTACTTATTCACATGGATATTATACTAGTCGAACAATCACATTCAATATCAATAACCACTTTCATAATGATGGAATGCATAATCCCAGACTATCATAACCACATAGCCAAGGCCTCGTGCCAAGACTACCAATAAAATTTTTCCAAGGCCTTGTGCCAAGACACTACTTTGTCTCATGAGACCTACCGATTCATCGAAGATCTATAGCGGGCTCCACCCATCACTTATTAAGTCCAATGCAATCCTCATATGAATAGGTTTAAAAATAACATAAAAATTCGTATTAAAACTAGAATACGAAATGTCAATACTTTAACCACAAACCATGAATCGTATAAAAATAGCACATCCACAGTCAAACATAACTCATTAGATACAATATGGAAGATTTTATTGTATCACTTTATCCTCAATCAAGAATAATTAAGGACATTGACATAGTTGAAAATAATCATCAAAACTATTTGAGTGAAATATCCACCTTTTTCTTGAAATCATTTAAATGTCACACTATTTGTCAAGAAGCCATTTAAAAATAGATTTTTGAATCAAAGTGTCCCATACCACTTTGAAACTTTTTAAAAGGAGTTTTCATTTTTAAACTTTAATGTCCATATAAATAAATCCTTAAAACCATTTTTAAAACATGGACATTAATGATAATGATATAGATGAATAAGTCCTTAAAACATTAAAAAATGGTATTTTAGTTAGAGATTCTAACCAAAAGAGAGAAACTTGAATAAAAATAATTGAGGTAATAAAAACATTGTAATATAATGATAATAAAGGAATTCATGATATTCTATGTCACAGTACATTATATACACCACATAAAAGTGATTTGGTGTATAACAACAATGAAGTCTCAATGGAATTTAAGTTGAGATGAAATATCTCATAATGGCGGTATCCTTAGGTTAGGGATAAATCAATGACATAGTTATGTGTGAAAAATATAAATACACTAAATATTATTGGATATTCAGTGTAAAACAATCAATGGATATTCACACATAATCTATTAAAAACAACGCCAATGAATTGGATGTTTAACTCAACAAATGGAGAATGAGTTAAAATTACTCTTATCAAATTCATATCGATGACTAGAGAAATTATAAATGGGGTGATTATGTGTATCAAAAGTATATCCACAAAAAAGGGGAGTGGAAATTATGACATAAGCAAATGAATAGTTATTCCACACATAATCTCAGAGTAAAATAATCAATGAAGTTTGCGTGAAGCCGAATAAATGGAAATTGAAATTTTGAATTCCCTTATCGATTAGGTAACTTATGAAACATACACCCATGAAAGAAGGATCATACAATGATGATTTAAATACCCATAAATTAAATTATATTACACAATTAATACAATCTTGGGCAGTACACATACACCACATGCAATAAATAAGTGGTGAACAATGGAATTCTCACGAAATTAAGAGTGAGATAAGAAACCCCTTACCATGTTGTAATCAACTAAGTCGTATCACCAAAAGTTAATAACCACCAAATGATTTAAATAATAACATGAATACAAAGAGAATCATGATAATATATATCAAATGGCAATACACAATACACCACTTTCAATAATTTAGCGGCGAACGATGGAAATCTCACGGAATTGAAAGTGAGATAAGAAAATACCTTACCTTGTACTTTTCCTTGGTTGGGGGTATTTTAACCTCCTGTATAATGTTGAAATAATTTTTATTAAATTATTCATGAATCATATACATTAATAAGATATCATATATGATCTTTTAACATTGCCTTGTTAATAATATCTTAGAATTATCGTCGTTTCGGGTGTTAACTTACTCGTTTTCTTTTATATGTTTTGTTACGTAAGGCATGTTTTTCATGGATAGGTTGTTTCTTATTCATATCAAGAATTATATCTCATACATAAAAATTATTTTTAAATCATCAAATGAAAATTATACTTGAATGGATACGATGGAGAATGAATCTCATCGCTTTTGTGGAGACGGTAGTCCGTACGTTTGCACGAGCGACAATATCATTCCTTGGATGCTAAAATAATATATAATTGGATGGTATATCATATATACTGAATCATTATCATGTTATATTTATTATTTACATGAATTACACATCATTATTATACGCTTCAAAATAATAATTTATTGAATAACAATTACACCACGATGTGGAGACGGTAAGCCGTACGTACGCACGTATGGTGACATGTTATTTAAAGGACGGATAAAATACTAAATATGGTTGTACCATATTTATAATAAAATCACTATATATATAATATACTGGAGTTATT
Organism: Viscum album; assembly: GCA_963277665.1. Lineage (NCBI taxonomy): Eukaryota > Viridiplantae > Streptophyta > Magnoliopsida > Santalales > Viscaceae > Viscum > Viscum album. Next base: position 1,926,773,021 of record OY728138.1, read on the forward strand.
ATTTTATAATGTTAATAACAAAGAAAGAAGAAGTGCAAGAAGAAAGGAACTTGAAATGGGGTGGTGAAAACATTACCTCTTTTTCGGGTTCTTCTATTGATTTGATAAAAAGGGCTCCTTAGGTTGGCTTTATGATCAAAATAAGGCCTCTAGTTTGTAGTTAGGGAAGATTAGAGAGTATTTGGGCAGGTTTTGGCCGAACCAAAAGGCATTTAAGGTGTGAAGAAATGAGAAGGAGGAGTGCCCTTTTATAAGAGAGGTGAGGGGCACCTTTGGAAAAGATAGAAATATTACTTTATAATAAATTCATATTCGGTTTCTAATGGCTCCAAAGTTGATTATTAAACTTTTAAGGTCTTTATAGGTCTCAAAACATTCAACCAATAGATGTTAGACAGGTATGGGTCACTATATTAACCTTATCTTTTAGTTTTAACTCTTAGTGAATTAGTTTGACATTTACCATGTCACTTTGTATTTTTATATTATATAGTTAATAAACATATTATATACATCCAAGAGACCTCCAAGTGGTCAATTAATGATATAAATATCATTATATAAGTCTTTTGTCAGAACCATAGATTTTTAGGAATTTAATATCAATTAATAATATAATATTTCTTTTAAAAACTCTTTTGTGTCAATTTTGACACTATTCAATAATTCATTTTTGTGAAACTAATAACAGAATGATTACTTCGAACAAAGTCAATTAAATCAATCCTAATATGTCATATTATCCTATAAAATTAGTTTCTTTCATAAAAAGTCTCAAATTATATTTATTTTGGTATTTATAATATCAATTATTCTAATTTTTCACTATTATGGTAATTACTGCATCACCATTGTGTCATAAATAAATTAAATTATATAATGTCTAAAAATTATAAATAAATTATAATTACGTAGGGAATCTTTTTAGATTTCTAATTAATATTTATAGTCGAAAATAAAACATATAAAACCCTATATAAAAATTGTTTTTTTAAAAGATATATGCTTGTGTCATGTATGTATTCATTTATAACTTAATTAAAAAAAAGTGTCCCTATCACTTACAAGTAGCACCCTGGGGTCCCAAAAGAGACCCAAAGATGACCATGGTCGAAAATGTATCCAACAATAAGGTTAGGACACTTTTTAGGGTAATTTAGTATTATTAAAATACTATTTTTTAACCCTTATGTGCCGGATTGACCTTTAACCATGGTAAATAAAATATTTACCGCAGTAATTATTCAAAATGTCTAAAAATAAAAGTTAACTATTTACACAATTTGAGCATCCTGATTCTAAATATGGAATCCATTTTTCTAAATTCAAAACAAAGAAGTGGATGAAATTAATTTAAAATTAATTACTGTTGTTAAAACAAAAAGCGTGTTTTTAAGAGATAATAACTATCAAAAGATTGGCACTTGTTTATGTCTGGTTTAATTGTGAAATTATGTCCAATAGAAAACATTGAATTAAATGGTAAAAATATATTTTAAATATACTTTAAAACCACTAAAATTAATAATTTATCAATATTAATTATTTCGATTTAAAAAGTTTTTAATTAAAATTTAGTAATTTTCACTATTCATCAAAATATGAAAGTTATCCGAAAAGTACCAAAATTTCACCCTAAGCTATAATTGATATTCCGAATTCAAAAATGATGTCTATTTTAAAAAATTCCAAACATATAAGTTGCAGTAATAAATTTTATAATTAATTCCTGTTGTCTCAACAAATAGCGTGTTTATAAGAAACAATATATATCAAATGATTGACAATTGTTTAGGTCCAATTTCAAAGTGAAATTAATTCTAATGAACACCATTGGATAAAATGGTAAAAATATATTATAATTATAATTTGAAACCACTCAATAATATAATTTATCACTATAAATTATTTTGATTAAAAAGTTGTTTTTATGTATTTTTCACTATTCATAAAAATTAGAAGTTCTCAGAACAATACCAAAAATTCATCTTAGGATAATTTCGATATTCTGAAACCAAAAATGATGTCCATTTTGAAATATAAAATATATATAATTGCAAAAATTATGTATTATTATTCATAACGGCTAGTTTCATTGGTTGTGGTGTGTTAGAACTCGATGATGCATACAACACATGCTATCACATTATTCAAAGAGAAGCGTACCGTAGAAGCTTGGGGTATTAAAATTTATATTATTTAACATTAGGTTTAATTATTTATAGATAATTGGGTGATAAAATGATATATCAGTTGATAGAAAACAAGTATCTAGAGTTTTTTAATGTAAAAAAAGATTAAAAAATGTCTCCATATATATATCTAAAATTCAAAATAAAAAGATTATTCAAATATTGAATTTTCATAGGCACAAAATTCAAATAACATCTTTATGAAATTATGAAAAAATATCTACTATTGTATAACATATGAAAATGAAAATTAAATTATTTGTTAATTGATTTAATATCTAAAAAATATAGTATAAATATATAATTTATAAATATTTAAGTCACATTGATGAAATAATCAATATGGGGATCATTATGAATGTGTTTAATACATAAATTATGGTTTTTGGTGTATAGTTAAATATAAAAATAGAGTTACATTATATAGGGTGTGATATAGATGTTTATTTATTAACGGTATGTATAACTTTCATGTTAGTCTTCATAGTATAGATACATATCAAATGATATGTACCCCAACATGTGGTTCTTTATCAAAAGTGATTTTCCATAAAATATAATTTAGCTAAAATATATGGATAAGAAGTAGGGTTCAGAAAACAATTCTATGATTAAAAAACATTCAGAATAGATAAGGATTAATTTTCTTAAATCCAAAATATCTAGAAGAACAAACTTATTCCCAAATATAAAGACCAATATTTAATAAAAGTCATTAGGAATTATATGAAACATAATGTCATTATTCAATTATATTTTAACATGAAACTAACTATATGAATTTTTTTAAAAACAAATGCATGTATTCATTATCATAAATATCAATAAAACATGTTCAATCAACATTTGAATTCCAATAATCTATCCTTTTTAATTAACAAAAAATCCACGAAAACAAAAAGAATTATAGGTTTCTATTTTCCAATAAAAGAGAAATATTTATCTAGACATAGATCATTTAATAATTTTATGTGACCATTTTTCATTTCTAGATTTCTCCACTATGTGGAATCATATTGAAATTAAAAAAACGAATAAAAATATAGTATTTTTTCGTAGAACTATATGTGAATATTATATAATTCAAAGATAGGGGTATTATGAAATAGATAGGTTTAAAAACTATTAAAATAATTAATACACAATGATAATATAAAATAATAAATTAATAATAATGTAATAAATTATATAATATTAAAAAGATAATTTTATATTAAAGAAGATTTTAATATTCAATAGTTGGGGGAAGGATAAAAAAATGATCAAAATATTATTAATGAGATAAATATTTTAGAGAATCATGAATAATTTTATGAATTAACAGATTCACCACCATTAAATATGTGATGATATGACTTGAAAGAGTATCCCATTATCTGAGTAGATTACTATAATCACAAATGATGTTTCAATCATCTAAATGATTCACCATTAAAATGTTCTAAATTTTCTCACAAGTTATAACAAAAATATCCATTCTTATGACAAATCCAGTCATGTATATCACTTAAACATGGTTGTGTAGAAGATATTCTTCTAATTTGATCTCCCTGATTTTACAAAAAAAAGGAGAACATTATCAATGAGACGACTTTGAACTCTTTTTCCATGCCATTAATAATAGAAATTAAAATTATCTAGCTTAAAAAAATCTCAAGAATCCATTACTATAGGTATATATGAACTCCATTAACATGAAGAATGATTCTTCACTTATTCACAATGATATAAAAAAATTCCATACAAATAAATTCATATTTAGGCATTATATTTCCATTCAATACTCGAAACTAACCTATGATTTATTTATTCAAATAATAAAAAAAATCAAGATAAAATATTAATTTAATTTTTAATTTGGGATTTTCGATACTAATAGTTTGATTTATAAATTAATGTACTTCTTAACTCCTAAAATTAATTCATAGGATGAACATGTTATACATGAAACTTGAATAATTATTATTTTAATAAAAAAAATATAGAGAACACCCATGTAGTAATATTTTGACCTTTAACATCAACATATGATTCATCATTAGAATTCCATTTTTCTTACAAAACCAATAATAAGGGATCAATTAGTTCCACCTATTAATGATGATTATAATTCACAAATTCACTAGAAAGTGAATCCAGCACACTATAAAACTCTAATTTTTATAAAACAACATCTTCAGTGTCTACCTGAGATATATTAACCTACGAATCTAATTGATTTTCATTCAATTCATAATTTATAGAAACAATGAAATATCCTTCAAAAATATTATTAAATAATTTTATTATATGTAACATTGTAGAATTATCAGAAGAATAAATAATCCATTCCTTAAAATTTGAAATCTATTAGGTAATATCCACCAAAAAATGATCTCTCTAAACCTAAATCATTTTTTGTATACTTAGTGATATGGTCATCTAGTGAAGGATAAACAGTCCTCCATGGTATTTTTACAAACAAATAATTTATGATTTCACCATATGTAGTTCTTGATTCACCATTGGTATTTAATCAACTCTCCAAAATCATTCATTAATACTTTTATTCAATGTTTTCTTCCACACTCAACTTGTAGTAATATTCTCATCACCCACAATATAATATACTAACCCTACAGTTTCAAATTCAAAAATATATACTCACAGTAAAAAAACAATACAATATATTCTTGATTACCCTAAATATTTATAAGGACATCTATAAAAATTATTATACATAATAAATCATTCCCCCGTTTAGCATGAAAAAATGTTGTTCAGAAGCTTCTTCACCTACTAGAATATTAATCCCTTTTGTATTTGATTCCTTCAAAAATATTTGGAGAAAATATTTATATGCAGGTAAATCTGTTCTTTAAAAACCAAGGTGGATGATGGATTTTCCAGTTTTTCTGGTCGAACTCTAGAACATGTATGATTGATTTTTGTGGGTTCATGAATGGTTAAAAATTTATTCCAAGTACACAAATTTATCTCAAGAAAAATGTGATTGGTTTCGACCAGTGCTCAACTATTGGTGATTAATGGTGGTTTCATAATTGTTATTACCTCATTTCACATATGTTTCCATAATGGTATGTCCTTATAGATCCCATAACAATTACAAGGAATGAACGTACATTCTAATGGAAGGTGTTATATTAGTGTTATAACCCAATGACTCTTTGGACATGACATTATTTGATAGGATGAGAGGCCCAAAATAAGAAATCCATTGGTGGAAATGAATTCTTATTTCAGTAAACACATATAGATTTATGGTTTTTTCTATAAATGCTTCCCACGATTCAACATGGTAATGGTTACCCTTAATTCAATAAATTCATCAAGGCTATGTGTTGATGTGACGAATTATGTGTTTCACAGGTTCTCTATTATGATCTTCTTTATTTAGGATGCTTTTGTTCATATCCATTTTTAGGAACAACTATGTTTATATCCATCTAGAGAGGTGGTTGTTGACTTGGATATTGTATATAACTTAAATGAGAAATCCTATGTATTCTTTGTGAACATGAATCAAAACCCATGTTTTATATTTTGACAATGTTTATGGCTATATAATAGAATGATAAAATTAAAATTAACTTCATATGAAAAGTAGGTAAATATAGATTATAATCATTGATGTGGAATCCTAATTATCCAATTAGATATGAAACTATGTCCATTTATTTTTTGTTACATGCATCTACACCGTAAAAGATATTACAATAGGGAAATATAGTGGTATTTATGAATTTAAGGATTCCCTAAGTTTCCTCATTGAGAGTAATAAATTTTGATGGAGGTTGATATGAAAATGGAAATATATCCCAATAAAGATCACACACTAGGAGAATCCTTATCATCACAATGGTACAAATATCTCTAGTCTCTAAGCCTACATGAGTCATGCTTTGTAGGATAGAAAATATATTGTGCAAGATTGGACACAACTCCTTAAATAATATTTGTACATTGATTACACATTAAAGTTTCCCTTAGAGATGTGTGATTAAAATTTAAGAGGGAAAAAATTGTATAGAGATATATCCTTAGTAATGTCTCATATGTTTCTTATCTATATTATTAATTAGTGTCCTTTTAGATCATTTCATCCTTTTCATAATGATGTATTTGTGGTACTCAAGGGAATGAATGGGGATTATACTGAAGTGTATTCCCACGTGAAAACAATCCTTTTATCTGGAGACATCTAAGGATGGTTAATATAATAATAGGATGATTTGTTGTCTCTTAGAAAATAAAACTGTAAAATAGACACACTTACATAGTGGTTTATTTTCATTGTATGTTGGGATTCATAAAGGAGTCCTATGTATCATATTTTGACATTAATTATAGTTATCATATCTACTTTATTTTCAAACATTCATATGGGATAGTGTGAATTTTTACACTCAAATAAATTATTAATATTTTCTCATTGTATTGGAATTTCAGAGACTTATTCCAGGGTGCATGCACCCTGTACATGTTAAATCTTTATACTTAGACTAATAATGTTGGATAATGATAATGAAAGGTCTATTGAATATGTTGGGTATGGCATGATGGAATATATAAGTGAATGACACAGATTGGTCAACTTGAGTGAGTAACCATAACTCATTTAAGGAACAAAAATTGTAAATTGAATAATCAGAAGATGGTTTATGGATAATGGTTTACATAGTCATTGTTCACGCATGACTTCAATACCATGTTTAGATGGAAAGGGGTGTCTGCAAGAAAAGTGTAGGATGTCTTCATGAAATATCCCGAGTTTCATCCCATAACATCATTAGTGTCCTCATAACATGTTTTGAGTGTCTACCTAACATTACATTTGTATCCTCTCTACACGCCCAGAGTGTTTTCATGAAAAGTGAGGAGTGTCTTCTGGAAAAGGCTTAAATGTCCTAGGGCACAATGCATGATATAAGCTGACAGGTCAATGGGATGCCATTTGATTCTTTTTAAATGTGAGACAGAATATTCATGATCAAGGACAAAAAAATCAATGGAATAGAGCATGATCAAGGATGAAACATCTGTGACATATTGCAAGACAATGACCGACTTTCTAGGGAAACCACATGAGAAGTCTGACATGTACATTAGTTATTTAAAAATAAATAATAAAATATTAAGATGTATTTTCATGATAATGACTAAATTTATATTATTTCCTTTTTCTGTTTGACATTCATATATCCATATTTGTCATGGGATCAAATATGACATATTGGAGGGATTCCACATGACAGTGTTGTGAGACAAGTGTTGATTTATGTGATTGCATGAATTTATGTGATTATTGCAACAATGACTCAAAAAACATCCATAAATCCATTCATGGAAAGGGAAACAGAGGTGGGGGCTGATGTATCATGTCCAAGGGTACCATGCATCAGGATTCATGGATGATAATTGTTATAGAAGGAGGAGTGCAAGACAAATGGATTATATTTAGACTACATATACTAGGATTTTCATCTATAAAGTGTGAATTTACACAAGTTGTTTTATTTCATCATGGAGAACTCATGAGGGAACTTCATGTTAGTGCCATATTACATGGATTTTCATGCACAAGCCTGGTGAAAACGATTCATAATTTTAGGGTTAACAAGATGTTAATTTTGTCATGTAATAATGTTATCTTACAGATATCACATGGTAGATTCTACTAATGAAATATCTCTGTGGGTTGCCACTATGGTAGTCCAGTGATTACTTGGAGATATTCTTTGAATACAGTAGTTGGTTCTCCTCTCTTCCACTATTACATAAACCCTTCCTATCTTTTCCATACCCTCATGTGTTTTTTATTTGAGAAGGGGTTTATATAAAAAACTTAAGGTCGGTTATATCATATTTACTCATATTGAAGGATATGTGTCAGCCAACTATAGTTGGTGGAGAGATTCAAATGATCAATATCACCCAATCTCGTGATTGTGTCAAATGATCGATTCACTACCTCTCAATAGAATAAAATATTAACAACCATTATGGATTCACATGATCATTTTTAGGGCCTCAATTTGTTATTGACATATCCAATAAAATATTTTAGATAGGCACATCATACTTAATAAAATATAATAAATGAAAAATGAAAAATGTTGAAGATTGTTTTCTAGGATACATATTGTATTTTTTACACATCCTTGGTGATGCTAGAGTGGCTTCTCGTAATCATCATTAATTATTTTGCACTGATAAAGGTATTGAATACAATGAAATAATTAATAACAGATAAATAAAGAAATATAAATTTCATTAATTCCATAATTATGTTCAATAATGAATAGAATGAATATAAATATATGTAAATTTTTAAAATTAATAAATTTTATATATTTAATATTTAAATATGTAAAATGAATAAAATGATATCATTAAACAAATAAAATTTTAAAATGATTTAATTAAGAAAAATATTAAACATCTTATTAATTAAATACTTATTTTTTGAAATTTATAAATTTAATATAAATATATAAAAACTATAAATATTAATAAATAATATATATTAAATATGTATAAAAAATATTTATAAATTATAATAATTAAACAAAAAATTATTCATTAAAAAATTAAAAAAAATGAAAATTTTTAATGAAAATATTATTAATAAAAATGAATAATTATAATATATAAATTAAATATATATATTATTAAATAATATATTTTAAGTAAAAATATATTTAAAATTAATAAAATGTTAATTTAAAAAATATTAATGGCTTACACATTTTTAATATTGTTTGATTTTTCAATTTAACACATATCAAATGTTGTGTGTAACATTAATTTCATTCACACACAAACACAAAGACACACATAGATATGTAATTAATATATATATATACAATTCACACAAAAATATATTTATGCAATATATATAAACTCAAATACCTAATATATACGTAATTATTCCAAATTTTAGTTTGTTTTAAAATTTCAATATATCTAGATGCATTAAATATATAATTTTTTCATTCATTAAATAATATTTATTTAAATTTAATACTACTATAGTTAATATATTCTATTTTAATATTTTGTTATATAGTTTTTTTATTTTAGAATTTCGTCATTTTCTATTATTTGTTTATATAAATAAATTTAATTTTTTTTTGTATTTTTAATATGTATTCATATTTACTATATATATATCCACAATTTTTTATAATTAATATTTTATTAATAAAACATATTTTTTGTATTTTTAATGATCAATCAATTTGAATTGTTAAATTTATCTCATTTTTATAATGCATATATTTTAGATTATATATCCATTAATATTCTGAAAATTTTATTTGCCAATAAATATTTACAAATGTATATATATATATATATATAATTAAATTTATTTAAAAATGTATATCTACTACACATATATATACTTTTATATATTTATAATTATTTCAAATAAATAATTATTATTTTAAAAAAAAGAATTTATAAAATTATAATTATATAATTATATATATATTTAAAAATAATTAATAAATTTATTAGAATAATTATAATTTTAAATCCATTATCAGGGATAATGATTTAGTTCTAATAAAAGGAATATTTTGTAGCTCTTTTTAAGGGAAAATAAAAACTAATATATTTTAGCATAAAAAAAGAGTTGAAATAAATCATTATTAGTGATCATAAAGCATGAGTTAGACCAGTGCTAAAATAGCACTAAGAAAATTCTCTTTTTATCAAGGCCTATCAATTTTTCATTTCTAAAAGGGTCTTTATCAGTGCCTTTCTGAAAATGATTTTAAAACGGTCCCAGATCTATTTAATAGAATCCTAATTGTGACACTATCACTCATGATTTGCATGATCTTTCAAAACTCTTTTCTCATCAATGTTATTATTCTATATTTTCATGAATTAGTCATGGATAGATTATAATGTATGTAATTTTCTACTTTTCCTCAATCTATGTTTTATTTTTTTTGTTCCACATATTTCATTCTGTCACTTTTATTAACCCTGACGTACATTACATCTCATCTCATAACCACAAAAATATAAATATTCATTCTATTTCATTTTTCTATCCATTAATGATTGTTTTGAATAAGGGAATGAGTGATTAATATGGTATGGTTATTCAACATATGTGAATAGGGCTATATGGATAAATTAAATAGATTTATCACCATATTCTACTACAATGGTATTATTGGATTTGTATAATGATAAAATTGAGATTATTTAAACATTGAAGACGTGAACTCATTTCTCAAACAAGATATATATATCTCATTGTATTGAAATATGATAATATCGATGGATAAGTGTGTCTGAGGTGAGGTGATTCTTTCATTGGGAATTATTTGGGTATATTGGGCCAAAAAAGGTACTAAATAAATTTAGGGTTAAACTAGATACATTGTTATTGGTTTTATCCAATTGAATAAAATTACACACAAATGATGTAATCCCTAAATATTTTACGGTAGAATATTGATGTTGGATACTAGAGATTCAATATGAATTATAGGTTTTTTAGGCTTATTATTTCTTTAACATATTATCCTGAGTCTCGTGCCTCTTTTTTAGGGGATGATACATAGGAATCAAGAGGAATATATAAAATATCATTTTCATATGTGTCTTTGTTTATTTTATTCTTGAATCAATTATAAATTTATATTAATATAAACATGAATAATAAATAAATAGATTATTTTTATTTACTTATTATTGTTGGTTAGGCTTATAAAAATTATTAATTTATAGTTTTTATTTAGTATCCCCCTATATCGATACTATTTGTCAGTTGTTTCATACTTACTTTTAAAAAAATTCTTCTTACATTCATTAAATGATATTTAATTTATTAAAATACTTATTAAAAAGTACATGAATGTGAGAGAGGGTAATGGGGTTCACATTTAATATATATAATTTTCTGTATATTGGTAAAACATTATTGTTTTTTTAAGTGGTGAATTTTGTGAATCTCTACGTTAATTTATAATATTTCACCACCCTGGCCCCTATATATTCATAGGAAAGAGATAATGAACATCCTCTATATTTTTGAACATATATTGATCCTCATGTTGTAGATATAATTATATATCTGCTTCAACCTTTGTGGTATAAATCTAAATTACAGGAACATTTATTATGTATGGTTTCTCTAATATTTTGTCTTAATATATCGTAATAATAAATTTTTGATTGAAATTAATTGAAAAAATTAATTTATATAAGTAAACAAATTATAGATTAATATGGTGTATATGTAGAAAAAATCACCCTTTAATTTCAAGAATGTTATTGGATGGATCATGTAGTGGATTTAAAAAAACATAAAATGGAAGGTGAGGAAATGTTGAGTAGAAAAATGAGATTTCAAATGTAGGTTGGATGAGATTGATTTCTTCAATACCATTACAGTGGATTTATTATTATTCCTCTTAAATATATTATACGTTTTGAGTAATTACATCTATGTAAGTTCTAAGGACACTTTAGTCCTTATTGCATTTTTTCTTATAAAGAATTTCTATTGAAGTGGCTAGTTGGGGAACCTACAGTGGTCCTTTTCAGCTATTCCATTTAGTTATGTTCATTAGATGTTACAAGTAGATTATTTATGGATGAGTAGTCGGGGGATGGTATAGGATTCTTCTATAGTGATATGTACAATCCGAGTATATAATACTGTTTTTGATAGTCATCAGTCACCGATTAATAATATTCTTTATTTATGAGTATGTTATATTTTCTCTAGGATTTGGAATATAACATATTTATTATTTTACAAAAATCTGTGTTAAATATAAGTAATCATATGGAAAAAGTGTCACTTTTGTGAATTTAATACAATAGTGGTAGGAAAATGTGTGCATATCTTCTTAAATTTAATATGATAGTTTCCTCAGAGATGATGAGTATTTGAACACCTAGGTTGTATGGATGTATTATGTGGTAGATTTATAAATTGATATATTATTGGTGATATATATTGTTATTTTAATTTATTTTATATATTTATTATGAGGTATTTTTATTTTATTCTTTATATAGAACAGTTAATCCATCTTTAAGGTCATTTTGATTGTTATAAAAAAGCATGTTTCATTATCCTCTCTTACAAGTGATTATTTTGAATATATTTGATACTACTAATTCAAGGAAAATTATATTTGAAAAAATTATGTTATGGCTCGGTTTATTATCATATAAATTTCTAGTATGATTCTTGGAGAGCTTAATGATGAAATGAGAAATTTTATATCGTTAGTTGTCGATCAATTTACTGATGTGATTCTAGATTTTATTTCCTAAGAGCCTATGAAGAGAGAGGTGGAAATAAATATCAATCTATTGGATAAAAGAGAGATAAATTCTATTAAAACATATCAAATTTCAAAAAATAATTAATTTGAGATAAAAATCAAGATGAAATAGATTGAGTATAGTGGATTCATTGGAAATAGTACCTAACCCTGGGGAAATCTATTCTTATATATTAGTAATAGTGATGAATGTATACATTTCAATATAGTGAATAATATTTTGAATATATTAACTATTATGGAAAACTTTCCTTTTCCTACAATCCATTATTTTTTTGATCTGTTAAAGAGCACAAATATATTTTCAAAGACCATGTTATTCTATGGGAATAATAAACATGAAGTTATACTCAATCATGATTTTAAGCTAATATTCTAAAATTAGTACATAATCATTCCTTGTGTGTTTTAAAATTTTCCAACAATGTTCATTATGATCTATGTTGAATTGAATAATTCATATTATTTTTGTGATGATGTATCCAAGCGTATATTCCCTCTAGGGATCATCATGGGAACCCAAATCTTTGAACATCCTTAAAAACAAAATACTTATATATCTCACTAAAATATACATATACAATGGCACACCTACCCTATAAACTAATTCCAACATCATTCAAGACCACTATGAATTGAATCCATAAAAACTATTGTGAAAAAAGAACACAATAAATACTATTCGTATGTGACACAAATAAAATTTTATAATAAGGACCATGATTTTAAGAAATATGGTTTTGTAAATAAGAATTTACTTTGGTACGATAGATATAAAATAGAAACACTCCATACCAAAAAGTCCACAATTTCATATATCTTTCATGATAATTGTTATTGTCTTGAACATTGATATATTAACTCAATGACATAGTACAACCGACCTTCAGTACCATTATTTAATCTTTCCTTGAGCACTTGATTGCCTACTATATATTGAAAACAAATTGGACTCCCTCTTTCAAACTAAATTTCCACCCATCATTGTGCCTCCTAAGATCCTTTATGAAATACCTCCCACTCAGATTGTATTCATTAATCTCTGAAAAAGTCAATGTCATGGATTTGAATAACGCATTTCCTAACTCATTCATCAACTCTTTCATCATTTTATCCTCCTCAGATACTACGTCCTGATAAGAATAAAATTGACACTATTATATAATCAAAACATAATAAATACTTTTTTTGGTTTGTTAATATACATTTTCTTATAAAAAACACTTAAGTAATTTTGACAAAACGTCATAGAAATTTACCTTTATTTTTATTTTGATTTCATTGGAACTTGTTAAAAATTTATTCTTAAGAATACATGGATGAGATTACTAATTTATTGAGTGGCCTCATGAAAATATTCCTGTTGCACATTTTTTTAGGAAAAAATATGCCAAAACACCTTTTGATTTTATTCCCCTTCATCCATGATAATATAAAATGACTTAAAATTGGACAATCAAAGGTATTCATCCCACAATGAGTAGAGCTATACCACCCTTTTTTGCTTGATCATAAGGATAATTTTCATTTTCCAATTAGATAAATGTCCATTTTGTAATCTCTCTTATCCCCTCACACAAAAACCAACACATGATTTTATCTCCTCTAATTCCTTCAATAAAAATAATCATTTTATATAATGTGGTAAAAAAATTTATGTAACTAATGGTAAATGGATATGACTATAATTAATGTGGAATTTAATTTTCATTCCAACATTTCTATAACATAATATGTTAGAATCCATAATTAAAATTTCATTTAAATTATTTTTTTACGTTATTGAAAAAAACTGGTTTATCTCATGAATAGTTATTATGGAATTTTTTCATGAGACTCATCCTCCATTTCAATATGTCTGAACAACTCTTAGTAGTAGAAATTAAAAATGATCATCATTATACATTATGGAATGAATTTTTGTTAGAGTATATACAAAAACAAAGATGTATGCCCAAAAAATATGAATGATAAATATCAAACAACAAAATAAAATAATAACTATTTGGTAGGTATGTCCTCGAGGAACATTGGAACCAAAATGATGAGAGGAAGGCTACATTGAAAGAGGGATTTCAATCCATCAAGAATATAAGGAAAATAATTAATATTTGAGGACAAATTAAATAAATGTAATGAATGTTAGTTGTACTAGATTATTAATGTATGATATCGTTTTCCATGAATGTAACAATTTCCAGGCATGATTCATTAAAATCTACACTTTTATTCATTAAGTGTATAGTATTGTTGTTATTCAATATAGTTTAAATGTTTGATTAATAATGGGGAAAATGTATTCTAAAAATGATGATGTTACCAATACCGATAAAGAACAGAATATTAATGATGAAAATATTTAATTTTGAGAGGATAAAAATTTGTTGATTTCAAAAATAATGCATAAATAAAATGGTGAATAAAATTTTCAAGGCATTAATTCACATTATAAAATTTGAGGTTGGTAGAAAACAATGTGGCCCACCTATTGACCCTGACTTGTCAATAGTCACTAGTTATCTTAGGGTCAAAATATGGATGAATATACCAATTGATTCTTATTCATAGAACAATGTCAAACCTATAATTATGAAAAAACAATTGTAAATATATAACTATAATTTAACAATATAAAATTTCTATATTATTGAAAAAATATATAAAAAATCGATTTAAGTTTCTTTATTCCATGAATACATCATTTATTTAAGAATATTTCCAGAATAAATTTGTCTTTATGGCCACTAGAAAAGACTATAGTGGCTTCTAGTCTCCTCTCAAGAAGTTACATCATAGAAATATTTAGGGTAAAATAATGCCCTGCCTACCACTTATTTAGGAAAGGATTATAAAGTAGGAAACATGGAATTCTTTCATTAATCATTTCAATGAGAAATTATTTTTGGTTCATTGCAGTTGATAATTTATCACGTGATATTATTTATTTTATCCAACTTGATTCATAATTTTTATTTTTTGAAACAATAAAATCCATCTGAAAATAAATAACATGCATCAAAACCAAAGTACAACTATCAAAAATCAATTATTAGGTATGCATCATTAGAGAATAAATTTGTAACTAGGAGGGTAAATTAGTTGATTAAAACAAAAAAGTACTATTAGAATCATGTGATAGTTTTACATAATTGTATTTCATTATGAATTATAAAAATATAATACAAAAATAACTATTTATGTCTATATTTTTTATGTGGATTAGATAGTAAATTTAGTAATGACCCTACCAGAAGCAAAGAAACTTCTAATTGCTTTAGTGAGGCCTGAGAAATATGGTCGTGTTTGAGAATTAGGTTTTAGAGTCTCTCCGTGAACATATTTCAATGAGATAAATCCATATTGAGATATATATAATATGGTGAGATTATTTCATTCACTGATAAACTCACTAAAGGATAATATTTTGCAGCCCAGTTTGGAATACCTTGGTTTAAGAAAGGATCAATGTGTACCAGTGGTGGAGTAAAGATATGAACATGAACAAAAAGTTACTAATATCATTGAGGCTAGTAATTCCCCAAAATGGATACCTAACATTTTATAGTAAATTTTTTAATTACACATATTCTTTAATGTGATTTAAAAACCAAATAATATATATATAACACTAAATTTCTATATCGTAAAATTTTTTGTGATGTTTAACTATCAACACACATGTACTACCATGTTGTGATGGGTACAATGTATAATATCAGGGGAGACTAGATACACTATGAAGACCTCTCATAAGATCACATCAGAGTAGGGGTTGTGGTATCATATGATCCAACTGTTGAGTTTCATGTTCTACTTGATGGTTCTGATACTACAATGGTCGACGATACTATTAGATATTTTTAAACATTGTCATCTTGAACTATAATGATACATGAGGAACATATTTAAAAAAAATCATATGAAAAACATATAATAATTGATCATAAAATTTCTAAAGTGAGGTATGATATTATAGATAGATAATGTGGTTGTGAAATAGAAAGTCATATCAATAAAATCAAATGAATCGTCAAGGAATTAAAATTGACCTTCTGGGAGTAATATATACCTAATAGTTCAAGAACAACATTTATTATCATTAAAACATTAGGTAGATAAAATATTTATAGTAAATAAAGTTTATTATTTTGAATATGATGATGAAATATACCGATATTCCTCGACCAAGTGAATTGGTCTTGAGACTCTAAATTAGATTCTCAATCATGAATGGATGGGAATATTAGTTCTCAATATATACATATGGTACATTTTATCATTAGGTTTTTCAAAATAGTGAGATAATATTTTTATTAAAGATAAAATATATTCTACTTTTTAATAATGATTTATATGAAAACAATATAATGGGAAGATCATGTGAATCATGATTTTGATTCATTAATACCATTATAATTTCAATGAAAGAACCTACTTTGGATTAAAATTAAATTAAGAGGATAAAAGATGAGTTACATGATGTTTGTCATAAAAAATAATTACGAAAAATCATCATATTTATGCATAAAATGAAAAGGTAAAACACTACAATCTAATAAAAATTAAATAATTTTTAATTCTTTTAATTTGTTTTTTGTAGGATGCATTGGATGTAGATAGTGGTAAAACTGTACACCATAATGATTTGTTTTTTTTATCCAATGCTTATACATTCAACCAAATAACCACCCTTGATTTGTATTTTGAATATTTAATGCACTAAAATCAACATTTTATATTTTCATATCAAATTATATGTGCAATTTTTGTTTTAGCAAGAATTTTCTTATGATATGGTGGTTGCTAAAAAAGGATAAATCATTAGATAAATTGTAATTTGAAAGGATGAAGCCCTGCATTACTAAACAAAGGAAGTAAATTAACGTATATATAGAAATATTTTTCTATCAAAACATTTCAAAATAATTTAATTTTTTAATGTTTATAATATGTTTGACACAATATAATTCCATATATTTTGTATTATTTGTTTGAAACATAATGAGCAAAATCATATATAATGAAAAGGATAGCATCCTCAAATAGCTAATTTAAGATGGTATTTAAAATTTCATTAAATATATTTCATTATAATATTATTTTCTATATTTTCTCTGTAATATTATGATTTCTTACAACATAGTTACTCAAAAGAAGAAATCAATTTTTTTGAGGTTATTGGGAATTATAATTTTTCATAGAATGTATTCCAGCCAACAATAAAGTGATTATCAGCTATGTTTTTATCTAATATATGTTTTTACCTTCAAAATATTTATGATGTGTGAATAATTAGTGAAATAAGTCTTATATATTATTTTTTGTTTTTTTCCAAGGAGATTTATAATGGCGGAATTTTTTTAATAATTATTGGCCTACCAATAATCAAATTTGTGGGAAATCATAGAGTTGAGTGCGGAGGTAGTGTAAGAGGTGGAGAAAAAGGTGGAGGTAGTGGAGAATGTAGAGGTAGTGTTAAAGGCAGAGTCAGAGTCATAGATAGACATAGAGGTTTTGGTAGAGGTGAAGACCGAGATGGATACCTAGGCTAAGGAAGATATGAATAGTTGGCTAGAAAACAAAAAACATTAATGGGAAATAAAATATAATGAGGATCATACCATGATTTCATTTGATAAATATTATTTAATAGTTCACACAACACATGTATCTTATGATAATAACTATTGGGAATGTGTTTTATGTGACTTATTGAAGTAATTGTTTCACTACTTATCTATTTGATTTTATACATGGTGGTAATACACCTTTCTGGTCATTCTATATTGGAAGCATCAATTTCTACACTAGTGTTATTGAAGAAACATTTGTAAGAATCTCAAAATTCAAACAAGGTTATAATAAAAAAATAAATATTTGTATAAATATATGTGTAATCAACCACTGAAGTCAAAATGTGAATGAAATAATAATAGGAGGAGAACCAGCATTAATATATCATGATCATCATAGAGGGGTTTCATCAAAGTTTATGTTATCAGTTTAAAATAGACATTGTAATACCAAAATCATCACTCACTTAAAATATAAGAAACATGCTTGTATTATATTGATAATTTGGAAAAATGGTTCATAATTAATTTTTGACTTCTATGAACTAGTCACTTTTCAAACCCAAACATTATACCACCTGTATATTTGAAATTACGTGTTTCCATTTTAAAAATGATTTTTTTTAAAATGAATTTGGTGTGCACCAAACCAAGGAGAATCATTCCGATGGTTTTTATATTTTTTTGGAAAACAATCCATAAGTTATTTAGGATGTTTTGGAATGAGCCACATCTCAACCTAATGTATGGTGTGAACGGTGTGACTATAAGAGCATATGATTCTATTAAAATTAGAATTAATTTTTGAAAAAAAACATAACATTCTCAAAATATATGAAAAAAACTCTTTATTGGTTTTGTACATTAATACATCAAAAAAATGTTATATTTGACAATTAAGAATAATTTTTACCTCAATCATAGGTACAATGTGATAGGTATGACTCCAAGTTCCCGTTATTAGTTTAAAATTGTTATTTTTATACAAAACAATGTCACTCACTAAAAAATAAAAAAATAACCTCGAATTTCCTTAAAAATTTGTAAAATTGTTTCATGATATATTTGTGTTGTGATGAATAAGTCTCATGTCAATCCAACATACAATGACACATTAATGTCTCCAAGTGTTTGTTTTTAGTTTACAATGATATTTTAGTAAAAAATAGAATTGTAATACAAAAATATGTGGAAAAAAATATAATTTTTTATGCATTCTTACAATGAACAATATTTCATCTGGGAAGTGTATGAATATTCCAAAATATTATATGGATCATGGTGTGATTGTTAGGACTCCATGTGACTCTTTTATTTAAAATTGACATCAATTTTTCTGAAAAAACAAATAAGAAACTCAAAACAACGAAAATACTTTATGATTATTTTGGGAATATACTAAAATTATCCATATGTCATTTCTGATGAGTAGGAATCATCCAAACCACAATAGGATGAATTATGTTACCGGTATGACTCCAAGTATCTGTTACTAGTTTACAATATCCATTTTAATACAAAATGGTTTCATTCAGGGAAATAAAAGGAACAATCTCAAATAGTATGGATAATTATGGAAAATTATACAGAATTCATTTGTGATGTGTATAAATTAGTCTCATGTCATACCCATACGTGATTCCACCTATAGGGACCAAAGAGCATGTTTCTAGTTTATGTTTACATTTTTGTAAAAAATCATGTGGTGTACTAAAAAATAAAAATAAATTTTATTTAGTTTTATGGATTTGAAAAATGATCAATTATTTATATGAGACATTATTGATTTATCCATAACTCAATATGACACATTTTGTGACCAGTATGACTTCAAGTGTGTCCTTTTATACAAAATTTAAATTAATTTTACTGATAAAAAATCGTACATTCTCAAAATCTATAAAAACTATTCACATTGTTTTGGTACATTAGGAATGAAATCCATAAGTCTTTTTATACGGTTAAACACACCAAAATATCAATAAATGCATGACTGATATGACTCTAAATGTGACATTTTTTTCAAAACAGTCATTCTTTTTTATAAGAAATCATACGACGTACTCAAAACCAATCAAACAAACTCTAATTGTTTTTACAATTATAAAATTATCCATAAGTCATGTATGATGTTTAGGAATCAGTTACACATCAATTAGACTCACGGTGTTACTATAATGACTATAAGGGATCATTTTTATTCATAATTGATATTACTTTTCATAAAAAGTACATCTAACATGGTATATAATAGTGTTTGTTATGAATTTATGTTATAAATTTCCTTTCATTGAAATTCATAATTTTTTTCTTATTTTGGTTGTTTCAATTGTTATTTTTGGTGATCCAGTGTGTTGTTAAAGCACATTGCATGCCCTATTTTTTAGTACTATAATGTGTTGTAGCATCACACTGTGGTATTCATCTTTATCAGTGTCACTAAATATACGAATAAAGATCTATTTATTTGTTATTCCAAAACTATGGATAATGTTATACTTTAGTAATGATTTTAGAAGTGCTAATAAAGTGTTAATTTTTTAATGATGATTAAAGTGGTTGGAATATAATATTTATCATCCTATTTAAACAAAATGATAAAGACCCACGTTTTTAGTGCTACAAAAATCATTGACAAATGTTTTATTTTATGAGATGTTTTAATAGAGGTGTTAAAATTTTTGCATATCAGTGATTTTATTTATGAAGATAAAAAAACCTTTATCAGAACTTTTCTAGAAATAATAGCATCCTTTTCCTTTTAACAATTTTGAGGAAGTCACCGCATTTCTATCACAAATAAAATACAAATTCAAGATCTTTTAAAGGACACTTTTGTATTAGTGAACACATGATGGCTTGTTGAACATTTTCATCATCAATTACATAATCAATCTTAATCATACTGTTAAACGTCATGTTTTTAGGAAATAATTAATTATCCTATTATGTTCTAGGGAATTTATCCACTCTATTGGGTATCCCATAGATGTTATAATTATTACATAAAGTTATCACCTAATGAAATCATATTTATGTGACATCCATGTTGTTCAATGTAATAGATTCATGGAATACCAAGATGCATTCATGATTTTGGGATTATCAAGAGCCTATGTTTTCAGGGGTATAGATGGTTATCATGATTGTTATTGAGTGTCAGAGTCAAGAGGAAGTCAGTTGAAAATCATTGAAGGGTACCACTTTCAACATGATTGTAGAAGATGAGTCAATGGTTGAATATGTATCTATTAAGTGATCAAATGTCTATGGTTCAAAAAATCGATTGGATGTTGTTATTACCATATTTTTAATCTTTTAAATTATTTTTTATATAATTTAGTCCCACATTAGTATTGGGAATATATGAAAAATTATTAATAAATTCTAATATGTCTTTTAATTGTTTGAGTAGACACATGGGATTTGCACCTAGAACATTGAACCCCCTCACTCATTGTCTGCACTGTTCCATTTTGTGGATCACTAAATGTCCACATTCCCAAGACATACATATCCACTATGGGATCTATACTCTCTCATGATCCACCTCCATGAAAGATGGATGCATTGTCTTGCCTTTTCATTTGAGGAGACTCTTACATGTGTCTGGGTTAAACAGATTGGATAGTTAACTTGGCTAGCCGATTTTTTTAAAAGGGAATAAATAAATTATTTAGAATAATAAAATAATTTAAATAGATATAATAAGGATAAAAATATGATCCCTTAAAAATTAATCCCACTACTAACCACTTTAATTACATAATTGAAAATATATTGTTATTATTTCATAATATTCACACTTCTCAAATTCTAGATGAAAAAGTGGATAATTCACCCTTATGGGTACCCAAAAAATACCTCAATAGAATTTAACTCATTCAGAATGAAATTAATCTAATACTAGGGTAAATTGATATATAATTTCCGTATATTTGAGCATATTATCCTCATTTATGTCATTCTTGATGAGTTGGATTGGCAAGAGTGTTTCGATTGAGGTCTTTCGTATTATATTAAGAGGATAGTCTTAACCATTAATTGAAGTCTAAATCCAAGATATGGTATATCCTTGTATTGGAAAATTTATATCTTAAAATTTTAATCTTTAAAAATTCAAATATGGATTAATCTATTGGCTACAAATTATCAATTCAATGGATCCATTATATGACATAAGGACATTTTTATGTATCTCAAGGGGGTGTAAATCAAGCAATGCGTAGTTCTGAAAAAGAAGTTTATCAAATAAAGAACATGTATTGGGGAAATAGAACCATGAATTAAAATATATATGATTAAATATAAAATTTAGATAATGGTCATATATAAGGAAGTGGATTCCATCATGTAGTGACATAAAACTGGGTGGTGCCCATGTTATAATGGAGGAATGGAACAGATCAAACTCTTATTGCACATTTCTAGCAACTCTAATATGTATTATATCCTAAAATATGGACCATCTTTCATGTAGTTTTTGGTAATGATGGTATTAGGTAAAATCATATATGTCTCTACGAATTTATATTCAATTTAATTTTATCATAAGAAAGTGGACCCAGAAACCACAGCTTGATTTTTTCTAGGGATAGATAATGGCGCCTTCACAATGTGTATCTTCCTTATTTCAGACCTATCATTTTCATAATCATTATAATGGGATTATTTTAGCGATTATATAATTTTATTTTACTCAGGTTTATATTTTATTATTTTCCAAACAGATAAGGATTGTTCCACTTAATGTTTTGATCAATATTGATTGGATCGATCAATCCGCATTTCCAACCAGTAGAGACTCAACATTTTCCCATTATTCCCAATACATTTTTTCATCCCATTATGTATTTTTTCTATCTTATTTTGTTACTTATAAACATGAAAACCATACTATGAATATATTTTAGGGTATTATTTATTGGTCCATCCATTGTTATATTTTATGTTATTTTAACTCATTCTATCCAATTCTGTATTTTTGTGTCTTCTGAATTGGACCATCTATTTTCTCTTGCTAAGATCTTTTAACTCAAACAATATATTTCTAATGTTCAGAGATACATATCTTATAATCTATATTATTTTCGATAAGTTTAATTTAACCCAGAATTTTTTTTTCTAATTTATAATCTTCTAGCATATACTATTCATTGTTTAGTATATATGTTGTTATCTATAATAATCTATTTATATTGTTTCGGAATTTTTATCTTTCAAATTATATTATTTTAGTTTTAAGATATCTCATATAACCCACCTATTGTTTTAGTTAAATTTTTCTATCTCATACCATAAATTACTATAGTTTAGTGTCTTTTATATAAGTCTTTATATTGATGTAGTTTAGGGTATATTATCTAGGAACTTCTTTGCAGTTAGTGAAGGATGGGTTTTCATAAATGGTCCAAGAACCATGCATACTAGTTGGGATTCTAATGATTCAGTGTCCTTGAATGTTAATGATTCTATACATTAAAAATTGATATTTTAATAAATGAGTATTTTTAAGGGTTATTAAACATTACATTCTTGATGAAAACATGAAGGATGAGTGTCCAAGACATGATGGGACACCTTGAATCCTATCTGAGATTCGATTGGATGCATCAGAAAACAATTTTATGTCAAGTCAAATTGGATATTTTGAATCTGGGTTTATTAAACCACATATCCAAGAGCTCGAATCAGTGAATATGGAATGAGTGAAGAAATTCTAAGGATGACTAAGACACACCACAATTTTCTGAGTTACAACATAATTCTGTTGGGGATCTTGAGTATTATAAGTCCTTTCCAATAAGGAGGAGACTACTATAGTTCATGAGTTAGAAGCCTGTATTCATTCCCTCTTAAAGATAATGTGAATGTTCAAGAAAAGGTGTTACCTCTCCATTCCAAGGGCTATGTAATATTTTTTAAGAATAAATCATTTGCGTAATGAATATATATATGAAATAATAATCTATCCTTGAAGGGAACTAGATTCATTCGGTCATTTTATTGGGTTGGGAAACACCCTCCTAATGTATTATGGTTTAGATTCTTGTGTTGTGGTCCATCAATTTTATGGGAATGAAAAATAACACTATTTCAGTTATGAAGGGTATATACACAATCATGAAATGTTTATAATATAGAATCCATAGGATGTTTTGGGTCATTATATCAATAAATCATGACCATATAATATTTTATTTAAGATTGTATGATACTAGATAGTACATTTCAACCCTTGAAAAAGTTATAATACTATATGTAATGCAGTTAGGACATTTACGTTTGGGTTAAGGGATCCTCTCCTCTTTGGATAGAACACCCACAACGAAAAAGAACTTTGGTATTGTATAATTCAAACATAAATAATAGTTGGGTACAAATATATTAACCAATACCACATATCGGCTTACTAAATGGGAGAATTAAGGGATATATCTCATGGTAATGGGGTTCTAAGATATGGGTACCAACTCACAGAATTGGTTTTTAGAGAAATAACATCAAAGAAATTATATATGTATATGGAAAACATAATATTCAATAAGGGATAACGAAAAAAATAGTTGCATCACCACTAAATTAACAAATTATAACTGATAGGAGAAGTGACAAATCATTAATCTTTGTATTTTTGGTACTAGGGGGTCCATTGAGAATCACATAGATTTTACTATGGAGATAAGGTATAATACATGAGATTAATGTATTTTTATATACAATAAAAATTTTTCTAAATATATAGAAATGAAGTTCTAAGTGAACAAATATATGACCTTTTATCAAGTCAACCTTTGTGGGATTTCATCCATACCAGATTTATATATATTTCTCTTATAGTTAAGGGTTTATTGATTTATAACATCAAAATATAAAGAAATTTTTTGTATAGGTTTGAATAAAGAACATACAGTTTAAGGTCATGATTCATGTGGAAAAAAAATGTAAGGATTATTATAAAATAGCATAATTTTTATTTTTGTGGTTAAGAGAAGTTCAACATCAATTTGATAAATATGTAAAA
Organism: Viscum album; assembly: GCA_963277665.1. NCBI lineage: Eukaryota > Viridiplantae > Streptophyta > Magnoliopsida > Santalales > Viscaceae > Viscum > Viscum album. The sequence continues at coordinate 1,926,798,132 of OY728138.1, forward strand.
ATTTTGTAAACCGGGTATCACGATTCTGATTTCCCATTTTATTGTATGATACAACCATGAAAAAAATGATTTTGAATCATTAAATGCTGGTAGTATCAACTATGATGTTGTTAGGGATCAGAAGAATTAGAAGGCCCTTCCTACGAGGTTATGATGGCTATGGTTTATGGGTTTATGGCCTATTTGGATATCCACCTTTAATAGTTTCAAATAGAGAGACCATTTATTCTAACCAAGGTATTTGAAAGTAACATAGAAAATGATGATTATATGTACATGATGTGGGGTTTATGGGTTGGTTTTATTATTAGGTAATATAAAAAAATCATTCACTTGTTTTCCGGGGTAATAGAAATTTGTTCCTTCTATAATGAATGATGTTGGGTGATTGTATAAACATTTTAGCATCATGTAGTGAGGAAATATCCATTGTCCATTTTAACATCATATCACGGGGATGTATTTATTTAATATTTACCTCATGTTGTAAGGATTTTGGGACTAAGAAAAATGGTGCATGATATCATTGAGATATTTTTTTCATGCATTGAGGAAATTAAGATCAAAGAATTTCTTTTATTCATGAATAGTATTATTGTTAGGTGACTGTAGTAATGAACCATTCTTTCATATATTTATATCATTGTAAATAAATATGTATGTAGTTATGAATCATACATATGAATAGAAAGTCCATATTATTTGACCCTATTTAAAATGGGGTCAATGAATCTTTTCCAAGTTGGGATTCCTTCTGTTTCCTGATGTATAGTGTAAGGGAGGGAATCAAGCCTTAATCATCTCCATTAAGAAGATCCATAAATATATATTTAAAAAATATTCTGGGGAAGGGGTATTCTAAATTTTTACCTTAGTAAGTCTCACATCCATGGTAATATAAGGGTTCAACCACATATTCCATGCCCAAACTTAGGGATAGGGAATATCCGTATTTCCTTCTGGTAAGGAGGTGAAAAATTCTTAATAAGAATGTATTCAAGGATATGACAACCCTCTTTATGAAATTTTATGTGAATATTTTTGTACTATATGACATGTTGTTTATTATCCTGGAAATATTATTTAACCCATAGAGGGGGTTCTAACTCAGAGTAATTCATTCATCAAGAAGGATTCATAAACAGTGTCATAATCATACTTTGAAAAATGGTATAATGAAAAAATGTGTAACATCATGTGTATTCAAATCCTCGTGAATAGTTGGGTTATGGAAGGTGTAAATAATAACCCAAGAATATGTGAGTTAATTGGAGATGGAAACTAGTGGGTACTATAAAAATATTAACAATAATGGAATCCCATATTCCATGTAGTATGGAAGATATCAAACAAGTTTAAGGGGGACCCATCTTATAGGATTAATCGTCCTTTAGATACAATTTCTCTTTAATTTTAACATTCACTAATTAATCCTATTTGGTAACCAATGGGTTAGGTAGTCACTATTATGAGTAATCTATAAAGGATTTCTAAGAGAAAGGGAGCCCAATGTCTATGGGGTTCCAACAGAAGGATATTAACTTAGGGAATTTATTTTTATCAACTTCTATTATTAATATGTGAATCTAGTTGATGAAGAATTTATGATTCAATAATGGTTCAAGAATCCTAAAGACAATGCCATCTTATAATGAACAAATTTCAAGGTTAAGGGATAAAAAATGTGATTCAGGTGTACATCGTCATCATTGGGGGTTATTTATTCAATGTATAGACCTCTTTTATGTGTAGTTTGAAATAATATGACAAGAATGTTTTCATGTAAGATAACGTCATTTGAAAACAATGATTCATGGATAATCTCAAGATAGAGTATCCATGTGTTAATATGTTTGCAATAGTATGTGAATCAATCCATATGTAGTTATGATTGTTTATAATACCAAGTAATGGTTTTTTCTATATGAAAGGGAAGGGGGGTTTTATTCATTTTACCAAGGCTACAACAAATATTTAATGATCGGTGTCACTGTATATAATATGGTAACAAGGACCAAGATATACATAGTTCTTATATAAAATCCATTCTATTCTTATTCTTTCTTCTTAGAAATAGAATAGGCATAAAGTATTTATTCTCTATAGATCTCTCTTTGAAATGGAAAAAATAGATGATATATATTAGGGGACCGCATTATGAAAATGCAATGTTCATGGTCACTTTAATGATTATGAAATTTAGGACATCATGGGGGATAGAAGGCCTAAAATTATAGAGTACAAGAATATAATGAAATAACATTTCATTTGATATCAGTACAACTCATAGATGGGTAACATTGAGTGTATCCATATCCAATTGAATGGTTTGGTTATGGTATGAGTAAATATTAACCCAATATTGTCCGAGTAAACAAGAAGTGGAAACATGTGGGTATAGGTTTACCATTGGAAATGGAAGAATATTATAGTCAACATAGTTAGGAAAATAACTCTAGGGTTTAAGGGGGGACTATCCTATGGGAATCGACATCCTCTTCAAAAAATCTCGTTGAAATTTTTTCATTCACTAGTGAATTGAGAATTTTCATTCTATATTTTATAGTCTTTGTTTTCTGTTTGATATAGGGGTAACAATGTTCAGGAGAGTGTAATGTCCATGAGGTTCCATTAAAGTTATATAACCTTATATAACTGGCCAATTTTAATTCAAATATTTTATATATGAAGTTGGATTGGGTGGAACATAAGATTCATGAAGGGTTCGAGTACCCTACTTGAAATAATTATTGTTTATTGAAAAATATGTTATTTTAAGGTTTAAAACTTGTGATTATCATGTAAAAAATTATTAGAGGGGTAACCTATTCAATATAAAGACCTCTTTCCAAAAAATTAATGTCATAAAACATGGAATTTGAAATGTAGTTTAATATCATTTGACTAGGATGTTGTTTTGTTGTTTATCCTCATGTGAAATGTACATGATTCCCTATCAAAGGCAATACGCATTCATGTTAGCTAGAGAGACATTATAGTTTACCTGAGATCAGATGATTTCAGTTTAGTGAGAGAAAAAAATATTTAAACAAGCAGTCAATTATCGTAACCATGAGTACATTTTGGTGTATAGACAGGGGTGTTCATTGTATATTATGGACAATGAACTCTTCATGGATTTTACCCTCATGGTGGGACATGATTGGGAATGATAGTAAGTCATGTCTTGGCCTAAAAATATTATCCATTCACCAATACATGTCATGTAATGGTACAAATCAAGCCACATGTAGTTCTAATAAGGTTCAATGCATATGTCCAAACCATATGCATTGATGGATTCAATTTTATACATATTGAGGATCTAGGAATCACTAATTATTCTATGATAGTAGGAATCAATCCATATGTTTTTATTGAAAAGAGTACCCTCTTCATAGGTCTTACCACTATGCGATGAGAATTTATTTTTTCCTTTTATATTGTGGATAGACCCATGATTTGATATATGGGCATTACTTCTTATCTTATGAGATAAATAATCATGCCACACATAGATATTGAATAGAAAAATAACCAGAATAGAATAGAAACATACAAAGAGAGGAGGTAATTTTTATATATAATGGGTAGACATAGTCATCGATATCTGGGCTTCCCTACATGTCTTTTGATATCATGAATCAAGGAACACATTATTATTGAATTGAAAAATATCCATGTCGATTCGACTCACATATTGGGATACAAGTTCTTAGTTTTATTATTTTTTAATCATTCTTCTCTTATGCGAACTTTCAATGACGTAATGTTAATTGTGTATTTCCATGTCATGAAGTAAGGACATCTTCATAATAGTTTAAATCATGTGGAGAGTATGTATTCCATTAATATTAAAATAATGATATAAGTACTTCATCCATTTAGTATGATATAATTCAGTAAGGATGTATGATGTAATGATTTTTAATGTGTTGGTTCCATAAAATGGGATTACATGTAGATTATTTTTTTCTATCAGGAATTGTGATATTGTGTTGTTTCGAGTCTCGATGCTAAGACATAGGATTATTGATTTAAATATGTAATTTAATTTTGGAGAAACCATAAATTAATTATTGGATAAAAGTGTTTTATATCCATTTTGTACAATGATAAACCTTTATTTGAATATAAAAAATGTATAATGTAAGACCCTTCTCATTTTGGTTACACCAATATAGTTTTCATTCCTAGTATCATTGGGTTTATGAGATCCTATTCCAATTCTCCGAAAAATAACAAGTGGAGGTTAATTTTTTATGTCACACTAAATTTAATCCCATTCAATCTTGTGTGATTATAAAATTTTAGGATGAAATATCTTGGGAGATTTTCTGACCTAGAGTCATAGTATAGTACTATTCATAATAATTCTTCAATCCTTATATTCAAATGTCTGATGGATCATTCTCATTTAGTCAATGTAGATTAGTCATGTTCCATAAAAAACATTTTATATGAGTTTTATATGAAATTATGATATTGGGTCTCAATACTTGGAGAACACAACCATGTATAACAGAGAATAGATTTTACTTTTGGTATGGAGGTTACCCTCATATCATTGGTAAAAGAAATTCCTATCCATCAATCTCTGATAATTCACCCATATATTCTAGTATAGCTAATGCATGAAATTTGTCTCTAACACTTCTAAAATTTCATTTCAAGAATTGGATATAGTCGAGAACATTATTGGGAGGTTGTTTCAAGGAAAATATCTCCATATATTCATGTAGGTCTCTTCATCATAATGGTTATATCCCTCCACCCAGTCATACTATAGAGGTTTCATCTCTGGGTTTTCTTCTAACCATTGTGAAGCTTTTCTAATTGTTGGTGGTGAACTATAGATTCTGAACCATTGTATTTGGAAAAATTATCTATATAAAGGGGTTTGGGTTTTGGAAATCTATAAACGTGAAGGTTTTTGAAAAAGATGAAGATTTTCTTTTCTCTTTGAGATATCATTTTCTATAGGTTGACCATAGGGAATTATGTAGTAGATTCCTTGTGATTCATCGTCTCTCTTCTATAAGGAGGACTATATAAGTTGAGATTGAAATCTATTTTTTATTACGATTCAACTAAACCATGATGTGTGAATGGTAATAATCTTACAACCTCAAAGACAGTATTATTTACCAGATTAGGAAAATTTTCCACTTTCTACATTGTGGTCAGACTGTGTTATACAACCTTTTGGGGATGAGTAGAGATACCATCATGCTACAAGAAAGATTACTGTGTATGTTGTTAATTATCTACTATATAATAGAAATGATCTCACTTCTAATAATCTGCGGTAGTATACTATTGATATTTAATTTTATTAGTAGGAATATGATCATTTCTTAAGGTTTTTGTCAGATAATAGTGATCAATCATGGTCGATTAATAATTATGATCTCTGTTTAAATAATCATTAACCATAATAATAGTCCAATTGACCTCTAGAATTGGTGAAGGGGTATGTTCCTCCACCTATCTATCCTCATAGGGATGATGGAGTATACATTCCTAGGTATAAAAATGGATTTATGATTTTTCGTATAAGCTACTATAACTTTGAATATTTTCATCAATAGGGGTGTGGGCCTACCTTGAGGTAAATTTTATACTATCATGATGGACCTCAACTTGTTTCGGGTTATAATCTAGATCCCATTCATCTTGAGTATTACAATGTATTTCATTGATAGGAGCATTATCCTTTCCCAAGATATGTACCAAACTAGCAAGGATATACTTAATTGAAATGAAAATATTATTCCAAACACATTCCTTTTACTTTTTTAATATTTTGGTAGTCCTACAAGATGGAAGAAATGATGCAAAATTTCTTCAAAGTATCAACATTTTCTTGTTCAGTATATTTGTGAGGTTCCCTGTCTATTTGGAATGGATTGTATTCCCATCATAATATCCTCACTAGAATAATCAACCAGTGCTCCTTTACCTTTATTAAACGTCATTAGTCCTTAGAATGGTGTTTAAAATAATTTATTCCAATACTCTTTCGATTTGGATGATTTACTATTAGATGCCTTTGATTGATGTGGGAATGTATTCCCACATTTTCCATCTTCATACCATAAGAATATGTATATGGGATTTATGCACATGGGGGTGAATCTCTGTGTCTACAGCATGTTTTCTACATGAATATTCTAGATTTTTTTTACTTTATAAGATATATTTTCAGTTTACCACTCTTATTATATATTCTACATTTGACAAGGTGTTACTGATTCCCAAATACCAGTGTCTAGGGAGGTGACCTTTTATTTAATGACATTAGTAAGTGATTGATGGTTATTGTCATTTTTTTATATTACTATTAATTATATTGTACTATATCGGTGGTACTTATAGATACTATAATTTATACATGATGCTATTGATATCTCCTAGATATTGATATGTCTCCATTTTTATCATTTTGAGACTAAAAAATGTTCCATGAAATTTTTCATCAAATAAAAGTTATGTTACTGTACATTTTATTATTATACTACTAGGACCTTTATAGAAATTTAATGGATTATGACTATAAAATAACATGTAGTTTAAATATCATGTGACTAATATATATCATTTGGTTTAACATAATATAACAAGGATGTATCATGCTTTTTAGTAACATGAGACAACGATGTATCTTAAAATTTAAATAATGTGACATGGAAATAAAATGATGTTGAACAATGTTGGTACTGAATTTTAGATAGGTCTAGAAATGGGTCCTTTAGATTAAGGAAAAGGCCATTTGAGGGAGATAAAAAGATTCCATGACGCTAGAGGAAGCTGCACGAAAGAATTAGAGGATGGGTGCAAGAGTTCCTCATGTGTGAAAACCCATGCATGCCGAATGCGATGTTAATAGGAGGATTTCGTGGAAACCCACTGGAAACTCACCAAGGTTGAAGCACGTAATAATTATGCCTCAAACACAAGATATTTTCAAGCATTAAAACCCTTGTGCGCCCAATGCATCCTCAAAGTCAGGCTTATACAACCACCAACATGAAACCACCAAAGGTGATGGAGCGTAATATCCCGGGGTTGCCCGCATCTCTAATTCTGGTACGCAATCTCTTGTCTTCCCATTTCGATTTCAATGGGACCCTTTCATGATGGCATTCTCGAAAATCATTTAAGGCCCGACCGCGAAGGGACTATGTGCACGCAAGGTACCCAGCTATTCCTAAAATCATCCATGCCCAATGCGATGTCCCCCCCCCCCGAGCATGCTGATTATCATGATTACAACCTCTAGGGGATTTAACTATAAATTGAAATGAACCCTAACCCTTCAATACTGTTAGAGAACATGATGTGATGCTCTGATGTGCGTAAAACACTTTTTCTGTAACCGCACAAAAAACACTATAGCCTTGAAGCTATTGGATCTCGTGGGACATGTCCCCCAAGGGTCCTCCATTGGCTGGGAACTATTGGGTATAATCCTCATCCATTTCCTTGTCCCATTGTCCTTTTCTTGCAAAATATCCCTCTTGCATGCATGTTTCCCTCTACACTAGGTCTATTTTTCGCACATCCATCGGGTTTGCACACAACCATTTCATCCTATGTGAAGCATATTGATTTGTGCACAACAATTCCACCATGTGTGTATCCTTCTAGTTTTCATGCAACCATTGCATCTTGGACACACCCCCCATCTTGCATGTGTTCTTCCTTCGACACTCCATGTGTCATACTTACCCTAAGGAACCATGTCTGAACCCCTAATGAGTGTGACGTATCAATGTCGTGCCCATGTCTCTTGTACATCCCTCTAGTTTCTTACAAAGTGACTACAATGTCCCTTTGGTGATTCTTTACTTGGGGTTGGGTAGCCTAATGCATTTTCACATAGTCATGCTAATGACTATTGCGTCTTTCCATAGCCACACTACCATTGTCCCCTCGATGGATCAATGCACGACACCCCATCACCATGGAATTGGGGATTCCTTCCCATCCCCAGTGGGTGGGATGTAACAATTATATAAGTCCTTGGGGGTGCATAGTGATCACTCCTCATCCAAGATACAAGAAATTAAACTGCCAAGCACCATCGTCCTCGGCACATGTTGTTAAACTGTGACCCTGCCCCGTGAATCATACGCGGGGTGCCCTATCTCGGACATTCTCTATTCCCACTTGTCTCCATGGGAGTGAGATCTTCTTCACATGGAATGAGATCCTCTTTACTTGAGTGATGCATGTACGCGGGGAATGGAAACAGCCTTAGGGATAGACCCTAGCCTTTCTTGTAGAAGTTAGCATCTCAACTCCCCCATTCTTCATCCATGCCAAAGACCTGAGGGGGGATGGGCACCAGAACCCACCTCTCTTCTGTGCCAAATCCCTCTCATGTTGGGCTTTAACACCACCTCCATCCTGTAGTAAGTCCCAATCTCAATCCCCCTGGGCTGTTAACCATGCATAGTCCCTTGTTTTATTTTTTGGAAGCAAACCACGTGTAATCCACATTCCATTTCCCATAGACACACCATTCACAACGTGGTCGTCAGGTATCTAATTCCTCAGGTTTCTCACACCGAGCATGACTCACGTGGGATTAGAGTAAGCAATGACCCTGGCATCCTCCCTGGGATTCCCTAGAGCATAATCCCCAACACCATCCAAAACATTATGGACTTTGATCCCTACTAAGGCAAGGTTTGTATAAAGCCTCCCTGAGGGTCAATCCCAACACCTATTAGTCCCTACCCATTTCACATCGGTTCACCCAACAACATCCCAAACTACATGTACATTCATCTTTTCCAAGACAATGTATGTTGGTAGCCTCCATAAAGTTCAAGCCCAACACATATTGGTTGCAACCCCCTTCACTTTGGATAACCCCACACCATCCTAACCTTTGTGGACATTGATCCTTTCCAAGGAAATGTATATAGGATTCATCCTTGATGTTCATGCCCAACACATATTGGCCACAACCCCCTTCACATCGGTTCACCCAACAAAATACAAAACTACGTGGACTTTGATCCTTACCAAGGAAAGGTAAGTAGGAAGCCTACATGAGGTTCATGGACAACACCTACTGGTCTATACCTTCTTCATATTGGTTCAACAAAAACCTTCCAGAACTACATAGACATTGATCCTTGCAAAGGAATGTTATGTAGGAAGCATCCCTAAGGTTCGAGCTCATCACCCATGTCTCATCATTGTCATTCCTATGAGCCTAAGTGTTTTGGGAAATAAATTCCCAAACCTAGAGTTTCCACTTCATTCAGGTCACATCCATAGGGGTCGCCTCCTTAGGTGTCCTAACCTCCTCACTGAACTACGAAGACCATGATTACATTCCATGAGGATATGTAGTAAGTATCCTTTAGGTTCAATCCTGTTTCCCATGTCTCACCTCGGTCACTCCCTTAAGCCTATGTGTTTATAGAAGGTCATGAACCAACCTAGTGTCTCAAATTCCTCTGGGTCCCATCCATACGGGTCACCTCCATAGGTGTCCCATTGCCTCACCTAACAACACGAACATTGATTCCCTAACTTGTGGATAAATAGGTTGTTTCCTTGAGGCCTAAGACCAACTTCATCATCTCCCTCATTTCGGATCCATATCAATCTCCCTCCTCTTTCAACAGTCCATTCCTATCCTGATTCTTACCCATGCTGCCATATCCCAGTGAAATCATGTCACCCACATTCTCACTGCTCCCAGAATCAGGGTTCCCTCCCGGGGTAGTACCCATTGGTTCCACTCCAGTCATTGTTTGGATCAGTCTGATCCTTCTCTTATAGACGTTAAACTTGCGACATACCATGTGATAAACATGGGAAGCCAGTAAAAACCTCAGATCCATGTCTATGGAATTTAATTCCCCTCACTCAATGTGGGATGCCTTGGGCTTCTGTGCCCTCGAGAAGCCCTATCATAAAGGGAAGAAACCTAGATTAACTAGCGTTCCAGCATCCAAAAATTCTTGTGATATCCAACATGCATAATCCCCCAACCGATGGTTTCTACCTTAACAAGTCCCCTTGAAATGTGCTGACATAAGTGGTGTAATTAATCAGTGTCCATTAAAAAATTGTACAGTGAAGATTTTCATGAACATTTTCATACGTCTATAAGGGAGACATGAACTAGGAAATGAGTTATGAGGAGGAATCCATGGAAGGAGAGACCGACCACCAAACATATCGTTTTGATTAAGGATAAATTGTCTCTGAATAAGCGACAGATGACACCTGCCATTGGAAAGTGGGAATGCGGGGCATCACAGTTGGCACGTCCTCTGAAACTGACAAATGCATGCTCCTTGTAGAAAGCGTCAAAAAATGAAATGGTGAACCAAACATGATGTAGTTCTCCACAATATGTAGATTTGTAATTTCTGAGATATTAGTATAATAGCATTTCACCAAATCTTGTTATCCTGTATCGGGTCCCACCATGAAAGTAGTGGGGCTGGCGTAAAACTCACCAGAAATTGGAGTAGTAAAAATTTTGGACATCCTGATCTATGATGTTCTTTTCATGGATCCTCCTTACCATCAATGTAAGAACAAATGATGCTAGGGAACTATCCATCAATTTCCTAGATTCATCACTAAGGGTTTAATCTCCCTGCCTTTCAGGACCGAGGATACCATAACAGGAATTCAATCACAGCCCATCCACCATTGCAGGGGTAGGTGCAGTGTCAGCATGGAAACCTCATGTGGCTCCACCTCTTCTGCAAAAATCTCCATTTCCACAAATATCATGATTCCACTCCCCATCTCCCGGTCTGAATTTTTTCATAGAAGGGTGATAAATGACCTTGTCTTCCAATACTAAGAGGAGTGGATTATCTGGACTTAGGATATGGCATTCCATGATTTTGAGGAATATGTGCCTTATTTCCACCATTGACCCCATGTGACACAAAGGGAGCCAATGATTCCCACTCTGACCCTTGACCATTTCAGGAGCCACTCCCTAGAATGCTTCGATAACTCCCTCCCATATGCGGATGAGGTGGGGCTATCTGGGTTGGCCCGACCGGGGTCCCATTCTAGGGGCTCCCAAGTAGGGGCCCCACTAGGTCATTCCAACGCCACCAACACCACCACCAGACCCCATGGGTTGGAAAGATGGTAATCAATGCACATGCACCACCAGCCCTAGTCCTGCTCACTCAACACTTGTTTCGGGCGCATGCTGAGGAGGACACCCGTCGAGGGGCGTCAACGTCAGAAACTATCGTGGCTCATTTCGCCGCAGAATTATACCATCAATACCATATCTATGTTGAATAGGGAAACTCATATAACTAACTTGGATTGAGGCCCTTACCTCCCCATGTGTAGGCTGGGTCGGCATTCCTAGTTTTCGGCTGAGGTAGCACCCACCACGAGTCGAACCGTGGAAGTGACACCCAGAACAAAGTTCCTCCCCATACCACCACCATTGAGAATGTAGGTCATCCCCACTTCCTAGATCATCATGGAGGTAAGCCCCAAGACACCGTCAATCTGAAAGAGGATCCACCCTGCGGTAGTGACACTCAGTACGGAAGCCTCATCTGTGATCATGAAATCATGTATAGAGTCATTCCTCCTGCCACAAGTTGCCGACATGGAGATGTTTCACATATGATCAATCTCTAGAGTGGGGTCCTTCCCATATCCTTAATGTAGATAGAAAAGGTCCTCCTCACCCTAGTAATCAAACGAGTGAAGGTCAAACTCACTTCATGGGCACCCATCATTAAGGTCCTACCCATTTTCAGATTAACCTGTACGAGGACCCTTCTCTCACTAATGTAGCTACAGTAGATAAGCATTGATTCCCTACACATAATCCTACCCACTCTAGAAATTTTTGAAGATATATCTTCTACACATCACCCAGTAGACCCAAAGGTCCTCCCCGAGTTCACTTTGACATATGTCCAGGTTCTCCTTTCACCGCCGCTCACTCAGGAGGATGTCCACTCCCCCTCAGCACTTGTTCAGCTGAAGGACCTCCTCAATCCAGGAATCTTCCCATCCCGAAAGAGCTATCCCAAGGTAGTAAGGTAGGTCATCACCACTTAAAAATGAATTCCAGGATGATTCAGACCAAGATGAAACCAGCAAGATTCTCAGATTTTGTGGTGGAATACAACTTAGCAATGGAACCCTCATGTAGATCCTTCGTGTCAAGGTCTAGGGAAGGAACAATACACGTTAGCCTCATACATCTGCAATGCGAGTTCCCCTGGATCCATTTATCCCTCTGTAGATACATCCATGGAGATGAATATTTGGCGTCTCCCTTGGGCCCGACCATGAAATTTCTATCATCATCAGCATGATCATTCTCTACTTCGACCAGATATCATGGAGAGTTATCCTAGGGACCGATGGTGAATGATAAAATGCGTGGTCTAGCACTGGAATCCATAGTCCCTACACTAGAAATTATGTTCACCAGCCTGTGTTATCAAAATTTGTTGTCCAAGTCACTGCACTATTAGGAGGATAGCCCAAGATACACTGACTTGTCAGCCCGCTCGACAAATTCTCCACCATCTAGCCTACCATCTCAGCGGCCTGCTTCAGTGCCACTGTTGGTTCCGGATCCTCCTCCAATTGATGAGTGTGGGAATAAAGGGCCAGAACCCAAACTTGGGCTGAGGAGCTTTTGGGACATTCTTGTGGCATACCTATTCATGGAGACATTTTGGCCAGTCACGACACCAAACATCAGCGCACTAGATTCGCTCACCCATGAGGAAGTTTTATTATTTTTCCATACCCACTGACTGGTGCATTTTTGACTTTTCATCGACGTGTGGGCTACCTGAAGAGACAATCACACATCGAAGACATTGGTCAACAATGTCGTCTAGTTTATATGGATGTAGTCCTCCTGACCTAGCACCCTATGTCAGTAGGCCGCCATAGGACCCTCCAATAAAGATGCGCAACGATATTTAAGGTTCTCTATAGGGTATTCAAGGAGGCTTCCACCCACCTGCAGATATGTGGTTGGGGGTAGTAAGAGTCCCTACACATCAGTTTGATCTGGCACCAACCCGACTTTCCAGACAATATCATGGATATGCCTCCCTGTATAGTTGCTGTTAATAAGGACAATTTACCAGAGGAAGAGGCTAAAACAGAATGCCAGGACAAAATATTACCCTCCAAATGAGTGCTACAACTTTTGGATCCGTTCGGAAAGGTTATTCTCCTGTCAAGATATCTATTGGGTCATCCCGCACCCACCGAGCCATTGGTCCTCAACTTAAATCTCAATAACGGTAAGGAGCACCTTGGAACCGTCAAACCCTCTGACCCATCTAGCTCAGTACAATATATGAAGGATGATCCTGATAAATCTGTGTTTCATCAACAGCTTACAGAGAATAAGAATACGGTTTTTTAACTCTTTATTGATTGTTAGGTGTAGCGATATCTGAACTACATTGATCCTTAGCTAGGGAAGTTCGGGAATACACTGTTTCCCCAGGCACAATTACCTCCCAAGTATCCTTACCATCCTTCCCATGCTGATAGGGTTAGGGCTAGAAGATACTTTAAGAGGGAGTTCTATGTTTCTCCAAACCACAGGAGTGGTGTGATAATCCCCGGGACCCAGTTCAGGTTCCCCCAATTGCTCCAAGGTCATCGCACCAGCCGGTCCACGAGTCACTGGGCCTAATTATCATGTTGAAGAATGTTCTAATGCACTAGTGGTCTGAGATCCCAGTAATGTCAAGAACCCCTGGAAAGATGATCCCATGGTGGCACTCAATACTCACCTTGAGGTTTGGAAACGTGGCCGGTGGCCACCCCGCATAATGGAAAACCTTATCCAGCATGGGTGGATGATATGCCCACACCCCTATGTTTTAAAACTCCCACCTTTCCCCCCTTAAATAAGATGGGTGATCCTCTGGAGGTTCTGAACAACTTCATCTCAAGGTCTGGACCCATGCTGGGAACTTTGGTGTAGCTGGAGGCCGCGAAACTCTGATGCATCATACATACATGGGAATGGTCGACATTTGTCTGGTGCAACCAGCTACCCATCAGGTCAGTAGCCTTCTAGGATGATCTTCATAGGAAATTTCTTTACCAGTTCAGTTCCACCACCTAGAAGACAAGTATTATAGAAGTCATCAAGTGCTAACAGAGGCCCGACGATCATTTCACCGACTTTGTCGCCCAGTGGAAAGGACTCCCATACTCTCTTAACATGGAACTAACATAGGAGAAATTTTTAACGATGTATGTGGGGATTTTTAAGACAGAAATGTTCCCACTCTGATCACTCAAGACTATCCTGGGGGATTCTGTGATTTCTATGATAAGTAATAGCACCTCGTGGAAGGTAAAGAGCATGCCAAGTAGGCACGCCCATTGCATCTTATGATTCCCGCAAGATGGGCCTCTATTTATGCACCCATCAGGGTGGCCTAAATAGAGGCCCTCATGAAACTAGAGTTGTTACTCGTGGAGCCACCTTCATATCCTCTCATAGGGCCTCCACCTCTCGCGAAGCCTTCGGCCTAGCATAGCCCACCTTAGAACATGATGGAAACCCTGTGCAATGCGCCACAACTATCAATAAATATACCCACGATCCTCCTCCTCAATAAAATTCTATAACCCCTCGTTACGGTTAGACTCCATTTACCCTTCCCATAGAGGACAAACCAGACCTACTCATTCAATGAAGCTCAGTTCCGTAGTTATTTAAGTAGTTCCATAGAAAAAAAGACATCTACGTTTTCTTGATTGCAGGATACAATAGGAGGTAGATCTCACCGACAGCCCCAACTACTTCCCATATAACTGTATCATGGGGAACACACATAAATAGTGCTATGTGTTTAATCACTAGATTCAAGACTATGTCAAGAACAACGTAGTCACGTTCGGACCATCATTGGAAGATGTGGAATGTGTATTAGTGAAGCCTGATAGCAGCAGTGATAGTGATGGAAAGTGGAATCAGGTAGCATACTTCAGATCCTAGAAGTACAATGACTTGATGGCTCATAAAATAGTCGTTCGTGACCATGATATTATCCTTGCATTCCAAAATCAACCAGAGCCTTCAGAAGTCACAACTACTATTTCTGCATCGTTATCTCTATTATCCCCTTCTTATAAGATCAAGCATCATTGGTGGAAGGGAAAACAATGTCCCCTAAAATGCAGTTGTCATCCCACACTCTCGGTGACTCCTTCCCCCCATAGATGGAGATTCCCTACAGAATCCACCGTGTAGTGGATGATTCATAAAGTGATAGTCAGGGGTACAACTCAGTTCACACCGTAGTACTATTAAACACTTACATGATATCTAATGGCGAGGAGCGCCAGGTGTAACCTCCAAATGTTCACAGCCATCATCAGCATCTATGGTTCTGTGGAAATATGGATCATCATATTTCCTAGGATAGTATTTCATATCCGGTTGTGCATGCTACCAAAACTAGGTTGTCGGACCAGTGTAGAGATCAACATGAAAATCCTTCTCATCTGGCTTCATAGGATCGGCCTTCACCCCTATTTTTGTTGCTTGATCAGGCAATGCCACCTGAAACGCGCTGTGACCAGCCATGCTTTTCTATAGACCGGTCTCATACAAGTATCCCTTATTTGGTAGTAACTCCACAAAATTTGAAGAGTGAGCTACAGGATATTCCCAGCACTAGTCAGCTATTGGTACAGGTGACAGGGCCCTCCATACCTCTTGTTACCATGTGACAATCTATAAGAAAAAGCTAATTCCTAGCATGAAATTATGATGTCCTAAAAAATATATTCAAAATTATTGAAAGGGTCAATATAATTGAAAACTTTATCCTATCAAGAGATATGAGTGAAGCCCCCACTGAGGCTTTACGATGCCCCGTCTAGTTCGAGATGGAGGTTGCAGCCGCAATAGCATTCCATGCTATGGCGGTCGACCATGCTGAGTGCCAGACCATCATATCATTCTCTGGAGAAGATGAGGTCTCTCCCATACAAAGGTAACATTTAGCCATTATACATCACAAGCCAGTTTAATGGCATGGAGATTATTCATTGCCTTGTCCACATAGGCACTATGATCAACCTAATCCTGACGTAGACACTCTGAAATCTATGGTTGTTTGAGGACGATCTAAGTCCCTATGACCTAAAATTACAAGGATGTGATAGAAAATAATAGAAACCAGTCTTCATAATTTTCCTAGTTACCAAAATAAATGGTTTTGTATCCTACACCGAGTTCATATTTATCTCCTGGGTCACTGCTTACAATGCATTGACGCATAGGTCATGGATTCTTCTCCATGTGGTTGCACCTTCCTCGTACCACCAGTGCCTCAAGTACTCCATTAATGGTTGTGTGTTCGTACTCTAGGGTAACACATCTCCCTTTCCCTGTTTTAAAGAACGCTATCTGGATGTAGACTCTTAAAATAACAAGGAGAATCAGATTCAGGAAAATGCTGTTTAGCATGCTCCAGCTGCGGCCAACCCATGTACAAATCTAGATGATTCCTACATCTTTCCAATCCATCGATTGGTGGCTACAACCCCAGACATGGGATAATGGTTCATTTTTTATGGTAAAAAGGGGGGATGAAATTCCCAAGTATTTGAGATGTTGTAAGATCGCCTCATAATCCTACAAGATTTTGGATTGGGTGATCCTAGAGCCCCCTACACCCATAAGGTACCGGGATGTCCAGCCCATGGACACAACAAAAAATCATACTTTCTTGTTTCGTCAGGCAAGGATTAACCTACTCAAGACGATATGTCAATATTTCTTTGATATCATCAAATGTTTACCCTTGGGCAAAAGAACAGATATGATCATATCAACATCCTTCTTCGTTATGGATTAAGCAACATAGAAATTCCTCAATGCAGTGTCCACCACAGCTTATTTTGGTACCAGTGTCTCATCAGTATCCATTGACTCATTGAAATATCCTCTCGCTGGGGATCCCTCAACTATAAGTGAAGAATATTTTTTAAGGTTTTACCTTATTTCCTTTGAAGAGGGAATCCCCACCACGGTCGATGAATTGGTACTGGTGAACCTCTGTAGTTTGGTAGATCTGAGGCCCATAATTATAAGGGTCGTTTTTTCTGTCGAAGAGAAACAACAGTATGTGAACTTCCTCAAACAGAACCATGATGTATTTTCCTGGATTTATGATGAGATGTCAGGAATAGATCCTCCAGTATCCATCCACCTCCTCGGCCTCCCATCAAACCATTGTGGGTTTAATCAGCCTCCCAAAAAGTTTCACCCTTCTCCTGGTTCCATGATCAAGGTAGTAGTCGATAAGTTCATCAGATCCAATTTCCTGAAGAAGGTCCAGAACCCTAGATACCTAGCAAACATTGTACCAATCAGGAAAAATAATAGACAGATTAGAGTTTGTATCGACTTTGTGGATCTCAATCATCATTCCCCAGAAGATGCTTTTCTCCTTCTTGTGACTGAATTGTTGATTGGTTCTACTGCAGGGTTCTAGTCCCTCTCTTTCATGTATGGGTCCTCTGGGTATAACCAAATTCTAATGGCTCCCAAGGATGAGGAGTTTGTATCCATCTTGGAACTGTAAGGATCTTTCTACGACTAGTTAATTCCCTTCTATTTAAAAAATTTTGGGGCCACATATCAGTGATCTATGCATCCCGTATTTTAGCCATCCCTCATGAAACTAGTGGAATGCTATGTAGATGATCTGGTTGTCAAATCATACAAAAGCCAGGACCATCTCAATGGCAATTAGAATGTGTTTAGATTCCTCCGTTATCCCCATCTGAAGATGAATCCATTGAATTATGACTTTGGGCTCAGCTCTTGGAAGTTTCCTTGCATCGTTGTCAGATATAGGGGAATCTAGACCAACCTAGAGAATATCAAGGCCATTAGTCAGATCTCTACCCAATGAAACCTATGGAAGATTCAAGGAATCCAAAGAATATTTTCCTAAATATGTCAATTCAAATCAAATTCTTATGTCACGTGTCATCCCTTTTCTCAACTAATGAAGAAAAGCTCTAGTTATTAGTGGAATGATGAAAGTTGGACTACTTTTGAGGAAATCAAGTTTTATTTGTTTCATCCTCTAATCTTAATGACACCCTTCTCCGTAAATCCCCTTCTATTTTATGTGACCACGTTGGAATGATCTCTCGGTGTCATTGTCGCTCAGAAGAACAACTAGGGAACATAGACACGTCTATACTACCTTAGCTTCATGCTTCTCGATGCAGAGACTAGATACTCCCCTATTGAGAAGATATGTCTTGTGTAGGTAGTCACAGTACAGAAACTGTGACATTACTTTCCACACCACAAGGTACAAATGGTGTCCCATGTAGATCATCAGAATTAAATCATGAACCAAACCATGTTTATAGTAAATCTAGCTTGGTAGGTGGTAATCCATCAGAAGTTAGATAACAGTTTTGTCCCTAAATAGTCTATTAATGGGAATGAATTGGCAGATTTCATTGCTACTCATCCAGCTCTTGTAAACTAGTCCCTATACCTTGATTTCCACGATGATACAATCCTATTGTTAGACCAATCCATTCCATGATGGAAAATGTACTTTGATGGTGCTTCACATATCCCTACCGGTATAAGGTTCAGTAACTTGTGGCTCCATAATGTAGGCTTGGGGGTCGTCTTCATCACTCCAGCATAAGAAGTCTTATAGTATTCATTTCAGTTGTTAGAAGGTTGCACCAACAATGAAGTGGAATACTAGGATCTCATTACTGGCCTCGATCTAGACCTCAATTTTGATTTTCCCCACTTTCATGTGAAAGGGGACTCCAATCTAGTCATCAAGAAGATCAACGGTGACTTTGTTTTCAGGAAGCCAGATCTCCAACCATTTTTTTAATGTACCCTCCAGCTGATGGCCCAGTTCACATCATAGCCAAAATTTACCCATGTCCCTTGATCCTAGAACGGTTGAACTGTTTCCCTAGAGGACCTAGCTGTATCACTTGTAGAGCCAGAACAGGATGATTGGATTATCCATGTGGCACACCAGGGATTCAACACTCTCATCACTACATATAACGATGAAAACTTGTAGGTAAGCCACCTTATTGCAGACACCTCCATGTTAGGGCCACCATGTCCCCCAGATGCATTGATTGAGGTGTCCCCCAACTGAAGAACATCCTTTGTCGAGTACCTCCAAAACGGTAATCTCCCAACAGATTGGGCCAAGTGCGAGATAATCTGACGTCGCGCATTATAGTTTACCCTTCAGGGTGGTTTGGGACTTGATAAGATCCTCTACAAGCATGGGTTTGATGAAGTTATCCTATCTTGCATTCAATGAGCTGAGATATCTCCAATCATATAGGAGGTTCCTACCGGTTCTGGCATGGCTCATCAGACTAGATTGAAACTATCTCATGAGATCCAAAGGCTGAGATATTTTTGGCCCTCCATGATCTGTTATTGCATTGGGTTTTCCAAGAGGTTCCATGCATTCCAAATTCATGCCAACTTTGTGCATCATCCTCCAGAGCATCTATACACTACCATGTACACTTGGCCCCCTTCAGTCTATGGAATCGAGGTTTTGAGACTGTATCCATCAGTGACAGCTCGCCAATGCAGGTTAATCCTGATGGCTATGAATTTCTCTTCCAAGTGGGAATAATCAGCTCCGTTCAAGGAGTTCAAGTCATGTTATATCATTTAATTTGTGATCTATAATATCATCTATCGGTTCAAAGTCCCTCATGTCATCCTTACCGATAATTGCACCAACTTCAAGGTGGTCGAGTTGATGAAATTATACACTAAGTACAACATCTATTCTAACAATACCTCTTTCTATCACACACTATAAAATTGGAAGATCAATGTGTTTACAAAACCCTCTCTAACATCTTGCAGAAAATGGTTGGTCATAACAAGATGAGTTGGGCGGACAAGCTCCTCAACACCTTCTAGGCTTATCGAACGATGAGTTCTAATTCCACATAGGTGACCCCATACTCCCTAGGTTATTGAACAGAGGTCATCCTACCCATCGAGATACAATTTCCTTCATTACGCACATGTCTCTTTGATAAATAAGTACTAGATAAAGTAGTTGAAATCTGTCTGGATGAATTTGAAGCACTCGAAAATAACATTCTTCATGCCCTACACAATCTATATGGGCATAAAAACTATATAGATAGTGCTTTCAACAAAAACATCAACCTTATCTTTTTTTCTAGTTGACTTTTTGTTGTCCTTGATAGCACCAATGATACTTAGACAAAACCCACCCATGTTAGAGATCAAGTGGGATGGAACTTACATCATTCACAATATTTACCCCAATGGTGCATACTCAAGGGTTACATGGGTGGAAAGCCAATAACTCCTCCCACAAATTCCATGTTCGTCAAGAAGTAATTTTCCTTAGAAAATGGGTCCTACATGACCTTAAATTATTATGTCCCATGTGAAATTATAATTTGTGTCATCCCTCATGACGTTAAATGGTACCTTGTCCCACACAACAATGAATTGTTCCTTCCATACCATAAGACAATAAAATGTGAGGTTCGTTTGAACTGAAGTACGTAAAAAATTCTGCATTTGACATGCATGATGTCAAACTGCTAGTGGTAGAAGTTCCTCCATTCCTGGATGACATTAAACTATATGTCATCCTACCTAACATTAAACTGTATCTGGTATGACATGACCATAACTGTTATTTCCCTCATGATATTAAATAGTATTTCATCACGAAAGATGACAAACAGTATCTGGTAGGACTGCTCGAACGCCTCATCTGGAGTCTAAATATATATTCCTTTTTTACTATCCCCCTATGTATAGTTCTATTGGATGATTCTAGATGGTGTCGTGTAGGCCCCTTTTGCCCCACTCATGTCGGGATTATGATGATCGAATCATGTTACCTTCCTCATGTTTATATTCTCCCATGTCCCCAATGAAAGACTCTAAACAACATGTCCTTCATGAACAATATATAGCATGATTCCCATCCTTATAGAATACATAGGAATTCCCAGACATTTCATCTGTAGTTGTAGACCCAAAAATCAGGATCTCCCATTGGGTTGTAAATCATGGTGTGGGTCCGTCTTTTCCTCTCCATTATGTCATGTACATCATGATCACACCATATATCCCCTTCCTAGGGGATCCCCACCTCTTTCACCATCCTTCATGACATTAAATTCCACGGGCACATTTATGCTTCAACCACTACCTATCCCTGGGATTCCATCATCATTTATATATAAAAGGGCCCCTGAATAGTACAGATGCTAGGTCCATGGGATCCCCTATCATATCTGGCCAACATCCTTGAAGATTTTAAATGAAAAATTGATACAAGCCCTGCATTTTGAATATGGTCAACGATTGATAATAATTTTTTGATACCCATTTTAGGTCACACAATATGGATTATGCATTTTAATCCTGGTCAACAGTTATCCCTTTTCATTGTCACCACATTAATATGTCCCATGTATTGGGTTTAGTGGTTCACTATGTCCCATTATTTCATCAGAAGTCAGTCTACCTCGGGAAGGAGTGTTAGTCCAGCTGTTGTTCCCTTATACGCTGGGAAGATCCAGGACATACTCCTTGTTTCACACACCGATCATTTTTCATGTGAGTTTAGGTGATATGGTAAGACAATACCTGCATAAGGGGATGAACCACATCTACAGGACTGAGACATATGACCTTATACTAGGATCACCATCATCATCATCGCAAGACATTAATCTGCAAATTGGTTGGGTATTCCCATCATAAATTCCTCATACTTGTTGACCTCCTGGCTAAAGTTCTCATTTTTGATTGTGTGGTGTGGTGTGGACTTACATCCACATTTTCGTCGGGATATTTTTTCCTCACCACATATATCACCTTGAGACAACCCTCTTTAATTTATTTTCCTTTCAAAATCATAGGTCTTTCCATGCTCTCCTTGTCCCATAATTTGGCTTCCATCATTATTCATATCCAAAAGGACCCCTTAACAACATTTATTCCAGGCCCTAGGTCTATCCTACCATTTCGGGCCAATGTCCCGAAGAATTTAGGGAAAAAATTTGAAACAAATATCGTGTTGCGAATGTGGCCAACGGTCGATGGTCAATTTTTTCCCCAAATATTGGTCACACAAAGACAGAAACTGTGTTGAAGATATTGTCAATAGTTATCCAATATCATTGTTTATGTTTTTTGGTTTTCCATTAGCATGATAGTTCTCCATCTCAATTCAGTTGTACTATGCATATGACATTAAACTAGGCATCTATAGTCCGAGACCTAAGACCTTAAACTAAGAGAACCATCATCCTTAGTGAAAGAATATAGACTATGAATTGGTTGGGACATCCCATTTTATGTCCCTCAATATTTTCGGCCCCTTTTCCAAAGTGTTCATTCAGGATTGAATGATGTGGTGTGATCTTATGTCCTCATTCACCTTAGGATACTCGTTGTGTCATACACATCCCTTAATTGGATTCCATTCCCCTAATGGTGTTCTTGCTGCATGATGTTAAACTGGAAAACATCCTTCCTCAGAACTATGTGTGGCTTGATTCCCATCCATAGGGGATACGTAGGACTACACTAACACCTATTCTTCGGGTCCATCCAAATATCATGAAAACTTCATTATCATCTTCTTTCCCCCTGGACCTGAGTTCTCCTAGTAGAGGGGTATACAGTGTGGTATGGGCTTCAGGTCCTCATTCATGTCGGGTTTGCTAAAAACACTCCACATACCTCTTTCTCCTGATATCCCTTCACTCCCATTCCATATAAATCTTTCTATTTCTACTTCTCTTAGGGCGGGCCACTTGAACCTCTTTAGTGATTCACCAATATGCCCAGGAGTACTCTAGATCTGATCCTAGAGTGTCAAATTCTACCTAGACATGATCTCAACAATTTTTAGGATTCATGTCCCATTCATTTGTGTTATCGTCATCTATCACATATGAAGAGAGCCCCAAATGGAATTGATTCTCATACCAATAGCTCTCCTACCATTTCGATCCAATGCCCTTGAGTGTTTCGAACAACAGGTTGATATGAATCCTATATTGTGAATATGGTCAGTGGATGATGCTCATTTGCTGTTACCATTCTAGGCCTAATGTTATAGATAATATATTCTGAACTCGGTCAACAGTTATCCTTCATCATCATGAAAAACTCATAAAGCCTTAAATTTTGGTGTCATGATTCACATCACATTCCACCCCATCATATCCTTGTAGAATTTTGACAATATTGGTGATATCCCTCAGTGTTTATTTGAACGTTAGGATGATGAAGCCATGGTAAGGAATAATTTGGGGATCCGCACTAATTTCTCCATAGTGTTTATTCCATGTGTTGCAATTCCATTTTCTGCCCTTCTTTCCTACACAATTTTTAACTCACGTGGGCTTAGGGATCGGATCGAGGTCCGCACTCTCTTGGAAAAGTTTCTCTTCGTCATGGTTCGAGCTCTAAGACCTTAAAATAAAATATCCTTATAAGTTACCTCCTTATAACTACATCTATCATGATTCCCATGCTCATGGGATCTATAAGAATTCCCAGACATCTCATATTGGGGTCCATCTCAAGTTCCACTAGTTATCTCTTCTATTCAGCCTTTTTGTCCACGACTCTTATAGGACCATGTGGTGTGGTGTGGTATGGGCTTCAGGTCCTTATTCACCTCGAGTTTCCAATAGCCACACCCTGTACTCCCCTTCTAGGAGCTAGTTCCTCCTACCTCATGTCATGCATGACATTAAGCATTATGTCATCTCGCATGATGTCAAAATGTATATTGTCCTACATAACCCTAAATTGTTTCATCAGGCATGACAATAAACTGCACTCTCAGAACTGTCTATGGATGGATTCCTATCTTTATGGTATAGGTATTAGTACCTTGAATTTTCATCCATAGGCACATCCATATATTTTCAGATCTTTTCTTGACCTTCATCCTGAGGTTTCATCTTCAGAATTGTGCGTGTTGTGATGTGGACCTCATCCTCATTCATGCCGGGAATGATTTATCACACCATAAACATACCCCCTATGGTCCCAAAAGACATTAAATTGTTGTATCTTTATCTCATGATGTTAAATGCACTGGTTGGTCCTATCACACGACCCTATACTATGACCTTATCATCCTGGCCGCGTGATGAAAAATGGAACATGTAATGTCCTGGATCTGGGTGCCACACAATGGGTGGCCCGAACCCGATCGGTCACATGACCTCAAGCGCATTTCCCCAAACGTCAGAGGCTGCTGACTAGAAGTGAGGTCCTATTTATGATAGTGGGGAAACTATTCCATCATTTTTCAAAGTATAGCATAGCAGAAATAGATATAAACATACAAAATACAGAAGCAGTAAACAATACCAATGCTGAAATGGACACTGTCCCAAAATAATGAAAAGTCCGACAATCATATATAATGATGAAATATGTCCCTAAGTCTAAGAAAGCAACCAAAACAGTATACAATGCAATCTAAAATAATACAATAAAAGGGAAAAATACAGCAAAGCAAAATAAAGCAGCACAACAGGAACTTAGCAGCATCGCAGGCCTAAGCTCGATCCCATGCTCTCCTACTCCTATGTAATAATCAAGTACCTGTATAGGGACACTTTCCCTTATCAAAAATTATAGCAATATAATATATTTGGTCCGAAGACATTACCCAAAATGGGTGATAGAAATAAATCTTCGTAAGAAACCCTCAAAGGCCCTTGCCCAACTGTCAGTGTAAAGTAATAAAATGCAGTACTCAAAAGTAAAAATATGTACCAATTATATTTCCATTTAATTAATTATTTAACAATCCAAATCTTCTGCTTTAGTTTGGTAGGTACAACATAATAAATCACCAGAGTAAATATACAATGTAAAAGTTGTCCTCAAACATGGTAATCCTTACCCTAAGGTAATTAGAATCACTACCCACAGGTGACTACCCAAGGGCATAATTAATATTGCACACATCCTTACGTGGTGTCGCACATAGGTACAGAAAATACTGCCCACAAGCTTGAGAAAGGTGTAAAGACCCGTAAATTTCAAGGGAATTTTTTTTCTTAATTTTCTTTGGAATTTTACAAGAGCGCAGTCTCTGACGGCACCTGATTCTGAGGCCCGGTGTGCCCGGAATCATTTTATGATGTTTGGCTCGGGTACGTTCAGTGAACGGACGAGCGGGCTTTTCTAACTTTTGAACCTGTGCCCGGAATCGAATTCTGAGGGCTCCGATGAAATCGCAGCGCCGGAATTCGCTTAGAAACGCCTCTTCCAGAGTTGCGTTTGCTCGGGTGTGGTTTTTAATTTTCGGGCTTAAGCTGAGAAATAAAATAATTTTGCGACAAATTTATTTTATTTCGCTTATTCCACTTGGAAGCCACTTGAAGCCATTTAAAGGCGTCTTGAACTGAGTTGAACCGGATAGGATGCTATATAAAAATATCCTACCCCCTTGGTAGGATATTTGTGAGGTGGGGCCCTCACGAGCCCCGCCGTTTCTTTCCGCTAAGAAACGCACCCGCGAAAACCCGTCTTTATGAAAGTCAACTGACTCGTTTCTTAAAATCTTAACAGAGCATTTAATTGGGCAGTTTACTTCGTGAATTAAATGGGCTGTTTCTTTCGTTGAATTAATTCAACTAATTAATTCAATCGTTTCTTAACCAGTTTTCAAATTCGTTGGCGTAATAATAAAGTAAGGCCAACGCATGACCTCTGGTTATTTGCACATTGAGAAGATTTGAGAGGACCCTTGTATCTCTTTCTCCCTTGTGAAGAACGCGAAGAACGCCGAACCCGGGAATCGACGACGCTCCCGTCCGAGACTTTCTTCCCTACCCCGATCTCCGATCACCAACCATTTGAGGTGAGTGATTTCGGGTTTCCTCTAAAGGTTATTTTTGGTTTTAAACAAAACAGAGATTTAATTATTTATAATTTAAATCTGTTGTTCTTGGTCCGTTGAGCTCGCTGACTCAACGCCGGATTCCGCGACGACGCGACGCCTTCCCGCGACGACGCGACGATCCCCCTCTTCCGCGACGAGCTTTTCCGCGAAGAACGCCCACGCACGACGATCAACGAGGTAGGGTTTTATTTTGGGAATTACCCCTTTTTACTATTTCTCGTAAGTGTTTCTTTAAAAAGTTAATGAACCGGTTTCAAACGAACAATTTTATTTTATTAAAATTGTTGGTTCATGTGTTGAACAAAATTCCCCCGTTTGTTTATCTCTAACGCGGAGGGTGCGGGCCAAACGAACACGGCCCGACGACCCTCCGCCGTTCTTCGTTTTGTGCGGATTTGTCGGGCGACGATGGAACGTGCTGCAATGGATGTTTGGCGATTCCGCAGTAAAAACGAGTCCCAGGAGGAGCAATGGCGCAGACGGGAAGTGAAACGGACCACCGGAACGATCCCGGTGGCCCGTGGAACTCGACGGCAGCGCGGGTCGCCGGCGCGGCGGCGCTGGAAGCTGGAAGCGGCGGCGCCCCGGCGCGCCGCCGGACAAGCCGCCGCGGCTGAAGCCGCAGCGGCGGCGGCACCCGCGGCCGCGCGGGTCCGGTGCCCTCGGACGCGGCTGAAGCCGTGTCCCGACTCAATGCGGCCCCACGCGGGGGGCCGCGGCACCACCAGGCCGCGGGGGCGGCGCCCCGCGTGCCTCAACCGTTCGGCCACTCGGCCGAACCGGGCCAAGCCGGTCCGACCGGACCGGGTCGGCCCGGGCCCGTACCCCCCCGTCTTTGGACGGTCTTCGTTCAAATGGCCGTATCTTGAGCTACGGGCCTCGAAATTACCCGCCGTCAGCGGCAACGCGATCCTTGGATCGAGACGGTCGTTTCGGAATATCGCACTGAAGGTTTCAGAATAATTTCAGTTAGGTTGGGTTGGTTCGTACACGAAACCAACCGGGCCCTCGGAGCGGAAACGCTCATATCTTGAGCTACGGACGTCCGATTGACGTGCCGTCAGCTTTGTTGAGTTCTTCTTTGTGAGACGGATCTTTTGGAATACTCCGCCCAAGGTTTAGACGCAGTTGGAGTACGGTCGGGCTGGTTTTGCCTTAAAAACCAACCGGTCCCCTGGGACGAAAAAGCCAATAACTCTCAGACCGGGCGTCTGATCGACGCGCCGTCTGCGACGTTGGGTTCTTGTTAGCGATACAGAACTTTTGGATACATCAACTTCGGAATTTGTGTCAGTTGATGTATCAGCCTCTCGGCTCCTGGAGCGGACCCTCCCGAATGAGCTTGATGTGTGCGGAACCCTAGGCTGGCTGCGACTGCTTCTTCGACAGCGATGACCGTGCAGAGATCCTCAGGGGACTGCGGCGAGGACTGTGCAGAGATCCTCTGTGGACTCTGATGACGACCGTGCAGAGATCCTCAGTGGACTGCGGCGACGACTGTGCAGAGATCCTCCGTGGACTCCGACGACGACCGTGCAGAGATCCTCAGTGGACTGCGGCGACGACTGTGCAGAGATCCTCAGTGAACTGCGACGACTACTGCACTCAGCGATCCTGCGTGGATCAGTGCTTCAGGTCCTGTGTGGGCCCGGTCCTGTGTGGGCCCGATCCTGTGTGGGTCCGATCCTGTGTGGGTCAGCGCTCATCGGTTCTGTGTGAGCCAGTGCCTACCGGTCCTGTGTGGGCCCGATCCTGTGTGGGTCCGATCCCGTTTGGGTTATTGTGGGGGTTAGTTACCTATCGATCCTTCGTGGGTCCGACGACTTAGATGGATCAGTGATCATCTTTATCGCCATCCGAAGAAGTATACCCGTGTGAGATGAATCTTGTGTTTCACTCCATTGTGGATTGTGTTGAGCTATCCTGTGTGGACCTACTGTTTACTCTCCTTTGTGGATTGTGTTGAGCTATCCTGTGTGGATTTACTGTTTACTCTCCTTTGTGGATTGCGTTGTTCTATCCTGTGTGGGTATACATTTTTCTTTCTTGTGTGGACTGGGTTGTGCTTGGCCTCGGACGTTGGAGCCGAACGAGAATTGAAGACTTAGGTATATGTATGGGCATATACCTAAGCCGTGTCAGATGTTACTTCGTGATTGTGTCTTTCCTTCGTGGATTATCCTTTGTGGATTTCGGGAGACCTTCGGGGGTCTCGGGGTCCCTACTGAGTTTCTTATACTCACCCCTGCACGGGATTTGCCCGCACTACGTTGTGTTGGTTGCAGATGACGGACAGCGCTGATCGTGGTGGAGGCGTGCGAAGCAGGACGGTACCTGGAGTTGGACCACTGGTCGGGACGTACTCGGAGCGGTCAGGTGGACCCGAGGAGCAGTGGAGGCTATCTGTACCCACCCTTCAGGTGGGACTTCCAGAGGACGGCTCGACGCAGCAGTTTTCCCTTTTCAGTTGCTGTTTTTCCTTTCAGTTGTACTTTACAGTTGGGCTTGTATTTCCGACCCCTTTTACTTTCAGCACAGCTTGTACAGTTTTACTTGGTGTTTTACTTCTCCGCTTGCTTACTCTGTAGTTCTTGTTTACTTTTCAAAGGCAATGCCTTCCCTTTTTGTTGGGATTTACGCCTTGGTGCTAGTCGCTAGCCCCTGGCCTATGGAAGGCGGGCTTGGGGTAGTCACGGCATGGGCCCCGAGGACGGGTCGTGACAAAAGGTTTCCCGCAAGCTAAATGAAACACTACCCTTAGGCTAAGAAAGTAACGGTGTCGAGCCCAACAAAAAAACAAGAAATTTATACACAATTCACCTCAAGACAATTTAATGCTTGCTAAAACTCATAGTATATCCACAGGTATCCTAACCAAATGGCTATACAAGGGAAACACACTCACGGGGGGCCCCTGGATCCATACAATGATCCCAGTCAGTATTTTATATTTATCATTAGATTATCTATGCAATTCTAGATATCTATACTGCCAAGGACTCAGCTATACGACACCCCAAACATGGGCGTGAAGCACCATGGTACACAAAAACACTCAACAGATGTAATTAAACTCCATACCACCTTCCTCGATCTCCACTTATCAATATATACAAACGACGCCTCTCGAAAAGACTAAGAACAACGTAGATATAGAGTAAAATATTTCCTGTTCAAACGTAAATAAAATACCTTAAATGAAGAATTGTATGTAATGAATCATGGAGAGGGAATTAATCACATGTGCGGTTCCAACATGATCAATGGTGGAAGAATCTGATTTCCAGTGCGCACTCGAGAGCTCTTCCAAGATACTGCCTCTCTCTCGAGCTTCAAACGACCGTTTCTAACTCCCCTTCCAAAAGTGGAGGATTCTACCCGTTTAAAGCCAAAAAAAACAATCTAAATGTCATGTAATATAAAGTACACGGTGTGTACTCTTCATCATATAACTATTCCTCTGGTGGATACTCTTCACCGCCACAGTGTTCGTCTATATACATGATTACATGGCGTATATTTCTGAATACACAGCGTGTATTGTCACTCCACTGGAGGTTACTCCCACTACCATACTGTTCACATGCCAACTGGTTACACGGCGTGTACCTACCTAGTACATGGCGTGTAGTCATTTTTTACACCCTTCATCACTGACAGGCCTACACGCCCAGTGTACTCATCCCACACAACCAAAGTACATGACGTGTGGAAATGTACATGGCGTGTACCCACAAAATTGGGGATTTTCCCCCATTTTCCTCATCATCTCAAAACAAAATAACGAAAAAGGAAAAGAAGAGAACCATACCTCAAGAATTAGAATCGGGTTCTTACAAACATCCCACGTTTAAGCAATTCTTCACTGAATTTCCCTTCTAAAGTTGGTGACGATAAAGCCCAGAAAAACTATATCCATTGAGCACATACATCAGTCTCCCGCTCCAAGGTTTCATCCTACACTCGACCATGTAGCCACAACGCCCGTATGAGTGGAACTGACTAGCCTCAGAGAACCTTCGTTCTCCTATCAACAAAAATAATCGGATTCTCTTCAAAGGACGCTTCATCCAAAAGCACAAACTCATTGGGTTGAAAGAAGTGAGATGGGTTTAACTGATAATCGCACAACTGAGATATGTGGAAGACATTGACCATGGACCGATACCTTTGTGGTAACTTCAACTGATAGTCAATCAGTCTGTCCCTCTCTAGAATCTAAAATGGCCCCACAAACCTCATTGAAATTTTACCCTATCTCCGGATCTGCCTGTGTCCCATCCGTGGTGAAACATGAATGAAAACCTGATCCCTGACCACGAACTCCAAGTGTCACTTGCAGTGATCAGCATAAGATTTCTGTCAAGACTGTGTGATAGCCATCCGCTTCTGAATCAACTGGACCTGCTCTAAAGTCACCTGTACGAGATGTGGTCCTAGTAAACTTGCCTCACATGCCTCCAACTAGCACATGGTTGATCAGCATGGACTACCATATTAATCCACGTAAGGCTCCATATCGACAGTTTTTTGAGAACTATTATTGTAGGAAAACTCTACCAGGGGTATGTGATTCCACCAAGAGCCCCCAAATTTTTGGACAGATGCATGCAACATGCCCTCAAGACCCTGTATCGTACGCTCTGACTGGCCATCGATATGAGGGTGGTAGGTTGTGCTCAGAATCACCTATGTTCCTAGTTCCCTTTGAAAACTATTCTAGAAACGAGACGTAAAATGAGAATCCCTATATAAAACGACAGTTTGAGGGACCCATGATGGCGTACTACCTCTTGAATATACAAATTCCAGACCACATTAACCTCGATGGTCTCCTTGATTGGAAGAAAGTGATCTATCTTCTTTAGTCTATCGACAACTACCCACACAACATCAATGTCTTGAGGTGACATCGATAACCCGGTCAGGAAATGCAACACTACATCATCCCATTTCAACTATAGAATGGGTAACTATTATAACAGTCCGGCTTGCCTCTGATGCTCCGCCTTCACCTGCTGACAAGTGGAACAACTCGTGACCAAACCAGGTACCTCCCATTTCATACCCAGCCACCAATACTGATGTCTCGAGTCACGGTACATCTGGGTAACTCCAGGATGCACTGTCCAATCTGATGTATGAAACTCCCACATCAACTCCTTGCCTACATCCCCTGGAACCCACACACATCCATAGACATGTAGTACCTCATCATCACCTATCGTCTAACCGGGAGGAGGGTCCTCACTTGCCACTGACACCTGTAGAACTAGTCCCTCTGAATCAGATAGTTTCCTCATCATTAGTCTATCCAGGAGGGTAGAAGTCACAGATAAGGAAGAATGATAGGTTCGACACTGACTATCGTGAACCTCCGAATGCATCTTAGATAACAAAGCCATAAGCTTCCACTCACCACTAGCCTCCTACACTTCCTATAACTGAGTCCTCCTACTCATTGAATCAGCACCTATGTTACCTTTTCCAGGTGTATAGGCAAGCTCAAAGTTGAAGGACTGAAGGTATCCAAACCACCTTCGTTGTCTCAGATTTAGGTCATGCTAGGTAAAGATAAATTGTTTACTTTTTTGGTCTGTAAACACCAAAAAATGTTCTCCCAAGAGATAATGTCTCCAATAGTGTAATGCATGAACAACTGCAGCCATCTCGAGATTGTGCATCGGGTAATTCCCCTCATGTGGCCTCATCTATCACGACCTGTATGCAACTAATCAATCACCCTGCATAAACACTACTCTTAGCCCAATAAATGATGCATTATAGAAAAATGTATAGATCTTTCCTTTCTATGGAAGTATCGGGACTAGTGTTGATGTAAACCTTCCCTTCAACTCTTAAAAGGTTATCTCATATTCTTCTGACCAAATGAAAATCACACCCTTCTTATTCAAACCCATCAATGGCGCTGCTAAGCCGGAGAATTCTTGTATAAATCACCTGTTGTATCCAGCTAGCCTCAATAAGCTTAGTATTTCAAACACGTTATTAGTGTTCTCCTAGGAAACTACTGCTCTCACCTTCTTTGGGTCTACCGCAACTCCTACCTCCGGGATGATATTACCCAGGAAGTGAATCTGGTCCATCTCAAAGTTTCACATTGAGAGCTTAGCATATAGCTGATGCTCTCTCAGTGTACTCAAAACGATCTCAAGATGGTTAGCGTTGTCGTGTCAAGTGTGAGAGTACACGAAGATATCATCCAAAAAGACTACCACAATAGAATCCAGCTATGGGTGGAATACATGATTCATCATATCGATGAAATCTGTTGGCGGGTTCATGAGTCCGAAGGGCATGACCAAATACTCGTATAGACCATATCTACTCCGAAATGCTATAAGCGATATGTACGATGGTCTAACACGTAACAGATGATATCTGAATCTCAAGTAAGCCTTCGAGAAAACTCTTGCTCATCGAAGTTGATCAAAAATATCATCAATACTCATTAAGGGATATCTGTTTTTAACCGTCAACTAGTTCGGATTCCGATTATCCACACAAAGTCTAAGGGCATCGCCCTCCTTCTTAGAAAATAAGACATGTGGATCCCAAGGAGAACTAATGGGTCTGATGAAACCCTTTGCATGAAACTCCTCCAACTGCCCATCTGAGCTCCTACAACTCTGGTGTTGTCATCCTATAAAAAGGAATGGAAACTGGTGCTGCTTCTGGAACAAGTTCAATAGAGAAATCCACCACTCGCTCTAGAGGTAGACCTGAAAAGTTTTCAGGGAAGACATCCTTGAAACAATCATCAACTGGTGGAAATCCTTCAAACACATTCGCTGTTCATCCAGATATAAATTCATAGTCTGGGTAGTCACTCCACATTGCCCACAATGCTCGGGTCCAGCTCGCCTTGCCTGGACATCCTATTTTCCCTTTCATAGGAACTCTCCACACTCTGGTGATGTGAATCTCACCCTGAAATGATAGAAATCCACAAAGGCTCGATAGGGTACCAACCAGTACATTCCATGAATGACATCATAGCAAATCATCTCTAAGTCATATAGTTCCCACAGAAAGTGACACCCATGAACTTCTATGGGGAACTCCCTCTACTGATGTACACCAGCCATTCTATTCCCCAACAGAGTGTCTAGAACCATAATATCAGAAGAAGAAGAAGTAGCACAGAGCCCTAGGATCTCCACAATGGGGAAAGATATAAAGCTATGTGTAGCACCAGTATAAAAAGTAGTGATGATAAGATAGAAGCAACTAGAATAGTAACTCTGAGAGTGGAAGGTTTGGGATCCTGCTCCGGTTGGGTCAGTTGGACTGCATATGCCTGCCCAGTGCCATGGCCCTACAACACAGCCAAGCTACCCTAAGCTAACCCGCCCTACTGTCTCTGAGATCTAGATGTCTAGATACCATGGCCATGACCACCACCTCATCCTAAACTTCCCAACGTATCCCAATTCCATGAATGGTAAGAAGCTCCTGGCCCTACTCCCACACACGGAGTCTGAACTGAACCCCTCTCACTAGACACTGGTGGAAACGCCCTGCAAAAACGCTATAGATGACCCATCCTACCGCAAGCTCGGCACTCCACTGGGTCACATGGACATTGACGTCTGTTGTGCCCCTCTCTACCATACTGGTAGCACATGGCCTTGCAACCTGAAGAATTTTTCTGGCTAGTACTTCCACCATGAGAGAAACCCATCTGTCTCTTTCTCATACCTGTAGAAATAGTACCAGGAACTGATGTTGAACTGCCCTAGCCTGGACCACTAGCCTCCCATAGGTTCCGCTACATAATCAGTGCCTGGTTCATAATAGCACGCACTATAGTCAACTTGAAAATGTTCACTACTGCTCAAATTTCATATTGAATACCATCTTCAAAGCGTCTTTCCCTCAACGTCTCATCACCTACCAGAACAGGTGCAAAACACTGTAGCACGGTGAAGCGTGTATAATAGTACATCACTGAGATGGCGCCCTTCTATAGATTAATCAACTCTCGAACACTATCTTCCCTTATCTTCTTCAGGAAGAAAAATTCATAGAAGACGGCCTGAAAACATTCCCACTACATGTCTCAGTGATTCTCTATCTGGGTGGTAACATCCCACCATCTCTTGGCCGAATCATGGAACATTTATATAGCGAGATTCACCCTATGCCCCAGAGGTGTCTCCAGATGCTCAAAATTTTCTTTATATAATCCAGACAAGAATCCACAGTTTATGGTCTACCATCCCCTAAAAATAATAGTCGATGCTGCTGTTGAAATATATGTGTCAGCTCTTCCATAGATGTTGCAGCCGACGGTGCTCCCTGGAAGGTCTGCATAAATTGCCTAAAGCCTTCCTGGAACTGCGCATCAGCACCTGTGCCTGGTATAACAGCTGGTGCTACATCTAGCTCTGCTGTAGGATCCATCAGTAGCCCGTGGCCTACAGTCTCTAGAGTATACTCATTTCTACTCACCTGGTGAAACAACTCAAGGTCGTCTCAGAAGCACGACTCTAAAAAGTCAAACACACACCTTAGATTAAGATTATCCAGAAATGAAAACAAGGAGTGTAAGAAGGGAACAAGGAAAATAAAATATTCATTTTTTAGAAAACAAGACTACACTTCGTGTATAATAACTACACGGCATGTTCCCTTAAGTCTTTCACATGGGAATATACTCTGCCAGCACTGGTCGTGTAGAATCCCAAAACACACGCCGTGTTTCCCACACACTTGGTGTGTATTTTATTTTTCTCCCCTTCCCAAGTCTCTCTACATAGCATAGCCACACGGATCTCTTTTGAACAAGACTACATGGCATGTATAAGCTCTACACGACAAGTACTGGACAAGCTTCACCGACCCGTCTTATCCGTTAGACGACCGGGTACACAGCTCAAATGACACTTCATGTTTCAGATATACACGGAGTGTAAGTCATAATGTCCAACTGCCCCTGTTGTTAGTGACACAGCCAGCTACTTGGATGACACTACACGGTCTGTTAAACCCGTTCATAGCGTGTACACCACCATGTTTCCCCAGCCACACAGCCATGTATACACGGTCTGTCACCGGTCCAAACTACACGGCTTGTCCCATAGGTACATAGCCTGTTTAAGAAGAAGTAAAACTAACCTGTTTTTGTTAGTTACATGGCCAGATCCCCAAGTCAAACTACACAATGTTTTTTTCATTGAAATGGCATGTATATGGTCAGATTTATCCACCCGTGTTATTAGTTACATGACAGACACATGTTCAACACAACACGATGTGTGTAATTAATACACGGCGTGTGCCTTCAATGTTTAACTATCCCATGTTTCCGCCTACACGTCCTATGACACGGGTAGAAACTACATGGCATGTAAATACGGTACACATTGTGTAATTAATTATTTATTCTTTTCTTCCCAAACAGATGAGTAAATAGTGTGTAATCATAATTACACGGTGTGTCTTCTGGGTTTTTCCGGATAGTAATCCTTAGAAACTACTCTGGAGCCCATAAAAACACTGAAACCAACACCAAACTTCCAAATTCTGATCCGTGAGGGACCATACTCCCCACGACTCAAAGCATGGAATCTTATGTGTGTTATAACAAGGAAAACAAGTCGATGATCCACCAAAATACGATTGATGTGCACCCATACTCCTCCAAAACCAAAGTTTGGTGTTCATTCCTAGAACCTTACATAACAACACCCTATCAAATTGTAGGTATTTATCAAGGCATCCATCACAACAACATGAATTTTCTAGAACAACATCTATCACAACAGCATAAAATTTCTAATGAACATACATGGCTTGGAAACTATGCATTGCATGTGATTTTTAACATGTTCTTAAATGAAGCAAGTGATGGCATGACCTTGTCTCATCAGGTTGCAACTAAATAGAACCCATGTACAAAACATTACAGCATACCATAAGTGTGTCACCCAATAGTGAAAATCAAATCAACTGTAAAATTGAAAAATCAGAAAAATTGAAACATGAGGTAAATTGGATTTTTCCTATACAGGGGTTAGCTACTCTCGGGCACAACATTTTACCATGTACCTATTCCATCCTATCTCTGACTATAGGATCCAAATAGTAATTCAAAGAAAAGAACCTCCCTCTGATACCACTTTGTAACGTCCCAGATCTAGGTGCCACACTACAGGTTCCCCAAACCCGATCGGTCACATGACCTCAAGAACATTTCCCCTAATGCCAGAGGTTACTGACAAGCAGTGAGTGCCTAGGTCTGATAGTGGGGAAACTATGCCCTCATTTTTCAAAGTGTAGCACAGTAGAAATTGATATAAACATAAAAAATGCGGAACTAGTAATCAATAACAATGTTGAAATGGACACAGTACAAAAATAAAGAAAAGAACAACAGTTATATATAATGATTTTATATGTCCCTATGTCTAAAAAAGAAGCCAAAATAAGATTCACTACAATCTGAAACAACATAGTACAAGGGAAAAATATATAAAAGAAATATAAAGCAGCGCAACAAGAACTCAGCAGCATTACAAGCCTTTGCTTGGTCCCATGCTCTCCTACTCCTCTACAACAATCAAATACATGTATAGGGACTCATTCCCTTATGAACACCTTCAACAATATAATATTTTTGGGCCAAAGACATGATCCAAACATGGTTTGAGAAATAAATCCCAGTAGGCAACCACCAAAGGCCCATGCCCAACAGTTAGTGTACAGTAATAAAATTCAGTAAACTAGGCAGTACTCAAAAGTAACTACCTCTGCCAATTACATTTCTATTTTATTAATTATTTAACAATCCCATGATTTTCATTTAGCTTGGAAGGTACGACATAATAAATCACCATAGTGAATATAAAAAGTAAAAATTATACGAAGACATGAAAATCCTTACCCTAAGGTGATCATAATCGAGACCTGTAGGAGATTACCCATAGGAATAACTAATATTGCCTGTAGGAGTACGTGGTGTCCCCCACAGGCACAGAAAATACTGCCCACAGCCATGGGAAATGTTTCCTACAAGCTAAACGAAACAATTCCCTCAATAAAAGAAAGAAACTAGGCCAAGCCCAACATAAAAACAAGAAATTTATATACAATTAATCTCAAGACAAGTCAAAGCATGCTAAAACTCATGGTATACCCACAAGTATCCTGGCGAAATGGCTAAACAAGGAAAGCACACCCACCGGGTGGCCCTAGATCCAAGAAATGATCCCAATCAACATTTTATATTTATCATTAGATTATATATGTATTTTTATATTTCTAAACAGTCATTTTATCAGCCATATGACACCCCAAACATGGGTGCGTAGCACAATGGTACACAAAAACACTCAACAGTTCAAAATAAACAAGAGACCACCTACCTCGATCTCCACTGATCAATATACACGAACGAAGCCTCTCAAAA
This sequence comes from Viscum album, assembly GCA_963277665.1. Classification (NCBI taxonomy): domain Eukaryota; kingdom Viridiplantae; phylum Streptophyta; class Magnoliopsida; order Santalales; family Viscaceae; genus Viscum; species Viscum album. The sequence goes on from OY728138.1 coordinate 1,926,835,572, forward strand.
TGACCAAGAATGGCATAGAATAGGAATAAATTATTTCCCATCCAAACATAAATAACTTACCACAGTGGAAGTATTGGTATGAAAGACTCACGAAGAGGGAAGAACACACCCGCGCGGTTCCGACGTGATTGATGGAGGAAAAATACGATTCTCGGTGCTCGGTCGGTAGCGCATCCAAGATCCAACCTCTCTCCCAAGCTCCAAATGACCATTTCTACCTCCTCTGAAAAAAGGGGAGGCTACTGCCCAATTTAAGGGAAAAAACTACACGGCCTGTACTCTGAAGTACACAGCGTGTACTCTTGGTCATTTAACTGTAACACTGGCCGCTAATTTTCACCGCCACATTGTTCATATGCCAACATGATTACATGATGTGTATTTCTGAATACATATCATGTATTGTCGCTCCATTGGAGTCTACTCCCACCGCCAAACTATTCACCTGTCGACTGTTTACACGGTGTGTACATACCCAGTACACAGCGTGTAGTCAGTTTTTACACCCTTCAACACCGACAGGCCTACACGCCCTGTGTACTCATCCCACATGGCCAAATTACACGGCCTATGGAAACGTACATGACATTTACCAACAAAATTTGATATTTTTCCCCATTTTCCTCATTTTATCCAAAACACTTAAGGAAAAAAAGAAAAATAATAAAAATTTACCTCAAGATTAAGATCTGTGTGCTTACAGTACTGAGTCATGATGTCCCCACGATAGGGGAAATAATGTTGAGTATTGGTCACCCACCATACCATTTTTCAATTCCAAAATGAGGCGTGATTCCTATAGTGATGCCAGGATTCTCTGTCCTCGGTTTACCGCTTAAAAAACAAATCTACTCCAAAAGACATACAATATTTGTCAAATGCTGCTTATTTGGGTGTGATGGCCAGACCCACATGACCTTATTATCCCTGTAATGGGTACCTTACCATGATATCTATAAAACTACAAATGGCGTGGTTCCCATTCTCATGGGGTACATAGGAATACCGAGGCACATTGTCTCGGGCCCAACCTAACTTTCACTTTTGGTCCCGTGACCTAAAAGCTTCCTGGTGAGCACATTGTTGTATATTCTTATGTCCACATTCTTGTCGTGTTTTATACTTACCAAAACATGTGTCTCCCTCACCATGTTACATATATGGTCCTATCTCTATGTCCAAAAATTAAGACCACTCCACGCCCTTTCCACATGACGATAAACTGCACACCAAATTCCAGAACATGGTATGCCTTGATTCCCATCCTCATGGGATATGTAGGAATGCTCAAGCATATTTTCTTTGTGCCTAGACATAGGAATTTGAAATCTTGCCTCCTCTATTTCATACCCTTGTCCCATACTATTTTGGGGAACCATGTAACCACAGCTCAACCATGAAAATTGTTAGGATGCCCCATAATAATTTTGGGATGTGACAGTTTCCTTACCAGAGAAGGTCCCCTCCCTAGAAGCATTGTTCTATGACCACATATTTAATTAAGAACTATGTTGGCTTGATTCTCATCCACATGTGATACGTAGTGACGTCCGGGCCTTTTCCTTGGGCCCTGCCTTAAAGTCATCAACCCTTCTAACCCCTCGGCCCTAATTACAGTCTAGGTAGTTTGAAAATAGAATTATGTACATCTTCTAAACTATATGATGCTAAACTATATGTCTATCATCTATAAGGCATGCCAGGACCTCACTAGAAATGTCTTGTTAGGAAGAATGACTAATCTCTAATCAGACCGATGCCCTAGTTCAATGTGTTTCTACAATAGTGGGGTAATTTCAAAATTGTTAGACTCCATTTGAACAACCAATCAATCCACCCTCAATTATTTTAAGGCCCTTTGGTTGAATCAACATTTAAATTAATGTTTGGAGGTAACCCCTAATAGTAAGTATGCGGAGCCAATGGCTTGCCTACTCTCCAGGGTAAGTGTTCCAAAAGACTAATGGATGACATTTTAGTCAGGCCCCATGTTTTAAAAATGTTCAACGGTAGGCCCTAATTTTTTAACCCCATATAAGGATAACACAATAGGGATGTTGTGTTTCAAACACGGTCAACTGTTAACCATTATTTCCACTCCACCTTCACAACATTCCAAACCATGGGTATCATGATTCACACATTCGACCCCTATGTTTGGATTGATTATAAAACCACTAGAATTACCTCGCCCATGAATTGAAGTAAATTTGAAATGTGATAATTAGTCTCTTCAGAGAGCATTATTCTCTAGTCAAGCTCCCCCATTCTTCTTGGAAGCCTGAATTGGTCGTTTATACCCGAGATTCTTGAAATTTGTTTGGAATTCCAACAATAAAATGAATTGATGACACGACCATAACTTTTTCCTCACATTGGGCACTATCCACATGATCTTAGTGAAGGATTTAAATTTTTTATTATTATTGTGGTAAGAATTCATCGTACTGAATAAACAATTGAATAATATATTCTTAAAAACCATTCAGAATAAGCTATTGTGAAGAATAATAAGTTTATGAGTTTTTCTAAAATAGTGCTTCTAATGATTGACGTTTCAGATGGATTGCTCTAGTGTTTCCACCTTCTAACTTGTGGAATCCTACATTGCTTCCCACCCCCTAAGATTATTCTATACATCAATAGATATAGACAGTAATTCAGTATCCCCGGACTATTCCCACAATTGATTAATTTTGAGGTCACTAATGTGGTAATTTTTCTACAATATATTCTCCTGAGCATCCGCCATCTAGGCCCACAATTTCTCGATGAGATCATAGTGGTTTTTAGTGAATGAATACTATTATTTTTATTTCTTCTCAAGGTGTCAAACCACCTCTCCACCTTCAAGAATGCATGAGTATTCTCTGAATATTTCTAGCACCAGGAAAAGTCAGAATTTTGGATATTCTCATGAATATTCTATGCCATGTAATCATTGATCATTATGCGATTATAGGAGGAATTTACCCCTCCACTGTAGAGAATGCATTGTCAAGTGTAGAGCGACCCCATCCAGCTTAGGAATTCTACCTGTGGCTAGTTGAGAAAGCGTTTGATGAACTTCCATGCCTTGCGCCATGTAATATGGCTCTCCTTAGTAGCATCCATGTTCAAAACATTTATCCCATCAGGGTCCATAGAATGGTACTTGGGGAAATCATCTAGGAGTTCAGTGGTAGTGTCCTCTTCTGGAATTTCTTCTTCCTCAGCAACTTCAACCTCGTTGGGCTGGAGAACCACCCAAGTAGCATCGTTGTCCATTATTCCAACCTTTGGATCATCATGTATCGACACATGTCACCTCAAATTGTTTCTTCTACAAGAGCTAATGTGGTCACCGACTGGGCTCTTGTAGTTGTTCTAGACCTGATGGTATTTCATGACTCCAACATTGCAATCACTGCATTTGAAATCAGTGTTATGGTTTACTTAATTTCCCAACAATGAATAGATCCATCAAATATAAAGGCTTACAGGAGCCATGCACGGCAGTGTCCAATGCTTATGTCATTGCAGGTGCTTCCACCACATGAGATACTTCGGCACTTGTTAACTCAATCTCCAGCACCAACTCCACCCAAATCATGGGGAAGGTGGAAAGCTCAGAGGCTATCATTTCGCCCTTCCATGAGGCCCATTACTGCCTATTCCAGCCATAAACTATTCCCCCACATTGTTCAGTTCTGAAGAAATGTTCCTAAAAATGTTCACTTACGTCTAAGGGTGCGTCTTCATGTTGAAATAGTGGGTTCCCGAGACCCAAATATGTAGTACTTTTGATTATCATATCATTTATACAGTTACAATGCATGATGTTATCTTACTATTATAGTGAAGACTTTTCTTCATCCACTATATTAATGGTTATGTCAATAGGTTAATTGTCGTGTTGAGAGGCTATTGAAAATCCCATGCTATAATGTGAACCTTAAGATACAATGACATTGATCTTAAATATATGTTCTATTGTCTAGATACATATTACTAACTTGACACAGTAGATGTCTGACTATTAGGTGCTGGTGGCTCATAAGCATTGAGACATATTCTAATGAAATTCACACTTGGTGATCTCTAGTAGTGAGATGAAGAGGAAAAACCCTCCAATAGGAACACAACATGTTTTTTGTGTCATTTCTTGTTCCTATCTATGGACATGTGTATTGGTCTCCAGACTTGAGACCATTACTTATATATATCATTTGATTACATACTTTGATGCAAGTTGAAAACGTGGCAGTGATGTCGTGGCGAGGTAGTTTGTGTTGGGTGCGTCGTTGGTGGTATGACATTGGTTGAATGGTCAAGAATGGATTTGTTGCTTCCATGTTTAGGAAGTTGTATATCTCAAGCCTGGTTGATCTGGGTGGTGTGGAATTCATAATTCTTAGGCCAAAGTAGTATAATGGAGAATCCATCTGGATATATCAAAAATTAATAATTCATGTTAGGGATGATGATACAAGAGTTCATCCTGCTTTATGAGATATTTACTAACAAAGAGATTATAGTACACAGTCAGTGTCCGTAGGATGGTTTTCATTTCTATGAATGTTCTTATCTCATTCGGGGCTATGATGGGTTACTAGACTCCCCTAATGGTCTGTGGATTTTATTCACTACTATCGAGATAAAGTCCTAGAGGGTCACACATAATAGCGTATTCAATAATCCGCCATATTTAGTTAATAGGTATACAAACATAGTGGGCCCTACCATGGGGTATGAGCGTTTTTCAAGTTATCATTCACTGATTAATTAAATAAATTCATTAATATTCATGTTATGAATATTTGGGATTGAATTTATTTAATGTATTTATGAGTTTAGTAAATATGAGAAATTATAAATCGAACAAATATTATTTTAATATTCAATGTTGATTTTATAATAAGAGGGACATTGAGTTGAGTTAAATTGCTCAGATTTTATCATGTAATATATTTCATATATATATTACAAGTTTGTGATAAAATAATAAATAATATTGGCACAATTTAGTTCATCAAAGTTATTTATTTATTGGATGTTGAAATAAACGGGGGTCCGGGAACCCAACCAGGTATTTCTCAAGTCCACTCTAAATATAAGAGGAGGCTCTCTCTTATGTTATAAAATTCACTATTCATTCATTTTTTCATGGAATGAAAATTGAGAGACACTCTCTCCTCCCGCTTCCTAGAGAGAGATGTTGATGATCCAAGAGTTCAGATCATCTTCTTCCTCAAGCATCAAAGGGATCTCGATGAACTGATAGTCATGATGTAGAATGTTTTGTCTGATCGCTGTGCTAGCACCCATAAATCGACAATCAATATTCCATCATATTTTCAGAGTTCGCGTGGATGATATAGATGGATCCTTCCTTGGATCATTCAAGTGATGATCCCCATCAACTAGTTGTAGTTGACCGATGTTTCTGATCTAAAATGGGTACCTTTTCATTTTAATTATGTACACTTTCTAATTTATGCAAGATCCTCGAACCTCTCTGGGGCTCAGATCAAGGGAGACACCTTGTTTCGTCATCCCGATGATGAAAAATTTTAAAATCCTTGGCCCACCGCCTTCCACTGTGGGCCCCTGAACCTAAAAGTGGTATAAGAGGGATCACATAAACTTTCTGAGCCAAATAAAATCAATACTCATAAAATTAGTTATAGGGTTCAAACACGGTTCCAACTCTTCAAACCACGCGTTGATCTGATGCCGAACGACCGAGTTATTTTCATTTTGAAGTTTCAGATTGGGTCAGAAATACAGTTTAATCTCAGGGTTCTATATTATATTTCATCCAGAAAAATCGATCATGTTTAGACCGGTTTAATGGATATAATTAAAATTGTGAAGATTATAATTTCTAAAATTAAATAATTTCCACAATAATTTTATTATTTTAATAATAATGTAACTCCCTGACCCCAGCTACCCAGAGTCAGTGCATTACTTCGTAACATTGGAATGATCACAAAAGATCAAGTCTCGAAAGACCGATTAGTTTAGTAGCCTTGGAAACACTAGATACATTCATAAGTCTTTCATTACATCAAAAAGTAAACAAACTACAATAACATGGTATTCATAGTCCACAATCATATCCCTTTCTGACTACCCCTGTAGGTCATTCATAAAATACTTCTTCACATCCTGGAAAAATATTAAAACATTGAAAGGGGTGAGCTCAGATGATCAGTAAGGTTAACAATATAGCGGAAGCTTTCATAAATAAACATTAACATTTAAGGCAATGTATAACTAAAACAAAAGCCTTTTAAACTTGAACTTCAACATAATATGGAAAAAGTAAAATGAGATAATGCCATTTACTTCTTCACATGGATATTCTACTGGTCGAATAATCACATGCAATATCAATAACCACTTTCATAATGATGGAATGCATAATGCCAGACTATCATAACCACGTAGTCAAGGCCTCGTGCCAAGACCACAAATAATATTTTGTCAAGGCCTCGTGCCAAGACACTAGTTTGTCTCATGAGACCTGCCGAGGCATTGAGGAGCTATAGCGGGCTCCACCCGTCACTTATTAAGTCCAATGCATTCCTCATATGAATAGGTTTAAACATATCATAAACCATAACATAATCGTATCACATGAAACATGAATAAATGAAACATAACATTTCCACATTTCAATCACAAAATATCAATACAACACATTGATATAATAAAAACGATTTCAAAACCATTTTCAATAACAAAATAAAAGAAAGTTAAAACTTTGTATTTATTTTTCATTAAAAAAAGTGATGGCTTGTAGAGGACGCCGAAACTCAAATAATGGTCACGGCGGCGGAGAAGTCATTGTCGCCACATATGTACAGAAATAAAAACATTCCCTTTTTGACGTTTAGTAAAATGTTTCGTATAAAAAGGATTCCTTTTGAATAAATGTAAAAGTCAAAGGGGTTTATACACCGTATAAAAGAATGTTGTGTATAAAACCAAATATGCCTCAATGAAAGGAGATTGAGACGAAGTACTTAAAAATATCATTTCTAAAATAAAATAGATCTATTATGTGTATTCACTATAGGTACACATAAAGAATACAAAATAAGACATAATAATATCATGACATAATTTGAAAGTAGGAGATTAACCCAAAGAATGGAGGTTGGGTTAAGAAATTCCCTTACCTTGTGTCTGCCTTGACTCAACCGTTCTTTAACCTCCTGAATAATAAACTAGAGTTAATATATACCTTATTAGGAACCATTTTCAATTTAATTATCCTTTTTATATCACTTATTACAATGTTATGAATATTATGTAATTATTCAAGTTAATAACGATCGTTTTGTCGATCTTTGGTAACTTGAGTCAACAATAAACTTCTTATAATTACAAGTTGTTCATGTGGTAGAATATCCATTATATCCAGAATTATATTCATAATTTAGATGTCATATATATATTATATATCCAGTATATACATTCATTTATAATATTACGTAACATTTAGAGGTAAGAAATGAAATGCACCATTCATGGAGACGGTAAGCCGTACGTACGCATGAACGCTACTTTCATTTCAATTTCATATTTAATGGAACTAAATCATAATGATATAAATGTATAATATAATTCCAGTATAATATAGTGTATAATACCATTTAATCCATCCGTTATACATCCCACATATGGCATTAACGATTCAAATCACTTTGAAGGGGCGGTAGTCCGCACTTCCTAAAATGAAATTATCGCGTTTTACCCATAATGGAAATCATAAATTATGCCATAAATGAGAAATACAGAAGCATAAGTAAAACATAAACATATTATATATCATATATAAAAATAGTGACATCTTAATGGCCACCTTTGAAAGTGTTATATGAGTGTTGAACAATCATCGTTTCGTGAGGTAGAAATTCGCCATCCACAGAAACCGTATGTTCTTTAACCATTAGATGTAGGTGTGTGTAAGTGTAGCTCTAATACTTCTTATAAAAACATCCTAGTATATTGATGATACTGGTGTTGTTACAAAAGAAATTAATAAAAAGAGTTTGGAGGGTTGGAGAAGAAAAAGAAAACAAAACAACATTAGAGAAGACATTACCTCAAAATCGGGTAACTTTTTTGATTTGAGCCAAAGGCTTCCTTGGGAAGCTTTCTGCCCAAAGTGAGGCTTCTAGGAGTAATAGAGGGATGTTGGGAGAGTATTTGGGCAGAGGATGGCCGAGCCAAATGGCTTTAAGGTGTGAATAAGGTGGGAGAGGTGGGGGCCTTTTATAGGTGGAGAGGAGGGGCTCTTTTGGAAAGATTGAAATATTACATTATTATACAAAGATTTTTCGGATTCTAAAGGTCCCACACTTATATAATTCGAGGATAAGGTGATAAGGGTTCTAAATCCCCTCATCCAATTGGATTTGGACAAGTGTAAGCCTTGGATTTTGCATTATCTTCCCATTTTATTTAAATCGTTAAATAATGAGGTCATCGCTGCATCATCATGATGTCATATATAATTTAATTTCTATAATGTCTAAAAATTATAATAAAAATACTATGATGTAGTAAATCTTTTTAGCTTTCTAATGAATATTTATAATCAAAATTTGGACTTGTGTAACCCCACTTAAAAGCTGTTTTAGTAAAACAACTCATGTTTGTGTCAATTTAATTTTAACATTAAATAAATATATATTAATGTCATTTTCCAACTAAAGTAGCTCCATGGGGTCCCCAAGTTGACCCATGGGTTGTCTTGGTCGGCCATGACTCATAAAATAGGAGTAGGACAAGTTTCATGCTCATCTCATATTATTATAACATTATTTGTACCTTAAACTACAATAATTACCTATAATCGCGATTAAGAACTTAAAAGTTACTATTCACCAAAAAATTATTTTAATCTCATTGAACCACATTTTACTTCTTAATGAAAACCATGTATGTCGGATTTTTGAAAATCAAATCACAGAAGTGGTAATATTTCATTTAAATGAAAAATCAGTTATTTAACTACCACTTAGTGGTTTCACTATTCATCAAAAATTGAAGTTTTTCAGAACAATGCCAAAATTTCACCCTAAGCTATAATTGATATTCCGAATTCAAAAATGATGTCTATTTTACAAAATTCCAAACATATAAGTTGAATTAATTAATTTTATAATTAATTCCCGCTGTTACGACAAATAGCGTGTTTTTAAGAAACAATTTATATCAAAAGATTGGCAATTGTTTATGTCCAATTTCAATGTTAAATTAATTCTAATGATCACCATTGGATAAAATGGTAAAAATATATTCTAATTATACCTTAAAACCACTAAATAGTATAATTTATCACAATAAATTATTTTGATTAAAAAAGTTGTTTTAAAGTATTTTTCACTATTCATAAAAATTAGAAGTTCTCAGAAAAATACCAAAAATTCAACATAGGCTAATTTCGATATTCCGAATCCAAAAATGAAGTCCATTTTGAAATATAAAATTTCTATAATTTTAAAAAGTGGTTATTACTATTCATAATGGCTACTTTGATTAGTCGCGGTGTTTTAGAACTCGAAGTTGCGTACAATGCAAGCTATTGCATTATTGAATGAGAAGCGTACCATGGAAGCTCGGGGTGTTACATTCTCCCCTCCTTAAATAAATTGCGTCCTCGCAATTTGATATTTTTCTTTGAAAATAAAAGGTTGAAAAGAGAAAATACCTTTTAGGAAAACCCACATCGGAAATAAGGTTAATAAATATATAACATTAAAAGAAAGCAGGATAAGTACAAAGGTCACCCGATATAGCCCATTCTAGGATTATATGAAAATATGGATATGGAGGAGAAACAAACCATCAATGTCTGATGGAGAGTTATAGAAAACAGGATTAGGAGAAAGTTTAACCACAAGAAAATCACAAACTTGTGATTGGTTAAACGGTCATTGAATCCCCAGTTGGAAAAGTTAACCGACAACATTTTTGTTTTAAGTTACCTTTTATAATGTTGAGGAATTTATTTAGGAGATTTACTAAGAATGTAAGGGAATATACATACTTGTTATGTATACTTTCATTCGGTAATAAATTTTTACCACAAACCCAACTTTTACTCCAAATGGTAACGGAACTCAAAAATATTCTATTTATCCTAATTGTATAAGGTTCAAAATGTTAACACATACCATTTAGATTAGTAAATCTATTTTGTAATAACCAGGGACTTCCTGTAGGCTAGTGGTAGGAAATAAAGGCTTGTCGCACGATGGTTGTGGGTTCGATTCCTGCAGCTTTGTCCGACGCGACGGGTTATGCCCCACCCTGCTGGTTGTCCTTTTCCTAAAACAATAGTATTATAATATTCCAAAAATAATCTTCAGAAATTCTTCAACCTTAAACAATACTATCCATGGTTCAACTTAATCCATTCCAACCTTAATAGTTATCCAAAATACCTCTGTCCAGACTTTCTCTAAAAGGTCTCTAAATTCCAAAATCAATTGTAATATAAGATTCCCCAAACAAATTAAAGTTTCTCTTTTGTCACATACTAAAATATGATTACCTTCATCATATTAAATCCTTAATGAAAACAACATGTACTGCAGTAAAATCCTTATATATATCACATTATTCTTATAACCATAATCTAGTTCTTGAGTCCAAAAACACAAATACAATAATTATTCCTCTTCAACTGTAGTCACAGCATAAGATTGGCCTTGATCCCTTGGCCTTTTCTGAGGTAAGTTTCCTTGACGCTTAGGACATTCATTTGCATAATGACCCATTTCTCTACAATTGTAGCATTCAACATTGATAGCCTCTTTCTTTCCCTTGCAATCACGCGCCTGGTGACCTTTTTCGCCACATTTATAACAAACTCCCATTCCTTTTAGGCAAGTACCAGGGTGATTCTTCCCATAATTATCACATAATGGAAAATCCTTCTTTCCCTTTTTCCCTTTATCTATCTCTTGTTCCACCGTTATCTTCTTCTCTTGCTTTAATTTGTTGTCATAAGACTTAGAGAATTCCTTTTCTGTCTTGATAGCACACGAGACAATATCTTCGTATGATGAGAAGGATTGTGATACTAAAGCTCGACGGAGAAATGGTTTTAACCCATCAAAGAAACGATCAATCTTACTCCTTGGGTTACGTATATAATCGGCAGCATGCCTCGCTAACCTTGTAAAGTTAGCCTCATACTTTGTGACATTCTCATCCTCCTTCTGCCTCAAAATCAGAAATTGCCTTTCCATATCTACTCGATGGTCATGAGGAATGTATTTTTCTAAGAAAATATCTTTGAACTCCCTCCATTCCATATTCGATACGTCATAATCTTCCTTTGTGTTTTGAATCAGCGACCACCACTGATCGGCATCTCCAGTGAGGCGGTAAACTGCCATGACAACCTTCTCCCTTTCACTACTCCCCAAGGCATGAAATATTTTCTCTAAGGAATTTATCCATTGCTCAGCTACTATAGGATTTGTACTCCCATTGAAGGTTGGTGGTTGTTGCCTCATGAAGCGGTCTAACATTGATCCTCCACGTTGAGGATCAAGGTGCTCCATACGAGTAAGGTTATTATTCATAACCTGCGTGAGTTGTCCCAGTATGGTAATAAGTTGATCAGCACCAGTTGTATCTCCAGATCCACAATAATTATCTTGAGCAGGAGGTAAATCCCTACATGGAGTGCGTGCATTGATACGGTTTCCATTCCTTCCACTAGGCGCCATTTCTAAACAATGGCATAAACTAGATTAGTTTATGAATCAAAATACATAATTCCATATTTGTAAAATACTTTACATAAATTGACCTATTTATGGATATAATCCATAATCATAAAAAGAAAAGTTTCCTTTGAGGAAGTATATACTCATAACCCTTCATAGTGGTTTGTAAAGAAAATGAAAATTATCCTAAGCATATCCCCCGAGAGTGTCGTAACCAAGAGTACAGCAAGGCCCGTTGTCGTGCACCAGTTCCCGTTCGAGTCTAGCTCAAAGCGGTGTTTTCGGGTTTTACCCCTAGGTACATCTGTGCCAGAGCCGCCTCTACCTTCTCGTATCCAGACAGGGATGTATTGCTCGGAAAACTCACAAAATATCTAAAATAACAAAATTCTAGGAAGTTCTTCTATACTAATCCTCAAAGTCTATCTTTTGGCTATGTGCTCTAATCAGAGTTTATCTAAATCTAGCTTCCATGGTTAGTACTAAACTGCCTCTGATACCAACTGTAACGCCCCGACCCCAGCTACCCAGAGTTGGTGCATTACTTCATAACATTGGCATGATCACAAAAGATCACATCTCGAAAGACCGATTAGTTTAGTAGCCTTGGAAACACTAGATACATTCATAAGTCTTTCATTACATCAAAAAGTAAACAAACTACAATAACATGGTCTTCATAGTCCACAATCATATCCCTTTCTGACTACCCCTATAGGTCATTCATAAAATACTTCTTCACATCCTGGAAAAATATTAAAACATTGAAAGGGGTGAGCTCAGATGCTCAGTAAGGTTAACAATATAGCGGAAGCTTTCATAAATAAACATTAACATTAAAGGCAATGTATAACTAAAACAAAAGCCTTTTAAACTTGAACTTCAACATAATATGGCAAAAGTAAAATGAGATAATTCCATTTACTTCTTCACATGGATATTCTACTGGTCGAATAATCACATGCAATATCAATAACCACTTTCATAATGATGGAATGCATAATGCCAGACTATCATAACCACGTAGTCAAGGCCTCGTGCCAAGACCACAAATATGATTTTGTCAAGGCCTCGTGCCAAGACACTAGTTTGTCTCATGAGACCTGCCGATGCATCGAGGAGCTATAGTGGGCTCCACCCGTCACTTATTAAGTCCAATGCATTCCTCATATGAATAGGTTTAAACATATCATAAACCATAACATAATCGTATCACATGAAACATGCATAAATGAAACATAACATTTCCACATTTCAATCACAAGATTTCAATACAACACATTGATATAATAAAAACGATTTAAAAACCATTTTCAATAACAAAATAAAATAAAGTTATAACTTTGTATTTATTTTTCATTAAAAAAAGTGATGGCTTGTAGAGGACGCCGAAACTCAAATACTGGTCACGGCGGCGGAGAAGTCATTGTCACCGCATATGTACGGAAAGAAAAACATTCCCTTTTTTTCGTTTAGTAAAACACTTCGTATAAAAAAGATTCCTTTTGAATAAATGTAAAAGTCAAAGGGGTTTATACACTGTATAAAAGAATGTTGTGTATAAAACCAAATATGCCTCAATGAAAGGAGATTGAGACGAAGTCCTTAAAAAGAACATTTCTAAAATAAAATAGATCTATTATGTGTATTCACTATAGGTACACATAAAGAATACAAAATAAGACATAATAATATCATGACATAATTTGAAAGTAGGAGATTAACCCATAGAATGGAAGTTGGGTTAAGAAATTCCCTTACCTTGTGTCTGACTTGACTCAACCGTTCTTTAACCTCCTGAATAATAAATTAGAGTTAATATCTACCTTATTAAGAACCATTTTCAATTTCATTATCCTTTTTATATCACTTATTACAATGTTATGAATATTATGTAATTATTCAAGTTAATAACGATCGTTTTGTCGATCTTTGGTAACTTGAGTCAACAATAAACTTCTTATAATTACAATTTGTTCATGTGGTAGAATATCCATTATATCCAGAATTATATTCATGATTTAGATGTCATATATATCTTATATATCCAGTATATACATTCATTAATAATTTTACGTAACATTTAGAGGTAAGAAATGAAATGCACCGTTCATGGAGACGGTAAGCCGTACGTACGCATGAACGCTACTTTCATTTCAATTTCATATTTAATGGAACTAAATCATAATGATATAAATGTATAATAAAATTCCAGTATAATATAGTGTATAATAACATTTACTCCATCCTTTATACATCCCACATATGGCATTAACGATTCAAATCACTTTGAGGGGGCGGTAGTCCGCACTTCCTAAAATGAAATTATCGCGTTTTACCCATAATGGAAATCATAAAGTATGCCATAAATGAGAAATACAGAAGCATAAGTAAAACATAAACATATTATATATCATATATAAAAATAGTGACATCTTAATGGCCACCTTTAAAGGTGTTATATGAGTGTTGAACAATCATCGTTTCGTGAGGCAGAAATTCGCCATCCACAGAAACCGTATATTCTTTAACCATTAGATGTAGGTGTGTGTAAGTGTAGCTCTAATACTTCTTATACAAACATCCTAGTATATTGAGGATACTGTTTTTGTTACAAAAGAAATTAATAAAAAGAGTTTAGAGGGTTGGAGAAGAAAAAGAAAACAAAACAACATTAGAGAAGACATTACCTCAAAATCGGGTAACATTTTTTGATTTGAGCCAAAGGCTTCCTTGGGAAGAGTTCTTCCCAAAGTGAGGCTTCTAGGAGTAAGAGAGAGATGTTGGGAGATTATTTGGGCAGAGTTTGGCCTAGCCAAATGGCTTGAAGGTGTGAATAAGGTGGGAGAGGTGGGGGCCTTTTATAGGTGGAGAGGAGGGGCTCTTTTGGAAAGATTGAAATATTACATTATTATACAATTATTTTTCGGATTCCAAAGGTCCCACAATTAAATAATTCGAGGATAAGGTGATGAGGGTTCGAAATCCCCTCATCCAATTGGCTTTGGACAAGTGTAAGCCTTGGATTTTGCATTATCTTCCCATTTTATTTAAATCGTTAAATAATGAGGTCATCGCTGCATCATCATGATGTCATAAATAATTTCATTTATATAATGTCTAAAAATTATAAAAAAAATACTATGATGTAGGAAATATTTTTATATTTCTAATGAATATTTATAATCAAAATTTGGACTTGTGTAACCCCACTTAAAAACTGTTTTAGTAAAACAACTCATGTTTGTGTCAATTTAATTTTAACATTAAATAAATATATATTAATGTCATTTTCCAACTAAAGTAGCTCCATGGGGTCCCCAAGTTGACCCATGGGTTGTATTGGTCGGCCATGGCTCATCCAATAGGAGTAGGACAAGTGTCATGCTCATCTCATATTATTATAACATTATTTGTACCTTAAACTACACTAATTACCTATAATCGCGATTAAGAACATAAAAGTTACTATTCACCCAAAAATTATTTTAATCTCATTGAACCAAATTTTACTTCTTAATGACAACCATGTATGTTGGATTTTTGAAAATCAAATCACAGAAGTGGTAATATTTCATTTAAACGAAAAATCAGTTATTTAACTACCACTTAGTGGTTTCACTATTCATCAAAAATTGAAGTTTTTCAGAACAATGCCAAAATTTCACCCTAAGCTATAATTAATATTCCAAATTAAAAAATGATGTCTATTTTACAAAATTCCAAACATATAAGTTGCATTAATTAATTTTATAATTAATTCCCGCTGTTACGACAAATAGCGTGTTTTTAAGAAACAATTTATATCAAAAGATTGGCAATTTTTTATGTCCAATTTCAATGTTAAATTAATTCTAATGATCACCATTGGATAAAATGGTAAAAATATATTCTAATTATACCTTAAAACCACTAAATATTATAATTTATCACAATAAATTATTTTGATTAAAAAAGTTGTTTTAAAGTATTTTTCACTATTCATAAAAATTAGAAGTTCTCAGAAAAATACCAAAAATTCAACATAGGCTAATTTCGATATTCCGAATCAAAAAATGAAGTCCATTTTGAAATATAAAATTTCTATAATTTTAAAAAGTGGTTATTACTATTCATAACGGCTACTTTGATTAGTCACGGTGTTTTAGAACTCGAAGTTGCGTACAATGCAAGCTACTGCATTATTGAATGAGAAGCGTACCGTGGAAGCTCGGGGTTTTACAAATAAACTGTTTATTTTTAGAATAATTTAATAACAATAAATTATTATTTTATTATTATAATTTTATTAGTAATTCATTTTAAAGGATATTTTTCCATTAGAAATAATGAGAAAACATCATATTAAATAATGGAGTATTCTTGACCTTGATATAAAAAATAAAATGAAAAAGACTTTAAAAGGTAAGTCTTAATGATTGATAAAAAAAATAAAAAGTTGGAGGGGTGGATTTTGCAGGGCATTCAAAGAAAGGAAAAAAACCATTGCAAGAGGGTCCACTCAAAGCCCTCTATCTTCCAGCGTGGCGTGAAGCCCGTGGACCCGCCCCCCTGGCCGAGCTCCATAGTGATCTGCTACACCACACAACACTAGCCCTGCAAGCCGGGATCCACCCCCTGCACAAGGCACCCTGGCCTCCTTCCCTTTCCGCACTAGCCACAACGCGCCATGAGGCATCACAGTAGGCATCGTAGCCTTCACTAGGAGACCCTCCACTGCCCATACCTCCCACCAAGATTGTCTTTCTATAAAGCGGCAACACCAATGCACCTTCCAAGCCGTAGCCGACCAGTCGCAGGGCACCCCAGCTGTCTCTCGGCCTTGTCCATAGTGGGCCAGCGCCACCCACACTGGCCTCAAACTATCTTCCCCAGAGCCACCATGTGGCACCAAAGTAGGCCTCGCATGGTTCTACCCAAAGGGTGTAGGTACCCTTCCTGGTCGACACATCTCGACTGCGCGACGCCCATGAGGTCATGTCTCGGCCTCCCTTAAGACACCAAGCAGAAAATACTGCTACATTATCGGGTAGAACTCCTGCCGAAAAGCCCAGGATATCACGCCGCTCCGGCCGCAGCCACTCCCAGTCTTCCTAGACTCCACCCATGGGTGGGCTACTCTATCATTTCATTCCACTTGCTGCCGACAAATCCCCTCTCTGAAAAATTCGAAGCTCCAGCTGCCCATTTCTAGCGTCTCTTTGCTGTCGCGCAGCCACTATAGGCACTGATCTCCCCAAATCCTCTCTTGGAAACTTTGGTGTAGCTCTGCACCCCTCTGCTGTGAGTTACCCATAAACGGCTTGACCCGTTTTAGCCTGTAAATTGCATGGATGGTTTGGTCAAATTCAAAACGAATTTAAACATACTTGCATCATTCCCTAAAATGCCAAGTGTGGGCATTACAAGGCCCAAAATGGGTTTTCGAGGGTTTACCATGACCCTATTTTGGCCTTTTAGGTGTTTTTGTGATTGGTTTTTCCATAATTAATATAATTAATTAATTTAATTTTTTTATTTAATTAAAATACTAATTTATGGTGTAACTAATAATAATTATAATACCCAAATAAAATTAATTCAATTTATGTATTAAATTGAGTTATGTTAATTTAATTTAATTATGGAATTAAAATTAAATTAATTAATGGAATGATAATTAATTAAATTATTAATTTAATTTAAATTAATTTAACAAACCCTCGTACTTAAATAATTAATTTTTTATAATTTTATCACTCTTTATTTCACCCGCATTCTGGTCTTGGGAATCAACCATGTGTGGCTACATTTAATTATTTATTTAATTAATTATTTAACTTCATGCTATGATTGTAAATAATTAAATGGACGGTCTGCGCGTCGTCTTTTATTTTGGGTTAAAATGTATAAGGGCATGTGTGCCCAAATTTTTTACTTGATGTAAATTTATCCCACTAGCTTCTCTCCCTTATGTGAGAGTAATTTTGTACTTTGGGAAAAGACCACGTGCGATGTGGACGCCGCCTAGACGATTCAGTGCACGTTCATCAAGACAATGCAAGATGACACGTGGACCCCCCCCCCCCCCAAGATGAGGCGATAATCGAAGATGAGGCATAGACCCCGCCAAGGAAGGGAGATGTTCCAGATGTGAAGTGAACATACATGATAGAGGGAAAGCTGCATCATGAGTCAAGCATCGACTCAGGTACGATTCCCATAGTTTGTTGCGATGCTCAGTACCAGTTGGGTACTAGTTTACCTTTATGAATTTATTTATTATTTTATACATTTTAGAATGGTGGGAAAATACAAAAATAATAGATAATAAAATGAATAAATAAGCGACATATATTTTTATATTAATGTTTAGTTGTGAGGATGACTAAATAGATAAACAAGTTTAATAGAAATAGAATACTTCCATCGAAATAAAAAATCAATAAAACCCTCAATGAAAATATTATTTCACAATCATCCTTCCATCATTTAGGTTTGAACAAAACCGGGTGTTCGAGTTTCCCGTCATGCCTTAGCTGAGGGTGCCTCTTACTACCAGCGAGTTCTTATTTTTCTGGTGGGTCGAAAAAACTAAAATTGCATCTAATAAATAGCCATATCTATCTTCTTGTAATTTTAGTTTCAAGAGTTAAGTAAATCAATAAATTATTTTTAAATCTGGTACTTCACTCTCCAGATCATGGAACTGCTAGTCAATGCGGTTGGCAGCCAAAAGCCCACTTTGGTCCCTCAATGTAGTGGCATTGCCATAGCTTGTACACTACGAGGGAGGATCCGGGATCCTTTCCACTATAATACTCATGAGTATTCTAATTTTAGTACAGATGGTTCCTTGAATTCTTAAAATTAGTGGGAGAAATTCAATGATTAAATAATTAGCTATGTCACATTAGGTAATCACATAAAAGTACAATCTTCAAAATATTTTTTTAGAGAATGGAATGAAATACCACAGTGAAACTGAAATATGTATTTTAAAAAGTTAATTTCCAAACAAGCACGAAAATTCAAGTGTAGTATAGGTGCTTGCACACCATACTACCGTAATGGAAATTCAAGGTGCTTGTGTCCCAACCTGTTAAGCTACCTCATGAAGCAAGGATGTAAAACTGCATACATGAGACTCATGAATCAAGCATATGATGTTTATTTCATAATGATATCATCAAAGTATGGTGTTAGTTTCAGATGATACATCATGACATGGAAGATGTTACATGTAGTCTCATCTCTAAGATCCTTTAGAGGAGAAATCAAAGAAAGATTTGAATTTGATGGTCACACTCTGTTTGTGTAAATTGGAAGACAGTTCACAATCATTCATGTCATCCCATTCATATACCTTTTACACCCAATTACTCTAGTATCGTTTAGGGATACAAATGAAAGGTATGGATTAAGCACTTTATTAACATTATGTTAACATTCTCTAAGTAATAAGAAAATTAGATATAACACCATCTTTTATTCTTATGGAGAATAAATTGATGACAAGGATAAAAGGACTATGTAAAGTCACACCAAAGACACCTTCATCATGTACTTCAATGTAAAATGGTTTGTTATTTAATGAATGGTTATTTGCGTCACATATAAATTCATGGAAGTATAAAAACTGAAATACTAGAAGCAAGTACCTGCTTCTAGTTTAGTAAATATTCACTAAATAAAACTATTGTTTCTCATATACTTCTTTGCTATTAAATACTATATGCTTTTCACATATATGTATATAATAACCAAGTGAGAAGAGAAACATTACTAGAAGTAAAGTGTATTCTCCAAGAAGCTGAGAAAGGGAGTGTCCTAAGTCAGTGGTGAGAAACACATAACATATAATGGCCAGGTGATTGATTCAGATTGAACAAGTTGTGGAGTATAAAAAAAACATTTATCTAATCTTCCCATTCGGACATGATGAGACATCATTCTATGTGTTTGTAATGAATGTTGTTTCTGGTAACATACTCAACAAGTAGTAAATGTCACTTTAATAAAAGGAAATACATGATGAATATAAAACTGCAAGACCTAACCAGTTTTGGCAATATGATTCTTTCTCATGTAAAACTAAAAGTGGACATCAACTATATACCCAGTTTGGTACTTATGATCATCACAAATAAAAACCTTTGGAATTATTGAAATCTATAGTTTAGAAAAATAAACCATTATAAATAATCATATGCCACAAAGCATTTGAGTATTAGTTTAACAAGAGAGTGTGAACTATTAAAAAGTAGAGTTAGAGGTAAAGACACTTGATAAGATTACTTTATGTCATTAAGGAATGTACCAGGGAAGTATTACTTTGGTATGAAGATATGAGTTTCTTCAGATCGGCTTGATGAAGAATATCTTGACCAAACAATCTTCGATCATGATAATGTATTGTGGAGTAATTCCTAAATGCATGTCACCTTATCTACATAACCATTTTCATGTTCATAAGAATGATCGATGCCAAGTCTTACATATTAACATTGATAAACAAAATGTAGTGTGGAGCAATTCTAAAATGCACATTTTATACATCAAAGTTATAATGTAAGTTGTATCAATCTTACAACCTGTAGAATCTTCCATTATATTTCGAGATGTGCTTTGATAATAATTGCATAAACCAATAACCAATATTCCAACTGAAATGACAAATGGATACCATACGAGTCATAGAATGATGAAAGTCCATTATGTCTTACGATATATGTTTTGGATGCAAAATGATTGTAATTGAAAAACTAACAAACATGAATCAAAATAAACACATTGTGCATCTTAGGTTATTATCCTAACATTTGGCTTAAGATATTACCTAAATCCCCAAGATAGAAAATATTTAGTCAAGTATTAGACAACATTTCTATAAAAAGGTGCACATCTCTATTAAAGATAGAGGGAGCAGAATTGGCATGAAATTTGTCGATGCGGAAGATGAACAAATGGTTGGCATATGAACATGTTCCATAAGTAAATATGGAATATGCATGTTCTAGTGACACATACTGCATAGGAAGAATGAAACCATGGTGATGGTTTCATATTCACCGCTGTCATTGATATATTATTCATTATGATTAATAAATCCTACAAGTAAGCAGTATATGGAAATAAGCTAATATGGAAAATATCAACTAAAATTCAACAAAGGATTCCATGTATCAAATTGCAAAGGGGCTTATAAATTTAATACTACACTGGGTATTTAAATGAAATGATACATGGGTGGTACATGTATGGTACCAATAAGGCTCGATTGGTTATACTTGTCGGTACGCCTACATATATTAGAATTTTACTTATCATAGCTAACTTCTAATATCATTATTTTGATCATTGGTTGTCAATATAATCTTTAGTGGATGGTGTCTATACAATAAAACCATAAAGAGATAATGACATCAAATGATTCCAATAAGGGTCGAATGTTTATGAAATCATATTCTGGATTAAAGTAAGCAACAAGATCGTAGAGTATTCACAATAAATGCCTTGTGTCTACCAACAGATAGTCAGAGAACCAATGTTTTCCATGTGAAATATATTTGGAAACATATAGAAAGTAGATTTTGATCGTACAGTTAGATAATATTATAATAAAAAAAATTCTCCAATGATTAACTTAATATAGCAACCTGAGTTCTAGGTAACTAGATATACTGAGGTAGATCCATAGGTTTCTTGGTCCTAGTAAATCTCTTACATATAGTGACATTATATTAAAAAATACAAGTTGGAACAATTCATGTGAGGAATTGTTGCCTACGTCATGTGGCTTAATCTCTTTAAATTAATATGTTCAGAATATAGGATGAGATTAAAGTTGTGAGTTGAGTACCATATGCAACAGTGATAGATCAACCACATATGACATATTATATACAATAATCAATATTTACAGGATATACATCATTGTAGGAAGATATAAATTATTTCCAGGAGCACTGTAACTAATACAGTGAGAACTGTCATCTTGTACATCGGAAAGTACAAGTGATATGTACCTTGAATATGGAGAGGACAGTATACTAGTTTTTGTGGGACAGAAAATAGTAATCCTTAGAACAGTTTGATCTAGTATCATAGTTAGGAATGGATATGATCAAGTCAAACTAATAAAATCTAGTGGTAGCCACACCTATAAATACCGAGTACATTGCAGCTTCTAAGGAAGCTAAGAAGAAGTTATAAATTGAAATGATTTGTTCCAGTTCATGGATTCGCACCTATTGAGAAAAGTATTATCATAATGTAAATTATTATATTTTTACTAGACAAGTTGTCATGTTATGACAATGGATGAAAGTAATATAATAAGGGATTCTTTATCATGGAATGTTTTACTCAAGCTGATGAGGTCGCATATAGAAGATATGCCATGCGGAGAAAACATGGCATGCCCAGTAGTTAAAGCCATTACTCTGCAAAAGCATGATATTTATTATGTAATTAGCTAACATGTTTAGTTATCAAGTTGGTTCTACAGAAAGTGGGACTGTTGAACTAGTGGGTGCCCTAGCCCCAACTATGCAATACTTTTGATTACCATATCTTGTGTACAGTTTGCTATGCATGATGTTATCTTATCATTATAGCTTAGAATTTTCTGCGTCCACTATAATAGTGGTAATGTCCAAAGGTTTATTGTCATTTCGAGAGGTTATAGCAGATCCTAGGATATAATGAGAACCACGAGATACAATGACATGGAACATTAATATATGTTCTATCATCTAGATACATCGTATTGACTGCACACAGTAGTTGTCTGACTATCTATTACTGGGGGATCATATGCATTGAGACTTCTTCTCATGAAGATCACATTTGGTGATCACTAGAAGTGAGATCATGAGGGCAGACCTGCCAATAGGAAAACCACATGTTTTGGGTGTCATTGGTTGTTCCTATGTACAGACATGTGTATTGGTCTCCTGACATGAGATCATTACAAATGTTTATAATTTTTTTATGTACATTGATGATGGATGAAAACCATGGCAGTGATGTCATGGAGAGGTAGTTTGTGTTGGATTCTTCATTAGTGGAATGACATTGGTTTAATGGTCAAGAAAGGAAATGTCTCTTCCAAGTTCATGAAGTTGTATATCTTAGGCCTAGTTAATCACGATGGTGCTGCCTTCATAAGTCTTTGAAAAATGCAGTAGAAAGTCAAATCCATCTGGATAGATCAACAAATAATAAATCAAGATAAGGACGATGACACAAGAGTGCGTCCGGCTTTATGAGATATTTAACGACAAAGATATTATAGTACATAGTTAGTGTTTGTAGTATGGAAGTCGTTTCTAGGAATATCCTTATCTCATTAGGGGACATGATGGGTTGCTAAACTCCACTCATGATCTATGTATTTTATTCACTACTATCGATATAATGTCTTAGAGGGTCACACAGAATAGCATATTCTAGAATCTTCCCTTTTCAGTTGAATAGGTATATGGACAAAGGGGGCCCTGCCACGGGGTCCGAGCGTTGTCCAAGTTATCGATCACCGATGTATTAAATAAATTCATTAATATTCAAGTTATGAATATTTGGGATTAAATTTACTTAATGTATTTATTAGTTCAGTAAATAAGATAAAAAAATTAATAGGATGAATATTATTTTAATATTCAAGGTTCGTTTAATATTATTCAGGACAACGATGTCACGACCCGCCCTCGGGGCCCATGCCGTGACTACCCCAAGCCCGCCTTCCATAGGCCAGGGGCTGGCGACTAGCACCAAGGCGTAAATCCCAACAAAAAGGGAAGGCATTGCCTTTGAAAAGTAAACAACCACCACAGAGTAAGAAAGCGGAAAAGTAAACACTATGTAAAAACAGAGTACAACTGAAAGTGTGGAAAAGAAAATGGGCCAGTATACAAACCAAAACTGAAAGTAAAGTACAACACGAAAGGGAAAACATCAACTGTAAAGTAAAAGCCGCTACACCGAGCTGTCCACTGGAAATCCCACCTGAAGGGTGGGTACAGATAGCTCCACTGTTCCTCGGGTCCCGCCGTCCGCTCCGGGTACGTCCCGCCCAGTAGTCCACCTCCAGGTACCGTTCTGCTCTGCAAGCCTCAGCCACGATCAACGCTGTCCGTCTTCTGCAACCAACACAACGTAGTGCGGGCATAGCCCATGCAGGGGTGTGTATAAGCTACTCAGTAGGGACCCCGAGACCCCTCAAGGTCTCCAAAAATCCACAAAGGATAAACCACAAGGAAGATACAAACACGAAGTAACAACCGACACTGCTTAGGTATATGCCCATACATATACCTAAGTCATCAATTCCAATATGCTCCAACCTACGAGCCCGAGTACAACTCATTCCACACAGGAAAGTATACGTATTCCACAAAGGAAAGAAAAACGAAACCCACACAGGATATCACAACACAATCCACACAGGAAAGTAATAGGATTCAGCTCACACAGGTATACTCCTTCAAAGGACGATAAAGATGATCTCTGGTCCATCTAAGTCGTCGGACCCACGATGGATCGATAGCTAACTAACCCCCGCAAAAGACCCACACAGGATCGGGCCCACACAGGACCTGTAGGCGCTGGTTCATACAGGACAGCTGAGCGCAAAGACCCACACAGGATCGGGCCCACACAGGACCAGTAGCACTGATCCACGTAGGATCGCTGAGTGTTGTAGTCATCGTCGAATCCACACAGGATCTCTGTACTGTCGTCGTCGCAGTCACAGTAGCAGTAGCAGTAGCAGTAGCAGTCACAGTCGCAGCCAGCACTAGGGTTCCCGCACACAGCAAGCTCGTACGGGAGGGTCCGCTCCACGAGCCGAGAGGCTGATACATCAACTGTCACAAAGTCCAGAGTTGATGTATCCAAAAGTTCCGTATCGTCAACAGGAGCTCAACACAACAGACGACGCGTCGATCGGACGCCCGGTCTGAGAGTTATTGGCTTTTTCGTCCCAGGGGCCCGGTTGGTTTTTAAGGCAAAACCATCCCGACCGTACTCCACCTGCGACCAAACCTCGGGCGAAGTATGCCAAAAGATCCGTCTCACTAAGAGAAACACAACAAAGCTGACGGCACATCAATCGGATGTCCGTAGCTCAAGATATGAGCGTTTCCGCTCCGAGGGCCCGGTTGGTTTCGTGTACGAACCAACCCGGACGAACTCAAAGTATTCTGAAACTTTGAGTGCGATATACCGAATCGACCGTCTCGATCTAAGGATCGCATTTCCGCTGATGGTTCGTCAATCGGAGGTCCGTAGCTCATGTTATGGCCAAAAGACCGAAGTCGTCTCGAAAACGGGGTGTCCGGGTCCGGGCCGACCCGGCCCGACCCCCCCTGGGTCGGCCCGAACCGGGTCGCCCGACCTGGGTCCGACCCGGCCCGGCCAGCGGCGGTCCGGCGCAGCGGTGCGGGCCGGCGTGGCGGCGCGGTCCGGTGCTGCGGCACGGCCCGGTCGGCGGCGGCGCGGCCTGGCGCCGCTCGGTGCCACGCGCGGGGGGCAAGGCCCCCGCTTCTTCAGCTGGCGGCGCAGCTTAAGCCGCACCTTTGTCAATCAACGGCGCCCCTTCGTGGGGGCCTGCCGTTTGGAAAAATGGGGGGGCCGCCTGCCCCCCTTAATGGAACCGGCCCCCCTCTTAAAGGGGGGCATTCAAGCTGGCCGGGGGAAATAAATTCCTCCGGTTTTCCCCTTCCGGCCGGCCCACCTGGCCGGCCGGTTTTTCTTCAACGGGACCGGAAAATCCGGTCCCCTTTCCGGCTTCCGACGCCGGTAGCCTGGCTAGCCGCCGGTCTTCCCGTTTCGCAGCAGCCCGAAACCGGCCGCGGTGTTCGTCGTCCGGCACGGTGCGACGGCACCGCGCCCCTCCGCCACGGCCCCGCTCCGGCCGCGGCGCCTTCGGTTCCCTTCGAAGCGGCGCGACGGCGTCGCGTTCAAGATAATCCTTCCACAGCGCGGCGTGACGGCGCCGCGCAATACAACCGTGCTAATTTCCGCGTGGTGCGACGGCACCACGCCATCTCGTTCAACCACAAGAAAATCATAATAATCCTTTACAAGGGAGGGGGAATTCGGCCGTGTTTGTGCGGTCCGACCCCTTCCCTCTCGTTAGACGATAACACGTAAATATTTATCCACAAGATTATCATGATAGAATGAAGAACGAGAGTAAATAAATAATCAACAACAACCCCTGCCTTGGTTTCAAGATCGATGATCGTCAACGACCCGCGGAAGACTACGTCGCGGAGGTCGAGCGTTGCGGTAAACGTTCGTCAATTCTGTTGACGAAGAGGTACGTCCGAAGAGGTACGTCATTGGTGAATCTTCGTAAGCCAACGAAGGAAGTCCGAGGAGGAAGCTATGTTCCCTTTCGTTGACACGGAAGGCGTCGTCGATCTTCGGAAACAACCGGCTACGAAGAAGAGAGGAGCGACGTTCTTCTTCGGAGCTCGAAGGTTCTTCGCGTTCTTTGTCAAAGTTGAAGAAGAAGAAGGACCTCCCAAATCCTCTCAAGAAGGCTAGAGAAATCTAACCAAATAAAATAAGCTAGAGTCTAATTTTATTCACACACTTAACAAATTGAATTTCAATGGTTTGAAATTCAAATAAAAATAACTCCAAATTAAATAACAAAGTTGTCATGTCATTTAAAGAGGGGTTAAAGGGAGTTTTTAAAAGAGAAGATGAAAAGTTAGGGTTCGTGTGGGCCCCACCACACTTAATCCTCTCAAGGGAGGTTAAGTGGGAGTGGGTCCCACCCATAACTTCCTTTGAGACAAGTTAACCAACAAGATAAAAATAAAAAGTGTTTCCACATTTTTATTTAACTTCTTATAATTTCTCCCAAAACTAACTTTCATCCCGTATAAAACGCATCCACGGAAAAGGTCCCCTTAAGAGAAAAAAGGCACTGCGAGTTCATCGGTGTCCTCGGATTTCAATTCTGAGCACCGGATCAAAAGTTAGAAATTCCCGCTCGTTCGTTCACTGAACGTACCCGAGCCAAACTTCAGAAACTGATTCCGGGCACTCCGGGCCTCAGAATCAGGTGCCGTCAGAAACCGCGCTCTTGTAAAATTTCAAAGAAAATTAAGAAAAAATTTCCCTTGAATTTTATGGGTCTTTACATTACTCCCACCTCAGGGATTTACGTCCTTGTAAAGATACATCAAAAACTAGGGAAACAAATGAGGGTACTGAGCACGCATATGAGCCTCCCGCTCTCATGTGCTCTCCTGGAGGTTCCAATGCTGCCATCTGATGCGCACAAGAGGAATCGATCGCCCACGTAGGAACCACTCCTGTCGATCCTCAATCTCCACCGGGACCTCCATAAAAGTCGCCCCATCGCCAACGTCAAGCTCCCCATGGTCAATGATGTGCGTCGGGTCGTGCACGTATCTCCTCATCTGAGATACGTGGAAGACGTCGTGAACCCGGTGCAACTGAGGTGGTAGAGCCAGGCGATAAGCCACCTCTCCTATCCTGCTGAGGACCTGGTAAGGCCCGATGAAGCGTGGAGACAACTTGCCGCCTCGGCCAAATCTCTGCAAACCACGTCGAGGTGAGACACGCAAAAAGACGTGGTCGCCATCCTCGAACTCTAGTGGCCTCCGCCTCCTATCATCATATGACTTCTGCCGGCTCTGAGCTGTCCTCATCCGCTCATGGATGACTGGAACTTCTCTGTCGTGGCCTGGACTATCTCCGGCCCCACAAGTGCTGCTAAGATTTCTTCTTTTCCGATAAGAGAAATCTGGTCTCATCCCCTGGATGAACCACTTTCTATGCCTAATACCGCCAATCTCGACATGGATGATACTAATCCATACCAAGGATGACGTCATAAGGCCTCGACGCTACTACCAAGAGATCTAACCGTTACTCTCGCCTCCAAGGGTTGAGTCACATTGTCAGCATCAGTGTGTGGTAACTGGGTCTCCTCCACTAGATGTCTCACAAGTGAGGGTCAAGTCAACAGTCTAAACTGGAACCTCTTAGTAACAACACGAAAAAGGACAGTAATTAAAACATCACAAGGGTATGCGTCTTTTATTATTGCATCTCATAATACAAAGACGCTACACAACACCAACAAGGATCTAGAAGTACAAAAGACGTATTCACTAGTTCTGCTCCTGTCCATCTACTCCCAGAGCTCCATGATCGAAGGCCTTAGCTGCCTGAAGCTGAGCTCTCCCATGTCCACCAACTCCCTGCGGTCGGGGTGGACCTCCTGGTGGTGGTGGTGGCAACACCTCGAAGTGTCTTCCACCATCGGCTACTCGGCCAGCTCCTCTACCTCGTCCGCCTGCACCCTGCGGACCACCGTGGCTGAACCTCTGTCTCGGAGGTCCCTCTACAACCTGTTTCTCATCTGTAAGAAGAGTCGGGCAGTCTCGAGCCATGTGACCTCACCCGCTGCATGCGTAGCAATGCTTGCCCCTCGTGTAGCTGGCTCTCCTTCGGGTGCCCCGCACAACCGAATCTTCATCTTGAGACTGCCCATCTGATGTTCTGGCCCGTTTGAACCTCTGCGACACCTGTCTACTGCCAGCTGCAGAAGACCTGCTACAGGCCGTCCTGCGGAGGGCCCTGTCACTGGAGCCTGCTCGGCGAGAAAACTATCCACTAGATGGGCTCTCTCCAACACCTCTGCCTGAGTCGGAATGTTGAGGGAGATCATCGAAGCCCTGATCTCATGCCTCAGTCCCTGCTCGAAGGTCCAGGACCAGAAGAACGGGTCCCGTACCATATATGTGGAGTAGAGAGAGAGATCAGTAAATCTCACCGAGTACTGGGCCACTGTCAAGCTGCCCTGCTGCAGCTAAAGAAGCTCCTGAATGCGCACCGCACGGAGGGTGGCTGGGACGAACTCGGAGCGGAAGATGCTCTCAAATTCCGTCCAGAGAAGAGATGTCTCGTCGTGCACCTGGAGCATCAAGCTCCACCATCGGCCCGCTGCTGCGTGCAATAGGCTCGCCGCGAGGATCACCATGAGGTCTGCTGGTGTCCTCACTAGCCTGAAAACTCGCACGACTGCCTCGAGCCAGTCCTCGGCTGCCTGGGTGTCCATCTCCCTGCAGAACCTGGGCAGTCGCTAACGCTGGAACTCGTGCAGCGTGCTAAGGCGACGTGCATCGTCAGCGGCTAGGGCTGGTAGCATCGATGGCTCGGCGGGTAAAGGTACCGTCGGTGCCTCTGCTGACAAGGAGCCCTGCACCGAGGCCTCGTCGCTCGATGGGCTGTCATCACGCTCCACTCTCGGAACCCTAGCTGGCTGCCGTCGTGGGGCCATCCTGAAAAGGAAACAGGTGCGCCACGGTCAGAATAGTATACCTGGTGAGCTGATATAAAGTAATCACAATGAAAACATTGAAACACACACACAATCAATGTTTTCATGCATTACGTCGGAAATCAGAAGTCAGGGTCCTGGTGTATGGATACGTCGGCCGCTGCACCAACACTGGACTCCCTAGACTGATAACCACACTTAATACGCTAAACACTATTGCTTCACATAGAAGAAAGATCAGAGTCTGCGGTAGAACCGAATGCCTTTGATACCAATTTTTCACGACCCGCCCTCGGGGCCCGTGCCGTGACTACCCCATGCCCGCCTTCCATAGGCCAGGGGCTGGCGACTAGCACCAAGGTGTAAATACCAACAAAAAGGGAAGTCAATGCCTTTGAAAAGTAAACAACCACCACAGAGTAAGCAAGTGGAAAAGTAAACACTAAGTTAAAACAGAGTACAACTGAATGTGCGGAAAAGAAAATGGGCCAGTATACAAACCAAAACTGAATGTAAAGTACAACTCGAAATGGAAAACAACAACTGTAAAGTAAAAGCCGCTACACCGAGCTGTACACTGGAAATCCCACCTGAAGGGTGGGTACAGATAGCTCCACTGTTCCTCGGGTCCCGCCGTCCGCTCCGGGTACGTCCCGCCCTGTAGTCCACCTCCAGGTACCGTTCTGCTCTGCAAGCCTTAGCCACGATCAATGCTGTTCGTCGTCTGCAACCAACACAACGTAGTGCGGGCATAGCCCGTGCAGGGGTGAGTATAAGCTACTCAGTAGGGACCCCGAGACCCCTGAAGGACTCCCAAAATCCGCAAAGGATAAACCACAAGGAAGATACAAACACGAAGTAACAACCGAAAATGCTTAGGTATATGCCCATACATATACCTAAGTCATCAATTCCAATATGCTACAACCTCTGAGCCCGAGTACAACTCAATCCACATAGGAAAGTATACGTATTCCACACAGAAAAGCAAAACGATATCCACATAGGATAGCACCACACAATCCACACAGGAAAGTAATAGGATTTAGCTCACACAGGTATACTTCTTCAAAGGATGATAAAGATGATCTCTGATCCATCTATGTCGTCAGACCCATGAAGGATCGATAGGTAACTAACCCCCACAAAAGACCCACACAGGATCGGGCCCACACAGGACCTGTAGGCGCTGGTTCACAGAGGACCGCTGAGCGCAAAGACCCACACAAGATCAGACCCACACAGGATCGGGCCCACACAGGACCTGTAGCACTGATCCACGTAGGATCGTTGAGTGCGGTAGTCATTGTCGAATCCACACAGGATCTCTGTACTGTCGTCGTCACAGTCACAGTAGCAGTAGCAGCAGCAGTAGCAGTCACAGTCGCAGCCAGCACTAGGGTTCCCGCACATAGCAAGCTCGTACGGGAGGGTCCGCTCCACGAGCCGAGAGGCTGATACATCAACTGTCACAAAGTCCAGAGTTTATGTATCCAAAAGTTCCGTATCGTCAACAGGAACTCAACACAATAGACGGCGCGTCGATCAAACGCCCGGCCTGAGAGTTATTGGCTTTTTCATCGCAGGGGCCCTGCTGTTTTTTAAGGAAAAACCATCCCGATCGTACTCCACCTGTGTCCAAACCTCGGTCGGAGTATTCTAAAAGATTAGTCTCACTAAGAGGAACACAACAAAGCTGACGTCATGTCAATCGGACGTCCGTAGCGCAAGATATGAGCGTTTCCGCTCCGAGGGCCTAGTTGGTTTCGTGTACGAACCAACCCGGCTGAACTCAATGTATTCCAAAACTTTGAGTTCGATATACAGAATCAACCGTCTCGATCTAAGGATCGCATTTCCGCTGACGGTTCGTCAATCGGAGGTCTGTAGCTCATGTTATGGCCAAAAGACCGAAGTCGTCTCGAAAACGGGGGGTCCGGGTCCGGGCCGACCCAGCCCGACCCCCCCTGGGTCGGCCCGAACCGGGTCGACCCGACCCGGGTCCGACCCGGCCCGGCCGACGTCTGTCTGGCATGGCGGCGGCGCGGCCTGGCGCCGCTCGGTGCCACACGCGGGGGGCAAGGCCCCCGCTTCTTCAGCTGGCAGCGCGGCATAAGCCGCGCCTTTGTCAATCAACGACGCCCCTTCGTGGGGGCCTGCCGTTTGGAAAAACGGGGGGGGGGGGCACCTGCCCCCCTTAATGGAACCAGACCCCCTCTTAAAGGGGGGAATTCAAGCTGGCTGGGAGAAATAAATTCCCCCGGTTTTTCCCCTTCCGGCCGGCCCACCTGGCCGGCCGGTTTTTCTTCAACGGGACCGGAAAAGCCGGTCCCCTTTCCAGGTTCCGACGCCGGCAGCCTGGCTAGCCACCGGTCTTCCCGTTTCGCAGCGGCCCGGAACCGGCCGTTGTGTTCGTCGTCCGGCACGGTGCGACGGCACCACGTCCCTCCGACGCGGCCCCGCTCCTGCCGCGGCGCCTTCGGTTCCCTTCGACGCGGCGCGACGATGTCGCGTTCAAGATAATCCTTCCACGGCGCGACGCGACGGCGCCGCACAATACAACCGTGCGAATTTCCGCATGGTGCGACGACACCACGCCATCTCGTTCATCCACAAGAAAATCATAATAATCCAGGACAAGGGATGGGGAATTCGGCCGTGTTTGTGCGGTCCGACCCCTTCCCTCTCGTTAGACGATAACACGTAAATATTTATCCACAAGATTATCATGCTAGAACCAAGAATGAGAGTAAATAAATAATCAACAACAACCCCTACCTTGGTTTCGAGATCGATGATCATCAACGACCCGCGGAAGACAACGTCGCGGAGGTCGGGCGTCGCGGTAAATGTTCGTCAATTATGTTGACGAAGAGGTACGTCCGAAGAGGTACGTCATTGGTGAATCTTCGTAAGCCGAAGAAGGAAGTCCGAGGAGGAAGCGACGTTCCCTTTCGTTGACACGGAAGGCGTCGTCGATCTTCAGAAACAACCGGCTACGAAGAAGAGAGGAGCGGCGTTCTTCGTCGGAGCTCGAAGGTTCTTCACGTTCTTCGTCAAAGTTGAAGAAGAAGAAGGACCTCCCAAATCCTCTCAAGAAGGCTAGAGAAATCTAAACAAATAAAACAAGCTAGAGTCTTATTTTATTCACACACTTAACAAATTGAATTTCAAATGTTTGAAATTCAAATAAAAATAACTCCAAATTAAATAACAAAGTTGTCATGTCATTTAAAGAGGGGTTAAAGGGAGTTTTTAAAAGAGAAGATGAAAAGTTAGGGTTCGTGTGGGCCCCACCACACTTAATCCTCTCAAGGGAGGTTAAGTGGTTGTGGGTCCCACCCCTAACTTCCTTTGAGAGAAGTTAACCAACAAGATAAAAATAAAAAGTGTTTCCACATTTTTATTTAACTTCTTATAATTTATGCCAAAACTAACTTTCTTCCCGTATAAAACGCATCCTCGGAAAAGGTCTCCTTAAGCGAAAAATGGCGCTGCGAGTTCATCGGTGTCCTCGGATTTCAATTCCGAGCACCGGATCAAAAGTTAGAAATTCCCGCTCGTTCGTTCGCTGAACGTACCCAAGGCAAACTTCGGAAATTGATTCCGGGCACTCCGGGCCTCGGAATCAGGTGCCGTCAGAAACCGCGCTCTTGTAAAATTCCAAATAAAATTAAGAAAAAATTTCCCTTGAATTTTAAGGGTATTTACAAACGAGTTCCATTAAATGGCTCAGATTTTCTCACGTAATATATTTCCTATATATATTACAAGTATGTGATTAAGTAATAAATAATATTGGCATATTTTAGTTCATAAAAATTATTTATTTAGTGGATGTTGAAATAAATGGGGGCCAGGAATCTCAACCGGGTATTTCTCAGGTACACATTAAATATAAGAGGAGGATCTCTCTTTTGTTGTGCAATTAACTATTCATTTATTTATGCGTGGAATGAAAATTGAGAGCATATCTCTCTACCTACTTACTAGAGATAGAAGATGATTATCCAAGAGTTCGAATCAAGTTCTTTCTCAAGCATCGAAGAGATCTTGATGCGGTAATCATTAGGAAGTTGAATGTTTCTTCAGATCTCCATGATAGCACCAGGAATTCGACGATTGGCAATCCATCTGATTTTTGTAGTTTGTGTGGACAATCTAGAGGGATCATTCTTTGGATCATTCAAGTGATGATCACCATCGACTAGTTTTAGTCAACTACAACTTTGGATATAAAATGGGTACGTTTTCATTTTAATTATATGCTTTTTATAATTTACGTGAGATCTTCGGACCTCTCTGGGGCTCGGATCATCAGTGACGACATGTTCTGTCATCCCGCCAGTTGAAAATTTTTAAAATCCCTGGCCCACCGGCTTCCACTGCGGGCCTTAGAACCTAACACATCATCCTCTATGGGGATGGATTCATGGGAACCCTCGCACATGTGTTCCTAAATCAGATAGTGTTTAGTTGAAAAAATTGGATTTTGAGATGATAGATGCTAGTGGAGATAAGATTAAGACTCATATAAATTTTCTCAGTATGTTTTCTATTAGAGCCTATAATTTTTCCAGTATCCCGAGAGATTTTTTGCTGAGAAGGAACCTCTGATGGTCCATCATTAAAATGACATTTAACTTGGTCCTCCTCGTCTTCTTTATCATCTCCCCCTTCTTCCCCTTCTTCATATTCTTTCCATTTTTCCTTCTTTTATTATTCATCCCCAATACCTTTGTTATCGGATGACAGCTTTACTGGGCCATGTTCCCGGCCAAGAATCACTTTCACAAATAGATTTGGTTCTTTATGCCACCCCTATTTTCATGCATACATATCTATAACGGTTAGTTATGCATGGCGGAGATGAAAGTTTACCATATCCATCATTTGGAAAATCTTTTGTAGTGTACTCCATGAAGGCCATAGAGAGGGGAAGATTTCATTGGAAGTTTTTTTCAGGAGGGGCCTAATTTTCTTTCCCAGAAGTTCCCTAGCTGGACCTCGAGACCACACATGGGATAACCCCTACATGGAATTAAAATGAATGTTCTAATCATACGTTGATCCTAGCGATGAAGTGTCAACTTGTGCCAGGCTAGCCACCTGACACATTATTTGTCTCACCTCTCTCATGGATCTTCATCTACCTCCTTTCTCTTCGGGCTCTATAATGACAACTTTGATTTTCTGGATTCATTTTTAATGAATCTCCTCAGGATACATTTTCTTCTAGTGTACGGAATAAGCTATTGACAGACCTGCACTGATGTCATTGGGGGGAAGAGTGATGATTTCTCCCAAGCATGACATCGTAATAGTAATCCATAGTTTTCATAGAATACAAGGATTCTATTCTTATCTATCCTTTTTATATACTTTCTTCGTCATCCATTGCATGCTCTTGAACTGCCTGGAAAACCTCATCGGCACATATGGTTCACAAAATATTTTACTGTCAGTTAAGGATAATTGTACACCACCTGCGATGCTTTTTAGGAACACCCTCGGATCCAATGGGCCCCAAACATCATCTACCATTTGACCAATCGAGGTCCGTAATGGGTGGAAGTCGAAATGGTTAAGGCTATCGATCATTAGATTGATCCATTCTTCTCTATGTGTCATTGGGTGAATTATAGTAATGTTCATGAGGTATTTCCGCACACCGTTACCAGGGGAGAATGGAATTTGTGAAGTCATACCCGCCAAAGACAGCTAAGACCCATCCATGATGAATCCGGAATGATCCACATATCCTTCTCGGCATAAATCCCCTCAAGATATAACCTAGAATGATGTACATCTTGGCCAACTCCAAGACCCCCAGGATAGCCTTGTTCTTTGCCCCCATAATCACGACCATCACTAGCATCCCTAGGAGGACCCCATCTTTATGTCCCTCATCGGAAACAACCACACAATCAATAATGCTGCAGGAAACCCTTCATATCTTACATTTGTCTCAGGAATTTAATT
This sequence comes from Viscum album, assembly GCA_963277665.1. Taxonomy (NCBI): domain Eukaryota; kingdom Viridiplantae; phylum Streptophyta; class Magnoliopsida; order Santalales; family Viscaceae; genus Viscum; species Viscum album. The sequence continues at coordinate 1,926,870,606 of OY728138.1, forward strand.
TCTTCCAAAACCCCAAGGTCAGTACTCTCCTTCCAATAGGACCCTCTAATATGATCCCACCTTTTCACACTGAGTTGTCTTAGGGAATTACTTCCATCAGCCTACCATCTTTACAGTTATGTCCAACATCCTGAAACGTCTATACCATCCTGAATAAGATATTTCCTTTAGAATATTTTTTATTTTCTACTCATACATAGCCAGCTCTAGCAGGTTCCAAGACCAAATTGGGGGGAAGTCTTATCTCCCTATACATTCAGTGTCTGGAGGAACTTTTCGTACTGGTACCCCTCCAAGGGTATTCCCCAAAAGCAGTGGACATCCTACATACTAATTCCCACCTCTCCATTGTGGAGGTAGAAGGTGTTGGTGTCGGGAGACCAACGACTGAACAATACTAAAACCAGGTCCTTCTGTCGAAAGAAGTTAAATTGGGACATCCAAACATCTTTGAAGAGCCTGATAGATCACAGCTCTGGCCCAAACTCCATGCATGTCTGGCATACCCAGCATGACCATTCCCATTCAGTGGTGATGTTTCCTCCAAATATGATATCTCATTCCTAGAAACCCATTGTCTCATTAGTAATACTACTTTAAAGCTACTTGCATAATGAGCGGAAGATTCCTCGTGAACTGGATCGCTCCCTACAATAGTCCTGGTATTCGGATTTAGGAAATAGATGGTTGTGTTCTACTTTTCCCTAGTGGGATGGCTATTAAATATCATATTGAACTATGGAAGACTATCATAGTGGGTCGCCCATGACCACTCTGTATCTGTCTTGAAGTCGGGCCTCAACACCTCCTCCAGATGGCCAAAGTTCCATAACGGCATTATATCGCTCATGACATAATCTTTTTGAGATTGTGTAAGCATTCCAAAAAAGCATATTATTATCAGACACAACCCTCCTCACATGATTACTTTGGGGGTTATTGATTATCTGAGTCTTCCTTGCAGCCGTAGTGGTCTACCTCTCGGCATATGTCTGTTGGGAAGACATTTTTTAAGTCCAATGGGTTTGTGAAAAAGAGTGTGGAATTGGTGTGAAAAATATTAGGTGCGTGAAAGAATGCCGCTAGCACACAGGTGATTGGGACACACACAAAATGAAGAATGGGTCGTGGAAACATGCACGTTGTTCAAGAGATTGTTCTCACACAAGAGAAAATCACATTTCATATGGAAAATTCAAAGTAGTAACCTATGTTGGGGCCCTTAGCCTATTTATAGGCGCGAACTCATCTTCTGCAGGCATGAAAGAGCTCAAAACGCACAAATGCTATTCTTTCACACCTCGAACGGGAACTTCCTAACATTTTTGTGTGACCCTTCATAATCTGACATTTGTGTCCCCATTTATCTCTAATTTTGAGATGGGGAATTCGATTACACTGAATTTTAGATAGGCATACATTGGTACCATTCGAAGAAATAAATGGCTAGTTAAGGGTTAGGGGAAGATTAAACAACCTGGGTATAAGCTTCAAGTAAGAATGAACAAATTCATGCAAGGGTTCCTCTGGTGCGCAAACCCTTGGGTGCCCAATGCAACTTCAAAGGGAGGCTTCCGCGAAGGACAACTAGAAACACGCCAAGTCAGTTGAACTCAATAATTATGTCTAGAGAAAAAGATATTTTTCGGTGCGCAAACCCTTGAAAACCCAATGCAATGTCAAAGGCTGGCTTCCCTAACCATCCACCAAAAAGAGCCAAAGGTGTTGGTGCACAAGATTCTGTAGTTGCACACAATAATCCTTATGGCACAAAAAATCTTGTGCTCCAAATGTGATGTCAAAACCTCCCTTGTGTGCGGCTCCTCATGTGCCCAACCTCCGGGGGATTCATCAATAAATTGAAATGAACCCCAGAACCTTTGGGACAGTTACAGAAGATGAAGAGACTCTTTACTGCGCAAAAAATGCATCTTTGGAGACTCCACGAAAAACTCTATGGTTTCAAGGTATTGGTTCATGTGGGAAAAGTATCCCAAGGGTCATCCTTCTGGTGGGGCCAATTGGGCGTGATCCTCGTCAATTTTTCCCCAATGTCCATTGCATGCAAAAGATCCCTCTTGAACACATGTTTCCCCCTGCATCAGGTCTATTTTGCATGAATCCATTCATTTTGTGCTCAACCATTTCATCCTATGCACATCCTTCTAGTTTGCGCACAACCATTTAACTGTATGTTCATCTTTCTAGTTTGTGTGCAACCATTCTATCTTGCTCAAACCGCCCTTATCTTGCATGCAACTTTCCTTCTGTGCCCCGTGTGATGTCCATATCGTATGACACCATGTCTGAACCCCTCTTGAAAGATACATATCTATGTCATGCACATTTCTTTCGTACTCCCATGGTTATTATGAAGTGTCTTCAATGTCCCTTGGGCGGTGCTTTATGTGGAGTTTCATATCCTTAGGCTTCTTCATGTTGACTAACAAACAGATATTGCTTCTTTGCATAGACCCGCTAACGTGTGACCCTCAATGGATCACTCCATGACACCCCCTAAAAACATAATTGTCATTGACTTCCCTTCCTAATGTGGAGGGAGGTACCAGTCATGTACGTCTTAGTGTGGGGAGTGAACCCACCTCGTCTGAGCTGTAGTATGTTAAACTACCAAGCACCATCATCCTCAAAATAGGAAATTAAGATGTGACCCCACCCCTTGAATCTTACGTGGGGTGCCCCATCTCAGAAAATATCTACACCCACTCATCTCTACTAGATTAATATATTCCTTACATGTTATGAGATTATATTTATTGGAGTGGAACCTATATGTGGGGAAGGGAATCCCACATGGTTTATGCCCCTGGCCATTCTTGCAAGAGGTAGCACCTCTTCTCCTCATTTAGTCTTCAGTTCCAAATACTAGAGGGGGGTGGGCACCAGATCCCTCATCTCAAATATTTCAAATCCCACTCCCATTATTTATTTCTTTTCACCCGGGCCTCCCTTCTAGAATATGTCCCAATCTCCATTTCCTTGGGCTTCTAACCATGTGTATGCCTTGTTTCCTTTTTGGTCCACTAACCATGTGTAACCCCCATTCCACTTCCCATAGATGTGCCTTTGATGACTTGGTCGTCATGTCAATGTTGCCTCTTGTTTCTCACACAGAGAAGGACTAATGTTGTCTTAGAGTAAGCATTTACCATGGAATCCTCTTCGGGACTCCTTAGATTGTAATCCCACACACCGTCTCAAACTACCTATACATTGATCCATTCCAAGGCATGGTATGTAGAAAGGCTCTCTGATGTTCAAGACCAAAAACTATTTCTCCGAACACCCTTCACATCAGTTCACCCAACACCAACCTGAACAATGTGGACTTTGATTCTTACCAATGCATTATACGTGGGAAGCCTCCCTATGGTTCAATCCAAACACCTATTGGCCAGGAACCCCTTCATGTCGATTCACAAAACACTATCCCGAACTATGTTTACAATGATCCTTGCCAATGAAAGGTACATAGGAAGCCTCCATGAGGTTCAAGACCAAAATCTATTTGTCACAACCCCCTTAATTTTGGATTACCCAACACCATACCAAACTATGTGGACTTTGATCCTTTCTAAGGCAAGGTATGTAAGAAGCCACGCTGAGGTTCAATCCCAACACCTATTGGTCCCGAACACCTTACCATCAGTTAAAAAAACACTATCTTGAACTACATTAAATTTGATCCTCACCAAGGTGTGATATATTTAGCATCCCAGAGGTTAAATACCATCTCCCATGTCTCATACTAGTCTTTCCATCAAGACTAAGTGTTTCGGGAAGGTCATGCCCCATCTCAGAGGTTCCACTTCTGCTGGGTTCTATTCATATAGTTCGCCTCCTTACGTGTCCCTACCTCATCATTGAACTACTCGATCATTGATTCCCTTCCACCAGTATATGTATAAATCCTCTATGAGGTTCAATCTAATCACCCACATCTCATCCCAGTCTCTCCATTAATCCAATGTCTTTCTAAAAAAGTCATGACCCAACCTGGAGGTTCCATTTCTTCTAGGTCTCATTCATACGGGTCGCCTCCTTAGGTGTCACAATACCTCACCAAACTTCAAGGACATTGATTCCCTACCACGGGGATACATAGGTATTCTTTTCTAGGCTCAATCCCGACTTCACTATCACCCTCGTGTAGGCTCTATATCATTATCCCTCCACTCTCAACAATCTACACCCATCCATAATCATACCTAGGCCACCGCATCCTAGTAAAATCATGCCACCCACTTTCGTGCTGCTCCCAACATCAATGATCCCTCTAGGGGTTTCACCCATCTTATCTACTCCAGTCAGTGTTATGATCAATTTGATCTATCTCTACTGGAAGTTAAACTCACAGAATACCCTATGTTAAACATGGGAAGTTAAAGAAAACCTCAAATATAATCTTATTGCATATAATTCTATTCATACAACATGGGATTCCTTAGGCTTACGTGACCTCGAGAAGACATATCATAAGGGGAAGTAACCAAGATGAGCTAGTGTTCTAGAATCCAGACATTCCGGTGTAGTCCATCGTGACAAATCCCCCTGGTCGAAGGTTTATAACATGACTGGACCCCTGGAAATGTCCGGATAGTAGTTTTGTAATTTACCAGTTTACATGAAGACATGGTACTGGGAATAGTTTCATGAACAAGAACATATGTCTATAAGGGAGTCCCAAACTAGGCAACGAGTTATGAGGAGGAATATACAGAAGAATGAACATAGATCCCATTATCCCATATTGATCAAGTAGAATAGATACCTAAATAAGTGATGGATTTCGTCTAACATTAGAAAGCGGGAATGTCGGGAAACATAGTCAGCACATCCTCCGAAACAGAAGGATGCATGCGCCCAATTTAAAGCATCAGAATAAAACATCAATTGGAAAGGACATATCATGAATTTTACCAACATGTAGCTATGAAATATCATGTAGTTTAACGTAATATAAATAGGATGTATCATTCATTTTAACTTCATGGGATTGGTATGTATCATGGGTTTTATGATCATGTCACTATGAAATGAAATGTAATTTAATTAAACTAAGTAATAGCCTGCAGTTTAATGTTAGGTGATTGAGATGTTTCATGTAGTAAAATGCTAGGAGGGAAAAATTAATAATGGATATTGAATTACTCCTATGAATATAGAATGAGTATTGAGTTACTATAAATTTAACAATCCATTATTTACTTCCTTTTAAAGAAAATATTTACTTATAAGGATACACTCTACTATGGTCATGAAAAATATATGGTAGATGAAGTAATTGTTATGGCATTTCAACTCGATGACACTCGACCTCCACATTCTTGTGAGTTATATGGAATCATTCTCCCTAGGATTTTAAATGTGCATAGGGAATGTTTTTGATAAAAGGAAAGGAATTTTTTCTATCTTATCCTATGATTCCATCTTCTATCACTGGGTTATATATGACTTATGTTATTATGCATAATTCATGTGTTCTATTAAATGTCATTACAAGAGAAGAGTGAAAATTCAAGTTTTATTAGATCAAAAATCCAATGTTCTATCTTTTTTTAACCCATTACATAAATTTAAATCAAGTTTCTATTATATTCTCAAGATATTGGTTGTAGGGTAAGTAACAGTCATGGACATTCCACCCCACCTTACTCAACCTCGTCATTATTAAGAGTTCCATCAATACATTTTCCTTTTGAATAATCACTATAAATAATAAACTGTTTTATCAGGAATGAATATAAACATTGATTTCCTTCATCAAGATATTGAAAAACATGATATTTATTTCACATGATACCAAGACCTCTATTGGAATGGAAATATTGTTGTGTTTTCAGTCTGATGTGCAAGTTAAATATCATTGATGGTTTGGGGGATAGTGCTGAATCATTTAGGGCCTCGGATGGTGCCGCCAATTTCCACTGATTAAAGGAAAATCACACTCCTATAGGGTGTGTGGAAACTCTTTATGTTATATGTTTTCTATAATACCCTCAACATGGTTTGGAAAATATTGAAATTTCCCCAGCCAAGTTGGATGAGGTTCTTGAGATTTTGAATATTCCTCCATACTTATTGGATGGGGTAATGTGTTAAATTGCCTTTATTTCAACTCTTTAAGGGATGATGAATATTAATATTACCCCTACCTTAATAGTTGGGATACCTCACTACAAGGAATAACTTGGTCCGAAGGCAGAAATTTTTTATTTCTACAATGTGATCCCATGAGTATTCCCAATATTATTTCCATGATATTCTTCATATCTTGAATGCGTACAGTGATCATATCTTCTACAAAAATTACCTTATCATCATTAAGGTTATTAATATAATTATTCATGAAAAATCATATTCCACTATCAATTTATCGGTTGGTAGATGATGATCTGAGTCTCAATGTGGACCTCAGAGATTGAATCTTCTATTTCAACATTCAATATTCTCCATCCACATTGTACATTGAAACTAATACACATTCAATATTACATTATATAGATTCGTAAAAGATACACCAGATCCCTTATATTTCATTTCCAGATGCTAAAGGTGGGACAACTTTTTGTAACTCAGTTGACTATTGGACCATGTGATTATACTCAATAAGAGTGTCCTAATCCAGATCAAATGAGGATTCATTTTATTTTTTTGATATCATGTATAATTAGACATAGGCATGCTACTGATCCACATAAATGAAGTATCATGTTTGATAGATTAGTTTCGGATATTCCATTTGGTGGGATGATGACTTCAGTACCATTTGGGGGGTCAGCAACTTATTTACCAATTGGTGTTTTGTTCCTGTAGTACCTCATGAGGGGTAGAATATTGTATTGATGATAAAAATAGTGATAAAAATACTGTAAATCCATATCCCTGTTTTTCGGGGTTAAAATTTGGATTCCATTTTCACTAGGGAGAGCTGTGATGATTTTAGAGGCTCCGGGATAGTGATGATCTGGGATTGATTTTGGGACATAGTCTATATACACAGGGGATCCTCGTACTTCTTTTTGGTAACAATGATATATTCATACATTTTAGTTTTATTTTTTTGGATTCAAAAGTAATTATCTCTTAATAGGTTCTACAATTTGGATGGAAGGGATGGTCACGACATACTCTATAGCTCCTTATGGGATTTTGGTCACATATATATGATGATGATGAACAAAATGAAAAGGTTCCCTCCAATGAAATAGTTGAGTGGTTTATTTGACTAGGAAATTTTATTGGTCAAAATACCAATTTTATGGAAGGTACTTGTTTCTCTAGTATTTTTATAATCTCCCAATATGATTGAATGTGACAATAAGGGACACCGCAACTCATGTGGTCAGTTGTGGGAAATAGAGCTGGTGAGGATTTAACCTATATTAGATTTATTGATCCCCTTCCAATTATGGGATGTGACCATTAATGTTGTACTCCAAAACCAATATTCCAAACAACTATTAATGAAGCTGTTTTACTATTTAAAGCGTACATCCTAGACTTAGGGATAGAATTCCATGGAAGAAGATATCCATGATCAATGTGTCATCAAGTTATTCACATTGGATTGATGTATTCCATAAGATTTACTAGCATGTCAGGTAGTCTTGGAATATGATATAAAATTCAGTGATGTCAATTGGAATGAGTGGAGTCATAAAAGGCTAAGTGAATAGAAATGAATCTATATTAGTGATAAATTATATATAAGAGTACATGGATTATTAATTACATTGATCATTAAATGAAAAAAGTGGAGATTGTTAATTTTTTGAAATTATTAGTACTTTTTACAAATTTTAATTCAGGTTCACAGTTTTATTTCCCAATAAATATGGAAGAAATATTTATTGGCATGAAGTAGTTATTCTTACTTGTTTAATACAAAAAAATTTAATACAACGTTAAAGGATTTCATGCCGATTTTATTATTTTTATTTCCATAAAAAGGGATGGGAAAAAAATATCTAATATGCGTAAAAGAATGAACTTTTTTATCTATAAGTTTCACATCGAGATCAGTATTTTTAAGATATAACTGTGTGTCCCACGTAATTTATTTTAAGGGGTTCTAGGATGGATGAACAATCATTCACATCAGGTTCATATTTTTTCTCTCAAAAAATGTGGATGGGTTTTCCTCAGCCACGATTTTAGGTGATTGAGGGTAATTTCACAAATGGTTTCATGTGGTTTAGCATTTTTTATTTTAAACAAAACTAACAATGGTTTTAATGTAAATGAAAATGAATTAAAAAACATTCCAATGTTTTGTTTTCAACTGGGGATCAACCTAAAGACATATAAAAACAAACATTATTATAGTGAATGGTAGTTTGGGATCATCAAACCGTTATAGGGTGGATTATTGACTATTCCAAGACTCTCTTGTAGATTCATGGTATTTCTATGAAATTCTTCCCAAGAACCAATACGAGACACAATACCCCTATAACAATTACATGATCAACACCATTTGTCTTCTGGTGGCAACTATGTGTTCCACATGTTCTCTATTATTTTGTCCCAACATTATGATTGTGTATTTTATATATATGTTTGGATACTCTGGAGGTTATCACCATCCAAGGAGATTATTGTTTTATTGTTTAGAGGATTTCTCCTATATGACGTGGCCTAAATATTTTATGATAACATTAATTAAATCAGTCATAGTTCATTTGAAATTGGTTTTTTGACATATGAGAGGGTTATACCAAGGGATTTAACATAAATGGAAAAATATTTAGGGTGTGATCCTTGATGATGTGTCCTACATATCCTATTAAGATAAAAATTATATTCCACATAGTTCTTTTTATGAGAATCTACATTATAAAATATGCAATAAACGATTCATTGAGAGGAACATATGCAAGTATGTATTCCCTAAATCACCTCATGTAGAGTATTACCCTTTTTGTAAAGTTGATAGGAAATCGAGCTTACGTCCCAATGAAGGAAAAAATAGTGGTGTCACTGTCATAGTTTTAGTAAAATTATCACAATCCTATAAGACCACGAGGGTGTTGATTTGTGTGAGGAAAAAAGAGATCACATAATATTGGAAACATCGAATGAGATAAATTTTGATAGGATTACACATTATTGTATCTTTTATAGTGGTATGATTACCAAAAATGTAGAGATTTTGGAATAGAGCTCTTGCCTTAGTATTGAATTCTAGGTATCCTATTTATAGTAGGAATCATCATCTTTAGAGTTTGGTTCAATGCTAACTTGATAATGGAATTAAGTTTATTGATGGGGTGGTCAAGGATTACACTCAAGAGGATGACCACGTATAAACCCAAAACATATCCTTTGATAGATGTGGAAGGATGATAGAACCAAAGTATTATTTGGGTTATATGATTAAAAGAAATTAGAATATATAGGGATGTACACTAGGGTGGATACCCAGAAGAGTTCAGGCCTTACAAAGGCATCAAACGTATCATATTTTAATTATAATTTGAGCTCTCATATTAAAATTAATTATTAGCCTACGGGGTGGTGGAAAAAGAAGATTAATGTAGGATAAATTCTTATTAACAGTGAGGTTGAAGAATTTTGGTACTTATACTCAGATGGATTTCCTTGATACATATTCATTATTTATCCATTTTCAAATAAAGAGAGATGATGGGTGTGAAATTTATGTCAATTATATTGGGAACAACATGGTGGACCATATAATAAAATGATAGGAACTAGGTCACCTGAGTGTGTAACGGTAACCCATTAAGAGAAATACCCTTATAAAGGGGGTACATTGATTATAGTTCATAGCCAAGTGAACACATGGTGTATGTCCATGTGTGTCTATAATACATTGTTAACATGTCACATTGTTCTTTCCTAACATATCTAGGGTGTTTACCTATCATGTCTCAAGTGTCATTTTGACATGTCGTCTGTGTCTGCCTAACATAATTGAGTGTCATATTAGGAAGTACTAAGTGTCTACCTGACATGTCATTTGTGTCTTCCTGACATGTCCTAAGTGGTATCTCAACATATCCTAGGTGTCATCCTTTCATGGATGACATGTCCCATGGTGATTCACATGATTGAAGTTGAAATTATAATTAAATTCCTCTTGATAATGTAGAAAAGTATATGGTTATTCTCATGATCAATGATGAAATGTCCAAGGCCATTTTCAAGATCCAAACTGACATGTCTAGGGCCTATTGTGTGATCCAGACATATAGTTCTTTGGATATCAACTAATCAGGATGTAATTTACGTGGGTATTCACATAATAAAGATGTCATGTATTTGATTTTATTCCCATATCAGTCACACATTTTTAGATTTACATCACATTATTTTCCCAGAAGTATCTAGTAGTTTCTCATGATGAGGACTGACATGCCCGAGGGTTTCCCCATGATAGCATCATGAGACTATTAAGGAGTCATATGATCATGTGATATTATTATATTCAAGTAATTTATCTTGGAAACACAACTGTTATAAATTAATGGAAACAGATCAAAGATACTAGGGTATATGAATCATGTATACAGGTACCATTATTAATTCCACATGGACCAATATTTTCATGGAATGAGCTGTGAATGGCCCAATTCATATGAAAAAAACATATATCATGTAGTTTGTATGAAAAAATTGGGTTTTCACATGTTATTGCATTACATTATTGAGGACTAGTTAAGGTGATCCATGTTAGTTCTATATTATAAGGAGGTGTATTTCCAACCCATTTGTATGCATCTAATAAAAACCAGTTTCATATGATGTTAATTTTATCATATGATCACATTATCATAATGTGATCATAATAAGGATTAACATGATGGAATCCTATGTTTGGTTCTCACAATGATAGATATATGATTACTAGGAGATAACATGCAAATGATATTTCATGTAATCCTCCTCTAGACACTCTTGAAAACCTCTTTATCTCCCTCAACCCTCCTCTCATGTGTGATTTTAGGGGATAATGAGTTTACACAGACAATAGAGACTGTGCAGGACTCCTCTATTCATGGTGAAGGAAGCATGTTCTATGGATTAAGGTGTCAAAGTGATTTTAATGATCAACATCACTTGATATCCTATGGGATTCACATGATCAATGCACATAATGATTAATGTAAAAATCTAGACACCCATCGGGGCTGGAAAAGATCATTTTGGGGGCGTCAAATGATTTTTAAACAAGTATATTAATGGATTATAGAAACACCATGAATCTTCATTTGGAAAACTAATATATATATATATATATATATATAAACATATCACAAACACGACATTTTTTCCACCTAGTTATTTTAGTTTGGGGTAATTAGGTCATCCTTATAGTATCACCAGAGCCATTGATCTACTCATTGTGGATTCTCAAAATTGATTGATAAGTTTCTCTGGACCATCACTTGGTTGTATGAATTCATTTGGATGATCCCATGGGTTTATAATGTAATGTTATGTTATCATCTAAAAGGCCAAATGAAAAAAGTTAATATCCCATTTCAATGCATGAGGGCTTATTAAACATTCAAATAATCAATATCATATTAACCTGACATCATAATGATCAATATAATTGATACATGTGATGTTTTATGCTCTTTTAATTCCTCTAGGATAATCTACGCTATATCTCATAACCCAAATAACTTTTCATGAAGTCATAATTTGATCTCCTCTTGTGGTCATCTTCTTGTTATAACCTACTTTTCAAGGCACTGCATACATGTAAAAGGGAGTTGAGTTAATGAATTATGATTTCTATAATGCCTCATATTACATGGGTGGATATGGATTTCATGATGGTAAATGAGTTTTAGTATTGATAGTAAATTAGGATTATCTCATGGTAGTGAACCAATGGAATCAGGAGTGTGTCGAGTGAGTAGGTGGTCAAAGATGACATTGGAGAGAAAATAGAAGGATATAGTTCATTCCATTTGATGGATAAGGCTATGTACACCTTTTTAATCATATGTATTGTTACATAAATTTGGTATTAATACATTATAAATCAAAACGGATTCACGATACATAATAAATTTATTTTTTTCTTCCACTATTTCGAGCCAAATATCGAGGCTTGGTACACAAGACACAACACACATGTCGTCATCATCCACCCCAGGCCATTGTGCAGACCTCTATAGAACCACCAAAACATTCCATGCATTTCAACTATTGGTTCCCAAAATACCCACCCTTAATCATTAGGAAGGCAGGTTGTGCTAGCACTCAGGTGATTTTAAGGTGACTCATGCATATCACATGGTCGAACTGGCAGAGTAGTTAGCCTTTTTGGAAAATTTTATGGCTAAAAGAATCAAAAAAATCATTGGAATAATTATCTACATAAAACAAAAATATATGTTCCAATATATTTTCTATAAAAACATGAATATGAAGATAATCCACATCCATGTCTTCTATGAAAAATATATATGTATTTCATCATTGTATTCACACTTATGAAATCCTTCGTAGAAAAGTGTCTGGATCACAATTTTGGGTTCCAAAAGTGGCACCATATAGTGAACAATAATTACTAAATGATCTATCTAATATGACCATTCTATGGTGACATCTCACAATTGTTTTGATATAAAAACTAAGACCACTATTTAAAATTATAACAGAAATCATTCCATCTTATAGATAATAGGTCATCGCCAAATCCTTCTAATTATAATGTCTTATATACCTTATTTTTTACCTTTATATATTATTTTTGATGTATCTCAATATAAAAATAATTTTATTAATGTATGGAAATCTTATCCACTAAAATTATAAATTTCATGTACAATAATAGTTTGAATACACATCATAAGAAAATTTGGTTCAACATCTGGGTCTTTAACCGTCATCTTAATAAACATTGATGTACCTAAATGGAAATATATAATTTCGTATAATCATTGTACTCCATCAAAAATCAACCTAAAAATTTTAAATGAACCTAATGATGGAATTTAATCACATTATTAATATCAATAAAATTAAATAAAAACTTTATTATTCCCAACATTCGATTAAACAACAACCTCACATACTCTTCAATTTAAATGGGTGTTCTTGATTAACATCCTAACATACCATTCCAAAACCTATTATAAATAACCATATATTATTTTTGATTTTATTTTTATGGTTTATATTCATAACAACAAGAACTGTAGGAATATTTAGATAGATTTTGGGTAACCTTAATATTTTTTTATATTTTCCCTGTTAATAATATTTTTTCTAAAGCTTCATGTATTTATGATGAATTTTTATTGATTCATTATTATATAACAAAAATTGTATTATATGTCCATAATGGTTTCACTCATAACATCACATATACATCAGTACACTACTAATTTCTCAAAATTTTGATGAATGGTTTCTTAAAATAACTCTTTCTCTTATATGTGATAGTGAATAATATAGAAAACTATGAAAATTCATCACCTGAGCTTTGTTGTATTAAATTTACATTAGTGAATAAAACAACTAAAATTTAGTGAATTCTTTCATTGTGTATTGTCTCTATTAGAGTTTTATTTAATTTATTAAACATTTTAAAATTGTTTTCTTCTACTTTCTTGTTAGATACATATCTAATTATAGTGAAAACCAGTTATATTATCTTAAAATCACCAACTAGTTTGGATTCTCTACCTTTATCTGAAAATCCACTATATCTTGTAGGAAAATAACACTGAACATCCAATGAATGAACATGTTCAGGCACATGTGTCCCAAAATATTATAGATCATACCTAGATTGAGAACCCAAAATAGTCCATGGAAACCCAAAAAGGGTGTCCATGATCCCTATGGGAAAACCTCGAAAATTATAGAGTCTCATATAATTTTTTAAGGGATGAGTTTATCCAATAGACACAAAAATAAAATTAAAAATGAAGAAAAAAAATGGTATAACAAAAAACAGAACAATAAAAACTTATCATGAACCAAAAATATGAGAATAAAAGTAACATTAGTACTAATCATGAACCAAAAATGGTCTGCATGTGACTTCATTGTCTCTACAGTCTTTAAGAACAACCCACCCCTTGAGAAAACTATAATAGAACTAGAACATAAAAGATATCTTTGGAATACTGAAATAGAATGGAACAAGTTGGTTGTGACCATTAAACTGTTTTGTTTTTATACCACATAGAATATGTACATTTACATTCCTAATATTTACCATAAACACTAGTTCAAAAATATATTTATAAAACAGGTGTTTCTATTTAATCATCCAAATAAGGATTTCCAAAAATCATCTTTAGAGAATTAAATAGAAATGGATTTCTATTTGAATAGTTTTCCATTTAAAAAGCTTGTTTTTGATACCAAACACAAGATGAAAAACAAAAACCATGTATTTATATAATCATGGGGAAGGAAACAAATAATAAAGAGTATGATATATCTAAATGTATATCCTAGAATAAAAAATATGTTTCAAAATTTTGCAAAGCTATATGTAAACATTATGAGATAATAGACCTAAATATATTTCAAAAGAACATATAGTGTACACATTCATGATAATGTACTGAAAATGTTTACAGTATATCCTATACAATCTCAATTTAGAACCACCAATTAGCTTATGGTGTGATTAATATTCTATTATGAACCTAACATCTCTTCTAGCCCAACTAGTTGAATTTCTCACTCTGGCCATTCATCTTCTAAAGAATTCAAGTATGTATAGATGGGACCAAAAAAATGACCTTAAATCAATCATCTATATGAAATATATGATTAAATTGTGATATTAAAAGGGTAATTAGAGGGGTTATCACATTTATAGAATAACCCATAACCCAAATATTCCAACAATCATGCCTTCCACACATTCTTAAAACCACACATATGAAGACCTTCATAATATAAAAATTTTCTATATGGTTTCCCATCACATAGAAAAAATATCACAAGTTAAAACATAGACTACACATCTTGTGAATTTAATATAATCTTCCATTAACCCCTCTTGGTACCATATTTTTATCAGCATCCGAAATCCAAAAACATTCTTAAGGGAAAAACCATTCATCCATATACATTATCAAAATAGTGGTAATTATTTAATTACATACAAGGATAAAATTGGAACTTTTGAAATAAATTCAAATAAATAAATTTTGAATCCTCATTTTGGATGATTTGGTAAACCAATATAAAATTTTGAAATCAGTTTTAATATCAATAAATATTTTGAGGAATAAAGGGTTTAAGTGAATATAAATCCTAGTGAATCATCAATTAATGTGTTTAAAAATATCAATAAGAATATATTGTTCACATGTAATTTTATACATATCAAACCGACATATATATCTACATCCATGTTATTTTCAAATGATATATCAATGAAACACATGAATGCACCAGATAAAATCACAAGAGTCTCCACCGAAGCACTAAAACCATAGTGTTTTCAAAATAACAATGATACAGACACTATCTAGTATAAATTATTTTTCAAATCCATAATGAATCAAAAAAAAACTATTTAAAACTTCAAAATCCATCTAAAATAGTCACATATAATTTTATCAAGAACCTAACATATATATAATTTGATACATTTAGGAATAATAATAGAATACATTTAAACCGCATTTTTGGACAACTCAAAAACATAGAAAATAATATTTGATTTAAAAAATTATAAATAATAATTGAATAATGTATTTATTAAAGGTAATATATCATATGTAATGTTATGTAAATGAAAGGGATGAAATCAAATACTAATAAGGTTTGAGAATGAAACAAAACTATAACAATGGGATTTGAGGAACCTAGGAACACAACCTCACATTAAAGATCGAAAGAAAACACATAATAATATCGTCACCAATACTATAGGGGTTTTGTAATAGAGATCAAAACCCTGAAAGGAAGATATAAAAAGATAGGAATATATAAAGTGATGAATACATGAGAAAAAATAAGAGAAGAATACCAATAATCAAATGAGGACCATTAAAGAATATGAAGGATACAAGGGATAATGTTTTGGGAGAACCACCACACACCAATATCACGTACTAAATGGTAGGGGTTGAATTTGGATTTTATTGTTGGATGAGTATAATTGGAATTTCATCTTTTGGAGATTTATTAAAAGGAAAACTGTTATGACACCTTGTTTTTAAAACCATGTTCCAACTATTCACATCTTTGTGGGAACACAAAACAACATTACCTGGTTTGGCTAAATGGTGTGGAAACTGAGTGCCAACCATGAAAAATTATTTCCCAATTATTATAGACTCTTTAATTGATTTGTACATGATTTTCACTCACCATTTTGAAGTTGTGTGGTAGGTCACAGACACCCCAAGAAAACCACATAATCCCTCCATCAAATCCCATAGTTTGGCCTAACCTTTATTCTAATCAGGAAATTGAAACATTCAAATGATTAAATGAACTAATAATACACCTTTAGTGATCTAGCTACATGGTTTCACTCCAAAGGATGAAAACTAAAAATGGAATGAATCATAAACTAGATGAAAACTACTAAACTAAAAAAATAGATTAGAGAACTACCCAAAAATCATCAAAAATATAAAATTATAATAAATATAATCAATTAAATTAAAAAATAATTTCGATGTGTAAACATTATCCAAAAAAAATTATTCCTTGGAAGATCACTCGTCATATGATGAAGAACAAAACAAAGACACTCAAAATAAATGGTATAACATTCAAATAAAACCACTAAACCAAGATAAAAACCAAATAAAATTACAAATTATGGTTTGACCCCTCAACATCACAAGTTACACCTGGCTGGTTCAGGTGAAAATATTAAATAATCTTATAATAGGCCTCCCTGCAACTTTTAAATTTATCAACATTGTCCTAACCACTAATAAAATATGTACAAACACAAATGTAATCAAATAGACAACCATACTAAACTAAAATTCATAAATCCTGAGGATAAATTCAAATTCAAATAGGTGAAAGATAATTAACAACCCCAAAAAACATATATCAACATAAAAAAAAGAAAAAATGAATGAGAAAGAGAATGTATTGAAAATTTTAAAATATTAGTTACTAAAAAACCTAAATAGGATGGGATTATAGGTAAAAAAATGACTAAAAAACTTCTTCATATTGTGGGGTCCCACATTATACAACTTATAAAGATTTAACAGCTGACTAAACTAAGTGAATCTATCCTATGTGTTATTGATTAATGGAATATAATGTCTAAACAATCATTACAATAAGAACAGAAGCTAGACGTATTTCTAACATTAACAATGAACTAAAAAATAATGATATTTTGTAATGGGTTCCTCTAGATTACACTCCTATCATAATGGGAATACTTTACTAGTTCTGTATAATCTTGGTTTTGAACTACCACATGAATCCCTATGGAAATAAATTAATCAACAAATTTATTATCCACCAAATTTATATAATATACTTTCTTAGATGGAATAACAAGATCCGAAACCTCGGGATGATAACCCAATATAAAGAGATGAATGATTAATAAATTTATTGGAACCAAATAATAAAAAGAAGATCCATAAACATGATGTGGTCAACCTACCCATGCATCTCTTATTGGCCTTAATACAAACCCATTGCTCATCCATTTTCCTTACTTTCACAACCTCATTTATAATCCATTCGATGAATTTGGACTTTATGATTTCCCAAGACATACATACTTGAAACGAGGTTGGGATGATAAACATCCATTAGCCATAATTTATTCCCTCAAATAAGACCCAAGATAATCCACCCCCCCCCCTCACAAGGCATATAGTGATCTGATGTTCCAAGAAAAAAAATTCAGTATCCTGTAGAAAATTTACAACATCTTGAAGGAATATGTCACCATGTAAAATAAGAAATGGCTTGAAAGAGTCAGCCTCAACCACTCCATTCAGATATTGGGTAAGGATCACAACTAGAAGAGCCACATTAGAATATTTGAGATCTTTTTTGGATGGAACACTCAAATAAATAGAAACATAAAACAAAATAGTAATCAGAATATAACACCCCCAAAAAAATAAAAGAATGTAAATATCTCAAAAATAATAATATCACAAAATAAAATAAAAATATCATCCTTAAAAAAACCATTCCAAACTGTATCACTGGTAAATAAATTCCAAATAAACATATTCAAAACTAATTTACCAAATTCAAATTTTTATTTCATATCCAACTTGAAAAAATTCATTCAAAAATTCCCATTTTGTAAAAATATTATTTCATTTTCTACTCAAAAATCTGCAATCCCTTTTCCTCGATAAAAAAAATTATGTTACGTATAAATCCAATTATTAATGAAAACTATTTATAAAAATAAATTTTCTTTTAAAATATACTCACAAAAGTAATAATAAAACTAATTACACAACCTATACTATAAAATTTGAAATTGGGGACTAGAAGTCATTATAGAATTTAC
This sequence comes from Viscum album, assembly GCA_963277665.1. Taxonomy (NCBI): domain Eukaryota; kingdom Viridiplantae; phylum Streptophyta; class Magnoliopsida; order Santalales; family Viscaceae; genus Viscum; species Viscum album. The sequence goes on from OY728138.1 coordinate 1,926,889,108, forward strand.
CACATGGTTTAGAAATTGATATGCTAAGAATGCGACTTTCCATACAAGAGTAATGAACCATGAATTCATGATCCAAATGATTCGATTCACCATGTTAGATCCCAATGTCACACAGGTTATCATCCATTCTCATCCCCCAAAACACATAAACCCATGAAAATAAATTGGAACCCAATAATATAAAACCAAAATAAAAATGAATTGATTAATACCCAATTATCCATAGTAACTCAAGTATCATCCTAAGTGGTTATAATTATTTAATTATCATTGTCCTATGTCAAAAGAGTTGGTGATAATATCTCTAGACTACATGAAATCCCAAATGAAAATGGAATCCTCTAATTCCATGTTCTATTAATCAATATCGTTGTATGGGTGATCAAAAATGTAATCACATGTCAAAAAATAGCTCAGTCTACAAATTTTGAGTGGAATAAGTATTGTATGAGACTACAAACTCAGAGATGATAACCACCATAAAATCCATAAATATTCATAAATTAATTATTCAAAAAATAGTAGTTTGAAAATTATAATAGAATATATATTTTTTACTTTTATCCAACTAAATAACCATTTAAGAATCCAATTTGGATAGAAAAAATAACAAATTATTTCCATTAAAAAATATTTCCATTTCAAAAAAAAGTACTGAAAACCAAACTCATGGTATAAACTGAATCGCATGAATATACATAAGAATTAGTAATAAAAATAATATTAATATATCATGTATATTAAAATAAAAATTAAAGAAAAAAATAACTAGAACATTTATATGGAGGAACATGTAAATAGAATGAGAAATCATTTTACCAAAAAAAGAAATGGAATAGATTACATAAAAAGTAATTTGAATGTCTTAAATGTCTCAAGTAGATATCCAAGATGATTATTTTTATAAGAAATACATCATCATATGATGTGATCCCTTTTAAATCACCAATCATTACACCCTACTAGTATTAACGACATCCACTCAAGAAGTTTTTCTACTATGCGGTACAATTCTATCTAATCAAGACTAAATATCAACATTATATTGAACCCCTAAATAAAATTCTGGATAACATGGAATTAATATATGAAAAAATGAGTAATTTATAATTCACATTGTATTAAGAATAAAACATAGATTCCAATGTGTTTTTCTTTCCAATATTCCCAACACTATCCATGATTTCCCACTCTCAATATAAAGGACATTTATAGGGGATTCCATCATGATGAAACATTTCACAGGTGCTAATGGGTTCTACACATATTGACAGTTCAAAATCGTTTTCCACAAGTCATATTGAAAGTACTATATTCACCTTATCATTTGAAATTTATAACTATTCGCATGAAAAAATATCTTTAATCAAATTAAATTCCCAAAAATAAGATAATTATTCTTGTATATTTCTATGGTGAAAATGGGACTTTGGAGAAATAATTATAAAAACACATATTCAAGAATCATTAGGTATACATTTGGAAACTATGATAAAATTTATAATTCATTTATAAAATTGAATCATTATTTGAGGAATAATGGACTTAGAAAATGGGTATTCTATAGAATATGCGAATTATATTAATGAAAACAAATATATCCACACCCAAGACATATGTGTATTTGAAAAGATCAAACCAAAATAAATATTGACATTAAAATTATTATCAATGATTCAATAAATTAACCACACAGAATTATTATATCTACGAATGAGGGGAACCACAAAAGAACCAAAAAACAAAAAGACACCAAGAACCCATTAAATGGAGAAACACTTTAGTATATCAACATTATAAAAACTTCAACAAGGTCATGGAATATATTAAAACACTAAAATTTCTTATAAAGGACACATGAAATTTTATAATTCACTTATCCAACATATATTTGATGAAAATATAAAAAAATATAGATTGAATTTTTGAAAACCCTTCTTAAACAAATAAAAAATATATAAAAAATAATATTTAATTTTAGAAAAATAGAATCACAGGTAAGAAACTGAAAATATATTTATAAATTATTATGAATTGTATAGAATTCTACTATAATGAGGCAAATGAAAAACCATTTGTAGTGGTGTGAGAACACAATAAACCACAATGAAAGGGACCAGAGAGAGAAAGAAGCAAACCGAACAACCCATGTCAATGAAAACACCCACAACAAATTATATCCATCATCAATGGTTCATTAAATATAGATATCATTAGTGGAGAGATCATAAAATTTGAGGGTCTGATAAGAATATAGGAAAAAACTAAAATCAAAACGAAATATACTATTTATCAAAGGTGGTGCTTTTTGGCATGACGATGAACCAAGGGAGAGGGGTTTGAGGTAACATTCACATGATAAAGTTGAGTTGGGGAGGGGGATGAAATTTGGGTTTAATTTTTGGGACGGTAGAGTATGAATTTTAATATTCATATATATTAGGGATACACCATGGGTAAGATTAACAGTTAAACAAAACATGCACCAATTGGGAATAACCTAATGGGAGGAAATTAATCCCCCATATAATTTAGATGAGTTTTTATAAAACCATGTGAAAAATCTTAAACAATTCCTTTACCAAGATCATATAAACCTCACTGACTTTCTAAAAAGTTTTTTTAACTATATCCATTCCAAGAATCACATCATAGAAACCACAAGATAGTCATGTGGTTACAAATTTGGTATTCATAGTTTGTAGAAAATATGTCATAATTATTCATGGAAAACCATTCTAGAACTAAATAAAATTAAAATTATACTTTGTTTAGTGATTCTCATGGTAACTCTATAAGAAATTCACATTAAACATGTAATGATCAAAAATGGGTTCAGAACTCTAAAACTCAATAATTTCTCATGGAACTCAATATGAAAATAAAAAACAAAGGAAATGAAAAAAATAAGAAAAATGAAAACCATGGTTGGGGTGTGACAACATGTATTCTAAGATCAGAAATATAATTAAATTACTCACTCAATTATGCATTCAAATGAGCTATTTATTTATATTAATAATTTTAAAAATTATCATATTTTCATTTAGAACAGTGTTTTATCAATTTTATTTCATTATTAGTTTCATTATAGAAAAAATAATTGCTATCCACATTTTAGAAGTTATGTAAAATGTGTGAATAAGTGAAATTAGTAATGTCCATGTTAATAAATAATAATATTAAATGATATGGAATTTAGTTCTTATTTATCATTTTTATTATCATCCTTTTTTTCTTGAAAATGTACATGGATTTCAGATGTCTAGAAACCCTTCATATACACTTTAAAAACATGTTTTTTTAAAATATAACCTTATGGGACTTATAGAATTCATAAAATCACTATTAAAATATGGTTTTCTCATCATAGACAACCCTTAATTAATATCATCCATCTGTATAAATATGTGAATTCATCGAGAACTGAATCTTATAATAGCTAAAATAAAATATTAATAGAGAATGTATTGATAAAATTTATACTCCCCAAATTTTTATGAAGACACGGGAGGGAGAATTATTTAATTTTACAGAAACTATAAATTTAAAAACTAATAACTCTTGAATATAGAGTCTATAATATTCTCTGTAAATTCATTTTGAAAGAGAAAATATAATACAAAATAACAATAAAATTTATAGGGTATTATGGCACACTAATCCCCATATCTATTCAACAAAAAATCGTTCTATGATCTTGGTGATTTTTGAAAGAATGTTCCTTTCCAAATTACCTCTATAGATTATTGTAAAAATCTAAAACATGTTATAATAAGTTTTACTATGACCTTATAGAGGAATCCCTATAGTCCTTCTACAACATAACACCAATTTTTAAAATAAAGAATATTTTTTTCTAAATAATTTATTTATAAAAGATTCAATATTTGAACACCATATATGAATTATTAAGAATTTTTTAGTGGAATATAATAATGTCATGAAATAATTATTCTAATGAAAAATATACACATTTATTGTAGAGAATATTATGATATATGATGAGGAGATGCTAATTCATCCTTTATAGAAGCTAGAAAAACACAAAGAAACATTATAATAAATCATTTATAATTCTAAATTACATTTTTGTTAGTTATTAAAAATCTTATCATATAGATGACATATATCAATATCATCTCATGAATTAGATATAAAATATAATTTTTAATCTTGAATATCCTAATCATTCTTCAATTAAATAGATTTTTTTCATTAAGAATTAGGATTAATGATTTCTACATCCTTAATACATTATATAACATACAAATTGAGAATAAATATGTATCCCAAAATAATTATTATTCAACATATCCAAATATGTATCATGCAAAATGATGATTTAAAAATGCACATTGTAATTGATATGTGAATTTTAGCACCTATTAAATAAATACTACATTCACTAAGACATAATGAAATATATATAATTTACTATATATTGGCAGAAATATATATTTTTCAAATATTATTTGATATATTTACACATGTTAACTCCTATCATATATTACATAATACTTTTAAAATTTATGTCACATGCAAGAAATTGATAATTATTGTATAGTTTCCATCATATGAATGATTACAAATTTAGTGTTTTAAGAAAATGGGTTAAATTCCAATATCTGGTTTGTAAAATGAAGTATATCACTAATGTGAAAATAATTATTTCAAATACATATGAAATTTTAGGTACCCAAATTTGAGTTACATTAATCAAATTATGGTTCCCAAACATAACATTGAACTTAAAAATTGGATTCTAAATTTCAGCCTGGAAACCATTATTAGATTTAAATATTAATTATATAATATTAATTTAGTATATCTCTTAAAAACCAAATTTAATGGATGAAAATTATTACACAAAATTATAAAGTTAAATTCTTAATATCATTATTCCCTTAATCAAAAAAAAAATTAAAAAATTTATTCAATTAAATATATAACTATAATCTATAAAAAATAATGTTTTTAAGTAATGAGATTATGATATTTTTAGAATAAAAATTAATATATACTGGTAATATCATAACTTTTATAACTTACTTCCATATTATTATTTTATCTAATCCTGATCCCATATTTGAATTTAAATTTTGAAAATACCACTAAATTTTAATTATTAGTAAATTAAATTTTAGTATAATATTTCATTGACAATTTAATATATTGATGATATTCGTCAAGATAGTTCATTTTTTGTGTCATGAATATAAATTTCAATAGTTTCAGAAGTCGATTTTTTTTAAATAATAATTTTCATTTTAGTACCAAAATGGAATATTTCTTCATTATGTGGAAAGATGTGTAGGAATCCTTTTTATTTGGATGAGGTTGGTGAAATAATGTTTTTTGAACAATGTTGGTAGAAGATATTGTTAAGAGCCTTTTATTCATTATAATATATTTTAGAGTATATGATAGTTTTTAAAAAATGTATATATATAATAGAAGGAATGAACTTTCATTCACAAATAGAGACCATTTTGTTCACAATGTATATCGATGGACAATTGTTTTTCATTATGAAAAGAAGGGAATTCTATATACATGATTCATTATAAATATAAAATTCTAAAGATAAATGTATGGGTTTCTAATTGAGTGGATTCACCACTATGTTTATCATATATGAAAGATGTTTTATCAATTTTAGTATTATGAAACAATTATCTAGATGCTTCTTATGTTTTTATTCATGAATTAGTTCTTTAAAAATATAACCTTTATTAATATTAAAAAAAGAATATATTTAACAGCATATAGATGATTTAATGGAATATAGTGATTTACCATTTTATGGATTTTTTTGAGAACCACATGATTGATGATGTGACATCAGAATATGAAAGTCTTATATGAAATAAATTTCACCACCTATTTAATGAGTGAAAACAAATATTGAGGATGTATTATTCCAAAGGAGGTAAGGATAAAAAAACAATGGTAATATTAAAAATACTGTTATATAATTTTTAATTAACATTAAATAATTAAATTTCATATTTAAAAAAATAATATTATCATAAAATTTAATTTATATTTCTATAAAATTGTTGTATTATAACAAATTTGTTTCTTGCAATATTCTATTTTATACTAATTTTTAATCATTGAAATTTTAATTTGAATAAATGATCATGATTTTTTATATCATAATATAAATAGAATCTTATGTTTAATTTTTTTTAATATTTTGTGATTATTTAGTTTTAGAGGAATGGTAGAACTTACATATTTTTAATAAATTTTTCATCTAATTTTAACGACATACAATGTATTATTATTTTTGGATTGGATATAAAATTACATTAAATATTTTTCATTAAAAATGTTTAAATAAATTTTATTGGGATTATATTTGTCACGACCCCCTCCCCACAAAGTGTACCCCTCCTTGGCCAGAAATGTGAGAAGGAAGATAATGACCCCGGAGTCCTGCCTCTAGTGGGCCCCGGGTTGGCGACTAGCACCGAGGGTATAGTAAACACACAAATGAAAGGCATTACCCTCTTAGGGAACACATGTGGAAGAGAGAGATAAGATAGAAACCAATCAACTCCAACTCAGAACTAAAATATAAAAGAAACCCAAGTACATATATGAAATGTCATGCACAAGTACTACAACTGAAAGTGAAAACTAAAATTACCCAAAAGAAAGTAAAACGGCAGTGACCACAAACCCGAACAGCTCCTCCAACCACAAGCTAGTAGTAAACAGCTTGATCTCCAACCTCCTCCAAGTGACCTGGAAAACAGTTTATATATACATAGGGTGAGTATAATATTATACTCAGTAGGATCCTCCCCAAGCCTCTCTTGAAAAAGTAAAGAAAGCATGATAAAGCCCAGTGAACAACAAGTAAAACTAACTCATTACTTAAACAGGTATACTATGTTCCCAACCTCACCATGGCTACTCTCAACAATTAACGCATACAAGAATATAGCATATAGTAAAGAATATCAAGGGTACCCTGCTACTACTTCCCCACTGGTTTGCCGCTTTTCCCTAACGACATACATCCTGTGCATCTCTCTCCAAAGGCTTGCCCTTAGAAACCTAGGCTAAGCTCAACAATCTGCACCTCGTGCACCACAAAGGCTTTCCCGAAGACACCTGGGCGAAGCACCACACCATCCTCACAACCAAAAGTTACCGGGTATGTTTTGGGAGCCACCACAACCCGTAAAACGTATATCATACATCGGGTATTATACCTCAAGCCATTATAGCCCATACACCGAGTAGGGATCCTCAAGCCATCCCAGCCTATACACGTTACACCTATAGTAGTCCATAGGATACTATATGGAGAATATATGTGTGTGAAATAACCACAAGCCATTACAACCCACTACACACATATGAGGAAACTAACTGTTTTGCCTATTGGCACATATATCTACCAAGAGAAGAGAGAGGGCCCAAAGGGGGCAGTCAGCCATTCGTCCTCTGACCAGAATGTTTGGGAAAACACCCCCAGGGCTCAGAATCCTTGGGGTGTCAGTTTCCCTTACCTACAAGGTGTAGTAGCTTATAGAAACACAAAAAGTACAGAATATATATATAACTCACATCCACACTATGGGAATTACCTAGTCTTAGATACAACTGCAGCTAACGTCTCTCAGACTCCAGGCTGCTACTTCTAGGAATAGGTATCCTATAAGCACAAAAACATTTTAAGAGCTTTATTAGATTACTCCATTCTCATTTTATCAGGTCCATTGTATGTTAATTAATTCTTTAAACATTAATTAACCACGGACAATTCCACATTAAACTGAATTGGAATCACATTCAAAATCAACTGCTCTTTTAAAGATTCACATCACCTTTAAATTCCAGTATCTCCATCTCTGTGTATTATCACCATTTAATCAAACATTAATTATAGAATTACTTTCCCATATTCCCAGGCATTCCAGAAAGGCATCCTATGCTACTAAACACAATGGGGGCTCAACACTATGAGTAGATATACTACCCGTCGAGTCTTTTCCGCCTATAGCAAGAGCATAGACCCATTCTCCCTCGAGAGGCCAAACACGGAAAGCACGTGGCATACCCCGCTTGTCTTCGCCTCCTTTGGAAGGAGGGTAATAAAGACCAGCTTCCTTGATAAGTGGGGAAAAGTAAATAAGACAAACAACCAAACAAAATCACCAACATCCAGCCATCACATCCATACCATACCATCATCCTTGGTGTCCTCTCCGACACCCACATGCATAAGCTGATGCTTCTTGCCACCCTAGGCGTCATCCGCTGCCACAACCACAAGTCCCCATGCCTCCACATATCACAACATCCATCCAGGCTCACATCACAACACAAGCAGCAAGAAAACACAACATCACATCAGTAGGCTCTTGACCCTTTAACAATCAAGAGGGTAACTCAGAATCCTTTAAGAAATTCTCACACAATCTATTCTATAATCCATATTGAATTTGTAGATTTTTCATTAGTAGGTTCCAATTATGGGTGACCTAATAAGTAATCTATCACAATTAGACAACCATTCTTACTTCCCTAACATGATTAACATCAAATTATAACAACTACAATAATGACATCAACTAGATTCATTTACATGCCTCTTTATCTTTAGCCAAATAATTAACAATTAATTTTGAATTTATGTTCATTATCAATTTACATTAAGAATGAACAAAAAATAAATGAAATCATAGATATCACTCTATCTAGAAAAACATGAGGCAAATCGTTATCATGGTACAAGCAACAACATTCGATCAACCAATTCTTTTAATCCAGCTCAAGTATTTAATTGGGTCAATTTAATTATGATCCAAATGGATAAATCATACTAATTCTACGTTTGCACATATACAATTAGAGAAGTCATGAATCCCCTACCTCAACAATTCTTGACATTCTTTATCCACACAAGGGGTCACAATCCTCCTCTCGCAACAACTGGATCCACCAAAAGATGCCACGGTACGACAACACCAACCAAACCCCAAGAAAAACCCATTATAAGCATGGAGATTACATGCTATAATATGGAAAGGATAAAAGGAGAAAATTAACCCCAAATAACAATGACACAACATACCTTATTTGGAATATTGATAGATAAAGCTCGGTTGCATCAAAATAGAGCAGAACCAATCTGAGGAGTAAAGTTTGACTGTACAACTCCTACGTGAAGGATTTAAAGGTTCTAGCATCTCACAGCTAACAAAAAAGAGTAAGAACAAGGGAGAATGATATCTCGTCCCTTTTTGAAGATTTAATGGGGTGACAGTTTAGGATATGTTTAATTCCCCATTAAAAGAGGATCGCATTAACCCACATGGTTTGACCAAGAAAAACATCATGAGCCATATGAATAATTAATATAGGATTTATGGCATTTGATTCGTCCTTAATAGTCCTTAAAACAAGGCCTTAAATGTATTTTACGTCAAAAGAAACTTCAAAGGGCGAAACTGTAGGAGCCGAAATCACTGTTCACAAACTCAAAATTTGGCAAAGGAAGGAAAAGGACACCGTTAGACCTCACCGTTCTGGATACACTGTTCAAGTATACAGTTAGAAGGTCACTGTTATAAGGTTACCATTCGGGAAACACTACTCAATTATACAGTTAGAAGGTCACAGTTAAAAGGTTACCATTCTGGAAACACTGTTCAAGTCTACAGTTAGAAGGTCACAGTTAGAAGGTTACCATTCTGGAAACACTGTTCAAGTCTATAGTTAGAAGGTCACAGATAGAAGGTTACCATTCTGGAAACACTGTTGAAGTCTACAGTTAGAAGGTCACAGTTAGAAGTTTACCATTATGGAAACACTGTTCAAGTCTACAGTTAGAAGGTCACAGTTAGATTGTTACCATTCTGGAAACATTGTTTAAGTCTACAGTTAGAAGGTCATAGTTAGAAGGTTACCCTTTTGGAAACACTATTCAAGTCTACTGTTAGAAGGTCACAGTTAGAAGGTTACCATACTGGAAACACTGTTCACAGAACTGGAAATTCGGCAAAGTGTTGGGGAAGGGTCACCTTGACCTTCTGGAAAACCTCCAACACCCCAATTCAACAAAGTAATGGAACAGAGAGGTCCGAGCCATTACATTAGATACCTCTCAAAACATTCTCTTCCTTGAGAATTAAAAACCAACCCAGAGGAAAAGAGGGGTCCAAACTACCACCCCATAAGATACCTCTTATGGGAAAACCACCATGAGTTGTTTGAAAGCTGGAACAAAACTACGACATCTGAGAGTATGGGAACAAACAATCCATATCCAAACAATTCAATCATAACATCACATCAAAGATACATAAATAAAACTCATCACAAGAACTTAAAACAGCTCTGGGTACTGGACACACATCTATGACTCATGTTCCCAGGTACTCTCCACCATGCAACCATGTTTCCACAAGACACAAACCAAGGGAATATAACGCCCATGCAACACCTTCTCCTTGAGTTCATGGATCTACACAGGTCACTCCTCGAAGGTTGCGTCATTATCATTATCGATCTCTCCCCAATCTATAACATGAGATTCATCATGAAGATAACGATGGAGCTGTGATACATGGAAAACATCTTGTATCCGACTCATCTGAGGGGGAAGTGCTACTCGATACGCCACATCTCCAACAAGAGCTAACACCTTGAAAGGCCCAACAAACCAGGGAGAAAGCTTACTTCCACGACCAAACCTTCGCTGTCCACGACAGGGATTCACCTTAAAAAACACATGTTCCCCAACAATAAAATCTAAGGGTATCCTTCTTTGATAAGCATATGATTTCTGATGATCTTGCGCTATCTTCATCATCTCACGAATCACCTGAAACATCTCTGTTGTATTCTACACTAGTTCCGTTCCGAGGATTGCTGACTCTCCGACCCCAGTCCATCACAACAGAGAACGGAATGACCAACCATACATGACTTCAAATGGCGGCATACCAATACTGGAGTGAATAATATTATTGTAATCAAAATCCACCAAGGGTAGGTGACTCATCCATGAACCTCCAAAGTCAAGAACACAAGAGCGCAACATGTATTCAAGAGTTTGGATGGTTAGCTCTGTCTGACCATCCATTTAAGGATGAAAAGCAGTGCTAAGGAATAACTGAGAACCAAAAGCATGTTGGAGACACCTCCACACCCTGGAGGTAAAACATGGATCTCGATAAAAAATGATCGTCCTAGGGACTCCATGAAGTCTCACCACCTCCTCCAGATACTACCTCGACAAAAATTCCACTGAGCTCGACTCCTTGATCGCTATGAAGTGGGCTGATTTTGTTAAACGATCCAATACCACCCATATAGCATCATGTCCTCCCAGAGCTCGAGGTAAACCTGTAACAAATTCCATTGAGATGTCCTCCCACTTCCACTGAGGAATCTCTAATTACTGGAGAAGTCCACCAGGAACACTGTGTTCGGCCTTCACCTTCTGGCAGAATAAACATCAAGACACACAATCTGCAACCGCACGCTTCAACCCAGGCCACCAAAACTGACTCCTCATGGATCAGTACATCTTTGTCACACCAAGATGTACTACCAAGCGATGAACTATGGAACTCTCGAAGAAACACCTCGCACATCGCTAAGGGAACAAAAATCTTGCCATGATACAATAATCTGTGTTGTTTATCTTCCGACCAACTATCAGGGGCCTCACCACAAACAACTCTGTCTATCCAAACTTCCACATCTGGATCACCCTAGTAGGGCTCTTCCACCTTCTGCATCAGGGACGACTGCACCATCATCTGGAAAAGACAACCTCTACCTCCAACCTCTTCCATATCAAGATGCAAAGATTACAGTTCCTCCATTACTCACCAGGAATCACCAGATTCACACACAGTGTCATTACGTGACTTTCATCTCAGTGCATCAGCTACAACATTCCCTTTTCCAGGTGTATACAATATTTCAATGTCGTATTCCTATAAGAACTCCATCCGCCGACGCTGCCGCAAGTTCAAGTCGCGTTGGGATAAAACATACCTCAAACTCTTATGATCGGTGAAAACCACAAAGTGCTCAGCAATGAGGTAATGTCTCCACACCTTCAGAGCAAACACCACGGCTGCCAACTAAATATCATGGGTGACATAGTTACGTTCATGGGGACACAACTGCCGAGACCCATAAGAAACAACTGACCTCTGCTGCATGAGAACATAGCCTAACCCTAGATGTGAAGCATCATAGAAAACATCAAACTGGACTCCCTCCGCTGGAAGACAAAGGACTGGAGCACTTACCAAATTCTCCTTTAGATACTCAAAAGCTTCCTGACACTGATTAGTCCATACGAACGCTTGATCCTTCCTGGTCAAAGCAGTCAGAGGAGTCTCAACTCGGGATAAATTAGCTACAAACCTCCTATAATATCCTGCAATACCATGGAAACTCCGCACCTCTGACACGGTCTTGGAGGATGCCCAAGACACCACTGCTTCTATCTTCGATGGATCCACAACTACTCACTGTTGGGACAAAACATGCCCCAAGAAACGAACTTCTCGAGCCCAAAACTCACACTTCGATAACTTCCCAAACAACTGATGTTGGTGAAGAACTCCCAAAACGACTCATAGATGCTCTGCATGCTCCTCTTCAGATATGGAGTACACAAGGATTTCATCGATGAAAACCACAAAAAACATGTCCAGGAATTCATGGAACACAACATTCATCAACCCCATGAAAACAACTCAAGAATTCGTCATGCCGAATGGCATTAAAATAAACTCCTAATGCCCATGATGACAATCGAAATCAGTCTTTTGGATATCCTCATCCTTTACATGCATCTGATGATATCCTGACCACAAGTCGATCTTTGAGAACCAACTTGCACCCTTCAGTTGATCAAATGATTCATCAATTCGCGGGAGAGGATAATTGTTCTTTATTGTCACGTTTTTTAATCGATGATAATTGACGCACAAATGCAAACTGCCGTCAGCCTTTTTCACAAACAAAACTGGTGCACCCCATGGTGACACACTTGGTCGCACAAAACCACACTACAACAGACCATCATGCTGAATACGTAGCTCTCGTAACTCAGAAGGGGCCATCCTATATGGAGACATAGAGATAGGAGATGCTCTTGGCTGTATCTTGATCCCAAACTCGATCTCTCGTCGACGGGGTAAGGCTACAACCTCTTCTGGAAAGACGTCAGGGTACTCCACTACGACCCTAGGAAACACAAACTGCTAAACCTCTGAATAACTTAGCATCATCTCATCCATCATGGATGATAATGATGGAACTTGTGTATGACTCATCGGAAGATCTCGCTCACCAACAAACACCACTTTCTCTCTATCTGCATCAAAGAAAATGACCTTCTTCCTGTAGCAATCCACAATAGCCTTCACCAAATACAACCAATCCATGCCACCGATGACATCATAGGGTTTTATTCGTAAACATAGAAAATCTCCCCAATAGAAGTGTTACCCCAACACTAGCTCATAGTCTCTACATATTTCCAACAAGTCGGCTCGACCTCCAACTGGCGTAGTCAACGCCAAGGGAAATGGATGCATCTCTACCTCAAGTCCCAATGCATCGAAAAGGGTAGTTGATATGAAGGAGTTTATTGCTCCTGAATCAAACAAGGCATACACCAAGGTAGAAAACAATCAATGGATACCTCGAATGACATCTGGCTCACCTGGGGCTGGCAACACTAGAGTAGGAAGGTGACCACAACCTCTTCCACAGCCTCTCTGACCCTGATGACGACCACCAACACAGTCGCGCTCTGCTCTATAAGGACGAGGAGCATCATGGGGCTGTCCTCTGCCTCCACCATCTACCCTATGGTGATCTGATGCTGGTGCAACCTACTATAGTTGCCTCGGATGGAACTGCCTCAATGGAGAAACCTGGAGCGGAGCGCCCAGTGCACGATGAATACTCTAAAAAGTCGGGCACTCCCTCTACTAATGACCACAACCACCATAAGAAAAATAAGCGCATGATCCCTTAGCATAGGCTTGATAGTTGCTGCCTCCGGAGAAATGAGATTGGAAGGGCTGGGACCTACCCCCAGGTGAATGAAAACTCTTCTGCCCGGAAAACCGGGATCCCCGGTCCACAGCTTTGTTCATGAGGAATCATGACGATCCCCCTATCATGACGATCCGGTCCTAGTCAAAGTCCTCTCAACAACCATTGACCTCGCTAGAACCTCATGATATTTCATTAGCAAAAATGGGGTGACCTAGTGCTGGATCTCTAGACGCAAAGCCTCCTCGAAATGTCTTGCCTTGGACACCTCATCTGGTAATAGGTCTGAAGCATATCGTAGAAGGTTCCTGAAACGGATTCCAAACTCTTGAACATTGGAGCTCCCCTATTGAAGGGTAAGAAGCTCCTGGCGACTGGACGCCTTTGCAGTCGAAGAAAGAAACTCGACTCTAAACCTTTCTCGAAACTCCTCCCACGAGATCGCTGACTCCTCGCGATCTCTAATGAACAAGAACCACCACTGCATTGCTGCTCCACGCAGCATCGTCACAACCATTGAAACCCAATGTTCCTTCTGAGCATGAATTGAACTGAAGCCTATCTCGACCTCCTCCTACCATTCTTCTACGACTGCATCCGAAACATAACCATCGTACTACTATAGACTCTGGCCCTGAAACTCTCAGAGTTTCTTACTCCATGTTTCATCATCGTGAACCTCTACCCGACATCGATCTGCTAGAACAGCCTGCTGGGCATCTATTGCGCAAACCTGACGAGGATGTCGACCTGGAGCCATACCTGTAAAATAAAAACTGTTAGAGCTCTTATGCCTGGAATATGGTAGACTCAACATTTACTAATTAATTTTTTTGTTTTATTAATTTTTGGTTAACTTATCCCAAGGTCTACCCATTCAAATACAGGCACAAGTAAGAATGATGCATGATCCTTTCCTAGGTCTCTACCCTGCAACCAGTATCACTTTGTTTAGTAGATATTGTAAACTTAAAGGTCCGTACATCCGATTATAGGGGGCCCTAAATGCCTATGTCTTAGTCGGTATCCAG
The DNA here is from genome assembly GCA_963277665.1 of Viscum album. Classification (NCBI taxonomy): domain Eukaryota; kingdom Viridiplantae; phylum Streptophyta; class Magnoliopsida; order Santalales; family Viscaceae; genus Viscum; species Viscum album. The sequence continues at coordinate 1,926,904,197 of OY728138.1, forward strand.
TTTTTACCTCACTTGCTAAACATGAATGACACTATTGCCCTACCAACCCATGCAACCTCACGCGTGCCTAACTCCAAACTCCATCATATCCCTCAACCAGACCTCACGCGTGCCTAACTCCTGGGCTGGCAATGTGAGAAGGAAGATAATGACCCTCGAGTCCCGCCTCTAGTAGGCCGCGGGTTGGCGACTAGCACTGAGGGTATAGTAAACACACAAATGGGAGGAATTACCCTCTAAGAGAACACATGAATATTAGAGAGATAAGATAGAAACCAATTAACTCCAACATAGAACTGAAATATAAAATAAACCCTGGTAAATATATGAACTTTCATGCAAATGTACTACAACTGAAAGGGAAAACTAAAAGTACCCAAAAGAAAGTAAAACGGAAGCGACCACAAGCCCGAACAGCTCCTCCAACCACAATCAAGTAGTAACCAACTTGATCTCCAACCTGATCCAAGTGACCTGAAAAACAGTTTATATATACATAGGGTGAGTATAAAAGTACACTCAGTAGGATCCTCCCCAATCCTCTCGTGAAAAAGTAAATAAAGCATGCTAAATCCCACTAAACAACAAGTTAAACTAACTCATCACCTAAACAGGTATACTATGTTCCCAACCTCACCATGGCTACTCTCAACAAGTAACGCATACAAGAATATAAAATATAGTAATGAATATCAGGGGTACCCTGATACTACTTCCCCACTATTTTGCCACTCTTCCCCAACGACATACGTCCTGCGCATCTCTCTCCTAAGGCTTGCCCGCAGACACCTGGGCAAAGATCTACAATCATCACCTCGTGCACCACAAATGCTTGCCTGCAAACACCTGGGCGAAGCACCACACCATCCTCACAACCAAAATTATCTGGGTAAGTTTCGGGAGCCACCACAGCTCGCATAACGTGGATCATACATCGGGTATTATACCTCTAGCCATTATAGCCCATACAACGAGTAAGGATCCTCAAGCCATCACAACCTATACACGTTACACCTATAGTAGTCCATATGATACTATATTGAGAATATATGTGTGTGAAATAACCACAAGCCATTACATCCCTCAACACACATATATAGGGAAACTAACTGTTGTGCCTGTTGGCACATGTATCTACCAAGAGAAGAGAGAGGGGCCAGAGGGGGTAGTCATCCATTTTTCGTCCCACTAGAATGTTGGGGAAAACACCCCCAGGGCTCAGAATCCCCTGGGTGTTAGTTTCCCTTACCGACAGGGAGGAGTATCTTATAGAAACACAAAAAGTACAGAATATATATTACTCACATCCACACTATAGGAATTAGCTGGTCTTTGATACAACTGCAGATAACGTCTCTCAGACTCCAGGCTGTTACTTCTAAGACTAGGTATCCTATAAGCACACAAACATTTGAAGAGATTTATTAGATTACTCCATTCTCATTTTATAAGTTCCACTGTATGATAATTAATTCTTTAAACATTAATTAACCATGAACATTTCCACATTAAACTGAATTGGAATCACATTCAAAATCAACTTCTCATTTTATGATTCACATCACCTTTAAATTCCAGTATCTCCATCTCCGTGGATTATCACCATTTAATCAAAATTTCATTACAGAATTACATTCCCCTATTCCCAAGAATTCTAGAAAGGCATCCTATGCTACTAAACACAAAGGGGGCTCAACACGGTGAGTAGATATACTACCCGTAGAGTCATTTCCTCCTATAGAAAGAGCATAGATCCATTCTCCCTCGAGAGGCTAACCACAGAAAGAATGTGGCATACCCCGCATGTCATCACCTCCTTTGGAAGGAGGATAAGCAAGACCAGCTGCGTTGAGCAATGGGGAAAAGTAAAGAAGATAAACAACCAAACAAAATCGCCAATATCCAGCCATCATATCCATCCCATACCATCATCCTTGGTGTCCTCCCCGACACCCACATGCATAAGCTGATGCATCTCGCCCCCCGAGGCGTCAACCGCTGCCACAACCACAAGTCCCCATGCATCCAAATATCACAACATCCATCTAGGCTCACATCACAACACAAGCAGCAAGAAAACACAACATCACATCAATGGTCTCTTGACCCTTTAACAATCAAGAGGGTAACTCAGACCCCTTTAAGAAATTCTCACACAATCTGTTCTTTAATCCATATTGAATTAGCAGATTTGTCATTCGTAGGTTCCAATTACGGGAGACCTAATTAGTAAGCTATCACAATTAAACAACCATTCTTACTTCGCTAACATGATTAACATCAAATTATAACAACTACAACAACAACATCAACCAGATTCATTTACATGCAACTTTATCTTTAGCCAATTAAATAACAATTAATTCCGTCTTTACGTTCATTATCAATTTCTATCATTAATGAACAATAATCAAAGAAATCAAAGATATCACTCTATCTAGAAAAACATGAGGCAAACTGTTATCACGGTACAAAGCAAAAACATGCAATCAACCAATTATTTTAATCCAGTTGAAGTATTTAATTTGGTCAATTTAATTGTGATCCAAAGGGATAAATCATTCTAATTCTACGTTGCACATATACAATTAGAGAAGCCCTGAATACCCTACATCAACAATTTTTGAGGTTCTTTATCCTCACAACAGGTCACAATCCTACTCCCGCGACAACCGCATCCACCCAAAGATTCCACGGTACGACAACACCAACCAAACCCCAAGAAAAACCCATTATAACCATGGAGATTACATGATATAATATGGAAAGGAGAACATCAGATAATTAACCCCAAAGAACGATGATACAACAAACCTTATATGGAAGATTGATCGATACAGCTCGGTTGCATCAAAATAGAGCAGAACCAATCGTAGGAGTAAAGTTTTATTGTACAACTCCTACATAAAGGATTTAAAGGTTCATGCATCTCATAGCTGATAACAAAGAGGAAGAACAAGGGATAATGATATCTCATCCCTTTTTGAAGATTTAATGGGGAAACCGATTAAGATATATATAATTCCTCATTAAACGATGATCGCATTAACCCACACGATTTGACCAAGAAAAACATCCTAAGCCATAGGAATAATTGATATAAGATTTATGGCATTTGAATCGGCCTTAAGAGTCCTTAAAACAAGGGTTTAAATGTATTTTTCATCAATGGAAACATCAAAGGGGCGAAACTGTAGGAAGCTGGAATCACTATCCACATACTCAAAAATTGGAAAAGGAAAGAAAAGGTCACCGTTAGAACTCACCATTCTAGAAATACTGTTCTAGTCTATAGTTAGAAGGTCACTGTTAGAAGGTTACCATTCTGGAAACACTGTTCAAGTCTACATTTAGAAGTTTACAGTTAGAAGGTTACCATTCTGGAAACACTGTTCAAGTCTACAGTTAGAAGGTTACCATTCTGGAAACACTGTTAATGTCTACAGTTAGAAGGTCACAGTTAGAATGTTACCGTTCTGGAAACACTGTTCAAGTCTACAGTTAGAAGGTCACAGTTGGAAGGTTACCGTTCTGGAAACACTGTTTAAGTTTACAGTTAGAAGGTCATAGTTAAAAGGTCACAGTTAGAAGGTTACCGTTCTGGAAACACAGTTCAAGTCTATAGTTAGAAGGTCAGAGTTAGAAGGTTACCATTCTGGAAACACTATTCAAGTCTACAGTTAGAAGGTCACAGTTAGAAGGTTACCGTTCTGGAAACACTGTTCACAGAACTGGAAATTCAGAAAAGTGTTGGGGATAAGTCACCTTGACCTTCTGGAACACCTCCAACACCACAATTCAACAAAGTAAGGGACCAGAGAGGTCCAGAAAATTGCAATATTAAATCTTAAATGTAGTATAGAATCATTTGTACACATAGAATTGCATTTATTGAGAGAACCATTCTTCTTCGCCTATCATTTTTTGTATATAAATGTAATTTTTACCACCCTATGAGATTTAATCATTAGAAATGGATTAAATATATTTAATAATCCTATGAAAATATTTTAATGAGGTAAATATCTATTTTTTCATTATGAATAGTATCATTAGTAGGAAAAACAAGTTTCCATGGTAATATTTAATGTAGGATTACTGGATTCAAACTAAAATGAGAATGGAGGAAATTAAAAAAAAATAATAATAAATCCTATTATCACGTCATATTTAAAATATATTTCCTATAATCATCATATATGATTAAATCTAGATCAACTTATATTGAGTAATACATAAAAATAGTTTTAACCTTTTGAAAAATTACATGTGTCTCAGGACCCTCCCATATAGTTGGACACTTACTATCATATCTTATCTACAAATCCTAATACTCTTATCTTATTCATTATCTCATAATATACTTTTATACTATCTCCCCAAATTTCCAAAAGTAGTTTCTTTAATATAAATATCATCATAAAAATTCCTTTAGTATAGACCTCATTCGTTCTTTCAAGGAATATGTATATTTCATAATGGATTGTTTTGTTTTTATTTATTATCTTTCCTCCTTTAATAATAAATTAAAATTTTTAGATTCATAAAATTTATATCTCACATATTATGAAATTATATTTTATTTATTTTATAAAACTATAAAAAAATTTCATACATCTAATGTGGAAATTAACTATCTTTTATGTGTATGTGAAACTTAACATCTCATGAGCTGAAGTATTTTAATTTTCACCACTGACTTTTAGGGATGGTCATAATAGTGGATCTAAATGAAAAAATTATATATATGATATAAATTATAGTCTATAATGGTATATAATTATTCTAATATTTTATTTATCATTAAATGAATAATAAAAATATCTTTCATGTGTTTGTGAGGACTGACACCTCAAAAACAAATTATTTTATTTTTCTTTATAGAATCAGAAGGAAGGTTAATATTTGAGTATTTAAAGAATAATGTGATATTTTAAATATAATAAGATTTTTGGAATGATAAAATTTTATTTAATTTCCTTCCCACGTGTTCGTTAAAAAATTGAAACATTACTCCTCTGTACATGAATACTACGGTCTCTATGTAGTATCATTTTTCATTTTTTGTAAAAAGTTACATAATTTGTTCCAAAATAATATTTAAGTTAAAAATTGATACTTATAATATAATTTATATCTAATAAATTAATCAATAATGTCCCTTATTACAATAGTCATCATATTGGTTTGTATTTTTTACTTGTGAACCAAACCTGATAAAAATTATATTTAAAATTAATCAATTATGTGACAATGTATTATTGTAATATAATGAATATGAAGACACAAGAGGGGGTGAAATATTTCCTATTTAAAAAATATGATAATTTTGAAATTGTTCCCACTTTGAAATAAAACCTACCCACTATTCATTAAAAATAGTATGATTCTAAAAATATAATAAAAGAGAAAAAATATTTTTTTATTATTTCTGGGAAAATTGAAACCTGAGTATACCCATCTAATAAACTTTTTATGGGATTTTTTTATTTTTACTAGTAGATCCATTTATAAGTGATCTAAATTGTGCACTTAAAATCACTAAAAAAATTTTCATTACATTTTCTATGGCATTCATGATGGAAAAAATGAATCCTTAGAAAAATAATCACTAAAGTGTTCAGAAAACAAGATGTTGGAATTTGTTTTGGAGATATCCTCTATGGAGGAATTCATGTAGGATCATTACATTTTATGAATGAATATATCATCATATTTTAATAGTAATTTATATAATGTGTAGTCCTCAATAAGCATCTATAAATTTTCAATTGTTGAATTTTTAAGAAAATAATAGAAATATAAAATTCCAATCTTGTAGAACTGGAAAAAACATAGTAGTATCATGATAAACATGCATGTCTCTAAAAATTAGTCTACAAATTTTATAATCAATTCAAAATATATAACACATATAACTATATCAACCACCACAATTTATTAATGATTAATTTTTAACCAGTAAGAGATCTAAATTTATTTTTCAGTGAAATATATTCAGATAATCTTGTATTTAGTCGAGATATTATTATATTAGTAAGAAATGAATAGATATATCCATTGAATTTTACTTGAAATAATTATTAATCCACGTCAATGAAATATAAAATCGTATTTAGATAAATAATTATTTTAAAAATCAGTGTATTTGGAATTATAATATTAAAGTCAAAGGAAATCCTTAACATTGTTGATAAAATAGAACATACTTGTCCTTTTTGGGTGGAAATTATTAACTATTCATTGAATCAAATTCAAATTCTATATACTCCATAAATATCAAAGAAAAAAAATTATTTTATAGTTAAAAATTAAAATCCCACTTATGAATGTATAAAAAGGTGGACCATTCTATGTTTTTCTAATAAAAAACATTTATATTTTAGTATATTGGTTAGTTTAACATGGTGTTCAAAGATGTGGAGTTTAATACCAATTTATTGTTCAAAATATGGTTTGAAAACTAAATTTCATTTTATTTGTTTGGTTTATATAAAATTTTATATAAAAAACATGATATTCCTTAACAATATAGAAGCCCCAAAAGATAATTTTGAGCACAATCATGGGGTTACAATCACTTGGTTGGGCACTAATATTTGGTTTCACAGCCACATTCTGAGCAGTAATTCAAGACCTCTTTTGAAAAAAGAATTATTAGTTCAATATTACAAATATAAATTAATTAATAAATATATTATAAAAATATTATATAGTTAAAGTGAAAAACATTTATTGAAAAAAATTTAAACATAAAATCAACTATAAGTAACAAAAATAATAGATAAAATCTATGAAATTATTGGAATTTAAAATAATAAAACATTATCTGATAAACATGTTTTTCCTATAATTTACCTCACTATATATCATCAAAGGATCCATAAAAATAAATATATTAATATTTTTTGTATAATTAATTGAAATTACATGGTATCTAATGATTGTTTATACATTTGATGTTTTTCTAGATTTCATCCAATTTATTTTAGATAAAAAATAATGAATTAAAAGGGAACAAAAAACTATTTATTTTTAAAATAATAGGATTTTAATTTAATATATTATAATAATATTTTTATTATATATTACTTAAGGTGACCTATGTTTTAACAACTGATGTGATTGATCATTTAATCCTTTACTAGTTAGTGAAAACATATCTCCATGAAAATATTTGTTTACAAGAATTTATTCCTTAGTATTTTCTAGAAAATTTTCCAACAAAATACACTGATTGATACTCAATATATTTAGTAGAGAGGTGAATTTGAATTCATCCTACACAAACAACCTGTAAGTATTTTGTTTGCTTCTATTGATGAGAATGAGGTGAGGGTAAATATAACTCTCTAAATTATGTGTACTTTGTTCATCCCACTCTACTAAAACCAATGTTTTTTGATAAATAAATGAATAAAAACTCTTGGAAATATGTTATTTTTTTATTAATTACTTACCTAAACTATTTTCACAAATACAAATTCACCTTGTTCTATAAGAAGGGATTCCTAATTCAGCATTAGGAACTGAAGAATTACCCCAAATCGTGTAGTTATTTTTTCATCCACAATCTTCCATATATGTATAATTATATGAATATTCTCATATAAAATATAATATTTTTATAATCATATTAATATATATTTATCTATATAAACTCATTGTTTATCAAGATCACTATAAAATCATAATTAAAAAAGGCATGTCTAATAAATTCTAGTGTACCCAAATGATATAAAACTCTCATTCTCCGGATATAAATGAACACATTAGGGTTTTTATCCTTCTCCTAATACTATCATAATATTCACCTACATAACAATCTAAAAAATGATAAGAATAAACAATATTCTATCTAATATATCCCTATGTTCTAAAATATGAAATCAATTTTGATATTTGAAATTCGACCTTTCTTATTAAGAATATGAGAAATAATTATACCATTTGGATAAGAGGTCATAAATGCGTCCTATTGACAAGAATGAATAATTTAACTCCTCATTTATCGACATGAATTCATCCTTATATCAGTCAAGAAATGAAATATTATATACATATTAGGATAAAATATCTTTTTTTTATTATATAATCCGATGTACAAAATTTGTTACAAGAAAATATAATAAGAATATTTTTATTATATATAATTTTATTCACATTAATCATAATATTTTTGGTATTTTTAAATGAAAAATATATAATCTATTTATCTTCTTGAAACCCATCACCAACTGGACAAAAAAGTAAAATGAAATTATCATCATGAGGGAATTAAAATAGCTGAGTTATCTCAACAGATGAAATATAAAATTCACTACAACAAATACGCCCTTTATTAGTGCTAAAAAGGTCCTTTAACAGCTCTAAGAAAAGCGCTATTAAAGCCGGTGAAGATAAGGGGGGGTCCCCTTTATCAGTTCTGAAAAAAGTGTTTATAAAGACCCCTTTTATCAGCGCTAAAAAAAGCACTGATAAAAGGGATCTTGTATCAGCGCTCAAAAAAAAGTGCTGATAAAAGTACCCCTTTTTCAGTGATTTTTTAGCGCTGATAAAATAGTCCTATATCAGTTCTTCATTTATCAGCGCTTTCATTTTGGCGCTGATTAAGGACCCTTTTATCAGCGCTTTTAAAAAAGTGCTGATAAAAGTTAAAATTTTTTAAAAAATTTAAAACAATTACATAAAATTAAAAAAATCATACCAATCATGGGGGGGGGGCTTTAATAGAGCTTGATCCCCCTTTTTAAGGGCGCTTTTTAGCCCCTCCAGCACCCACAAGCACCCCACCACCCTTTATCAGCAGTAGCCCCCAACATCCACCCCCACACGCGCGCCTCTGCCTCCAGCATGTTTTGAACTCGAGACCTCCCCCCTGCGCGCCTAAGACCTTACCACTACTCTATTTTGATTTTTTTGATATTTCATTATATATACATATATATATATATTTATTTTTATTTGTATAGTAATATATATTTATATTAATATATATATATATATAATGTTATATTAATATATATAGTTATATTAATATAAATATAGTTATATTAATATATATATATAGTTATAATAATATATATATAGTTATATTAATATATATATAGTTATATTAATATATATAGTTATATTAATATATATATAGTGATATTAATATATATAGTTATATTAATATAAATCACTATTTATATATATATAGTTATATTTATTCGTATATTAATATATATATATATAGTTATATTAATATATATATATAGTTATATTAATATATATATATAATAATATTAATATAAATATAGTTATATTAATATATATATAGTGTAATATATATATATATATAGATAGTTATATTAATATATATATCTCTATTTATATATATACAGTTATATTTATTCGTATAGTAATATATATTTATATTAATATATATATAGTTATATTAATATATCTATATATAGTTATATTAATATATATCTCTATTTATATATATATATTTTCTTATATTTATCCGTATAGTAATATATATTTATATTAATATACATATATATATAATTATATGAATATATATACTTATAGTGATATTAATATATATATTTATAGTGATATTAATATATATGTAGTTATATTAATATATATATATAACTAGATTAATATATATATATATATAGTTATATTAATATATAATAGTTATATAAATATTCCTATATTTTTATTTTAAATAAAATAGATATTAGTTATTATTTAGATAGAGCTAATATATTTTACATGTAAATATGTTTAATTATTTATTTTAAAATTTTAATTTTTAGGGGTGAATATATAAAAAATATGTACATATAGTTATATATTTGATTATAAATATCAGTTCATTATAAAAAACGATAAAATTTCAAAGACATAATTTCAATATAAATGTAATACCTTGGAATAAATTTAGTCCCCACCAAAAAAGCCATTAATACCCCCCTCAAACGAGGCTTAAAACCCACAAAATGTTAACAAATCTGGGTACCCCGACTAAAAACTCAGTTTTAGAGGACTTCTGGGCCTCTTTTGGCCTCTACAAATGCCTTACCGGGTTCCCCCCAGTCACAGCCACGTAGAGCTCATCACTGGCTTTGATTTGATATGTGGTAGAGCTCAAACGGATACCCAAATCAAATGTTATGTCCATTTGAAGTTTGAGTTGCGTTTTTTACTTATTATAGATCTTTTTTTAATTATTTTTTATTTTTTTTAGTCTTTAAATTGTTATTAAATGACTACTAATCCATAATAATTAGAAAATTATTAATTAGAAATATTGTTTTAATTTTTTAAGAAGCCATTTTCACTAAATATCTTATATATTTAGTATATTAAGTGTTAATGTACATTTATACTTATCTAAAATATATTTAAAAATTATATATTATATCTATATCAATATAACTATATTTATAAATTAATATATTAATATATTTTTTTAATTTTTTTTGAATTCGAACCTTTATCAGTGCTTTTAAAAAAAGCACCGAAAAAGCCACCCCCCCTTATCAGCACTATGGTGGAAAAATAATCCTCCCGGATTTTGAAACTAAACAATGGTGTTTGGATAAAAAAACACATATTTCCTTTTAAAGATGAATTAATAATTGAATACCATGAAGAATTGTTCAGACCATGAAAATTAAAAACCTGATTTTATACGATATTTGAATCAAAAGCCCATTACAAAAAGATCACTTTCCCTTGTATTCCAAATGGCTCGACGACCTTAATTTTTATTGATTTTTTATAACCCCCTTTCAAGGGATGAGGGGGAACCCTTATGGGGACCGTAGGGTTATAGATTACTTGGACCATAGGCTTAAGAGACGTTACATGACTACAAAGGTCTTTGGGAATTCAACCAGAATATAACTACATTGACCTACCCCTCCCTTGCATCTATATCGTGATAGTATTTCTCCACCATCACATCTCCATCAGGCGAAGCATATCATGAAATCACCGGAGGGTCCCGATGGTAAAGCCATACCCTCTCATTCTTCCAAATCCATTGGTTCAGCTCTGCTGTGTGCACCTGCTCAAAAACTTCCTCTAGGGATACACATTTTTTGTAGAGTTTTTCAGGGGAAATAACACTAAACATGTGGCTTGAAGGCCTTGTGGCAGCCCGAAGGCCTTGAGGTGGCCCGAGTGACTTAAATATTTCCTGAAAGCCTTAGTAACTTGAAGTCTTGGGTGGTATGAATGCCTTAAGGACTCCATACCCAAACCGATGGCCCAAGGTGAATAGTTCCAACGGCTAGAGTACCAAAAAGTACCTACTAAAATAACTGTTATGGTACCCACATAGTACCTGCTACATTATCGGCTATAGTACTTCTAGAGTATTCATGATTCTGCCTCCATGTGGTTTGGAACATGGGTTTCATTGATTCACTCAGAGAGACCTCACTAACTAGTTTGGGGATAATGTGCACTTTTCCAGGTAGAATCCATAAATTAGAACAAGAAACTATATAGAATTCTATATTAATTATACCACCTTCACGTGTTTTATTTTTAATTTACAATATGAAAATTAAATTATGGTTCTAGATTATAATATTAATGGTTTTATTAAATGATTTACATATAGATTAAGAGTTTGAATATATTGTTGTTAAAATGATTGCTGGGGAGGTAATATTTTCCATTTTTTGTAACAGTTCTGTTTCAGAAGAAAATGTTTTATGTGTAATGAAAATTTATTATAAAATAGAAATGATGGATTCTAAAATTAGAAAACACATAAAAAAATTAATAAATTAGAATATAAAATAAAAAAAAAGAATTAAAAACTACCAAATAAATAAATTGAAAATAATTAGTTTAAAATTGATTTTTGTAAATAATAACAAATCATATATTATCAAAATATAGTTTATCATAATTTTTAAAAAATAATCTTAAAAGAAAATATATAAATTAATAAGTTTTTATGGGATTAGATTTATTGAAAATATCACCTAGATGATATTATGTATTAATAAATTATAATGAAATTCCACATTTCTAACGTGAACTATTAGATTTTTTTTTTCTAATATCAAAAATAACAGTCATATAATTTCTTTATTGATATTTAATGATATTTTTAAAACTATAATTTTATTATAAAATAGGTATATGTTCAGAATTATTTCTTATGACTAAAATAGTTTTTCATCCACAACAAATTTCCATAAAAACTACAAAATATATATATTCAAAATATATTATATAAAATTAATCTTACATTATATTATTATGATTCCAAGGAACTATGGGTCTACTAATAATGTTGTAGGGTAATTATGTACCATTCATATATAATATTAAAACTCCAAAAGAATAATTTATAAACTAAACTAAAAATATATCATTTTTTGGATAAAGAAGAGTTATAGTAATTTTTCATTTTAAATATTTTAATATTCAATTGATATATATCATATGATGCACATTTTCTATTTATTGAATATTTTCACATAAAAAAAATTATATATGATCTAGTTATAGTAAGATATACAAAAATTCCAATCATGTTTCAATATAACTTGTTATAAATTAGTTTATGAGCCTTATCTAGATCATGTTTTTTATTTGTAGTAGTAGTATTTTTACATAAGTAAATGTTACAATTTCATATAATTTTAAAACAAAAAAAAAATAATAATTTAAAAATAAAAATTCAAAATAATTTAAAAATATTAATTAAAGGATTTTAATCAATGTTTGAAATTTATTTCTCCCATGATACTAACATCAATAATTTTTTTCATATTTTTAAAATATCCATTAGAATATTTTTAATTTTTGGATCCAAATAGAATATCATCTAAATAAAAGTTTCATAGTCAAATATCTAAAGAAGTGATTCAAACAAAATTCTTTGGACAAAATAATCCTATTAAAAAAATCATATTCTAAAAAAAGAATATATGCTCCCATACAAATCCATTGGTTTTTTTATGTTGATAAAGAGCCTTATTATAAATAAAAATAGAATTAATAAATGTGGATGTTCAAATAAATTGGGTTTTTAACCTAATATTAAATTTTTAAATATTGATTTAAAAAATATATTTAACTTTCATCTTAAAAGATTTAAAATTTATGAAATATGACTCAAATAATGGTAATGTATTCATTTATTATAATGGAGGAAATACTCTACTAATAATACCTTTTTCATGATTGTTGTATTTAAAAAATTTCCTATCATTAGTCATCGTAATTACACCTTGATAATATTTATTAGTTATAGAGGCCCAGTTAGTTCATATTGTTGGATATTTTATGAGGAAATAAAATAATTCACCAATATTAAATCTTATAATCTCATTTTCCTCTTCATGAATAACTGTTAACCAACTCTCATCCTCCAAGGATTATTCAATGTATATTCATATAAACTATGATAATGAATTAGATAATACAACGAGATTTCTATTATTCTTTTTTTCATAACAACACCCTAAATATTTCATATAATGGTCTCTAATTTTTTGTTTAAATGAGTTATTGTATTTCTAGGTAAAACGAATTCAGGTTCCTCAATATTATTATATTAAACAATTAATTGATATTTGTTATTATATAATATAAATTCTTACATAACATTTGGGGAATAATGTATGGTGTTATGAAAAGATTCAATGGCTTTATCTATTAGTGTTTTATAGTGATCAAAGGAATCTCTCCATAAATCATCACATTAATTGATAACTTAATTATTCATGAAATCATATTAGATACTAGATAATTTTTTTTTGTATAAAAATACCCATGAAATATTACATAATGATATTTTAGATCAAATATACAATGTTTCTTCTCTGTATTTATGATTGACACCATATATCCAAAATCACTAAGATACCAAAATATATGTCTATAATTATTATATAATATAGGAGGTTTCTTTGGGGGATGTGGACTAGTTGAAATTATATTAATAATATCAAATGATTTATTAATATATTCCTCCAAAAAATAATTAGTAAATATTTTCTAATTAAATATGTATCTAGTAACTTCTTGAAGAGTTCTATTTCATCATTCAATATTTCAAAATTTTAGGTTTTTTGGGGTTAAGAAATATTTTCAATGGATGCATATACAAAAAATAAATGTATTATTAATTTTAAAATTCAAGAACATGATATATTCACAGTGATGTTATTTAAATAATTCATTATTAACCATCTTAAAAATATTTATATAAACAAAAAATGATTCACATTTAAATGTTCAAAATTAAATGCAATAAAATATTGTGTAGTCATCAATGAACAAAAAGAAATGAATAATCTAACCACATATAATACTCTATAAGGTCATAAATTTAATTTAGTTGAGTTTTAAAGGTTTATATTTTAACACCCACAAATATTACATATATTTCCTTTGTAAGAAACATAGTGTATTTGATTACATTCTTCTTATGAGATCCCAATTCTAAATGAGTTGTGGTACACTACACATTTTTATCCAAGTAGTTGGACTGGTTGGAATCCATGGAATTAATAATTTTTTTAAAAATATATATAATGGTTTAACATTTAAAAAATATTTATATTAGTTACTAATAAATGAGTAATCCATTTTCTATAAATATATTTTATGCTTTAAAAATTGGGTTTCCCTTCAAAAAATTGTTATTGTTTCATTTAATAAGTGTTTATTAATATAAATTTCTTTAATAAATGAGAAATTTAATATTTTTATTATGAATATAATTTTTATAAATTCTCATATCAAAATAACCTTAAAATAAAATTGTGGGATTTTTGGAAATAATAATATTTTTTCGGTAATTAGTAAAAACGTATATTTTATCGAAAAAATAATATTGATTCCATAATATAAAAAGTAACATATTATTAAATATAATATAATATTATAAAAATTATTTTTCATTATCCAAAATCCAAATAATGTAATTTATATCTAAATAATGCTTAATTTTCTATAATTTGATAATAATAAAAAACATATTTTTTGGTAAACCATTCTTTCGACATATTTTTTATGTATTATATAAAATTATAACATCCCTAAATAAAATTTAATATGATATAATGGATTACATTTTTTATATAAAAATATAATAATTTTAAAATGATTTCCCATTCATTTTTTGTAAAATTTCTATGTAAAAATATTAATGAATTTTTACCTCTGTTAACGTTATAACAATTTTCTTCTGTCGGGTTAAATAATGAGATAAGAATGAAATTAATTTATAAACACTTATAAATTATAGTTTCTTTATATTTTGACTCTATATTATATTGTATTATATTAGAGGTCATTTATATACATTTTTATTTAGTATGAAATTATTATATTTTAATTTATTGTGAAATTCCAAGAGTATCCCCTCTCACCCTTATAAATGTACACAACATATCCTATTTTTTAAGCTAATAAACAACATATTATTTCACCCAATTACATCAAAATTAAATTAATACAATAAATTAATAAATATTATAATTAATTTATTGATCATTAAAATATTCATTATGGGTTTATGGTTTAGGCCAATAGAGGTTTCCTAATGTGAAGGTATAAATCTTAACGTAAATAATTAAATTTTATTTATTATTCCATCTTCTCTAAATATTTTATATACATATATATATAGATATATATTGAATAATAAATATATTAATTTTTTATTATGATTATTTAGACTCCTTTTTCTACCTTATATGTATAAAATTTGAAATTAATGTATTGCTCTTGTGTATGTGAGAACTACCATCTCTGAATATCGAGATGAATCATATTACATAACAACATAACATGGATGTTCATAATGATATATTTAATAATAATACATGTATAAAAAATTAGTTATCATATTATAATGATAAAATATATTTATTTATTAATGTTTTTATTATAATATGTAAACATTGTTCATGCCCACAAGTGGACATCCATCTCTATGAATAGTGTCACTAATATTTCCATATATTCATTTAATGAATAATTATAAATATGTATGTAATGAATATATTTGTTATTTTTTTAATTACTAAATCTTTTTGATTCTTTGAAACCATTATCATGTTGCAATGAATATATCTTTAATAACAATATATTCTTGAAAAATATTAATAGTTAACAAAAGAAAATGTCAACTTTAATAAGGAATTGTAAATAAATGGAAACAAAAGTTATATAAGGGGATCTTATATGATGTTATCAGTATAAAATTACTCTATTATGTAATTATAAAAATTTCTACATTATCACACTATATAAGAGAGAACTTATGATGCAATTTGATATTGAGGTTTGGGTTTTGTGTTACAATATCTTTTTAATCAAGATTGTTTATAAATAAATTTGCAATAATTAAAGTATATTATATGTCTCTAAAAAATTTCATGAAATTTATTCAAATTTGGTTATTTTTTAATTGTTTTAACTTCATTTTATCTCAGTATGACTTAATAGTTTGGAATAAATTTTTATGGGATTTCGAGAATATATTACTAGTCGATCATAAATCTGTCCTCATCACTTATAATTTATTTTAAATGATTTAAAAAAATTTCATTTTATTAACTATGATTTTTATAATACATATTTAATCATTATTAAATTTAATGTAATTTTTCATTGACATATTCTATTCATTTTCAAAATAATGCACTTTTAAATTTTTACAAAAAATGTGAAGTGAAGAATAATTTTAAAGATTATCATAGAAGTTAAAAGTTCCAAAATCAGGAATAATATTTTAATTTGATGATATCCTTATATATCTTAATTTTTCTTTTAAATTGATGTTTTTTCGAAATATATTTTCGAAATTTTTTTATTTAAAATTTTCAACTTCCAATGTAAAAGGTTATTTTTATCATGAAATTTTCCAGTGATATTTTAAAGTCAAATTTGATCTATGATAACATTGATTGATGTTTTATAGTAATTTTTGTGGATATGATTTTATAAATCCATAATTATTAATTATATAAATGTTTTATTGTTAAAAATACGAAATATTGATGAATCCCATTTTCATTTCCATATGATAAATTAGGAAGACTATTTTATGACTCATGTGTAAACATATGGTTTTATTTTGAATATGGGATATGTTGGAGTGAAATTATATATCCTTATAATGATTGGGTTAATTGATAATGTTTTTGTTATATCACTTGGTATTTTATAGGTTATACCATGTTGAAAAATCATTGAATGAGAGGTTATCCAAATCCCAAAATAAGGATATTGGGATGATATCTTGTAATACTAAGAGATTTTATGAATTAATTTTTATCAAATAAATTTAATTTTTTGATATTTTTACTTAATTAAACAATGAATATATTTTTATTGAAAAAAAACACTATTTATTGATATGTTATACATAATATCAGGGGAATAACGCAATACATGAAACACTAAATTGGATTGTGTTACACGCAACCCTGATTTTCTCTAAAACCACTATTTACTGATGAAATTATTTAAACCAGATAGTTATAATATAGCAATTAAAATTATGATATGATTTTTAATAACAAATTATAAAATATTATTTGTAATTGTTCTTATAATGAAAAATATAATTTATAGTATATGTTATATATGTATAAAACTACTAAATTCTCAAATAAACTGATTTTCACATCCTTCTATATAAAAATAAATAGTTAATTTTATACATTAATAGAAATTGATTATATAAAATAATTAAAAAAAATTGAATTTGGAAAATCAAAATTACATTTGAGAGAATGTTTGGTATTTTTCTAAAAAATATAAATTTTTTATGAAAACAAAAAAATACTACATAGTAGTTAATTATTGAATTTTAATTTAAATATTATTTTTACATTAATGTGATTTCAATGTAACTATATATAAATTATTCATATATCAATATAAATTATTTCATTGGATTTATATTTATCATATAATTGGATAGAAAAGAATTATTGATCTTTTGAATATCTCTTTTACCTGCCATGTAGGAAAATTTTCGGGATTAGTTATAAACATAATTTAACTATTTATATGAATGAAATTTGTAAAAATAAACATACATGGTTAAAATCAGTATGAAAAATGAGTTCAAATAGGATCAAAAAAAATTATTGTGCTTATTAACATATAAATTTTTTTGATCCACGAATAATGATAAATAGGGTAATGAAAGGTAAGAATAATATTATAATAATATACAAATACCCTAACACATGTGCTAATTTTATTGGATAATTGTTTTTCGACCCAAATATTTCATTGGAATAAAATATGATCAGTGTTTATTCAACTTGTTTAATATTTGAAGAATTATTATATTTTATTTAAAGTGATGTTAAAAAAGACATGTTCAATCTATATAAACTTCTTTTAAAAAATGAGGTTATGAATATAAAAAATTCAACTATAAATATTAATTATAAATGTTTTAAATTTATTATCTTAATATAAATAATTCATTTTTAATTTATATACATTAATTAATTAAATTTAATTTTGACACAATGATGATGTAGTAATAGAATTATAAAAGGAATCATAAAATAAATGATATTAATAATATTATCTAAAATATCATTTAATCTATTTGATGTAATCTAATAATTTTAATCATTACTATTACATGTTAGAGATGATTTAATGTATATTTTTGGAAGGTATAATGTTTGTATTATTTTATAAAATGTCATGTAATAAATTGTGTAAAAATTGACATAATGTGATTTTGAATTAAATAATATTTTGTTAAATGTCATAATTTTCATAAAAATATATGGTTAGGCCATAGAACATTTATAGTTTTAATGATGTCCTAAATTATCCAATAGGTTTTAGTTATCATTTTATATTAACTATATTAACCCAATACTGTAAAAACTTTGTGACAGTAAAAGTTTAATTATTTAACCATGGTTTAAAATCAGATGTTATGGTTAATATTGTGACCTAAATATGTATAAAATTAATTGGTTGGGAGGAATTATAGAAATGATCATATTTCCCTCCAAATAAATTACTTTTTTATATTATAAATCTGAAATCATTTTATAATAAATTAATATTTTGGGACTTTCCAAAAGAGCCCTTCCACCCTATTACAAAAGGGCACCTCTCCTTTTCATTTATTCATGCGTATAAAGCCTTGTGGCTAATACAAACCCTAAAAACCTACAAAAATCCATCCCTTAATTATATAAAACCTACCTTGGGAAGTAATAAATTCATGTTATCCTTTAGGATCAATCCAAAATGAATTATCAGATTAAGAGTAAATGTCATCTCTCAAGCTCAATTCCATTATTTTCGTTATACACCCAAACACTCTCTATAATACATTATTTTTTGACAATAATAGTACCCTAAATATAATAGTATTTGGTTATGATAATTTATTTACCAAAAAATGTATACAAATACATCTAATGGATACCGAACATATTGTTTCTATGCACAGTGAACTACTTCATCATGAAACGATGAATGTTAAATTATTTCCATTACCACCAATATTTGAAGATATTATGAGGGACACTAATCCCATATGTGTTATATATAATATATTTTATGTCTTTATGAATTTTTATTCATTTTTAAAACACATACCTTATTATGTTCCATTTGGTGTTAATATGATTATCTCATTTGAGGAAGTGTGGACAACCTCCCCTCCTTGCGATGTGATCCATTCACACACCACATGTAATATATTAAAGATGTTCTAGTGAAACGATATGATATTTATGATATAAATTTTTCCCTGGAATAATGATATATATATATATATAGAAATTTCACTTTGATACAATCCTTCAATAAGAAAATTAAAATCGAAATAATGTTCATGCGTACGCACAAATTATCATCCCCATGAACATTGTTTTGCATTTAGTTTTTTTTTATCCTATAAATTATAATAATATAAATATAAAGGATATTAATTATATTTATATCATGATTTTTTGTTTGGATTCATGATATAATCCCAAGGAAAAACGATATGAAAAATTAAGACACAAGAGATGAACATAGAGAATATTACCCAAAGTGTAACCATACCATATCATAATTCCCACGAGCGTTATATACAACTTGTTTATTATATGGGGTGTATATACTTACAATGAATATATTTTAAGAGTATTATATAGAGTATTAAGATATTTTTATACTCTTAAAATGTTCTTTTTTACATGGGGCATACAATTATATTGATTATTAAGTGATGTGTGTTGATTTCACAATCTCTTCCATATTTGGAACTGTTTTTTATAACTTTGTAGGATAATATTTATCATACATCTCAAATTCTCTAAAAACAATTCTTAAATTTTTTTACTAATATGATATGGAGGTTTAATGAAAAAGTTTCACCCATTTTTGATATTTTACTTTCTGGTTTGAATGGAATGTTTCTTTCATTTTCCAAGCAAGGTACATTTTAACTTTTCCCTCGAAAGTACGAGAAGAATGTTTTTAAACTAATACATAATGAATTTATTTTTATGATTTCAGGAATCCATATGACATTAAATCTATTCTTATAAACATATGATTTTATTATGAAATTTAATATTTTTTTAAAATTTAACTGCATTTTACAAACAGAAAACTATTTCAACAAAGAAACGATATTTTTAACAAGATCTATTTAATAATAATGTTATAATATTTTTTATGTGTTTAAATGTTTTTAATAGAATAATTGGGTTTAAAAATGTTTTATCTTTCAAAAATTTATTTTTTAGGAAAATTTATGTTCCAAGTGACCTTTCAAAATCCTTCCCATCCTATGATGACATTATTTTCTATTTTTAGAGAATACCATTCATATTCAATCTATAAATGTTTTTTCTATTTAATGATTTTTAATAAACACAATTATTTTTATGGGTTATGATTTTAATTAAATTATTTAAAATTATGTATCTTTTGGATAGGTTATTATATGACTACAAGTTTATAACACTCATTTGAAACTACTTATATTAAGATGTGATATCTTTGTATGAAATATTTGGGTGTTTATAGATGATATTGAATATTGTATTAGTTAACTATTTGTACATAGGATGAAAAAAAAATCGTATGATACCTTGGGATATGTCTAAAGAGAGTTATGAGGATAATTCTATAATTAAGAATGTATCTTAGAATATTATTAAAGGATAGAGTAATTGGTTTCTATGAAAATACACCCATGATTGGATACAAAAATTGGATTTGGTTCTCACATAGATGCAAGTAGGTTTAATATCATCGAAAAAATACTATTGATATTGAATCAATATTTACCTCATACATGAAAAACGTCCACATGCAGTAAATAGTTTCAATCTCGTAGGGGATATATATTGTGTATTAACAAACACATTATAAACAATCATTATGTATTTTAATATTTACATAGGTTAATTAAAGGAAGTAATTGATTAAAAAGATGGTGTAATGATTTTGTGATTGTTTATTAAATTTATCTCCATTATTATCATTGTTGAGTACAATATTTTTTTGGGTATTAATTAATGGATGGATCCTAAAGGAACCATGTTAATAGTGGGTGAGATAGAAAATACAATGACAATAATCTTATAAAATCCAACATTATGGGTTATTGAATGGAAAATATCTTCGATTTAATCACATAATATTCTCAAGCTAGGAATAATGCTAAACATACAAATTATCAATGGGGGAAAATTTTCTATTTAGTCGTCTAAATGTAAACATACACCTTCATTTATTTGTACATATGAACACCTTGTTTCATAGAAATATATTATTACCACCTAATGGAAATTATCCATTATCAGATTCTTAGATCATGATTAAAACAAATTTTTTATGTAATGTTGGAAATGAAAAGTTGATCTACGGTACAATATTATAAATAATTCATGGAAACAAGATTAGCTGATATTTATGGAGTGTAAATAGTTTAATATATTATTTTTCAATGAGTAAATTACTCATATAATTTTAACCAACCTAGAGGGTTATCTTCATGATATAAAAATTAAGGATATTGAATCTATTGGCACCTATGGGGAAATTTTTATGAAATTTCATAGGTATGGTTTGAAAATTATCATCCCTCAGGAAATTAAATTTGATTGATTCATTGGTGTCTTAAAATAATATCTTAAAAGGGATTTATCTATAAGGGACTCTAGTATAAATTTAGAATTATTTATCATGTGATGTCATGTTATAAATAGATAATAGATTTTTCTATCAATCACATGGTTTTGATAATAATAGAATTATTTAATTCAATAGAAACTCTCAAAACCATATAAAAAATAAGATGATATTTTCATTATGCTTGATATGTGGAAAGAATCGTTGTGGGAGACTACATAAGTTTAAAATTAGATTTTTATGACTATATGGGAAGGTCATAATGTCAATAAAACCAAATATGATGGGAAGAATTTATCTAATGATGATAAAGATAGAAATATCCAAAGAATACTCTACCCAGACATAAATTATTTATTGGAGAAATTTTTGGGCATTATGTGAATCAATTCCACAATCAAAGGGACAATAAAAATGACACATCATAACAACCTCCAGATATAATGAAAAAGATTTAGTTATTATGATACCATAAAGGATAAAGTGAATAATTATAATTTAACCACAATTAATATCCAATAGATAGTTGGAAATTTCCATGAAATATTTTTTATAATGGAGGGATTTGTAAATAATATTGAATACCCTTTTTTATAACATAATTGTATTTTATGAATTAATTATCCTCTACTATATATATTTTTAAAAATGAAATCACTTTTCATAATATACCAAGAAAAAAATAAAATGAATCCTCAGATATAAATGTTACATTCTAAGATAAGATATTATATATGGAATAAATAGTGAGTTGTCTCTTGGGAGTATTTATGACTCCAATTAATAATAAATTACTTGTCATGGATACCATCAATGGTTTCTGAGTATAAGGTTGACCATATGTCCATTGTATTAGAAACCCCATTTGAGGTCTTATGTGATAGTTCATTATCATGTTTAAATTTATTTTTTGAGACAAATATGACTATAAAATCCTCTGTTTTTTGTACTAATTTTATTTTTGGAGGAACAACATTAAATTTTATGGATAAAAGATTATAGGTATTGGTAACCATAATGGTTTTTCTTATATTTGGGATCAAGTCAGTTATGGGTAATTACAATTTGGGAAAAATTCAATGGTTATATTAATATAGTTTTTGGAAATATAAGACACATGTAGAGTGAAAACCAATAGCTTCCAAGAAGGAAACAAGACATAAATCCAAAATCAAATATAGATATGGGTATATCTCAAAACATTGATCTATATGAAATATTATTTGAAGTGGGAAAACATGAAGAATTATATTCATGATTATATATCTCAGGTTATAGTTTATTAGAAAGTAAAGTCTATGAGAAAAATGTATAAGCTAATTTTATAACCATTAGACATGCTATAATGTAAATGGGGTAACACTACTATGATTTTTTATCAAACTCACAAATAAATAAAAATTGACCAATTCTATATGTGTTGTAGTCAATCAAAATTTATAAATTCTCACCTAATAACTCTTTTAAAGAAGATATCTTTATTGCTCATCATTCCAGGGTATTCATTAAGTATGTTGTATGGTTTTACGGACAAGAACAATCCATTAGATTTGATCGAGATCTGAGGATGATCTTAAAGTTTGAAATAAGTATTTATTAGGAACATGATATAAAATATTTAATATACTAAATCCCATCCTCAGGCATATGGTTAGTTAGAGAGAAAAACTCAAACCCTATAAGATATTATTAATCTTTTTCTATTTATATTAAATGAATTTGTAGCCAAAACATACCACTTGTTATGTTTTTATTTAAAATATCCTTTTTGAAATCATTACGATGGAACCTTGTGAGGCCATATATATAAATATGTGTAGAAATCCAAAATAACAGAATAGAAAAATAGAAAAATTTCTATTTAGAACAATGAATTTTTATAAATTTTAGATAATCTGAGATATATTTATAAAAACATAATTTCATCACTAAATCAGAAGAAAATGATTGCTGCTAGTAACTGTTGTGATATAGAATTTGAATTCAGTGACATGGTGATTTTGTGAGTTTCTACAAGAAAGATGGTAAAGATATTTGGAAAGATATGTAACCTATTTTCTAGGTATATCAGTCCCAATGAATGTCTTGATTGTACTGAGGTGAAAATGTATATATTTTCTCTTCCTAAAAACCTATCACTTATAATGGAATAAAAATTTGATCCATTAATTTTAATAATCATATATTCCATTCCCCAGGAGTATGATGGATGTTAACATCAACAACTAGAGGATATTCTAGATCATTTTGAGAAATTGATTCAATGCAAGATGCCTCACCTGATAAAACATTATTATTGAAACCACCAGCATGTGGATGCCACACGGGAACCCAATGATGAAAGGAAGGAGATATTTACAAATTTATTTTCCAGAGTGATAATTTATTAGATGAAAATTAGTTCCAAGGGGGTATATTATAACACCCAATGATTTATGGAATAGTTTGTTGAATATTTTAATTTCGTTCATACAATGTGTTATAATAGTTAAAATGTATTATCAAACTGTGGGAAACTATTAATATTATTATTTAAAAAACCCTTATTTCCTAGTGATTATACTTTTTGGAATAAAATGTAATAATTTATTTTTTTTAAAAAAATTAATTCATTTATATAAATAAATAATATAGATAAAAATCAGAAAAATTTTAGTGAAGTCTTTACATACTTTGATAGATAATTTTTAATCAAAAATTTCTTTGTATTTATTTCTATGAACAATTAACAAATATATATTATGACACATTTTTTTAAAAAAAATATAAGTAAATTCATTTTTTAATTAAAATTTAAAATTATTATTGTGTGACTTTTTCAGTTTTTTCTTAAAAGAATAATTTTTTAATGAATATTGAAAATACAAGTATTTATCTGTAACTACCTATCCGTATAAAGACTATATAAAGTTATAATTAATTTTTAATGTGTTAAATAGAATTTTTTTAGTATAATAATAATTAATCAAATTTCGGTCATTCTATTCATTTTCACATTGAATATTAATTTTTTTTTAATATTTTTAAAATATTTTCTTTCGAAAAAATCATTCTATTCATATCCATGTGTTTTAACAACAAATTAAATACCACAAATTAGATAAATTAAATTTATTCAAAGTATTTCAATTTTTTAATTGTAATTATTAATATTATCAGAATACTTATATATATTTTTTTTACCACAATTTGATTTAATAATTGTAAGAATTAATTTTTGTGGTAAAAGAAAAAAAGCGTATTACAGGGGGATTAAAATAAAAAATTTGTGGGAGAAAATTAACAAGAAAATTTCCAAAATACCAATTTTATAGACATATTTAGATCTTATAACCTCTTTATTTCGATAATGACCCATTTTGAATCCTTTTATCATATAAAAAACATGTGAAATTTTAAAAAAAATTTCAAACATCCCATGTGTGTCCTCTCCCACACTTATAAAGGATACCCATATACTATCCCATTCACACCAAAAAAACTTTTTGGTTCATCCAATGCATAAAAAATATTTTTAAAATCCAGATCCACCTTATAAAATACATCTATTGATCATGAAACCCTTATATGAAGGCTTTAGGTATAAACATAAACATGTTATACAAAGTAGAGGTAAATTTATTGACAATGTGATTGGTTTTATTTCCTCATACACCACATTAAAATACTACTAAATTAATCTGATATAAAAACAATAGTAAATAAAACATTATTGGATGTTATTATATTTATAGAATAACCTATATCAATATTCTATACAATAAAATCAGAAATGAAATATTTTATCTGGGGTGTGGCGAAGTACCACCTGTCAAACCAATAATTTTAATTTTCCATTACCACCACAAATTTATTGTTATAATGATCAATTTATTGTTTAAATATGATAATAATTATATTAGTATACTTATGAAATTATTATTCCACATTCATCTCTTTACCTCCCAAACCACTGGAATATAATAACATCGCCCATGTATAAAATGGACTAGAGCACCACGAAACAATATGATGTGTTTTTCATTCCTATTTTACATAGATGGTAATATGAATATAATATATATATATATATATATATATATATTAGATTTTAAATATTATTCTATTTTTTTAATAATGATATCACATAAACCTTCCTATTTTGAATTTAATGGGGGATACAATATATTTGATAATGTTTTTGGTGGACCACCTCCTTAAGAAGTGATGTAATTCATTTTTAGCAATTCATGAAATTGAATTACATAAGGAAAAATTATTATTTAAATTTAATATAAAATTTACATATTATTAATCTCATATATGGGAAAAATTGATCCAATATTCATGCTTATGTACTACCTATCATCTTACTGAATAGTCTATTTCATTTTATATTCATAAATTTTATTGCATACTCTAAATACATATAAACTGAATATGTCTTATTTTTATATCATGGTTAATTTTATGGGGAATATGGAATCTTGGTTAATCAAAATGGAATAAATTTTCTTAATAATAACATACTAGTAAAAAGGATATGTTTTACCAGAAAATTAATTTTATCAATGAATTATTAATTAATGTGTTGTAAAATTTCATTGCATGATCATATATGGTATGATATAAATATGAATGGATCTTAAATATATGCATAATAGACCTATATATATTATTCATTATTTTAGTACATATATAAATGAAGTCGAGAATTTTAGTATGTATTTTCTATCTCAATTTTCATTCTTTGAGAAATATATTTTCATATAAACGAATCTTCTTTTATGAGGTATATATAATGACACATTGAAATGATATATCCTAAATCTTTTCTATTTCTGATATATAATTTTTTTAATTTATGTTATGATTCAATGTGGATGATGATTCAAAATTTTAAATTTCCACATATGTTTTATATTACTATCTCATTATTTATTGGTACTATGTATGGTTATTATATTTACAATGAAAAAATAAAACATATATATCTATAAATTATTTCATATTTTATCTTATATTTGTTTCTTGATAGTGAGTGATTTCCATTAATTTTCCTCTATGTATTCAAGAATCCAAAGAATTATTTTAAAAATTTTACCATATTTATATTTTTTTCGATTTGATTCACCCATGTAGATGATTTTTGAAAAATGATTAAATTTGGTATCATTATCTAAATACTATTTTATTTAATTTTACTCATATTGAAATTATTTAATTATATTTTAAAAGGGTTATTCAAATAGTTTCTTAAACTATTCACATTTTCCTTTTACTAAAAATTTGAATAGAATGTTAGTTTTAACATGTAGGGAATGGACATAATTTCCCACTATCATGCACTATATATGTTTTAATGCTTCCATTATAATCAATAATTTTTATATTCAAGAAAAATGATTAATGTAATATTTTTTGAATTTTTAGGTTCAATGGTTTATTTTGATATAAATTTAATTTTATTCAATAAATGTATCATGTGATCTTTCAGAATCATTTTCAATAGGTTATACGTGATGGAATGTTAATAAACACAATTTTTTCATGGTTATTCATAAGAATAAGGTTTTTTGATCTTTTTTCATGAATTTTTGTGGTTTTAAATTTGTGATGGTGGTTAAGAAATATACAAGGATGGTTGTTAAATTATTATGATGGATAATGATTTTGTTATAACCTCTTATAGTGGTATGGTTTAAACCATGGATGTGGGGGACCTATATGTCCCTAAAATTTATTATATAATGTTATTTTATGCGTGATCCCGATTTCATGTTCATATATTGTTGTGTGGAACTGGTTTCATTTCCATAGCATTATGAAAGACATAAATTCATTTCTGTAATGAAATTAATGAACATGTTTTCATTTATACATTTTTTTCAATGTTATAAGATTATTATATTGCAAAAAACATTGAATTATTCAATGTTAATTAAATTTTGTATTATATACTTTGATTATTTTATTAATCATGTCTAATAAACTCCAATTATTTATTTTGTGACTCAATTTAAGATGTATGAAATGTGGAGCAATGTTTTCAAATGACAATCTGATATTATGATACACTTATGATCTTGTCAATTTTATGTGGTCATTGATATCTCCCTTTTTAACACATTTAGTGTATTTGAGATGACCCATTATTTTTTTCATCTCTAAGTTATGTAGAATGGGTTATTATGAAATGTCTAAGAAAGGTTATAGATATGGTCATCATAGTGGGAAAATATTTAGTTCATTTATGACCAAGTTATATAATTATAAATGTTTCTAATTGAACTAGGACTATATGATTTTTTATTGAACATTATGTTATATAAAGAATATTTTTCTGTGAACATGTGATATGGATTTATGGAAGGTTTGATTTTTTACATCTTCATCTCAAACATGAATCTCTTCTTCATAAATAATTAGTATACCAAGATGTTCCATTATACTAAATTCTTTAAAGAGATTTTACATTCTAATTAGAGATAAAATTAAATTCCTTCTTGTTTAATGAACTATAAGAACCATAAATATTTATTTAGAATCATATACATTTTTATAATAGAAGAAAACTATTTAATATCTCAATAAATACTCTACTCACCGATGTGAATCATTCATATAAATACATTAAAAAATTAAAAAACATCATTTTAGTTATATTGAATGACATTTTTTATATATTATTAGTATCATTATAAGTAATTACAATTTTCGATCATAGAATTTTTTTTATCACATTAAGATATATGAATGAATTCATATTTTCCATGTCTATATATAATTTCATTCATCGATATTTAATTTTAATTATATCTTATTTCTATATAAGCATCTATTTTCTCATGTTTGTCATTAGGGATTTCAAAGTAATAAAAAGGTATTGGAATAAATTCCAATCCCCGATTTAAAAAAATAAATAACCTTGAAATATTTCCTCCATATATATTTGTCACCATTAATATATATATCTAATATCATATGTATTCACCCTTCATACTCATCTATCAAAAATAATCTTTTTCTTGATCATTAACACATGCTTGATAGTGTAATTATAAAAACATGTGGGGTAGAATTTAATCTTTTAAAAAAACATGTGGGGTTGAATTTAATCCTTTAAAAAATTAATAATATTAAAATAGATGCCTCTTTAAAAGAGAGTATGTAAAATTTTGTCCAAATAGTTTATACAATGAAAAATAAAATAATAGGGGATAAATATTTTATATCATTTTGGAGCCCAAGGATTCACTATTGTACTCCACAAATACACTCTCTAGGGGAATTGTTAATTTCATTATTTTATAATTTTATTACGGATCCTGAAAGTTGATTGAATAAAACTATAACATTTTATTATATCATTAACATGTAATTTAAGATGTGATATCACATATCCATGAAATAGTCAACACCAGAATGTTTATAAATAGATAATATTTTGATATGGTTAGTAAATTTATCTATATAATCATTCATATTTAAACAGCATAACTTATATATGAAGAGGTATTAGATGTAATATAACAATGTATCTATATCATAGTGCTCAGAAAAAGTCTCCAATATTTTATAGTCCATATTCATATAATATTGTATTTTCCTCTAAATAAACATTTTGTTATAGGAGGATGTGCGCACAAACATAGCTTGATAATACATGTATGTCTCATAAGGTAATTTTTCTAATTCCTTATATACTTTTAATGATATATTATACATATGTTTATTCATTTTTTGTAGCCTAATTAAAAAATATTAAATTGAAATTATGTTATAATTTTTGAGATGGAGATCCATATCATCCAGTATTCTGTTAAAAACGCATTTTACCATTAATGGATATAAAGATATATATTTTTATAATAAAAAAGAATCTTGAATTAATTAAGATAAAAAAGATAAGAATTTTTAAATATATAAATCTTGATATCAAGATACAATATGTATTAGTAATATTATTTATATTAGCCTCATAATAATCATAACATTCATGAGAAATCATAATAAATCAGTCTATTATTGTAGATCATATAAAATTGT
Organism: Viscum album; assembly: GCA_963277665.1. Taxonomy (NCBI): domain Eukaryota; kingdom Viridiplantae; phylum Streptophyta; class Magnoliopsida; order Santalales; family Viscaceae; genus Viscum; species Viscum album. Next base: position 1,926,934,386 of record OY728138.1, read on the forward strand.
ATTTGAAAAATTATTGAGAAATATTTTTTTTAAAATTACTATATAAATATATGGGTAATTAAAAATAGAAATCACATATATGACAAGATCAATTATTGGATCATTCCATGTAAGGTCGATTCAAAACATATGTTTTCTAATGTATGGTTTAATCCAAATATAGAGTTATTCAATATATGGTTTGAGAAAAAATATTTTTTTTTCATGATTTATATCACCAACATGAGTTCATAATTATTATTATATATATATATATTTATAGTTATGTGATAATAGGATCCTTAATAAATTATATGTGTGGAAACATAACATTCAACTAAAATGTGGGGTTCTAGAGGGAGGGAGTAACCCAGATTCATGGTTTAAAAAACCATTCTAAATATGTATTAAAACATATTTTAACAACCAATATGGTATATATAATTTAATTAATCAAAATACAATGATTAATTCATAATAAAAGTCATCTATATTTCCCTGAAAACTGATGTCAACTCAATGTAAAATAATTAGTAACTCAAATGAATTTATATTTTAGCATTAAATTAAATAATAAATTATTGGATCAACATATATATATATATATATTATGAGATTCTAACGTGTGATATTTGTAGTGTCCAAAACAATCCACAAAGGAGATTCTACCCAAATCCCCAAAATAATTGTGGATAATAATCAAACAAGGGACACAAACAGGATCGGTCCGTGAACCGGTCCCATGGAAACGCAACGTGTCCTGGCCCCGCGAAGCGCCTCCCCCACAAACCATTTTCGTTCGCAAAATAGAGTCAGAGAGCCTTAACGAACACAAGGTTGGATGGGTTCCAGTCTGGTTCACCATCATGAACCACCCCAACCGCGGACCACGTCGACTAGTTCAAGCTGTACCCGCCGTCGTTCATGGAATAGAGGCGGAACCCTCTGCAGCCGCGGAGCACTCCCTGAGTTCAATTCACAGAGGGGGGGGGGGGAGAGTTCAATAGCCACCGCGAATCGCAGATTTACCAAGTCGACTGTAAACTGGGTATTTGGTTATGGGCCTCTACAAATGTTGTCGTGTGGCCCAGATACATCCCTTTCCCCACTCTATAAAAGGAGCGGAAGGGGGAAAGAAAAAGGGGTCGGAGAACTGGAATCAGATTCAGAGGGATTGGAGATTCGGAAGGAGATCGGTTGAAGGAAGGCTTCGGATTTTGAAATCTGCGAAATTCCCATATGTGAACCACAACAGGTATACAAATTAACAAGGAATTGGAAAATGCACAATAACTTGGTGAACCATGAACCTAAAATAACAAAAACAATGAGAATCGCAAAATATACCCCCTCCGAAAATTACATCCCCACAGACCAGAGAGTTTATGCCTCTTTTCCCATCCGTTGCACCACGTGGCACTCTCCCACGCGGGCAAAGCCTCGACCAAATAGCCTCCGATCAGCGCCACCCTTGGCCGCCACTGCCCACCTGGAACCCTCCGCGAACCACCCTGGTTCGTGGATCGAACCCGAAGACTCGAACCACCCTGGTTCACGGGATTCCAATTAGTATGCAGACAACCCTAGTTCACAGACGGCTTCTCCAGCTGTGTGGTACTTCCCCATGTGATGGGTGACACCACCCATACCTCTCAGTGGCTCGCCAAATACTTCGGTGTTCCAATTTCCTGATCCAGATAAAATCCTTCTAATCCAGCCATGTCTTCCATGACTCCCTCATTGGCCTATTCATCGACCCCGAGCCGAGGCCTCCACCAGAGCCACTGGATCCATGTGGTGTTACTTTCAGGCGCATCAGCTCCCCATTTTGAGTTCACATACCCACGGTAAGTAGAGGTGAATGGGTTGCCCTGAGCCTTGAGAAGATTCCTGAAGCATTACTGGTTTCACATTCCCATGGTAATGTGGATTCTGAGCACATGAATTTCCTTTCTACCCCTCCACTTGTTGAGGGTTCCTCGGAGATGGAAAAATAGCCATCATAAGGAAGCCCCCATGGACTGCAATAGAGGAGATGGGCACATGTGCACTCCCTTTCCCTCTCCCGATGGGCTTTGTCGCCCTGGGTGTCCATCTCGGATTAAGACCTGACCTTATGGGCCTCCTTATAGTGTAATCCCCAGTCCATCACCATGGGAGTCCACTTAGGATTAATCCTCGACTTAATGGTCTGTACTCAGGTATAATCCCCAATCCACTCCTCACGGACACACCTTTCACGACGTGATCCTCTGGTCCCTGCTGCCTCTTGTTTCTCACACCGAGCATTACTCACATGGGCTTAGAGTAAGCATCAACAATGAAATCCCCTTATGGGCCTCCTTAGAGTGTAAGCCCCAATCCATCATTTCAAGCTGCCCCAGAGAGTAATCCCCATTCCAATGCAAACTACATAGACTTTGATCCTTACCTCCTAGGCAGGGTACGTAGGAAACCGCCATGATGTTCAAGCCCACCACCCATCAGACCACCCGGACCATCTTCACGTCGGTTCCACAACACATATCCGAACTATGTGGACTTTGATACGTTTCTCCTAGATAGGGTACAAAGGAAGCCTCTAAGAGGTCTAAGCCCAACAACCGGTCAATCTGAATGTCTTCACATCTGTTCACCGAGTTTCTCCTAGCACCGTCTCAATGAGGCCAGACTCCACGGGGTCATTAATCCAATGAGGGATGGAAAAACTCAGGCCTAAATGATTCCGAATTCCCTGCATCCAGATGACCATTTCCCACTAGGGTTAAATCTAGGGATACTATGTTTGGGTATAAACTAAAGATTCGCGAACATATGAATACGTCTTAAATCTATAAGAGAGTCCCAGAACAAGAAATAATTCCCCCCCAAAAAGGGTGTGATGAGCCCGACTTCCCATCCTCTTGACCAATGTGAGTTCTTAAGAGTCACTGGTCCGACCATCCGGAAAATTTCTGCCTTTGGAAAGTAGGTCCATCGATCATTGGATATGGATCTGTTGGGCGTTTCGAGGTCGAAATCCAAAAAAACCAACGAAACAAAAAATGGTGAACCCGACATGAATCATTAACAAAAGATGTTTAGTTTAACCTAATCCCACCATGTTCCCCCTCATTATATAAAGTATGGCCATGAAAGGTCATTAATTATGCATGGGATTATGAGATGCTTCTCTGACGGGTTTGCTGCTAGTATTTGATAAAATGTTTTCCATGTACTACCTTCAGAACTCTCTTTAATCCAATGGCATCGCAAAGGAACTCATAAGTGCGCCTTTCCAGTAACACAAGGATGAGACTTCCTCAACAATGGAGGACCCCGTCACCCACCCAACGTCTTCAACGCTAGGTTTCAGACCTGATGATCCGAGAGTACCACGTGAATGGTACTCTCCCAACAGTGGAGGCGGCCAGGCATGCACTCCAATCCATCAAGATTCGCCAGCTGCCTGCCTAGCAGCGACCTAAATGGTGGATCTGGACAGCCCCTGTTGCTGTCTCAAACCATTTCGGGAGTCTATTCCTGATACGAGACAATGCGTACATCCCTTATTTTAGGTAGGTGGATGAGGTAGACGTTGAGGACTTCATTCCCACCGAATGGGGGTTCCACTCCAAGGCCCCTACTGGTAGATGTAATCAAGATCACGCCATGACCCAATATCCTCATGCCAAGGAGGATGTATCCCCAAGGATTCAGGAAAATGCTCGCCGAGATCCGGCCCCTCAGACCGCCTGACGAGGGCGATAGATGTACAATTAGGGACCAGTCATCACCCTGGTCCCTGAGGAGAAGCTCTGCTGCCCAGCCACGTAGACGTACCACGAACAGCCAACTACACCTATTCGCTCCTCCCGCGCCTGCCATCCAGACATGGCGGGATCATACGAGCCGGCGCGCATCCCCACCGAGCTCCATCAAGCCTGTCGCTCACACAGGACGGCACTTACCAGGCAGACACCTCTACCTGCCCAGGGTGGTGATGCCCACCAACCTGACGTGGTGGTGACCTGACACCTGCAGGACCAGCTCCTGGCTATTGCTTCTGACGCCTTCCATCTTGATATGGTGGCAATCAACAATGCCTGCCACCCAGATGTGGCAGCAAATCCTAGGCGGGCATGTCTCCCCACCATCAAAGGCCACCAACTCGATACGGTTGGAAACCAATATATGTGGGGCTAGCTCCCTGTGGATGCAAGTAAATTATTCCACCCCGATGTGGCGGAAAATGGAGAGACAAACCGGCGTATCCCGGTACAAGGGCAGATTCATTCACCTGCCTCGACACATGAGAATTGTCAGTACCCACTAAGCACTAGAGGACTGGAGCAGGATATTCCTGCTCTGATACCGGAATAGTCCTTCATACCCATTCTAGACAAAGATGTCTCTCTACATATTCTAGCAATAATGGAGGAGAAGGTATCGATCTTAGATCATATCTTGCAGACATGCCAGAATGTAATTGCACCAGTGGCAACAGCTAGGACTCAGGCCCGTGAGCCCATCTCCCCAATTGTGGAGACTCATCTAAAAGACAAGATAGCCTCCTCGGATTAGATTTGCATCCCCGCTTCTGCCCAGGAGGGTCGCCGGCTATATTCAGTGACGTAAGGGCAACCAGATCGAGCAGCATCATTCGTTCCAACTGGGGGACACCAGTCCATCAAGGTGGATGCTCCTGAGCAGGCATATATTCATGCTAAAAGCCAGGATGTTCGTTTGTGTATCTTGACCGCATCATGGGACCTAATTAGATTGGGACCCAAAGGAGGTGAATGTCGTTGTCAGCAGAAGACGGTCCCCACTGTCCGCAAAAGGGCGTCCTGAAAGCACTAAAGGCAGTCGGAAAATAAAGAGTGGGTCCATGAATCCGATCTACTAGAAAATGGGGATACCAATGCCGCTAAGCACATGTCAAAGGCATGGAACCCTGCCTGCCCATTACCATATTATGGTGGTGGCAGTAGTAGTGGCGAATGTCCTCCCCATAATGACGCTACCAATAGCTCTGAAGGTCCCCACCAAAGCACCCGTGGGTCCTCCCTCATGGGCATATAACGATCATACATGAGAGATTCTCTCTTGATGCGAGTCCTGGAAACCCTCCAAGTGACCAGAAGATCGAGCAGCAAAAAGGTCCTCCACATTCTTCGGTCCACCCTGAAGGTCCTTCCCGGGGTATACACTGCAATCACTCTCAATTCAGTGGGGCAACAGATTGTGATGGTAGTCCTCGCTATCACATTCGCATCTACGGAGGCCCTCCTCGTAGTGATGTCTCATCATGACAAGAAGGCCCTACCATTGTCGTGGACTGACTTGAAGGTCCTCCCCAGGGGTTACACTGCAACGAAACTCCGCGTAGCCGGGCATCAAATCATAGTGGTAGTCCTTGCCACACTGATAACAGAGGTCCTCCCCGTAGAGACTTCAGGAAACAAGAAGTCCCACCCCTCATTGCGGTACATTATGGAGGCCCTCCCTGGGATGTATCCCGCAGATATTATCCCTGCGGAAGCAGTAATGGTATTCCTATCCATTACCGCATCTATGATGGTATTCGTCGCCACCACGACCGCCATTGTGAAGGTACTCTCCATAATTTCCCCAATCAACAAGAAGGTCCTCCCCTTGTCGTGACGTGTCCTGAAGGTCCTACCCAAGATGGGCGACGAATGTCAAGCCATGATGGTTATCCTCACCATGATGGCAGTTGTTGTGAAGGTTCTCCCCGTAACGACGCAACGCAGCCAGAAGGTCCTCCCCTTGCTGCGACATGCCTTGGAGGTCTTCCCTAGGGTGTGCACATCAAAAGACCTCTATGAAGTGAAGCATGAAGCAGCAATGGTAGTCCTCGCCATTACGGCCGCCATTGCAGAGGTCCTCCCCGCGATGACATATTATTTCGACAGGAAGGCCCAACCACTACTGAAGAAAGCATTGAAAGTCCCTCGTATGTCGAGGCACTCAGAAGGACAAGATCGAGCATGTCAGATTCCAATCTTTTTGCTAGTGACGCCCTTCTTCGATCAGGAGACGTACCAGGGCCGCGTTCATCTTCTGAACCACCTTGGAATTTCCCACAATACAATTCAATACCTACCGGTCCCAGTGCCTCAGACTACAGTGAGCACCTTTGTTGGCTGACTAGGTAGAGTAATCACTGGAGGAGGACTATGCCGATATAATGCACCTGAGGAAATGACAGGCCAGGGATGATATACCATTTATGTTTTGGCCTACAGCCACCTCTCAATTCGACTTACCCAGAGAGTTGTCAGAAGAATGCGTGCCTAGCATCCGCCATAATATATGGACGACCCTCTGCCGGCTGAAATTGATCTTCCTGCCCTATGAAGGGTATGTAGACCACATCAAGATGATAGGAGACCTCCTTCGTCATATCTACCTGGAGGCCCTTCCTACGGCGCAACGACAACTCCCCAAGAGGCGCAAAGGGAATATGGAGCCAGAATTCCTCTGTGCACTGCAGGAGCTGCTCCGCCTCATCGGTGATGCTCCACGAGAGTCCATATCAGGGGATGGGGGGAACACAGACCTCTAAATTGGAATCTACTCCCCACCCATAAGAACCAATTTGGCATGGTATATTGCAACTTCGTCACATCGAGACAGTAGTCGAGTGGTCCCCTTTTTCAGGAAAGGCAACACACCCAACAGAGTCGGGCCCTGAGTATGTCCTAGAAGCGTCAGGACCAACGGGAATAATCCATTCCAAAACTCCTCAATCAGTCCACCGAGAGCATACAATAGGCCACTCACCTAAGAGAGGCCAATCGGTGATCTTTTCCTGCCTCCCCAGAAGGGACTGATCCACAGGTGAATTCGGCACCAAATCTGGTTCACCCCAGGATAGGGGAACACGAGATCAGGCAGGTCGCAATAGTAGCAGCCACTACGGCCATCAAAGGTCAACCCCAGCCTATAGGGATGGTGGACTTTTTAACAACAAATTCCCCCATAAGACCAATAAAAACGGGAAGAGACTCGATGTCCAATGAAAGTGGCCAACACCAGCCCATAGGGCTGGGGGAATTATTACCCGCTCAACAACAATCTCCCCCACAAGAATTGTTGTTCTATCGTCTAGGGAGGACAGTCAGAAGAGGAGGTTCCCGTCCTATCGCATCATTTGAATCATCATCCCCTCCGAGAGGAAGGCGCACCGTAAGGTCGCATCAAAGAACTCTTTGTGTCATCCTTTGTCAAGAAGTCTAAAGGCAATCCTAGGTCATGAAAGAGAAGGCCAGTCGAAGATGCGGGAGATCCTCTTCCTATATGGAAGGTGAAGTCCCCTCCACCCAAAAATATGTGTTCATCAACGCCATAGAATCTAACCCCATGGGTGACACTGGGGAAAATGAAAATCCAAACAGATCGAGAGACAATAGTTCCAGACAGGCTGTGACTCACAACGAACCACCAAGTGTGCACACCCGGAACTAGAGGGCCTCCATAAACCTGGCTTCCCCTTCAGATAACCTTCCTCCACCTACCAAGTGAGCTTCCAACAAAGATACGAATAAAGGACTGGTTACCCTTAACCCGCCTCCTTCTCTCGACAAAAATATGCCACTCACGCTTGAAGATAGATTCACATGACAAGAATAGGAGATGAAGGAATTGAGACATCTTAACGCTGAGCTAATCAAGAAGAACCGCCTTATTGAATTTGAATCACATGAAGAGCCATGCCATGCACTACTAGAAAGTGCACGTTAAAGGCTAAGGCTTTCCCTGTAAAATGAAGCACGATCAGGGTTCCTGCCCAATGAGGCACCTGGTTCATCCAGATACCTAAATGTGGCTGATGAATACTAGGATTTCCCTCCACTTAGTAGGAAACCGGAGCATGTAAGCCCGAACCATCCGAGGGTACCCCGAACAGAATATGCACCCTTGGTGATGGCCAATCCAGATCCTCAGGTAATGCCTCAGGCTACGCCTTCCCAGGACCGGGCCCAACAGGATGTAAACTAGGGACTCACCAACACCATCGTGGCACTAACAGCTCGATTGGAAGTGATGGAAGGACGACGCGCTCCGATACAGCCAGAGAGGAAACCCTACCAAGATTGGGTGACCAATACAACACCTCCATCCAATTTTGGGAGCCCTGTATTCCCCATCTTCAATGGATCATGCGATCCAGAGCAGCATTTGAGGCACTATGTATCCTATTGCGACCCTATGATGGGGACTCTAAAGCAACAAGAAGTAGTGAAACACAGATGCTTTGTACGGACCATGCAAGGATCCAACTTCGTCTGGTACACGAGTCTGTCGGCCTAGTCGATAAAGAGCTGGGAGGACCTCCGACAGTAGTTCATGTTCGACTTCAGCTCAACGTTGCCTAAAACAATGTTCAACGACCACATGAACTATAAGCCGAGGGAGAATGAGAGGGTCTCATATTTCATCGCTAGATGGAAAGGTCTTACCTATTCTCTAAACAGGCCAATGCCTCAAGATGATATTTTATCCATATGCATCGATAATCTTAGAGATGAGCTGCGGACACCGCTCATATCAGTGGAGTGGACCAATGGATTCCACTATCTCTCATCCATTGCCTCGAGAATCGAGGAATCCCTACAGTGGACAAATTCAATGTCCCAAATAGCCTTGTAGGCTCCTGCAAAAAGAGCCCTTAGAGCTGAAGCGTCCGCTGTCAGACTTATGCCGGCCCATGTGCCCGCTCCACCGCTCAGGCCTCCACCAAATCATCAAGGACCCCTGCATATCAGCGGCCTCCCCCGCCTAAACAGGATGATCAGAGAGGACCGAAGAGGAACCAGTTTGAGGAACGAAGAAAAAAATTATACTCGTTCTGAGACAATCAAGTCTGTGGCTACTTTATTACTGCCATAAACTGTAACTTGCTCCACCTCCTAGAGCCAAGGAAACCTGAAGAAGTCGGCCGCGATGATAGGCTAGAATACTGACCCTACCATTGGATGTTGGGGAACAATATCCGAGAATGATTAATCTTCAAAGACCACCTGTAGAGGATGGTAGACTCCGGACAAGTGGAGTTGGGGACACCCCCAGCACATGTGGGATGTATCTCTACCACCGACTCCGAAAAAGATGAGGGGTGGTAGAAAGTCACCAGCAAGCAGGGGCAGAAATTTGAAAACTGGATTACTCGAAAGACTATCAACTGAGCCCATGGCATACTCCGAGCTCACCTAAAGCAACCAATGTTGCCACCAACAGCCCCTGGATCCGTAGAGCCAACAACATCGGCCTCACAATCCTCTGCGAACCGGTCATCCGGGTTGAGTCGAAGGAGGAAATAATTGCAAGAGGAACAGTCTGCGATGGGGCCAAAGATAGTCCTGACCCTGGAAGATTTCATTCCCTCGAATTTGGTACCATGGGCACCGACCCTCCAAACGGCACCATCAGAGACAATCGAGAAGGTTGACCTATTAGAGGATGAAGAGACAATCTTTGGTTCTATCAACGTCATCCATCTTGTGGAATCATTCCCTGACGAAGGGTATGGTTACGAACTCGAGTTCCATGCACGAGGAGCCGGGAGGAGGAATCACAGAAGTAGGGTATACCGGGGGAGGCACAGCCATGGCTGAAACCAACCCTACGGTGGGACCCTATCCCAAACCGTTAATATCGCAGAAAAATGTGAGAGGGCCCTTCAATGGACTTAGTAGGAGATGGAACGCCCCTCCACCTCCACAAGAGACCACTCTGGCCCTGTTGTTCTACGATACCCACCAGAGGAGGAACAAGTGTCTGACAGCCTAGTGCGTACAAACAGAACGGCTGGCCCATGTCCTCAAAATGCGGGAACACCTTTGACATATGTCACTATAGCCGGTCCGTCCTCTTCAAATGCTCCAGCTCCTAAAGCACCTGCTATGGCTCTCCCTACAATGGGGAAGCGTCTACCGCTGGAGAAAAAATACAACATCCTTAAGCATCTGGCATCAGTACCAGCCAATTTTTTAATCCTGGATACCCTGGGTTTATCATCCGACATTAGGGAGGCACTTATCGAAGATTTTATGAGCCCCCAGGAATTTCAAGCCAAGGTATCTACCGCCGAAATTTATCAGACGGAGACTGACTCGGATGAATGAAATGAGGTGATTTCCTTCTTCGACCAAGACAAAGATTCCATCATGCAAGGACACATCAGACTGCTATATGTGTCCATCGTGCTGAATGGTATTGTGATCCTGAAAGTCTTTATAGACAATGGCTCTGGAGTGAACCTCCTTCCCCAATGGACACTCCGTAAGTTGGGCTATAGTGAGGATGATCTAATTCCCTTAGCCACAACTCTATTGGGTTACAACAAGAATGAGCAGAAACCAATGGGAAAAATCCAGCTAAAGACCCATTTTGGTGACCTGGTTGCCTACACGGAATTCCTGGTGGTCCGGCAGAGCACATCATTCAATGCCCTGCTGGGAAGGCCATGGATCTATAAGCACATGGTCGTTCCTTCATCCTATCACCAGTGTATCAAGTACTACATCAAATGGATAAAGTGGGAAATTTCATGCTGACAAGGCCCCTTTAGAGATCTACGAGTCACATTACATTAATGCTGGTTTCTACGAGCAAAAGAAAAAGAAGCATTTGGTCGATGGTGTCGACTGGATCCCCGCTCCAAATGGCCTAGAAAATGTTCCTGACAACCCCCTCACGTGGCTTGCCAGAGATTATGTCATGCCCATCAACCACGTGGAAGGAAGGAGTTCAAGTCCGGACACACACTCGGATGTCCTCATGACTTCATCCATAACGATTGAGTTTGACAATGTGGGAATGTCTGTTGACCCTCAATCGGGGGGCGAAAGCTCAAGCAAGGATTCCCACAAAACCTCACCTTCGGACTTCCATGAAATCATGACAGGAGCTCTCTCCTTATCAGAACAAGTAGATGAGGATTAGGGAGAAGAGGGGGAAGATCTCAGGGATGCACCTCCTGCATTTGAAGAAGGTATCTCCACCACTGGGATGAACTCAACGAAATAAAACTGGGTACTGAGGAAGATCTGAGGCCCACTCTCATTAGTGCATCCATGTCCTCCGAGGAACATGATATATATAACTCCTTCCTAAGGCAACATCAGGATTTCTTCAGCTGGAATTACATTGAAATGCCGGGACACGATCCTGATGTGGCGACGCATCACCTGGGTCTTCCAGAAGTCCACCGGGGCTACAAACAGGCTGCTAGAAGGACGCATCCCTCACATGCAGTCAAAATGGAGGCTGAAGTCGATAATCTCATTAAAGCAGGCTTCACTTGGGAGGTCCATTACCCCATTTGGTTTGCCAAAATCATCCCTGTCAAGAAAAAAGAATGGACAAATCCATGTTTGAATCGACTTCAGAGATCTCAGTCGGCATTTCCCGAAAGATGACTTCCCTGTTCCAATCACCGAGTTGTTAATTGATGCAACGACAATGTATGAGGTTCTATCCTTCGTGGAATGATATTCTGGATATAATCAAATCAGGATGGCCTGAGAAGATGAAGAATACATATCCTTTAGGGCCCCTCAAGGGGTATTCTATTACAGGGTTATGCCCTTTGGTCTCAAGAATTATGGTGCCATGTCTCAGCATGCCATGCATCAGATCATTAATCCATTCCTGGGGAAATTCATTGAATGTTACGTGGATGACCTAGTGGTCAAGTCCAGATAGTGCTTGGATCACCTATCAGGCCTTGAGACCGTCTTCAACAAGCTCTGAAATCATATCTTGAAGATGAACCCCTTGAAATTCTCCTTTGGGGTCACCTCAGGGAAATTCCTTGGCTTCGTAGTATGCCATCGTGGCATCGACATCGACCCTGAGAAGACAAAGGCTATCCTTGGATTGCCACCTCCCCGCAACCTCACTGAGTTGAGAGAATTCCAATGACACCTAGCCTATATTAGGTGGTTCATAGACAACCTGGCAGGAAAATGTTTTCCTTTCACTAGGTTAATGAAGAAGGGGGTCACGTACCAGTGGACAGATGAATTCCAAGAGGCATTCGACAAATTGAAAAGTACCTCTTATGCCCACAGGTGTTCATGCCCCCTATTAAAGGAAGACCTCTCCTCCTGTACGTGACATCCTTAGAGTGATCACTAGGATACTTCCTCACACAAAAGAATGATGCCGACAACAAAAATTGTCTCTATTACCACAGTCAAACCATGATTGATGCTGAGACTTGATACTCAAATATTGAGAAGAGATATTTGACTATGGTCTATGTAGTTTAAAAGCCGCGACATTAACTGTAGCATCCCGAGGTCTATTTGATCTCACGAAGTAACCCGCTCAAGTACATCCTCAGTCACCAGATGCTAACCGGACACCTACCCCGATGGGCGGTCATCCTGCAACAGTTCTCCATCTGGTTTGTGCCTCAAAAATCCATCAAGGTCCAGACACTAGCGGACTTTTGGCAGAGCACCCTTCAATAGGGACCACCACACCGGACGATGAACTACCTGATGAAGATATCTTATCGATTCAGGAGGAGTTCCTAGCATGGGAAATGTACTTTGACGGCACATCCCGAAGCCCCACCGGAAAAAGGATAGAGGATCACAGATTCAACAAAGTGGGCCTGGGGATATCACTCATGTCCCCAGAAAAGGCAACTTTTTCATATTCCTTCCTCATGTTAGAGGGATGTACAAACAATGAAGTGGAATGTCAAGCCCTCATTGCAGGCTTGGAGCTTGCACTCTAGGAACAAGTACAACACCTCATGGTAAAAGGTGACTCTGAGATGGTCATGAAGCAAGTAAATGGTGACTATGCAATTATAAACGGGGAGCTGATCCCCCTGTTTGACCATGTCTAAGGGTTAATGGAAGAATTCTCCATAGTACCAACATTAGCCTATATTACCTGGTCTTAGAATGCTTAGGCTGATGCATTAGCCAACGCGGCCACAGCCCTAGCTGACCCAGACCAGGATGAAATGGTCATCAGCATTTCACATCGTCGAATGGAATTTCCATTTGTTCAAGCTAAGACGAATGAAATCCACGAAGTCAGTCCTCTCCCCAAACCATATGCTCCTGCCACCAACGGGATGATCCCCATCGCGAACTACCTTCAATGGGTTGAGATTCCATTAGACAGGGCTGAACAATAGCAAATACGGAGAATGGAAATCAATTTTGTCCTATATGGCGTGGCGGGTCAGCAAGAGGTCCTCTACAAAAAGGGCCTCGATGGAGTGCTCCTCAGATGCATTGACCGAGAAGAAATTGTTGCAGTCATGACTGAAGTACAAGCATGAGCGTGTGGAGCACATCAACCAGGGACCAAGATTTCCCATCAGGTTCGAAGTCTTGGGTACTAGTTGCCCGCAGTGGCACGATACTATGAGCGTTTTACCGCAAAATGCCACTCATTCCAAATTCATGCCAACTTCATACACTAGCCCTGGTGTTACTTCATCAAGCTAAGTACTCTTGTTCGTTTTCCATCTGGGGGATGTACATCATTGGACTATATCCTCCCGCCATGGCCAAATAGCTGAAGTATATCATCACGACAACCGACTTCTTTTCCAAATTGGTAGAAGCCATACACCTCAAGGAAGTCAGGGAAATAAATATTTCCAGCTTTGTTAAAACCAATATAATCACCATATTTGGTGTCCCTCATACAATACTGACGGACAACAGAACAAATTTCTACTCTGATGAGTTGGAAAAGCTATACCATGAGTATGGTATCAAGGCTAACCACCCATCCCGCTACCATGAAGTGGCCAACAGACAGATAGAAGATTTCAACACGACCCTGTCGAACCTCCTCCAAAAAATGGTAGAAAAATACAAGAAGTCATGGCCGAATAAACTCATCCATTCATTGTGGGCTTATCAACCCACAATCTGCACCACTACTCAATCTACCCCGTACTCATTGGTACACGACACAGAGGCGGTCCTGCCCATTGAACTCCAACTTCCCTCAATCCGTGTTGCCATCTGTGATCAATTATCAGATGATGAGCTGTCAGAAAAGCAGCTAGGGGAATTAGAATAGCTAGACGAGCAGCTGATGCACACTCTACACCACCTGGAGGTGTACCAAAACAGGATCACACGAGCCTTCAACAAAAAGGTTCACCTCCTATCATTCTTAGGAGGAGAATAAGTGTTGGTCCTACAGACCCCAATGATACCTAGAAAGAACCCTCCAATGCTGGAGCCCAAGTGGGAGGGACCATATGTTGTACACAAGGTCGACTCCAATGGAGCATATGCCCTGATATACATGGACGGGCAATTCACCACAGCTCCTACCAATGTGAGATTCCTGAAGAAGTATTTCGCAAAGAGACCAAGAAACATTCGTCCTTGCCGCATGATGTTAAACTGCATGGACACCGTCCTTAACGCACGACGTTAAACTTCACAGATAAAAAGAGTTAAGAATGCCCCTCCCCCCGTGTATGGACCAGACCTGGATGGGGTGTACTCATTGTCCCAACTGCATGACGTTAAACTACCAAGCACCCAACGGTCCAAACTCTACGACCGTAAACTAAGAGTGTTTCGTTCTCACTGCATAATATTAAATTGCATGGAAAAGATTATTTAAAAATGGCCTCTTCCACTATGTACGGACCATACCTGCATGGGTTGTATTGTCTTTCAGAGAACTACGTGAGGATTTATTCCTGCCCTCGTTGGATACGTAGTGATGCCATAATTTCACACCCTGGCCCAGCCACCTCAAAAAGAACAAAAACAAAAATGCCCATTCCCCTGTGTATGGACCTGACCTACACGGGGTGTACTCATTGTCCGAGTTGCATGATGATAAACTACCAAGAACCCAACGGTCTATACTCTATGACCTTAAACTAAGAGTATTTCGTCCTCACCGCAAGACGTTAAACTGCACGGATGAGATGATTTATAAATGCCCTCTTCCCCTGTGTATGGACCAGACCTGCACGGGGTGTATCGTCTTTCAGAGAACTACGTGAGGCTTTATTTCTGTCCTCATAGGATACATAGTGATGCTAGAATTCCACACCCTGGCCCATCCATCTCAAAAAGAAAAAAAAATGCCCATTCCCCCGTGTACGGACTAGACTTGCATGAGGTATATTCACATCCTCACTGCATGGCGTTAAAATGTATGGATTCCAACCTTACCACATGAATCTAAACATCACGGATAATAAGATTCAAGAATGATCCGTTCCCCCCATGTACGGGCCATACCAGCCTGGGGTATAGTCATTGTCCGAATTGCAGGACATTAAACTGCCAAGCACCCAACGGTCCAAACTCTATGACCTTAAACTAGGGGTATCTCTTCCTCACCACATGACATTAAAACTGCACAAATTCTAGAGAACTACCTACAACTTGATCCCTACCCTCACAGGATACGTAGCGATGCCAGGACCCCCATTCCTGGCCCAGCCCCTGAATAAAAGTTAAAAAATGCCTTCTTTCCCCCGTGTATGGACCAGACCTGCACGGGGTGTACTTCTTCCAGAGAACTATGTACGGCTTGACTCCTTCCCTCACAGGATATGTAGAGATTCCATGATCCCTAGTCCTGGCTTAGCCCCCTGAATAAACCCAAAAGGCCTTTTCCCCCCATGTGTGAACCAGACTGGCACGGGGTGTACTTTCCGGCCTTGCCCCACAATGTTAAACTGCAATGATAATAATGTTAAAAGTTCCCCTTCTCTTGTGTATGGACCAAACCTACACGGGGTGTATATTCTCATCCTTACTTCATGACGAAAAACTACATGGACTTCGTCCTCACCGCATGATGCTAAACTACACGGACTTCATCATGACCCACCCAAGACACATGGTGATACAAGATAGAGATACTCCTTGCACATTTGGATACATCATCACTATACATCAGACTCCAAAACCTAGATAATTATGGATATTCATAACCACTCATGGCCATCAGATGTGGAAAGTCATCGACCCATGGACACCTTTTCTTGACTATGCATACCATGCCCTCAGCGGCTCTGCATAATGATAGCCCCTGGCTCATCTACCAAAGGCATGATTTCCACAGGCGACACTCTTCCTAGCTTTGTACGCTTTCCAGCTTCAGAGCCCCCATACCACACCTCCTGATCCAGAAGTTTATGGAGAAGTGTTTTACAAGTTCATTACCCTTTTCACATCAAGGTGTTTCTAGGGTATCCCTATCTGGCTAGCCTATGTATCTATTAGTTGTTAACATAGCGACCTGACTCAAAAAACATCAAGCCAGGACTAGGCTACTTTGACTCAACAGAAAATTGTAGTGAAGATGTTTCTTGTATACCAAGACACCATTATCCCCATGTGCCAAACTCTGCACTATGAGAAATCGTGAATTTTCATAATCATTCATGGACATCAGAAGTGGAACGTTATCAACCTGGGGATACCTTTGTATGATTATGCATACCATACCCTCACTGGCTCTGCATGAAGATAGCCCATGGCTCGTCCATCAAAGGCAAGATTTCCTCAGGCAATACTCTTCCTAGCTCTGTACGCCTACCAGCCTCAACACCCCCACACCACACCTCTTGATTCGGGAAAACTCAATCATGCAGTTTACAACCTTCATCCCCCACCTTGTTCCAGTTATAACAGAACATGATGACTCAGTTATCCTTCGAGTGAATGCAGCAATATTCACCCAATGGTCCGAGCTCTATGACTGATAAACTAGGAGTACATAGTCCTTACCGTATGACGTTAAACTGCATGGAATGAAGCACACCCCTGCGCACAAAAAAAGAAGAAGAAAGAATAAAATATCAGCGCAGGGGGCTCTTTGAAACTCAACAAGAAACCATGGATGGATATCCTCGACATGTCCATAAATTCTCATGCCAAATGACAGACTTCGTGGCCCGGATAATTGCGGATCCTCATAACCATTCATGGCCATCGGATGTGGAAAGTCATCATCCCATGGACACCTTCATATGACTATGCATACCATGCCCTCAGTAGCTCTGCATAATGATAGCCTCTGGCTCATCCATCAAAGGCAAGATTTCCACAGGCGATGCTCTTCCTAGCTCCATACGCATACTGGACTTAGAGCCCCCATTTCACCTCTCCTAATCCAAGAGGCCCCAGAACCATGATTTACATCAATCAACCCCCCCCTCATGTCTGGGGCATGTTGATGTATGCAAACCCAGTTATATTATGATGAAGAGATACCTTTGAAAGTACATCCTCGCTGCATGATGTTAAACTGCACGAGATATCTTGACCGCTTGGAACGAAACTGCAAAGTCCATGCATTAACCATCTTGGAAAATGCCTCCAACCACAAGAGTTTTCACTGTCTCAAAGAAAACAAATGCTCCCTGTCCTCGCTGCATGACGTTAAACTGAAAAAAAAACCTTTAAAAATGCCTCTCATCCTTGCCGCATGATGCTAAAGTACACGGAATATGTTCGTACCACATGACGATAAATTATACGGTCATACTCGTCTTCGG
Source organism: Viscum album (assembly GCA_963277665.1). Taxonomy (NCBI): domain Eukaryota; kingdom Viridiplantae; phylum Streptophyta; class Magnoliopsida; order Santalales; family Viscaceae; genus Viscum; species Viscum album. The sequence goes on from OY728138.1 coordinate 1,926,951,898, forward strand.
TTCAGTGAGAAACAGATGATTTTCTCCATCCTTTAGTTACAATGTCATACATGCACGATCCACCGCCTCACACGAGCGTGATAAAGAATTACTTCACCCGTTCTCGTGATGTTTAGTCTAGATATTTCCCCCATATTCAGGCACCCTTTCATCATGAGCCATACTCTGTACTACGAAAAAAGCCAAAACTCATAAGCCACCCCTGGTGGTCCCAAATCTCTACATCCCTAAAGTTGACTAGCTATAGGAAGTGGATAGCCTTTGACATAAGGACACCTTTGTATGACTATGCATACCATGCCCTCAACGACTCTGCATATTGATCGCCCCTGACCCGTCTACCAAGGGCATGATTTCCTTAGTCAATGCTTCTCTCCGTATGCCTCTTGGCCTCTAAGACCCCATTTCTATCCCGAGATTCGGAAACCCACTGAGCTACAGTTTACCAACCTCTTCTACAATCCTACCTGAATGCGGCGGAAAGTCTTTGACCAGATTACAGAGAACCAGGAGAAGTCATTCCATTTTAGATGATGTCCCAGTCGCATGAATTTAAACTGTGTTGAGCCCCAACATTCCTTTATTCTAGATAAATGCGAAGGATACGAACCTTTCTTCCACACTCTTGATTGATTACGATGTTCTCAAAACCATTCAGACATCCCATACCCTTTCCGAGCCACCCCTACTAGTTTTCATTTTTTTTCCAAACCACCCATCATGGTTTCCATGAGATGGGCTTCCATGAAGTCCCCTGTCCATCAAAAATAGACAGGTCTTTGACTTGAGGACACCTTTGAATGACTATGAATACCATTCCCTTAGTGGCTCTGCTTATTGATCGCCCCTGGCCCGTCTACCAAAGTCATGTTTTCTTTCAAAACACACTTCCTACCGGTGTACGCCGACACAACTCCCATGCCTTGAGACATGCCCTGCATACCGCTCAAATTTAAACATGTTTCCCCCCATGTGTGTCAAAAGAGTATTGAGACATCTTTTAATCAGTTGAACCCCATTGCGGCATTTTCCCCACCATATTAGACAATGATGTTTGAACTAAATCATCAGTAGTGATATTATTGACGGCGGGACTTTAAACCTCTCCCAAAAGAAAGGGGCACAATGCCTGTTAGGCCGAAAACCCAAAAAGGGCGACCTATGAAAAAGCTGGTTTATACCCGCTGGGTCCACACTAAATGGGACCAAGAAAAATTAGGGAATGAAAGGAAGATACAAACAGTTTGTAGGGATTTTTTACAAACCCCTAGAAATATTCAAACTATGCTCGCTAGATCCCATGGTCCAGAAAAAAGATATGTCTTGTTTTATTTTTATCAATAATCCTGAACTCTGATTATTCTTTGATTCAGGGAATTAACAGATGCAACAATCATGCCAAATAATTTCTATCATAGGAGTAGGCGACAAGAGCACTGAGGAGAAATATTTCATTGTTCCATAACAAAGTTGGTAATAAGGGAATCCACAATACAGAGCCTCCTCTATTGTGAAAAGAAATTACAGGTGTTTTTTGGCGGATTCACAAAACTCTATTAGGCACTGGTGAGAATCATCGATTGTCTGAGAGGGATTATGAAGTAAGGCCGTTTCATCTTCGGCACTAGCCCGCAACACTTCCGCCTCCTAGGTTGCCTTTGTGATTGCCCTCATTTCCTCCTCCATCCACCGGTCCCCTTCTTCAATCATGGAGGCAACGTTGGCCTCTTCCGGGTGTAGCCGCTGTATTTCATTCCTCAGCATCTCCGGGTGAGAACGCTGCTAAATAACTTCTCCTTGGAGCCTCGCAACTACCCCTGCGTGATCATGAGCCTCTGTTAAGCAAAGTTGTTAGGTTGTGGATAGGTAGGCTTCATGTTGGGCAACCAAGAGGCTAGATTAAAAACCTCACAGTCATTCCCGATCAGCAACCACCAACATGATTATTTCATAAACACCATAATAGTCAAAGCCATCAAATACCAGAAACATGGACAAAGTGCGTAGCCTCGGTAATTTGGTCGGCATCTTGACCATGGGTGTTTGAGAGATCAGTCTTTAGATTTTCTCCCAGGCCCTTTGGAGAGCGGGTCGAAGGCTGGAGAGGACTTGTTGATCAGGATCAAAATCACTCACGGATGAGGACACATATTCGGGGATGAACGTCACCATGGAGGGACATGAGGCGACCTCACCCACAAACTCTGGAACTGTGGCAGCTTCGGCCCCAACTGTTGTGGTCGTAAGCACAGTCGGGTCTGGCGACACAATCATCAGCACCAAAGGATGTGGTCCTAAAGCCCGAGAGTCAATAAGAAAGATGAGTATCCCTAATTAGAAATGGGAAGAAAAAGGAGTCAGTGGTAGGAGATCGGGGAACTTACTCTTAATCGATGAGGCATCGGCATCCGCAAGCTCTGCACTGCCACGATAGCCACTGGAAGAGGATGTCACATATTTGATAGGAAAGGGAATTTGGGGAGCGGCCTTGAGGGGTCCAGGGCCTGAGGCCATGCCTAAGGACAACAGTTTCCAAATACGTACCCAAGTGGTCACCTATGGAGACCATGCTCGGGGAAATCACTCCCCTGATGAACAAGATAATGGCCCGCTCCGGGTTTCCAACTATTGGACTAATGGAAGGCTCTTCCTCCATTATAACGGGATCCATTAGGTCTGAGGTGGATTGACCTGTCAGGTTGGGATCCCCCTCAGTGATCATGGTCACCCCGCCTTCCTCCTCAATTGGATGGGATGTTTGATCAGTAGGAGACTCGAATACCAACAATTCCTCCTCTGGCATATCTCTGAATAATAAAGGCGGGAGTAAAGCATCCATATTGCCAGCCCCTCTGGCGGGGTTCACCATCTCGTCACACCCAGGCATGGTTACAAGTGATATCGCAGATGGCAAGGAGGTAGAAGGTATAACCACTTGGGTAGCCACAACCAGATCCCCGAGTGGCCCTGCACCATACATCAAACAGTTAATGACTGACGAAGTCTAAGAATACGAGTTGGGGATTGAGCAAACCAGAAGTCATGATTACCCGACATTCCCTGTTTGAGCCGTTCTGATAAATGGAAGGCCTATTGTATTCTCTGGATCTACCAAGGGGATAGTTCGCCAAAAATTCTAGAAGGGACAGGAGGAGGAAAGACCCTAGCTGAGTCTACTATGGTCACTTCCAGGAGCTCAGCTGCGCCAGGGGATCCTTCCTCGATGACCCCTGTGGGAGAAAGTGCATGCTCCCCCACCGCGATACCAAGAGGGGTACACTCCGGAGAAGGAAATACCCCCTGAGATTCTTCAGCACCCTGCATGAATGGATGAAACCTTTGAACCTACACAATAAATGAGGGAGAAAGTCTGAATGGGCGAGCAGGGCAACCTCTTCTTCAGGGCCGGACAATTCTTGATTTCTAATCATCATGGACACTTGGATTCTCCCATAGAGACGATTCTAGAGTGAATGAATGTATGCACCCATCTCCTTTAACTAGGCGATTATTTCATCTAAATCCTCTTCGAAAAGCAAGTGTGGTGGAGCAGATATTGTCCCAATACCAAGAAGTTTAAGAGGACCTGTTTGAAGTAACATCCAGGCTTCTTTATTCTAACCACAGACCCTCAGGTCATCATAAATCCTCCAAGCCTCCAGGAATGCGGCCATGGAATGAATCGCCAACCGAGGAGGATCAACTAGAGAAGGTCAGGCGGCGGTAGAAGCTGGTAAGGGCGCCAATGGCTGTATTTGTGTTCTGGATCCTACCAAAGCCTTACAACTCCATGGGTCTACCCATGGATGGGACCTCAGGGGTAGTGAAGGGAATTCCCTTGTTTCAACTATGACAGGGAGATCATCGAAATCATTGCCCCTTGAAGAGAAGTCAAATCCTTCATCCTCCTCATTAGTAATCGGATGCAGCATGGCCTGGACTCGATGCGTTAACAACACATAACCTCGGCGTGTGTGAATATAAACCTCAAGGTCCCAGAGATATCAAACATCCCTCTCGGGGTCTACATCATAATGAATGACCGCGAGAGTAGATATGTAACCGGGCCCATCAAAAGATACCTCTGATTCTTGAAGATACTGCCACAAAGGACGGGGGTACTGGCTGCGAATGGTTGAATGGGCTTTGAATTCGTCCCATTGGCCCCAAGCCGTCAGAAAGGCATCATTTGTGGGAATAACTATCCCCATTTGGGCATCCTCAAGGGCATGATAGGATACACCTCTACCTGTCAAAATCTTCCCTGAAAGCATGGGACCAGTGGGGTGACAAAGGATTTTTCATGGCCTAGTGGGACCACTAACCTCCTTTCGCTTCCCTTTTCCCTTTGATGGTTTGGGACATGAGATGGTAGACACCAATTTCCCTAGATGACCATTTGGGTATGATTATACCAAGGAGTCAGCATAATTATTGGATAATAAATCCATGGAGTCCTCAAGCATGGGGTTCATAACCTCACAGCCGATATCCTCCTGGGTAAACATTAACCACGATTTTTTGGACTCCATTCAAATGTTGGTTCTCACGAGCACCCTTAAGTGCGGGGGGTCACTATGCTTGGACGCAGACAAATTGACGCTCAAATCAGCAAGGCGCGTACCCCTCGCAGATCAGTTCTACACCAATACGAGCCACCAAAATACCCTCTTGGAGGGAGAGGAGGTAGCCCCGATTGCTAAACTCTTATGTTATGGTGTTCATAATTGCACCAGATAGGGAAGAAAATAGATGAAAATTGAAATAGTCATAATTCGGTATTCGACATGATAGCAGACGCTTGTTCGAAACTGTCAGTTGACTATCATTCTCTTGGGTCGCCCACTCTTCAAGCATACCCCACTGGTTAGTTGCATGTATGGCCGGAATGTGGTGCCTGGAATCTAAAGAGGGTTGATGAAGGTGTAGCAGTTCTTGATGTGTACGCTTAACCATCCCCAGAAAATTTGGAAAGGGTCGGCCACTCGGTTTTCCCGGCTCTCATCACTGATGTTACCAAGAAACCAGTAAATCCTGGCCAGTACTGGGACAACTAGGTTGATAAAATTACTGGTAGCCAATTGTACCACCATCACAAAATTAGTGACCCGCATTCCACCAGAATCACGTATGGGTAATAACTAACCACTTAAGAACTTGGCCAGAAAAGATTCCAGGCGGAGCAATCGATCGACATCCGGAATAAGCTCCCAACCCCAGCTGTGAAAATCGCCTTGCTCGAAAATCAGCCAAATGTTTCCCCTATGTTTACGACACTCCATTGTAGGGAATGTCATGGGCCTGCATGGGAGAGCTGTGGATTCATCAGATTTGTTCTCTCTCATGAAATCCTTGACCCATTCACAGTATGGGACGAGCTGTTTTGGAGACATATCCTCTGAGTGCTTCCGAGCCTGGTTAATAAGCTGCTTCACTAGGTGGGGAGTCCTCTCTTTGTTCTCCCGCACAGAAGAAGGAGGCAATAAATCGTCATACAAACTCCCAATGATGGGGACCCCCGAAATCTAAAAGACATCTCATAGTCTAATGTCCACTTTCCCATGGACCAAATGGATGTTGTTGGTGTCCGGGCTCCAACGGCTCATATGTTTCCTGGAGAGGGATTAAGGTCAGTAGGTATAGGTTTGGGACACCTAGGCAACTTCATACAAGCCTACGACTCACAACTCTGCCCCAAATTCTGCGCAGCTCTGGCGAACCCAGAAGGGCCACCCCCAATCCAATGACTTAAATTATCCTCCCGACCGGAGATCCCGATTCGCCATCAAGCCATGCTGGTCACTTACCATGGCACTGTGGGCAATACTCTGATAACAGTGGATTGTTCCTTCCTGTTGACATGGTTCTCCTGTCGGAGATACTAGAAGGTGATTCAACACAGATCCGACCGCTGTACCCCTCAGGGAAGGCCTCCCGATAATAGGTATCAAGAACAAGGGGATATTGGCGATAAATATCCATGCATCAGGATTGTTGTCATGGGATGGTTCCGGAATTAGGGTATCAGAAAATAAACCGAACCCATAGGCAGGAAGACTGTTAGAAAAAAGATACTCCTGCTGTAATTTAGAGAGCTGGTCGGCAAGGAAGGAAGATAGCAGGGAGTGGTAGACTACATCTTGAACAGAGCCAGCCATGTCCTTCAGGAATTGATCAGCAGTTGAGAGGGGATCTGGAGTAGGCCTCGACGTAGAATGAGGGGGAACCATATTTTCTCCCTTCACAATGAGATCCAAAAATTGGTTAGTCCGGAAAAAAAATCTGGACAAAAAAATAACCAGATATATGGTTAAGGAGACTTCATAAGAAAAGCCCGCAAGGAGGCCTCAGAGGATGGTTTGCAAAGACATCATCCCATGATCCTTCCCTTCGCGAAATCAGTCTGCGAAACCCTGGCCCGCAGAGCATTGGAAAAGAAACTACGAACCAAGTTGCTACGTGGAATTTCAATCCCAAGTTTAAGTGATTAATTTCGTAAGACTCATACACTTTTAAAGTTCAAGAGATTTTAGACCGCAGAGCAGCGAAACCACAATGCAAGTTCCTATGTGGCCTATCATCACTTACTTTTTAATTAATTAAGAGTAATGGTTCACGGTTGAGATGTTGGTCCACGAGTTAAGGTGACGAAAAAGAAGGAATTGTTCAAGGAGGTCACTGCCGATTCGTGAACGAGGCCCTTCGCGAAAGAGCGAGTACGTGGAGGCGAAGGAGCTCTAGTTTGGTGAAGAATTCGGTAATGGAGAAATGAAGGGATCCCTGTATTTATAGGCATGGTCCCCTACCGGGTCCACCTCTCTACCGCAAACCATCCCAGTTTTATGACCACTTTACATCGGAGTTGCCTCCTCTTCGTTCTAATCAGACCCCATTCCGATGGTGGGCATTTGTAGGGTCCTGAAAAATCCGAAAAGGAGATTCTACCAAAATCCCCCAAAGAATTGGGGGAAATAATAAAAGAAGTGACACAAAAAGGGCCGGTCCGCGAACCGTTCCCATGTAAATGCAATGTGGCCTGGACCCATGAAGTGCATCCCCTGCGAACCATTTTCGTTCACGAAATAGAGGTGGAGAGCCTCTGCGGTCACGAGGTAGGATGGGCGCCAGTTCGGTTCACCGTCATGAACCACCCCAACTGCAGACTGCGTCGACTAGTTCAAGCCACACCCGCTATCGTTCACGGAATAGATGGGGAACCCTCCGCAGCTGCGGAGCACCCCTTGAGTTCTATTCGTGGAGGGGTGGGGGAGAGTTCAATACCCACCGCGAATCGTAGATTGACCAAGTCGGTAGTAAACTGGGTATTTGGTTATGGGCCTCCCAAAAAGGTGCCACGTGGCCATAGATACATCCCTTTCCCCACTCTATAAAAGGAGAAAAAAGGGGAAAGAAAAAGGGGTCAGAGAAATGGACTCGGATTCAGAGGGATTGGAGATTCGGAAGGAGATCGGTTGAAGTAAGGCTTCGGATTTCGCAAACAGCAAAATTACCATCCACGAACCACAACAGGTATACGAAATAACATGGAATTGGAAAACTCATAATAACTTGGTGAACCGAGATCCTAAAATAACAAAAACAAGGATAATCAAGAACCATACCCCCTATGTGGATAACTTCCCCATGGAATAGGGTGTTTATGACTCTTTTCCCATCAGTTGCACTTCGTAGCAATCTCCTATGCGGGCGAATCCCTGACCGACGAGCCTCCGACCGGCGCTACACTTGGCTACCGCTGCCCACCTGGAACCTTCTGCAAACCACCCTGGTTCGAAGATTGAACCTGAAGCCGTGAACCACCCTGGTTCACGGGACGCCAAACAGTCCGCGGACCACCCTGGTTCGCAGACTGCTTATCCAGCCGCGTGGCACATCCCCATGCGATTGGCGCCACCACCCATACCTCTCGGTGGCTCGTCGAATACTTCAGTATTCCCATTTCTTAAGCCGGATAAAATCTTTCCAATCTATCCAAGTCCTCTACGACTCCCTCATTGTCTTTTTCATCGGCCCCGAGCTGAGGCCTCCCCTGGACCCACCGGATCCGCGTTGTGTAACTTTCAGGCGCATCAGGGCACCATTTTGAGTTCACATACCCACGTTAAGTAGAGGCGAAGGGGTTTCCCCGACCCTTGAGTAGATTCCTGAAGCATTCATAGGTTCACATTCCCACGGTAATGTGGAGTTTGAGCATTGGAATCCCCTTTCTGCCCCCCCCCCCCACTTGTTGAGGGTTCCTCGGAGATGGTAAAATAGCCATTAAAAGGAAGCCCCCATGCACTTCAAGAGAGGATATGGGCACAGAAGCACCCCCTTTCCCTCTCCTGCTGGGCTTTGTCGCCCTGGGCATCCATCTCAAAGTAATCCCCAGCCTTCTGGGCCTCCTCAAAGTGTAAGCCCCAATCCATCACCATGGGCGTCCACTTAGGAGTAAGCCCTGACATAATGGGCCGCTCTCATGCAAAATCCTCACTCAACTTCTCACGGACGCACCTTTCGCGATGGGATCCTTTGGTACCTGCTGCCTCTTGTTTCTCACACCAAGCATGACTCACGTGGGCTTAGAGTAAGCATCGACCATGACATCCCCTTATGGTCCTCCTCAGAGTGTAATCCCCAATCCATCATTCTAGGATTCCCTAGAGAATAATCCCCAAGCCAATATGAACTACGTGGACTTTGATCCTTTTTTCCTAGGCAGGGTACGTAGGAACCCTCCATGAGGTTCAAGCCCACCACCCATCGAACCACCCGGTACATATTCACGTCAGTTCCCCGACACCTATTCGAACTATGTGGACTTTGATCCCTGTCTCCTAGATAGGGTACATAGGAAGCCTCCAAGAGGTCCAATCCCAACAACCGATCGATCTGACTATCTTTACATCGGCTCACCGAGCTGCTCCTAGCACCGTCACAATGAGTCCAGACTCCACGAGGTCATTAATCCAATGACGGATGGTAAACCTCAGGCCTAAATGATTCCGAATTCCCTGTGTCCAGATGACCATTTCCCACCAGGGTTAAATCCGTGGATACCATGTTTAGGTATAAACAAAAGATTCGCGAACATATGAATACGTCTTAAATCTACATGAGAGTCCCAGAACATGCAATAATTCCCCCCAAAAAGGGTTTGATGATCCCAAAATCTCATCCTCTCGACCAATGTGAGTTTTTAATAGTCGCTGGTTAGACCATCCGGTGAACACCTGACTTTGGAAAGCAAGTCCATCAATCACTGAATACGGAACCATTGTGCGTTTCGAGGGAGAAAGCCAAAAAAACCAATGAAACAATATTAAATGAATAATTAAAATATATAAAAATGGATAATGATTCATCAGAATGTAAATACTTAACACAAAATTAATATTCAATAAAATAAAGACTGTAGTTGACACATTGGAATAGTGTTATAAAGTTTTATATTTTAAATATAAATTTAAGAATTTAATAGTGATTATAGTAAAATTATTGTCTATATTCCCATGTCTATTATGATTGGAAAAATATTTATATAAATAAAATAAAAAGGACATTTGAATTTTCAATTTATTTTTTAAAAAGGTTATCAAATATAATATTCTTTTAATATTGCATATGGAATTTTTAAATTTATTTATAAAGTATAAAAGTAATGATTTTTAATGTAAATTCCATAAGTGAATTCTATTACCACTATAATGGTAATTTGATAGTAATATTATTTATACTAACTAATTTTTTTAAAAGAAAAAAAATTATTCACTTTTTTCATGGTATATTGTTTTTAAAAATTTGGTTTCAATGGAAAGGGATATATCAATAACAATAAAGGTTATTTGTATGGGTCGAAATGCATATATTAATGAGTTTTATTATGGAAATAAATGTATTTCTGTGCTTCATGTTTTTCATAGTCCTTTATAATTAATTATGATGATTGGTGAAATCATCATAACACTGTTATTTATTGGATAGTGATTATGATATCTAGTAAAATATTTTTGAATTAATTGAGAATATAATAACATTTGTAAGGGATATATAAAGATGATTCCCTAGTGAAACTTCAAGGATGTTAAATTCCCTGAATTGAGTTTTCATTGAAATATTTTTTTTCATAATGTAAGATAATGATCATCAAATAAGGAATAATTATGACCATTAAGCCTAAAATGAATTTTTTTAAGAAAATGGTTTTTATTAGACCTACGAGTTCTTAATGTATCATTGTTAATTACAACATTGGATTTATGGTATCTCAAAATGTGTTTTATCAAAATCTTTTGGAGGTAAAGATAATTTCATGATAAGGTAAATTATGAATTGATCATAATATTTATTATGTTAAAATAAAACTCACATATATGATGTCATTATTTTTTAATTTTCTAACATGATTATTTATTATGTTTATATTTCAATTTAATTAGTTTTTGTGCTCATCCAATGTTTTCAAATATTTTTCATAGGTTTTATATATTAGTGGGATTTATTAAAGAGTAATTATTAAATTCATGAAGATGTTTCATTAAAAAAAAGTTTTTGTTTAAATTTAATGTTTATAATTCAGAATAAATAGACAATGAGTGGGTAGAGAAATATTTTAATGCAGGTGTTTTTTATATAATATTTATGAACTAATTATCCAAATCTCTAAACCTATATCAACCTTATATAATTTAAAAATATGATTTCTGGTGAAAAAAATTATCATTATGTCGAATAAGTGTATGGAACTATAGTTATTCCAACAATACTGAGAATGATAATATAACCAAATTTTAATATTTTCAGTTAATAAATGAAAACCATATTTGTATATCTAATTCATAATGGTGATAAATATTAATTCATTCATAGAACATATAATCCAAAAAACCAATTTTTTAGAAAATTATGTCATAGCATTAAAAAAAATTTATTCCCGACACAATAACAACAATATATGATAATTAATTTATTAGATCGAAAAAATATATAAATTAAATTAAAATCATTTATTTATAGTGGTAAATTAAATTTATTATGGTAAATAGGCTGTATAAGAAAATTATGTTTTCTAAAAAATACATATTTCTTCTTAAAATCATATTATAATTATTTTTATTCAATTGGTAATAAATTTATGAATTATAATTAATTTCTGTGATTTAATAAGGGAAACCCCTAAATGTATTTAAGACTAAAAATTTGTGTAATCATTATTTACAGTAAAAAATATAATATTTTATAAAAACATTTTTTTAAAACCCTTTTCTCTATCCATCAATAATTAAAATAAATTTTCTTAATGTTGCTTATTTTTCTTCAAGGTTGTTATTTTATTATAACCCCTTCATATTTCTCCATATTTTCTATTTATTTTAATAGTTTAAACCATTAAATTTAATAAAGATTCGTAATTCATAAAATAAATACTATATAACACTATAAAAAATAATGAAAATATTTAAATTATATTATATTGATATGTTCATGATTATATCATCCAAATTAATAACCAAAAACACTAATTACATCAATAAATGATCGAATCATAAACTAATATTTGATGGTAGTAGATGGTGTTTGTTTAATTATTATTTTACCTATTGTGGTTTCCATAATATTAAATATATCTAGTGGAATATTTATGTTTGGCCTTACATGTTTAATATTATATTGGTATTACTCTAGGGGAAATCCTAGAGACTTTACTTCCATTCAATGATGGGTGAAGTGAGCCTCATATGGATTATTCCCAATAAAATATATCATTGTTTCACTATTATACATATATTTTATTATCTGGTATGTTTTAGTTATGTGTTTCTGTTGATATTATATTATCATGTAAATGTTAATTTAAATGAATATACATAAGAAAATATCCATTTTTTCATTCTACACTCTACGAGAAAAAATTATTTCCTTGGATTTTCTTATCATCGATGATAAGGAAATAATGACATTATTAATATAATATCAATTTAGGATCTAATTTATAACAGGATATAAAATTTAATATTTTTAGTAAGATAGAGAAAATAATCTTTCCTGGAAAGAAATATTATACCACAAAAATATAGTTCCTTTATTAGATATACTTAATTTTATTTTATAAGGAAAAACCATTACATATTTTATTTTAATGATCTTGCACTCAATAATATACTAAAATTTAAATGTTTATAATAAACATATTAAAATGAAATTTAATTATATGTGTTATATACATTTATACAATAATATCATCAAATATACATTTAGTTAATATTATAGTACAAACTCTATGTTCAAATTTTTAATTTTGGTTTCTATAATAATATTAATTTCCCTCCCCCAAGAAGACCATATATCCCAAAAATATTAAAAAATAAAATAAATGAGTTTTACAAGAATCAAGAAAGAGCATATCCATAACAGATTGGGAAAATGCAAGACCATCTACTAACCATTAACCTAACCCTTAGGTTAAATAAAATGCTATAAATTATACAACCCTCTCTATAAATATAATATTTTATACAATCATTTTTATGAAAAACATAATGAAATCATGCCATGCCCCATGATTATAGAGTATATATCAGTTCAAAAGAAAATAATGTTTGACAGCTTCTGAAGCCCACAACACCAAATATAACAAATTAATTATTTTCAAATGTATACAATTATTGGAATTATTATATAGTTGTTTTATACAAATAACATAAATTATATTTTTAATAGGGTAAAATATGTAAATGAAAATTGATTTGATTCCAAATAATGTGTTTTAAACTATTTTCGATGAATTATGTTTTAATTAAATTAGATACTTTTATGGAATGATCTCAATAAATTTTATTGTTAAAATATATTTTGAAGTTACTAAAATCAATTTTTTTCACCAAAGAAATATTTTTGTAATCATTTGGGCTACTATTTTAGTAATTATATTCTAAACAACTTTTTTTAAAATCACAGTTTTCATTAAATGTGTAATTATTTAAAATATGTGTTATCTGATTTTAATAATTAAAATTATGGAAAAGTATTTTCATAAATTTATTATAATTAATAATAATTAATAAACTTAATATCAAATAATTATATTGAAAAAATAATTTTAAGTTACGAAGATATATTTTTCATTAAACATGGTCTTATGTGCACAGTGTATTTTTATCATAATATACAAAAATATTAGTAATTTATGATCATTTATAACAAAATTTTAATATAATTTAATCAATAAAATAAATTAACATCAATATAGTTAATTTTATGTGGATTGGAATACTAATAAAATAATCCTAATATATAAAGATACATTCAGTCTCAAAATAAATTTGAAAGATTTTGGGGGCAGAAATTAGAATTAATATCAATTTTTATTATTGATTAAATAATTTAAATTTTATTTCATATTTTGAATCTTCATAATCAATATTATATAGAAATGTTGAATCATATTTTATCCATAATTTACAATTTCCATGGAAAAAATATTTTCACCACATAAAGTGAAATAAGGGTAGATTAGAGAGTTAAAACAATGATATAACGTTTCAATTACCACTAAAATTTATCTAAATCTGATTAATTTAATTTGTTTCTACCTAAACACATACGATAATGAGGAAATTTCTTATTCTTACAACATTCCCATGAAAAGGAATTTATATTACTTTAAATTTAATCATATTATAACTGTTTCATTCTGTTAATAATAAAGGGAAACCAAATATTCTATCATTTCTGAAAAAATTAGCACAATCTATAATCAAATATCTAATGAAATTCATTCCTAACAGCCTTTGACGTAACCAAAAAAATCACTATAATATATTTCACATCACAAATTTAGGTATGCCATTTTTTACATTATTTATGGTAAAAATTTTGTTTGGAGATTGTTCGATTCCTAATATTGGATTAAATAGGGTTTTGGAAATTTTTAGAAATACAATGGATAGTATATTGCTATTATTTTGGCATTTTTTACCCTGAATCCCCCTTTCTGACATGGGTAGGATCAACACTTCTCTGGTGGGATGTCCTCTCGTGTAAGTAGCAGTACGAGTCTCTTATATAGCATGGAAATAATAGCAACTATAATACCATGGTTGATGGTTTTTGGGTCCCAAAAATATATGGATTTGACACAACACCGATCAGAGTATATGTGACGATCTACCTAGGATTTTTATGATCCCTAAAACCAAATTCATTTTTGGAATTACAAAGTTATACTAATGTTTTTTTAGAATTATATAATGGTTATTTAAACTATTTATAATAAAGGGATCTTATTACTTTTTATTAAGATCTATATGATCATTGAGAGGTTTAGTTTAATGTCTTATAAACTAAATTTATTTTCTATGATATAGTACTATATACTCTACATAGCAGGTCATCCAAACGAGATGTTTTTTGAAATGGTTCTGGTCATTAACCCATCATCATATATTGTAATAGGGGGAACATTCATTCATATTCTTCCTCCTATTGATATAGTATTAATGGGATACCAGCCAATTTTTTTGGTAATGATATCTAAAAGAGAATATGTTTTTCAACATCAGTGATATAGGTATATCTTTAAAAGTTTCATTTCTCATTGAATACAATGTAGTTCATGTTTTTTCAATATCATTAAATTCTTAACAGTTGTATATTAATGTTAATAAAATCAATTTAATATTTTTTAATCTTTTTTGGAATGCAGAATGGTTTTAATGTGTGTATTAATTAAATAATCATATTAAAATTCTCATTGGTTAGATGAAATTATTTTATGATGTTTTTAAATCTAAAATGGGTTTTCAAGAATGTATTTATAATGTTCTTCTTATTGATATGATTTTCTAATCCAAATTCATATATTTCTAGAACATTTTGGGAAAACATATCACATGGTAGTATTGAGTGCGCCATTTTATAGACATATAAAAAACATAGTGATTTTGACACTACAAGGGCTTATAGTAATTATACTGATTGATAGTGGCTTGAATCAATATATTTATGATTAATGCCTTCACTAAATAGTGTTCAACAAATGTCTTAGTATCGTATTACCGTTTCCTATAGACTATTTTTCTCAGTTAGTTCATTAAAGTGACATTTTATGTTTTTATGCTCACATATTTAACCTATTATTTTCCATTAATTATTTAGATAATTATCCCCTATATATCATAAATATAATTTTTCACATTTTTGGTTCATATTAAAATTATAAATTTTAAAATAAATCAATGGGATATTTAATGGTAAAATTTTCAAATGAACATAATTTTTGAATAATTTTATTCTTAATCTTGATCTAAAGGATTCGTGATGATAGAAAGTAAATAAAGACATTGGGGTATCAAAATAGGTCTGTTCATCATCACCTTAACATTGGTTTATGTCAATACTATTTTTTATTTTTACTTGTAATGGGAAGTGTGTTTGGAATACTGAATAAATTACATTTCTAATATTTCATAATGGTAGTTTTGGATGTGGTTTATGTAGGCACATAATGTCATAGTTTTGGATTTTTTTATGGTTTATTCCTACAGATTTGTTATATTATGTATCAAATTATTACCATTATTCTTCACATACATAACCGTATTTTTAATCTACATCATTTTATAAATGAGGAAATTTGTGTTTTTATTCTATGGAGAAATCATTGTAATGGTTTCTTGTATTGATAACGACATTCATATAACCATTTAATGGAATGGAATAATTCTCTTTAGACAATTTTGAGATCTATCTTAGTATATTTATTTAGACAAACTGGGATAATTTATTAGATTTTTTTGTCCTAGATGTCTTACTTTTTTGTATGAGGCTGATGTTATGTGATTAGGAAAATTGAAACAATGGTTGTAAGTGCATAAGTGTTACAGGAAAGTTCAAATATTCATCTGAATTATAGTTACTTTTTATGGTCATGTTTTTTTTAATCATGCCTTGATCATGATTTTAGAATTATTTAGAATACCATTTCCATATTATTCTATTATTTTTTGATTTCATTAATATGGATTTATATAGTTAATATTTTCAATAAGTTATGATAAGTAAATATATTTTCTTATGTTCGTTAGATAATACCTCTTAGAATAATACTATCGAATTAAATGGATGAAACAGAAAATAATTCCCCATATGAAAACTATCTCATTATATAAACAATGGTGGAAATAGTAACCCATCGTATTCAATCCCTTTGTAAAATGGGAGCTGGAAACTATAATTGAATAGTTAATAATACTTCAATTTTACTAGATAAATCCACTAATAAAACATTGTGTTAATGAGCCTCAAGAACCCACATAATGAGTTGTGATTATATAAAACAAATTCTTTTTTATAAATACTATAGAAAACTCTACCTAGAAAAATCACCAATTATATCATTGTTGTATAAAGAATGGCGTGGGAAGATTTAATCACTTAAGATAAATTATATAAGGAACTCACATGGAAAACATTCAAGAAATAAATCTATTTGAACTTATGTGATGACACATTTCATGTGGTTAATATTTATATGTTTTTGACATAGTATCATGGAGACTATTTAATGATTTATTATTCTATGGGTATATTTCAGTTTGTTAATATATCACAAGATCATGTCACTAATTAAAACAACAATGATTATGATATGGGTAGGGTTTGTATCCTAATATTAAATTAATTTTTAATTTAATGTGTCTACTAACCATTAATGATGTAGTTGATGAAGTGGATTTGGTTGGGGAAGAGGTAATAGTGATGAAAAGTGTTAGTAGGATTTTTTTGTTGTAGCTGGTCACAAAAGTGTTTTAACTAGCTAGAAAATTAATCATAGTATGGGTAATACAAGTGTTAGGACATGTTTGAATTTTTAATAAAAAATTTTGGTTTCATTTTCTAGGCATGTTATTTTAGGAATAATGATTTAGATTATTATTATGAATTTTAACTCCCAATAAGAGGTTATTTTTTGGAAATAAAACGGGTTGGAATAATGGTTTAGAGTATAAATATGGAACTGATGTAAGTTCGGGTGGTTGGTATTATGACCACAATCCAATCGCGGGAAGGAAAACATATTTCTAGTGGCCAAGCTAGTAGGCCTACAATCCATCATGTTTCTATAGGCTATCTTTTTCTCTATACCAGCTAGCAATTATAGTCTAGAAGTGAGACTATCAAAAATATCTATCCATTTTCTGGATTGTGGGGGTTTTATTTGGAATAATTACAATTCATACACCACAACTTTAAATATTAAATCCTATATAATCATTCTTATTTGGGTCATAGAAACTGGGTTTCTCTCCCTCTCTCCTATCACTTTTCCCCATATTATTAGGGTTATTTCATAACATGTTCATAGTAAATATTGGCCGGTTCCATGTTCTGAGGGAGTCGATTTCACTTCTCTGATACTGTTTCTAATTTTTTGATCTCCCAATAAAGAACATGATTTATGATACCACAAAATAATTTTTGTATATTTATGAGCTTTTCGGACATCAATGAAACCCTTATTGAGGACAACTGAAGATAATTTATACACATTATCAACAATCATTTTGATTGAGTATAGATCCATAGAAAAAGATAATTAGTTTGAGTTAAATTAATGTATATTATTATTTTCATTGTTCAAGATGATATAGATTTAGTACGTTTTTGTTTCTTAATCTTGTAATAAAGTTATAGTGGTTGGAGAGACTCATATTAGATGTGGTGGAAGATCCCATTATGTTATTTTTTAAAATTAATTAAATACCTTTTATAAATTTTTTGTGTCCTTATTTAATTATATTTCCAATGTAATTAATTATGTTTCATTTTTGAATGTGGTATATGAAAACTAGGGGTTTGATATTTAGTCATTACACATAGAAAATATTTGTATAGGATAACCATTCCATGAAATAATTGGATGAATATTCAATGATGTTGGTGTTTTGTTAAATCATTTAATAATTTTATCTAATTAAAAAATATATTTTTTGTACGATCTCACCGGCATACTAAGTGTTGACCTCAAAATTAATTAGACCCCTATGTTATTTTTTTCATTAGTTTAATATATATTAAAATAAGTTATAGACTAAATATTGTTGTAGGTTCTGATGGGACACACTTCTAGTCATAGGTCCATAATTTGGCTTGACAAAATACTATATCCCTACTCAATGGAAATTTTATAATATAGAATTTGATGGATGGTTATTGAAGAATAAGTCATACAAGATTAAATAGATAAAATAAAGATAATTTTAAATATATTTTCTGAAATAAAACATATCAACTATATATATCATTTTATTGTCATTTAGGATTAACAAGGTGTATTAAAATGAGATATGGAATTAGAAGATGTTGAACGAATATTTAAAATGATTTTTTGAATTGTATATGAAGAGACCATAAGTGATATATCCAAAATGGATAATTCCATTTTTAAAAAAGTGGTGATTACATTGTAAACAAGGGATTCAATTTTCTTTTTATGGTTATGTTTTATCCCTTTAAAATTGAGTAATGATATATTGGGATGATAATAACATTAATTTTTAATGGTAATAATGGTTCCTGATTGCCTATGAAATTAATGGATGTAAATTTGAATATGGTTAATTAAATATGTTATATAATAAAATTTATCAAATAAAGTTATTGATTTAGTTGTATGTTGCCTTTTATTTCTATTTGGTACTTTTTTAAGAATAAATTTGTGAAATTCGGTGGAATAATAATGGGAAATAATGGTGTGTAATTATGTTAGTGATCCCAAGAATATATCCACAGAATCAGATGAATAATTTGGTATGATGACACACATGGAATCATTGAGGTTTTATGTTATCAAATTTATTTAGAAAAAAATTTGATTCTTTAAGAATTAATTCATACAAAATTCTTGGCGATAATCAAACATTTATTTTTATAATGTATATATGTATGGAATTCCATGGATTAATGTCATATATTCTTATAGGTCCCCGCTAATAAATTCAAGACACTGTGATCGTACATCGGTCTCCCTCTCCCAGGTCTCATTCGGTACTCGCCCATGCTGCCATATCACTTGTACTAGAAGAACCGACCAACCATAAAGTACCTTCACTCTTTGATCAACAACTCGAATAAGATACTCCTTGAATTAGGCATCCACCTCTAACTCATCCTCTTCGGGATGAATATCATGATATGAGTCTAAGAAGTTACGTCGGAGCTTAGAAATGTGGAAGACATCGGTCAAGGCACAATACCTCTAAGGTAACTACAACAGATAGAAAACCGGACCAATGCTCTCAAGCATATCAACTGACCTGAATAAACTTAGTTAATAATTACCTCGCCTCCTAATCCTCCTATGTCCCATACTTGGTGCGACAAGTACGAAAACCTGATCTCTGACCTTGAACTCCAGAGGTCGTCTCCTTTGATCATCATAAGACTTCTTTCGAGACTGTGCAATATTCATACTCTTCAGACTCAACACTAATGCTCGGGACAGTTAAGGATAGTATACATTGGGTACTTACAAAGTATAAACTATGTACTTTCTTTTTTCAATAAATAGCCCATGGTCATGTCTAATTTGATGAAGTGTATTCTACTTTTCCCTCTTTGACCGAGTGCATCCATATAATTTTGATCCTTCATTGAGCCCCCAATCGAACATAGGTTCTCTGGATTGAACTCTATTGATTGCATTGGAAATGAATTAGTGAGTTCTCTCTTCTATCTGAACCTTGTTTGTGGATTTCTTTTCTAACATGAGTTATCCTTAGTTGAACATTTTATATTTTTTTATTGATCTAAAATTTTCTTGGTCGATTCAATGTTTGACACATGGGTATATTGATCGTACGACACTGAGGTAGGTGGTTTGTGGCTTTTCGTAGATAGTCATTGAGCTATATGTACAAAATATCACAATAATCTTGTTTAGGGTATTGCGTGTTTACAGATTTAACCCTATTATCTGTCTATTATGATATGTTTGTATGGATGGAGGTTATTTATTGTGAATGTGGTTATCATTTCCATGTTGTGGATGTTTTTCACAGGTTAGATTGCTTATGACCGTTTGGTTTTGATTAGCATGTTAGGCTACATTTTATCCATGCCTAGTATAGTTAGCGTGTAGTGATTTTTATCTGACATGCTATGATATGATGTAGTTGTTTATCCAAGTAGTTCATGAGGTTTAATTTATATGTTGATTATCGTTTGTACACGATTTATTTACACAGGGCTTCTGAAACCCAATGTAGTGTGACCATAATGGAAATTGACGTTGGGGAATTTCCCAGACCGACTGTTATAATTATCACGCTATGAGACCATAGTGGGGATTTACATTGAGTGCTCCCTCAGAGTGACTATAGTTACATTACGAGACCACAGGGGGAATTTATGTTGAGTGCTTCCTCATAGTTTCTGTAGTTTTTATTGCTAAAACTCTATATGGGGAATTGACGGTGAGTGCTACCTCAGAGTGTCTATGAATACATGACTATAGGTGGAATTGAAGTTGAGTTCTACCTCAAAGAGTCTTTTGTATATTTTTCCTTGTATTGTGAACTATAGGGGTTAGACTATGTGTTCTACCCAGAGGGTTTTCTGCTTATGATTAGCTACTTACTTGATATCTGATAATTGAATACATTTTAAACTGAAGTATATTTTACTTTTGAGTACTTCATTGTCTAATTCATAATTTTGATTATTTTTTACCATATATATTCACTCACTGTTATGAACATATAATTTTGTGGTTTCCTACTAGGATTCATCTCGCACCCTATTCAGGACATGCTTTTGGGCCAAAAAGATTATATTTTTGTAGGTCTAGATAATGGAAATCGCCCTTCTACTTCAGGTACTTGACTACTTTGAGCTAGAGAGCATGGGACTCAACTGTGGCTTGCGATGCTGAGGAGTTATTTCATGTTTTCTTTTGAACATGGGTTCTGTACTATATTCCTGAATTGTGACATGTTTGGATGCTTTCCAAGACATGTATCATTCATTATTTATATATTTTCTCTAGATATTTATATCTATAGTGTTATGTAGTTTACTGTTTTATGGTATTATAAAACTTTCACTATTGTTATATGTTTACTTCCATTGTGTTTCTCTACAAATTAGGGCATTGTTTCCCCATTATAACACCCAACGACCTCGCTTCTGGTCAGTAGCCTCTGACATTCTATGAAATGTGCTTATGTCCATGTGACCAACAAGGTACGGGGTGCCTATGGGCGGCTCCCAAAATCAGGATGTTACATGAGAGTATTAATGTCAGATGAAAAAATGTGACAATTTGAGATTTTTCCTGAGGTAATATTTTCTATATCATGAGTATTGTTAGTTCTTTATTTGGTAATCAGTGAAGGAGATGGATAAATTTAATGAATTAGTGTGATAGAGACCATGTCAAACTAAGAGGATACATGTGGATGTTCTATGTAAAAATTATGTTGGACCTCCCATATAGATGTTAGTGTAAGGGTGGAATCCATCATTAGGTTTCAGAGTGGGACTTACAGGTTCACGTCAATGTGGGATGTAGAGAATTATTTATTAATTGTTCCAAGGTGTTGGTCATGGATGAGGCATCCATGAACTAGTTATAATACAACAACATAGTGGATCTAGTATGGGTTGTGAGGTGGTTTCAATATGCCATAGTAATTGACATATATATTCTATACAACCTAAACCTAAGGAGTAGAGAATCATGATATCTAGGGTGAGAGGTATGATTTTAGTATCGTCTATTATACTCTTTTCACTTTTCAAAATACTTTCTTCTCAATGATTCATATATATAACTATGAAAGATAGCCTAGGGATTGTTTTTTATTTTTGCGATGGAATTATGAAACTAAATTTATCATTGGGAATATTATTAGAGAGCGTATTATAGTGAGGGGAAAGACCTTTGAGATAGGTGAGTGTTTTTTAAAATTTTATCTTTTTATTCTTAATTATTATGGGGTTTGATATCATTCCTGGGATTTACTGGATAATTTAATATCCTTCCCATGTCAACTAGTATCACCAAAGGGTGTCCTTAATTTTATCAGAGGGTGTAGTTTTAATTCACTAGAGTAATTGTGATCTCCTGGAAGGTTGAGATAGATTGGAGTATGTTGAGATGAAAGGGATTACATTCCAAATTTCTACTTTATAAATTTGAGGATTTGGGAATGTATCAAACTGAATTCCAATTAGTGGTTGATCATTTCAGTGATGATTTTACAAATGACAATTTTAGTTTTGCTCTTTATAGATAGATTAAATTATCTATTTATTGGGATCCAATAGAATGAGTGGTATCCATCTCCCCATATATTATAGATGCTATATAGTTATAGGATTTTAACATATAGCAAGAGGACATAGGGGAAAAGGGGTTTATTTGAACTAGTTTATATCCATGGGGATATAAAGTAATTTTTTTTTGAAAAAGTAAGATAGAACCCGTACTGTATATATAGATTTATAGAACATTAACCAGTTTATGGTCATGAACAAGTATCCCATATGCTATGTAGATAACCTCTTCCACTAGCTCTGGAGAGCTAGGATTTTATCAATGATTTACTTGAGGTTTTTTGATCACTAGTTATGTGTTCAACCTTTAGACAGACAACATAAAAACATTCATAAAAGTTATTATCTAATTGTGTATCTAGAAATCCCATATGGTCTCATTAAAATTCCAATTGTGTTCATGGAATTTATTAACCTAGTTTTACAACCGTATCTAGGTTTGTTTATGGTGGTACTCGTGGAAAATACATTGGTGTATTCTAAAAATCAACAAAACCATGTCAAAAATCATGATATCATATTTCATAATATAATTTATAATTATTTATATGATAATATCTCAAGGTGACACATTTGGAAGGATAAGATTCACTTGTTGGGTAATATATTCTCCAAGGTTGGATTATCAGTTGACATAGAGAAGGTGAGAGCTATAGTTTCCTTGGAGAATACCAATAACATTTTTTATGTCTAATGTTTCTTGGGGATATATAGATATAAAATTAATTCTATATAGAACAAATGAAACTTTTAATAACATCTTATAATCTTGAATAATAAGTTCACTATGTGTTTATTATATGAAACCTATGAGATAGACTTTTATGAGTTGAAAGAGTGATTGAATTTATTGTCAATAATGATTCTTTTAGAGGTAGTGAAAATAAATATTGTATAAAATGGTGTATCAAGAATTGGTATTTGGCCTTTCTTTATGTAAGGGGAAAGATTCATGGTGTGTGGTTCTTATAACTTTATTCCACGCATAAAAAGATACTCAAAACATTATCACAAGATATCCACTATTATTCATTCCCTACAATATTTGGGGAAATATAAAATGAAATATTTTTTTAGGGTTTATATATACTTGAAAATACTCAATTAAAAATTTACAAATGTAAGTTTAATTTTTGGTAATGAAGAATGTTTTAATACCTTTATCCCTTAAAATTTGAGCTTTCTTACACACCCAAAAAAGAAAAATACATTCACTGATGCGTAGAGTAAGAGGGATCTGATGTAGGATGTTGAGGAGGCTAATAATATATGGAATATTATATAATTCATTTTAGGGATTCTCTTGGAGGTGAAGGGTGGTTAACGGAATACATTTATCTCATCCTTAGTTGTGACTTCAGCCCTTCTAGAATGGGTGAGTATGAGGGTGTTTTCATATCTTAGGGGCATATTCCAACAAGGGATAATTATAGGTATGGACCTATATCCCTGATGGACTGTTGGGGATGATAAAATTATATATATACATCTTCACACCTAGGTTTCAATAGAAAAATATGAGTAGAAGATTTATGAGTTGCAAGCCTCAGTTTTGATAGAACATTCTAGTGTTTTGAAAATGTGACATGACATGCACCATTAATAACGAAGCTCGGGGATAATTTGAGAGGTAACTGGTTTCGACACTTGGTGATCCACCTATAAGTAGGTTAATGTGGAAAACTAGTTACCAAGAAAACATTTATAGTTGTTTTAAATTACCAAGTGTAAATGGGAAGTAATTTTCTATTTATTTCATGATAGGTTTACAAAGGTCACTTAATGTGTGTGATGGAGTATTGGTTTTTTTGGATTGTCTCATGAAGGAAATTCATTTCTTTCATATCAAGGATACCTTTATTATAGATGATCTAAGGTTACTCTATATTTGTGAGTTTTTGCGCCACATTAGTACTCCTAATACAATTGTACCATATAGGGATTCATAGTTTTCATATTGGTTTTGGAATGGGTTATAGAGGGTTTTGGTTATATAGTCTATATTTTGTAAAACATTCCTCCCTCAAAGTGATTTCCAGTTGGAACGCATGATCTTGGATGTGGAGGAAATGCTTGGAGTATGGATTCATGAACTTAGGGGTTCTTAGGAGGCACATATATCATTGGTTTAGTTTTTATAATATAAAAAATATATTGGGGGTGATATATATGGAATATTAATAATCCTTGTATGGTATGTTGCACCAAACACCTTTATGGTCGTAAGAGTTAAGGGAGGTACTGTTGCTAAGAAATTGTCTCATTGAAGAGACTTAAGAGTAGGTACAACTGATTCACAAGTGTATGGAATCTGTATAGATTCTGAAAATATATTGAAATGATTTCTATCGATGACCTATGTAATTTGATGTTGGGAATCATGCTTTTATAGGTACATCAATGATGTTAGGACAAAAATTAATTATGAGACATGGTAAGATATCATTGTAATGGGTTTTCTATTCAAGGTTCTGGTCATTTTCAGGTCAATAACCTATTATTTGCAGTTACATCTAAGGTACCAAGCTATTCATAACTTATTACATGTATATCAACATCACAATTACCCCTCAGAACCATTTCATAAACTATTTACATATGATATTATATTGTAGTTAGATGCATACACTGGGGAGAATGCATTACATATTATTGATCAGAGGATAAATAATATATGAGGGCAGTCAGTTCCACTAGTATGGGTTCTATTGAAGAGAGATCCAAAATAATTTGAGACTTAGTAGAGGGGGGAAATGTATGTTACCATTGTATTGAATTATTCATATGTTATTCTTTCCCACAATTCGAAGGGAAATTCTGGGATGAATTTATTTGAGGGTTAAAAATGAATGATCTTGGGTTTTTTGAGGTCAATATATCACTTTAATTTCCCTTAAAATCATTATCTTGATCAAGAGAGACTACCTAATTAGTTCACATGTGTTTTAGTAGTGTCATTGGCATTTTCAAATCTCGGAGCCCAGTTTTTAAAAATGTTGATGGGCTGCACTTTTAAAATAAATTATGCACCCATACCACATGATTAGGAGTAAAAATTTTGTGTTAGAATGCTAGTGGAAGATGGAGTATTATTTTTCTGAACCATGCACACAAAGTTGTACACCTATGCAGGATTATCTAAAATATTTTTCAATGGTTCGCAACAATATTCGCACATAGATTCCCAGACTAATTTGTTGAACCCTATGGGTTCCCAAAAAAGGAATTTAGGTGTGTACAATTGGTGCATTGTTTATCCAAATGTGTGGGTAATCCATGTGAACATATGTTTCTATGGGAAATTATGAATTTTAACTAAAAAATTATATAAAACAAAATCCTTTTCACCTACATTTCCTCTAATAGTTATGGAATCATATTTTTTCCCAGTAAAACCAAAATCCTTTGGTTGGATCCCGATCCCTTACCTAGACACAGACTCAGTGACCAACCATCACATTGGATCAATTCAAGTGAATCCATATTTCATATTTCATATTTTACAATTTTTCATTTAAATTTGTATCGATATACACATTTTGATGTATGTTTATATGACCATCATTCATGGGTTTCTCCCATTATTTATTTTTCAACTGATCAATACTAAATCAGAGTTTGATACTGGATGAGTGTTATAAAATTTCTATATGATATTTGGTGATACATTTCCATTAATTATTGGTGTATAATATACCTTCCATTGTTGTTGTTCCACATTGAAGACCATTTGGAACTTACAATAAAATTATTCAAATACCTTTATTGAGATGTTCTCGAACCTATTTAGATAATCCTTTTACCATCTTCATATATATGGAGGTTATTGACCTCAACTTATACTACTAGTTTGTTATGTCAATGAATCATAGGTATTATATACCACCACATTGGGTGTGTATGAGTCCACCATTTCTATAGGGATACATTTAATATAAATGATATATTTGGGGATGTTCCATGCCTCAATTCCATGTGATTAATTTTTTTTAAATGGTTAAAATAATTGTTAAATGGATTGAAAATGAGGTTTTACAAATCAAATTATACAAGAATGGAATGAATTTATTAAATAAGTTGATTGGAAAATGGTGACTGGGTTAGATAAAATCATTGAATATATTTAATTATCAAATAGATTATGTATTGAATGAGGTGATAAAATGATAATTGTAGTTGATTCCTTAGACAATTATACTCATTGTGCTTTAGTTCCATTGGACTATATGGATATTTACACTCCATGGATTATGATTATGGTAGATGATACCCTGGATATTTTTACAACTTTGATCCTAATTCATAATTCTAGAAAAATTCATACATTATAGATCTCGTTCCCATTGAATTCCAATGATAATGCATCTCCTTAAATCTAATTGCAGTGGATCGCATTCAACATGCTTTCTAGACACTGTCCTTTGGCTCCACCCATGCTGCTATTGAGATTTTATGGAGAAGATATGTGGGAAAAAGTGGATGAATTTTCCATTTTTTCCTTGCATACAGATCACATAGGGCGATAATTATGTGGATTCCTTAGACTATATACATTGTATATGGACCATAGATGTATGAATATTGTTTACATAATACAACCCATAATGGACATATATCTTATTTATATAAATCCATAGTATATGTATTTATCAAATTAGGAAGTCTAGATAGTGTTGCTATTGTTTATAACATTCACATTCCATACTATTATGTTTTTTATATATAGCACACCAATTCTTTGTTTATATATAGACTAGTCATGTTATAGACACTATTTTTTGTTGCATACCGAGTGTTATTTGACACCCTATTTTGGCCACCACTAGCAACCTAGGAATATATAATGGATGAAGGTAGGTTCTTGAGAAATAATCTGATATACAATTCTTGCTAAATTATTCTACAAATCAAGTTAGTATATGAATTAGTTATTCTCACGATGCAATATTGATATCGTAATTTGTAGTCTTTTATTTATTTGAGTCATGTATTATATTGGATTCATGTTTCCTTGTATCTTCTATAATTTTTTATTGAGTATTGAAAAGGTCATTGTATTGTATATGAAATAAATTTATTCTTATTATTACCACTATCTTCAAGATTATTATCTTTTTTTTATGATTTATATTATATTTCTTATGATTTATTTCATATGATACCATTGCATTAATTAAATCGTGAGGGTATTGTCTGCCCACTATACCACCTTATACACCAATTACTACTCTAGATCCTCTATAAAACAGGGAGGCAAACTAAAGGCCATGTGACCCACTTCCTCAGTGAACCACATAGTGGATCCTTGGATGGGACATTACACTTGTTGTAGGGGTATAATGGATCTGAGATTAATAAGGTTTGCAGTTTAGCATTCTGAATGATCCTAGATCCGGATATGTACATACAGTTGTTGGCTTTTCATACGTTACAAGGACATGTTTATGGTGCGATATGATTGTTTTCATATTGTTTGTGTATCAACATTGAATAAATAATGGGTTGACTCAACTTTTTAATTAAATTATAATTATTTCCACTGATTAACCCTTCATTAATCTAATAATGGGATATATTTTTTCATTCTATTTCTTAGTTATGAGTAGTTGATCTCTTTTAGTAATCCAATGTTGTAATATACGGGGGATGGAAAATGTTATATTGAGTTTTGGTTTAGTTTAGTGATGACTAGGTTATGTGTTTTTGTTGGTGAAGAAAATCAGTCACTAGTGCGTGGAATCACATGCATCAAACTATGAATGTTGTGTAGATTTTCAGTGGACAGTCCAGGTTACTCTAAAATAATAATTTGAAGATCAATATTTGTTTCTCTAGTATTGTATAGAATATTAAATTTGAAATCCATTTAAAGACTCAGATGATGTCTTACTGTTACTATTGGAATTGATTTAGAATTGTTCAATATAATTGATAGTTAGATTGATAGGACCATTGTGCTACCTATACTATTAAACATTTTTTAAACTCATCTAAAATTTTAATTGGGGAATAACATCGGTAGTTATGCTTTAACAATAGTCTATAGGACATAATTACATTAGTATTCCTTTATATCATGGAAATAGGGTGGGGAATTGTGGAGAATAATTGGATATAGTAATGATGTTTTGGATATATGATGGTTGGATGAGGTCCAACTGTCCATATTATGAATAATAGGATTTTCTTTGAGGGAAAAATATAGAAATTTCATTTTGTAATCAATTGTACTATTAAATAATTAGTAGGATATTTAAATGAAAAATAATGGTTATCTATAATTCAGGAATGGATTTTAAGAACACATCCATTAAGTCTCGAAATCATGACTGGGAAGTTGTGTTGAAAATTAGATTGGATAATTGGATAATTAGGAATGGTGGAATAAAAAAAATAAGGGTTTCATTAGAATGATGAGATAATTCCAGTTATGGAATAATATATATGTTGGGTCATATTTATTATCATTGGTTCAATTCGCATGGTTTTATTGATTAGATCACCTCGATCTAGGTAAGATAATTGATAAAGACATCCCATGTGTCTCGAGGTAGATAGATGTTGGAGATCTCTATAATTGTGATCAATAATGAGTTCATTAGGGTACAATGTTTTCATATTTTAAGAGATTGAGTTTATTGTTGTAGCACAATGATGGTTCATTTTTTGAATGGATCTTTTATGATAGAAATGTTAACCAAATCATGTTTGAATATCAAATTTAATGACCTAAAATACTTTTCATCGATGAGAAAATAATGGTGGAGGGTTTTTAATATCTCATGTTAATATATGGTTTTGATGTGTAAATAGATTTTTGTTCCTTAATTTATGAATTAGTTGTTTTAGGAACCACCATTAATAAGAGTATTCAAATAGTTTACAAAAATAAGAAGTTTGTTTTTATAGGAATGATTTTGGGAGGAATAAGGAGATGATAAGATGGGAAGCTTTACAAAGGCTATATCGCACGGGATGAAACCTAAAACCCTGGGGATGCCAGTGGATAGGCCAATGGGTATACAAGAATTTAGTGGTCCATCTGTTATCTAGTGGGTGTGTACTTGCTGGTCAATATACCGTAGAAGTCAGGGGATAGGTGAACCTACTCCTATAAAAATATTTTAAAATAATAAGGTGCACTGGATAAAAAATTCACAGATCAACTTTAAAAAGTTATGTGTAGACCTCACAACAAAGAAAATCCTAGAAAATATCATTATAGTAGATTGGTAAACCAATTGAACCACTCAAACTGACTTCCAAAATTTATCACTTGGA
The DNA here is from genome assembly GCA_963277665.1 of Viscum album. Classification (NCBI taxonomy): domain Eukaryota; kingdom Viridiplantae; phylum Streptophyta; class Magnoliopsida; order Santalales; family Viscaceae; genus Viscum; species Viscum album. Next base: position 1,926,981,517 of record OY728138.1, read on the forward strand.
AAGAGTACCAGTGACCCGGTTGGCTTCACGATAATCCTGTGTAACATTAAGGGAAATCACCTCTTAATTCCAAAGACATTCAATTCATGATGGTATGATCTTTGAGGGCACATTTAGTGAGTGATCTTTAAGGATTTGAAAAATAGTAGATGGATCTAACCTCAACCACAATTGATACCAACCATAATGCATAACATATTTAATTGCATTAATCATTGCCTAAATCTCTGCTAAATTACAGTACCATTACCAATAAAAGTTGAGTTAATAAGGTTTACATGTGATGTTTCCATTCCTTCATGTTTTGATGATATTGTTGAGTCAATAAAGTTTATTTATTACAATTCTATTACTTTATGTTTTGAAAATCACAAACACCCTATCACAAGGAAAACTTCTTTTTCTATAATGATTTCACTTAATAAGTAAAATTTCCATTCCCTAAATTTTTTTCCCTTACCTCGTTTTTATTGTTCATAAATAATACATTTTATTTTTAACTGTAAAATTTGGATTCACATAGAAATCCTTAGAATCTTATAAATACATAGATATAGTACATTCTGTTATTTGGATCTGAATTCTGGTTCTGAACATTCTATGTTCAGACTCCAAACATTCTAAAGATCAGACATCGAATTCCTTGAATTCAGACACTGAATTTTCTATGTTTGTTCTCCGAATACTTATGAATTCAGACTCAAAATTCCTTAGAATTCATAATCTGAATTCAATAGAGTTCAGAATCCGAATTCAATAGAATTCAGAATCTGAATTCCTCATAATTTAGACTCCAATGTCTGTAGAATTTGGACTCCAAATTCCTATGAAACAAAATCTAAAAATCCTTGTAAAATAGACTCTGAAAGTTAGCATTATTAGATTTTGAATTATATTTTTCCATAGAATCTGAAAAATAATTTTTTTTGAGAAACCATATTTTTACTACTCTTGATTGAGTTATAAATTTATGTCATGCTATTTTTTATTTACTAACCGTTATTTGAGTGACATTTATATAGGTCCCTCCAGAATTCAAGGAAAAATATGACTTTTGGTGGAGGGAGTGGACCGATGAAGTTGTACATATAAATAGGAGATCATTTGAAAGAGCTCCAGACTTTTGGACAACTGAAGAACTGTTCTACCAATCTAGAGATTACAAGATAGAGAGAGCGGATCTTTCAACACTATGTGCTTTGTGCAGATGTTGTGAACAACCTATTTGGGTGTGAACAACATGTTCAGACTTGCTTCATGTAGACTCTGATCATGCTGATCGTGGGATTCCGTGTTTGGAAGACCGAGGTTCTGATTTCATTCTAAATTGAGGGCCTATGGGGATAGAAAGGCAGATTAATATATTTGTATAGAGGGATTACCCTGGTGTGGGTAATATAGACATTCTTGAAAGTATAAATCAAGCGACCTTTATCCAAGGTTGTTGAATATCCTACTCTTTTGGTTTAAAGTTTTATATAATTGTTTCTTGTATTCTTTCAAGTTTTTTTCCTCAGTATTTTGAATGATAAAGAAAGTATAACTATCATATAAATTCATAAACTTGTACAATGATTAGATAAGATTATATATGCTTTAAGTTATAATATTTTTTTTGTAAAATTTTGTTATGTTTCATTTCTATAACTACATTTCCAGAATCTACTAATTTTGTAGAACAAGTTTCATTTCTAGAACCAAATTTCTAAAATCTCATTTTTGGAACAACATTTTTGGAATCAAGCATGTTTATAGATCTTAGAGGTTTTGTGAATTTACCTTGTTTAACATTGTAAAAAATTAGGATCTTTAAAAGTTCCTAAGTAATTTCTTAAAGTATATAATTCACCCCCTCTTTTATATTGAGCATCTACATCATTATTTCGATACTAGAATCAGTATCATTTTGATCCTACAATAGGTATCAGAGGAACGTTCTCTGAAATACTTTTATTCAAATATATGTTTTCTTGCTAAAGTTTTTCATTGTTCTATATTTTCCTCACATAGGATATTTTTATCCTTTTTACCATCTTTTAATACAGACAAGTTAGTGTGGAAACATTTTCTTAAATTTGGAAGGAATAAATGTTGGTTCAATTAAAAATATTAATCCTACTAGAACATCTATTTTTTATGGGAATGATTATGAATATTTGAGAGATCATATGAAGACTTTTTTCATTAACACTGTAGTGGGAAAATTTGTTATGCTCACCAAAGATAACAAAATTTCTGAAAAGGATGTCAGAACTTTTAGTAATCAAGAGAAGTCAGAATATCAACTTAACTATATGGTACACAATACTTTTTTGTGTTTCATGACCAGAAATATATATAGCCAGATTTCATCTTGTGAAGCTGCAAATTGTAGTTGGATGAAACTTGAAGTTAAAGATTTTGGAACATAAAATGTCATTGAAACTAGAAGACCTATGCTTAGAGTTGAGTACCATGTTTTTTTCTTTCTATATGGGTAACCTATCTGTAAGGTACTAGATAGATTTATGACTATGGTCAACAGGTAACAATCCATGGGTGAAAAAGGTTTGGATAATGAGGAACTTGTAGACAAGATTATAGAAGTCATTCAAATGAGTGAGAATCAAAGAGAAAAGCTATTGATGAAAATAGAAATGTATCATAGATTACTCTTGATGAGATTTTTGGAACTCTTCTTCAACATGAGACTAGAATGAAGAGATATTCTGAAAATGTTAAGAAGAATAATAGTAATGGAGGTGTTTCTTTTACAACTACTTTATAACATAAAAAACCATGACTCCTGAGAGAGTTACAAGATATAAATCTTAGAAGGTGGTTGTTCACGCTAAATCTAGTAAAAGTGACCAATCTGAAAATGAACTATCCAATCTTGCTCGAATGATGAACAAGATAGTTGGGAAGAAGAAATTTCAATATAGATACAAAAAGTAATATGTAATAGATAAGAAATATGGAGAAGTGACATGTTATGAATGTAGAAAAAATGGTCATATCATGCCTTATTTTCCATTACTTAAGAAAAGAGGCAAGAATGACATGAATTATGAGAGAAACAAAAAGATGTTCTATAGATCAAAAAATAAGAAAGTCTTAAAATCCAATTACACATAGAGTGACAGTGGTGGAGATTATTCTGAAAATTCATCAGATTATGAATCTTCTTAGAAAAAGAATATTGGTTTAATACCTCAGGATCCATTTCAAATTCAATGTATTATAAAAAAGGTATGTACTGCGGAATCCTTAACCAATATGTTTTGAGTGAAAATTTTCATGATACATATTATTTTTCATATGATAAATCTTCTTCATCAGAAAATGATAATTATTTTCATTCCTATGAGGAAGTTTCTAGGATTACTATGTATCTATAAATAAAAATTTGTATAGTTTCTACGAAAATAGAAAAAGAAAATTCTAGAGAATTTATTCTAACAAATGAAATTTCAGATCTTACCAAAGATCAAGAAATGAAAAATGATGTTTTAGAAAATCATTCTATGAAACATGAGGAAGCTAATTCTGAGAAGGATATGGTTTCTAATGATCTTAAAATAATTATTTAGAAAAAGATGTTTTGGAGGATAAACTAAACACTATGTCTATTATTCTAGAGGATATGAATTTAGTCCTTAGACTAAAGTATTGATTTTTTTCCTTGAAGAAACTTGATGCAAATTTTACTTCTGGTAAGGAAAATTTTGACAAGATATATTCTCAGATCCATCCTCATGGTAATAATCAAGGATTATGTTATTCTCATGAAAAACCTATTTTTAGAAACAATTATTTTTTCATCGAAGAACCCCATTGGTACTAAATGTAAAAGTAGTGGGAATAGGAGGAAGAATTGTTCTTTAAATATTTTTCAATCTATTGGGTTTCATAAAGCTTACTCTTTTAAACAAATGTGTATACCCAAAATTTTACAGTCTAACAATTCCGGATCCAAGAATGTTTGGATTCCAAAAGTCTTACAATTTTATTTTTAGGAAAAAAAAGAAGGTAAAAATAGCCATACTTGGTACATTGATAGTGGATGTTCCTAGAATATGAATTGTAACAAAAACTTATTTGAAAATATTATCAAGATGAAAGGAGGAAAAGTTACTTTTAGAGATAATGTTAAGGGAAAAATTATTGGTGTAGTTAACATTGTTCTACTTGGAAAAACATTGATTTCAAATGTTTTATTTGTTAAGGGTCTTAAGAAGAACCTTATTAGCATAATTTGATTATGCGATTAAGGTTACCTTGTGAATTTTAGGAATGAAAAGGTCTTAGTACACAATTCAATGGAAGTGTTTAATCTTTCCTCCAATAGGAAAGAGAATATTTATATATTATACATAGAAGCCCTTATAAGCCATGACTTACCTTGCCTTAGTGAGATGTAAGATCATTCATGGTTGTGTCATAGAATGGTAGGACACTGTAACTATAGAAACCTATGAAAACTCTCTTAGAAAATACTTGTTAAGGATCTACCGGATCTTAGATTGGATTCTTCAAAAGATTTTGATCATTACCAGTATTGAAAGCATTATAAATCTAGTTTTAAATCATTTTTGATGTCTTAATCACTAATTCATTACATTTGGTGCATATGGATCTTTTTGGTCCAATAAAAACTGGAAGCATTAGAGGAAAATATTATGTAATTTTTTTAGTTGATGATGACACTAGATTTTACTGGTTCTATTTTCTAGAAAATAAATCTAAAACATTTTCTTATTTTATAATAGTTAGATCCCAGGTTAAAAATGAGAAATAACTTCCTTTGAAAACTATTTATATTGATCATGGATGAGACTTTAAAAATTCTGATTTTGAATCATTTTGTAGTAGAAAAGGCATTACTAATACCTTCTCTACACCATGAACTCCTCAACAAAATGGTGTTGTTGAAAGAAGAAATAGAATTCCTCAAAATGTAACACGAACCATGTTGAGTTAATATTCTGTAGCCACACATTTTTGGGTTGAAGCTGTATGTATAGCTTGTTATACTATAAATCGTGTTTTGATTAGACCTTTTCTTAATAAAACACTTTATGAGTTATGGAATGGTAGAAAACGTATACTTTTATACTTTAAGGGTTTTGGAAGAAGGGTATTCATTCTGAATACTAAAGATAATCTACACAAATTATCACAAAAATATAATGAATGAATTTTCTTAGGATACTCCACAACTTCTAAGGATTATAGAGTTTTCAATTAAAACACTTGTATTGTTGAAGAAAAAATACATGTCAAATTTGATGAAACTGATCCTTTTGATTTCAAACAAACTCAACCTACATCTTCGGATGTGTTTTCAAAAACTGATTATCATCTTTTGTAAGAATATCTTTTTGATAAGGAAAATGTTCAAGAAAATATTTTTGAAGCATTTTCCCCAGAATACTTCCTACATTATGTTGATGAATAGGTTTTACAAAACCCAATTCAGTTATTTCTAATGAATCATCCTAGTGATAGTATAATTGGTGATGTAAATCAACCTATAAGGAATATAAGTTCTTTATGAAATGAATTAGAACATCTAGAATTACATTCCCAATTAGAACAAAAAATCATTGATGAAGCATTAGGTGATGATGATTGGATAAAAGCTATGAAAGATTAGCTAAATCAATTTGAAAGGAATAATGTATGGACCTTGGTTGAATGAACTAAGGAAACATCGGTTATTGGAGTAAAATGGGTCTTCATAAATAAATGTGATGAAAATGGAATCATAGTATGAAATAAAGCTAGATTAGTTTCTAAAGGATATAATCAACAAGAATGAATAGACTATGAATAAAATTTTTGCTCCAGTAGCTATATTTGAATCTATTTGTATTCTACTTTCTTTTGATGCATTATTCAATTTCAAAATTTTTCAAATGGATGTCATATATGCTTTTACTTAATGGTTTTGAACAAGATGATGTTTTTGTTGAACAACCTCCTAGGATTGAAGATTCAAAACATCATAAACATGCTTACAAACTTACCAGAGCTTTTTATGGAATTTAAAAAGCCCCTAAAGCTTGGTATGTCAGACTTAGATGATTTTTACATCAAAATAATTATGTTAAATGAAATGCTGATCCAAATCTTTTTAGAAATAATGATAAGAAAAAAAATTTATTATTGAAATTTATTTTTATGACATTATATTTGGTTCAACTAAACAATCTTTAACTAATTCTTTTGCAGATCTAACGAAATATGATTTTGAAATGAGTATAATGGTTGAGTTAAAAATCTTCCTTGGTTTTAAAATTTCTCCAAAACTAGAAGATACCTATATATCCCAACATATCTATATTTTAGATATTCTTAAAAAGTATGGATATGAAAACACTAATAGTATAAGTACTCACATTGGTATCTCAAATTCACTTGATCTTGCTGAAGTTGGGAATCCATTAGATCGAACATCTTTTAGAGGTATGATAAGAAGTCTAGTTTACTTGACTGCTAATCATCCATACATAATGTTTTCTTTATGCTTATGTAAAAGATAACAATCCAATCGTATGGAAACTCATTTTAATGTAGTGAAAATTATTGTTCGATAATTAAAGGGAACCAAGGATGTAGGACTATTTTGCACATCTATAAATGATTTATTTTTTTAAAAAAAAATTCGGATGCTGATTTTGGTGGATTTATAATAGATAAGAAATTACATCAAGAACTTTTCATTTCTTTGGAGATTAATTTGTTTTTTGGTCATGAAAAAAACAAAACTCAGTCGCACATCCACCGATGAAGTAGAAAATGTATTAGTTGGATATTTTTGTGCTCATGAGTTGTGGATACAACACACACTCACAGACTATGCTATGAGTTTTAACAAAAAACAATTGTGTGGTAATACTAGTTCTATTGCATTAATTAAAAATCTTGCACTTCACTATCATGAAAAAAAATTGATATTAGGAATCACTTTCTTAGGGATCACACACAAAAATATGATATCATTCATCCATTAATCGGAACACAAGATCAACATGCTGAGCTATTCACAAAATCATTACCCTCCGATCGATTTTAATACATTAAATAGATGTTTGGAATAATAACCGTAAGGTAATATTCCATGGTAACTTCTTGTTGAAACCAATATTCTTACTATAAGGAACTCATTTTATAGGGGGAGTACATTTTTTTATTAGAGTCTAAAATTTTTCTTAGTCACAATTTTTTCTGTAGTCTGAATTTTTTTAAGTCCAAAATTTTTTTAGTCTAAAAATATTCATTATAAAGATTTTGTTAGTTAAAATTTTTCTAATAAAATTTTCGTACTTAAAATTTTCATAATGAAGATTTCCATACTAAAAATTTTCATAATAGAAATTTTCATGCTAAAAATTTTCATAATAAGGATTTGCGTATTGAAAAATCTAGTAATCAAAATTGTCAGAATCTAATGTTATTCAAGAAGAATTTTCCTCATTACGAATAATATTCCTAGAATCCCAAAAGGTATGTTTCCTTTTTGTAAATTTTCATAATCATCTTTTACTTGTTTGTATTTTCATCTATTTTCCAATTTATGGATTCACTTTTTCTTTAATCCGAATGCTTTTCTTAAAAAACATCAAAAGATCAGATTCTATCAAAATTTCCTTCGAGATATCAGCTCAACCATCAGATCTAATCAAAAGGTTTTTCAACCTTTGTATTTTTTTTGGAAGTTGAACTGTCACCTAAATTACCTATATAAAGGACCCCCTGATGGTTTTCCCACATCGAAACTCTATTCTTCATGTGCTAATTCTCTTCCATCCTATATAAGCCAGTTCTAAACATCTCAGATCTTTCTTACATCTGAATGACTATTGATATCTCCTCTAAGAAAGATATGCCGACTATAAAACTAATCATTGAATAGATGATATACAGATAATGTATTGTTTAGCTAATGTTTTTTTTTCAATGTATTATTCTATTATCTCTAAGAATATAAATCTGAATTGGTGGGAAAGTGTTTTCATTTCAAAAAAAAATCTCAAGATTTGGTATAACCAGATTTGTTAAAAGAAATCTATGAGTCATTAATTTTCTTCAAGGAAAAAGGGAGGAGTAAGTTTTTTTCATGTTTTATGGAATGACATATTCACATTATTACACCAAGTCTACATGCTTGGTTGGTATTCTTTATGAAGGGGAAGTTTAGTTTTGTTCTAAAAATCTCCTTGTTGTTCAAGGATGTTTTGATAAGGTAAAGGCCACGACCTGTCTTGGACATTTAGAGGTAAAGACATCGAAGATTCTTCACCAATATACAAATTATCAGATTCTTGAATTTTGGGTTCAAGGATTCATCATACCGAGAAAAGAAGACAAGTATACTTTGAAGAAAAGTGATATGTACATTTTGGATTTCTTGGTAAACCTATAGAAAATAAACATGGTCAATCATATCTTAGATACAATTGAGAAGATAAAGAATGAAAATCAAAAGCCTCGTATTATTATTTATCCATCCATTCTTTCAGAGATAATTGTTCGGTGTCTAGAATCCTTCAAAATTCTTTTCGGATATTAGTTGAGGAATTTCAATGTTATGTTGTAAAGTTATGAAACTTTAAGAAGAATGACTGCTAGCTTTTCCATAGAATATGAAAAATTTTATGACTTGGATGAAGAAGAAGTTGAATATATTTCAAAGAAACTAAAGGTGGATCATACCTCTAAAAAGGGTAGAAGGAAGAGTATGATGAATGATGTGGAAGATATAGAAAGAACCCCAATGGCTAAGGAAATCAAATCCACACCACCAAAGCCAATGAAGAAAAAAGTGTATCCCGATGAGGTTGTTGATAAATGGAGTGATGACAAGAGAAATCAAGAAGAAGGGAAGCCTCTGTTAGGATTAGACCATACTGATGAAAAATCATTGAAAGAAAAGGAAACTGAAGAACATGATGAGCAAGAGAAAGAAAAAAATAAAAATAAGAAGTTGTCTAAGGCTGAAATAGTGCAATCCCTTCTAATGGAAGCTAAGGAAGCATCCGAGAATATTACAGTACCAGAATATTTCTTGATAAAATACTTACTAGAGACTCCGAGAAAGATGTTCATGACTCCGGAAAAAGACCTAGGAAAAGAAAAGGTAGTATAAGAAGAAGAATGAAGTGGTGATACTAAAGATTTGATAAAGAAAGTAGAGGGTTTTCATGAGAAGGAAAGCTCTTCTGAAAAATTATCATACCAAACCTCTCAAGCTGAATCATCAAAGCTTGCTACTCCTTGGAAGGATGAGGAGAATGTTGAAGATGAAGTAGAAAACCCATCTAAAGAAGAAAGAATCAATAATGATCTTATTCACCCAGAGGATGTTGAGGTAGCTTCTAAGAAATAAGAGATAGATGATGATAAAATTGTGCAACTATCTGATAGTGAGCATGAATCACCAAATCAGGAAGAAGTCATTCCAAAATCTTATAAGGGAAAACATGTGTTTATTGATACACCTTGAAAATAAGTGGTGAAGATGAAAGAATTTAGTACTTAATCAAAGAGGAATGATGCTGATATATAAAAAGAATCTTCACCAAGAAAAATCACTAATTCAGAATCATCCTCATTGGGACATGATTTCGTAGTCCAGATGCCAAATGCATCCAAACACCTTAAATCAGAAATCTGATACAGTATCTATGGAGATCGATAAATGCATCAATCTTGAAACCGACTTCAAAACCTTTTTCAAAAACTACAAATCCCACAAAAGATCTTGAAAAAAATGTACATCTTGTCAAATCAAATTGTGAAAGACATGAGAATATTGGATGAGTTTTAATACAATTTCAAGGATGCATTTGAAACCAAAGATAAAAAGTTCAATAATCCCAATATGTATTTTGAAAAAAATATAACTCTTGAATAAAATACTCAGAAGAAGGAAGTAAAAGAACTAAATGGGATGTTGTTTTCAGTTTATCAGAGTTGGAAAATAGAAAGGGATCTCAGGATTGAGATGGAAGTGATGCTTGCTAAGCCGGAAGTATCCTTTAAGGCTCAGGCAGAGGTTCTTTAGGCTCATGAAGAAAAAATCAAGGCCATAGAAAAGAAAACAGAAGATCAGGATCTTCTTCTCAAACATGTAGAGGAAGACCACAAAGAACTCAAGAAGCTCAAAACCATAGTAACTAATTTGATGTCGAATGAGAATGAAGGATATTCCTGTTCAATTCTGATCTTTTTTTGTATTTCTTCTTTGTATAAATTTTTCCAATTCTAATGAAATTTTTGGTTTCTAGTTATATTTTTTTAGTACAAATATTTTATGTTCCATATTTTATTTTCCATTCCCATTAATCATTTTTGAAAATAACAAAGGGGGAGAAAGGAATGATAAAGAAGAATACGAAGTAAAAGAAGAAAGTTCCCTAAGAAAGGGGGATTTTATCTTAGGGGGAGTTCTTATCCAAGAATATTTTTGTATGAAATAAAATGATAAATCTCAATCTATAAAACCAAAATATGATATTTTGGGTTTCAAAGGCCTAAGGGGGAGTTAGTCTTATTCAATTTGATCCATAAGAAAATGGAGGAAAGCTTTATTTACATGTCCATAAAATATCTATGTCTATATATTCTTTTTCGTAAGGATGTTTCTACTTTCCAAAAAGGGGGAGATTATTGAATCTATAAGGTTTCCATATGACATATCCATTCCTTCATGTTTTGAGGAGATTGTTGATTCAATTAATTTCCCTTATTACTTTTCTACTCCTTTATGTATTGAAAATCTCAAAAACCCTATCTTAATGAAAACCTATTTTTCCCTACAGTTTCCCTTAATAAGTAAAATTTTCATTCCCCAAGGAAAAGTTATCCTTGCCTTGTTTTTATTGTTCATAATCTAACCCATTTTATTTCTATGTGTAAAATTAGATTTCACAACTAAAACCTCAGAATTTTATAAATACATAGATATAAAGCATTATGTTTTTAGGATCTGAATTATTGTTCTGAACATTCTATGTTATGACTCTAAAAATTCTAAAGATCAGACTAAAAATTCTCTGAATTCAGACTCCAAATTTTCTATGTTCAGACTCTGAATAACTATGAATTAAGACGCCAAATTCCATAGAATTCCAAATCCGAATTCCATCAAATTCAGACTCCGAATTCTATAGAATTATGATTATGAATTCTTGAGAAACAGAATCTGAATATCCTTGTAATATAGACTCCAAATGTTAAATTTCTTAAAATCTGATTTTTTTTCCTTAGACTCCGAAAAAGGAATTTGGATGAGCAACAATATTTTCACCTACTCTTCTTTGAGTTATAAAATGATACTGGGCATTCTGTTATTTAATAACCATTGTTTCAATGACATCTATACATGTCCCTCCAAAATTCAATGAAAAATATTACCATTGGAGGAGAGAGTTACCGATGAAGATGAACAATAAATAGTATCTCATTGGAAAAATCTCAAGACTTTTGTACAACTGATGAACTGTTCAACCAATCTAGAGATTATATGCTAGAGAGAGAGGCTCTTTCATCTCTAAGTGCTTTGTGCAGATGTCGTGAACAACATGTTTGGGTGTGAACCACTTGTTTAGACTTGGTTTTTGAAATATCCGATCATGATGATCGTGGGCATCCAGGTTTGGAAGATAGAAGTTCTGATTACCTTCTAAATCGAGGGCTTTCATGGATATCAAGATAGATTCTGATATTCGTATCGAGGGCTTACCCTGGTGTGGGTAAGATAGACATTCTTGAATGTAAAAATCAAGGGACCTTTATCCAATGTTGTTGGATACCCAACTCTTTGGGTTAAAAGATTCATACACTTGTTACTTGTATTGTTTCTTGTTTCTTCCTATGTATTTTGATTGATAAGGAACGTATAACTATCTTATACTTTCTTACACTTGTACTCTGATTTGACAAGATTCTATACACTTGAAGGTAGAATATTTGTTTTGTAAACATTTGTTATGTTCCATTTCAAGAACTACATTTCTGGAATATAGTAAGTTTGTATAACTAGTTTTATTTTTAGAGCCACATTTCCATAATCTCATTTTCAGAACCACATTTCCGGGATCAGGCATATTTTAAGAACTTAGAGAATTTGGGAATTTACCTTGTTTAACATTTTTAAACAATACCATCGTTAAGTATTTCTAAAGAAAATTATAAAGTATACAATTCACCCCTATTTTATATTGAGAATCTAAATCATTATTCTTATACTAGAACCAATATCATTTTGATCCGACAATAAAATGGATGAATAAGCCATTCACAAACCCCTGCTAGGTTTCAAATACACCACCGCATCCCATTGGGCCTGGTTCCCCAAAATGTTTTACTTCAACACTGACATTAATACATCAATAGATTGGTTGTATCCATCATTCATATTTCATAATTAATGGAATCTTGATACATCCATTCTCACCATGTTATCTCAAAAGAACTTGGTCAGAAACCTCAGTTTCCATAGATCTAGTTTGAATAATGGAGGCAGTAATAATTTCATGAAGCATGAATAGAACACCATTGTTAAAAGGTGGATTTTTGTTGTTGAAATATAAATCATTTCATTCCCTCAATATGAAAGAGAAAACAATCACAGACAAAGCCACGTGAAAGGAATAGATCTTCTCACTTTGCTCATTGTTGTAGATGGAGTGCCAGAGATCATCAAAAGACTACAAATTTAAATATCTTTAAAAGAGATCCTACAAATACGTTTATATCCTACATGTGAATATAATTAAAGTAAATAGATGAAAATAAGTTTATTAAGCCTCTAAATAAATGAGATAGATCAGATCCAACTAGAAAAAATTGTACTCTAGTAAATACTACGTTTGGAGGTGATGTTTCCTAATTTTTTAGATAAGGAGAAAATATTTATGATAAAGGATATATTTATGAACACCTCTGATATATGATTGAGGGTTCAAAGAAGGACCCCAAATCATTCTGTAGCAATCTATTGTGTATATATCCCATTAAAATTGGGAATCCATACCAATGTTTTATAATTCCTAGATGTGTATCATGAAATCTTTATTCTACAGAGTTCATGTAACAACCCATCCACAGTCATTGTATTATAATGATCAGAAAATTTTTATTTTTTCAAATATTTATGGATATCTAGATCTTCCCAAAGGGTTTGGGACAACCATGGGGTTGTATAATAGTTCAGTGAATATTGTTTATCGACCATCCATCTCGAATTTTCCATACGTTCATCATAATAAAACATGAGTAAAATCTAAACAGTGGAAGTCAGATGATATGAATACCCATGGGAAAGCATCACCCCAAACATAGAAGATAGAAACTCTATATAGGGATCAGATCTAGAGAGAAAATTATACAAAATTTTTTTATTCAAATTATCATTGAACAATCATAATTATTTCAAAGTCAATCCACCCATTTGGATAGGTTAAATGCAGTCTTTCTCAGCCACTATAACTATCTTTTTCACATTAATTGTTTGATTCCACATAATGTTTCTGATCATAAAACTCAATTATTTTATAAGTTTCCATGGCCATCTATATAGAGATAAAGAATAAAAAATCATCTAAGTGATCACTAAATTTACCAGGAAAATTATTTTCAGATTGAGACATATTTCTACCAATCCAATTCATCAATTTATTAATAATGTTCAGAAAAATATTCTCAAGAGGAAATCATTTCACTCTTCCCAAAATCAAAGGCACATAAAGATAAATGAAAATTCAGGTTCCCCAATTTATACCAATATTGAAAGGAAATATATTCTACCTCCAAATTGTAATTTATTCACCAAACATAACTGAGAACATTCCCCCACTAATAACTTGGCCTGCAACTTCTTTATTGTGTGAGAAAATTCCCTGGATATAGGAAATGGCCCCTTTATCATCATTTATAAATAGAAAAAAGCCACAGGGATTGAACATATAAGAGGTATAAAAGAAAGATTCATCCTAGTTTTAATCTTATGATACCAACAAAACTTAGCAAGATCATTCAGGGACAAGCTCAAGTAGTCTTCTACAATAGGAATGAGCTGTCTAGAGTGAGGGTTCCCCAGAGTTACTCATTCATTACATTGAATAAATCTTACATGGGATCTATTAATAACAAAAAATGCCTCACACTTCCCATAACAGATCCATCCAATCAAGTAAATCTATATGAAAACCCATGAATTTGTTTAATTTTGAAAATAATACCCCATCTAATAGTGTTTTAAGCCATTGAGATGTCAATCTTCAAAGCCATGTTACCAACATTTTTCCATAAATTCATGGAATTCACTCATTCATAAGAAGTGGAATAATAATGATGGTTGTTTAATCTTTGGAAAGCCTATATTGATTACTATAAATAATCCCCTATGTAAATTCATCCATTCTTTGAGTAATGATTTTAATGATAATCATGACTGCGGTATTCCCAATTGCCATAGGTAGAATTTCCTTAATATAAATAGCATAATCCTTCTAAGGGATTATAGAAATAAAATGATAATTCATTCCAAAAGGCATAAAAGAGGAACAATAAAAATCCTTCACTACATTGGTGGCATCACTATGGAAAATATCCGAGTATAACATAAAAACTAGTTGATTAATCCATCACGACCGACCATACTATCAATATTCAAATATGAGAGAGAATCATATATCACTTTGGCACCGAGAATTTAAATAAGTCAATTATTTTTAGAATCATTGATAGACGGATCAATGTAATGGATAATTTTATCAATGTTGATAGCTCCATTATTTGAATAAATCTTCTAAATGTTTGTCATGATAGCATTGGAAATCTAATTCTAAAAGGAGAACAAATTCCTGTAAAATTTTTATGGCATTATGACTTCTCTAAGCTCTTTTTAACCTAAGAATATCATGAAATAGTTTACAGTTCATATATCCTTCCTTTAACCATTTCATGTTAAACAGATTCTGATATCTCTTTAATAGTCTAGAATTTTTCTAGATTTGGAGGATCATGTATCTCATCCCGGGAGGGAACATCTTCAGGAAAATTATCTTTCACACAGTTTAACAAGAAAATTTTATCTTTTTTAATGTCATTACCAAGGGTGGAAAAGGAATATTTTGTCCATTTTTTAATATTTCTTTGACTTCAATTAATTTAAAACACTAAATATGAGATGGTCTTCCCAATAAATTTGTTTTCCAATCATCTTATGCAATCCTCCTACAACCCGAAATGACCAATAATGTATTATTAAATCTGGAAGTAATCAGATATGACCTCATAATGTTTCCACAGACCTCAACAAGATAGTTATTATAATCAAAATGAAATCTTGTGAAGTTGAATCTAGACACATCCATTGCACCATTCCTATTATACACTTTCAAAAAACATCTATACATCTTTATTTCCTATCATCCATTGATGGGGTAGCAACTACACGTAAATTCAGCTCCAAGCATGGGAACATGAGTGAAACTGTAAGAACCCGGACCTTCTTTTCAGGTATGTTTTTCCTTTTTCTGGAGTTTTTGAGAAAATAGGTGTTTTTGAAATCTTTTTAAGTATACGTCATGTACTTTATGTGTACATGGAGTGTACTCCCTTGTCGCTTGAGGATGTGTGCTGATTGTATCTAGGCCGCACACACGACCATGTAAGGGTGATGCGGAGGCCTCTAAAAGCGGAATACGGTGTAACACCCCGAGCTTCCACGGTACGCTTCTCATTCAATAATGCAATAGCTTGCATTGTACGCAACTTCGAGTTCTAAAACACCGCGACTAATCAAAGTAGCCGTTATGAATAGTAATAACCACTTTTTAAAATTATAGAAATTTTATATTTCAAAATGGACTTCATTTTTGGATTCGGAATATCGAAATTAGCCTATGTTGAATTTTTGGTATTTTTCTGAGAACTTCTAATTTTTATGAATAGTGAAAAATACTTTAAAACAACTTTTTTAATCAAAATATTTTATTGTGATAAATTATACTATTTAGTGGTTTTAAGGTATAATTAGAATATATTTTTACCATTTTATCCAATGGTGATCACTAGAATTAATTTAACATTGAAATTGGACATAAACAATTGTCAATCTTTTGATATAAATTGTTTCTTAAAAACACGCTATTTGTCGTAACAGCGGGAATTAATTATAAAATTAATTAATGAAACTTATATGTTTGGAATTTTTTAAAATAGACATCATTTTTGAATTCAGAATATCAATTATAGCTTAGGGTGAAATTTTGGCATTGTTCTGAAAAACTTCAATTTTTGATGAATAGTGACACCACTAAGTTGTAGTTAAATAACTGATTTTTCGTTTAAATGAAATATTACCACTTCTGTGATTTGATTTTCAAAAATCCGACATACATGGTTGTCATTAAGAAGTAAAATGTGGTTCAATGAGATTAAAATAATTTTTTGGTGAATAGTAACTTTAAAGTTCTTAATCGCGATTATAGGTAATTAGTGTAGTTTAAGGTACAAATAATGTTATAATAATATGATATGAGCATGACACTTGTCCAACTCCTATTGTATGAGTCAAGGCCGACCAAGACAACCCATGGGTCAACTTGGGGACCCCATGGAGCTACTTTAGTTGGAAAATGACATTAATATATATTTATTTAATGTTAAAATTAAATTGACACAAACATGAGTTGTTTTACTAAAACAGTTTTTAAGTGGGGTTACACAAGTACATATTTTGATTATAAATATTACTTAGAAATCTAAAAAGGTTTCCTACATCATAGTATTTTTTTTATAATTTTTAGACATTATATAAATTAAATTATTTATGACATCATGATGATGCAGCGATGACCTCATTATTTAATGATTTAAATAAAATGGGAAGATAATGCAAAATCCAAGGCTTACACTTGTCCAAAGCCAATTGGATGAGGAGATTTAGAACCCTTATCACCTTATCCTTGAATTATATAAGTTTGGGACCTTTAGAATCCGAAAAATCATTTTATAATAATGTAATATTTCAATCTTTCCAAAAGAGCCCCTCCTCTTCACCTATAAAAGGCCCCCACATCTCCCACCTTATTCACACCATCAAGCCATTTGGCCCGGCCAACCTCTGCCCAAATACTCTCCCAACATCCCTCTATTACTCCTAGAAGCCTCACTTTGGGCAGAACTCTTCCCAATGAAGCCTTTGGCTCAAATCAAAAAAAGTTACCCGATTTTGAGGTAATGTCTTCTCTAATGTTGTTTTGTTTTCTTTTTCTTCTCCAACCCTCTAAAATCTTTTTATTAATTTCTTTTGTAACAACACCAGTATCCTCAATATACTAGGATGTTGTTATAAGAAGTATTAGAGCTACACTTACACACACCTACATCTAATGGTTAAAGAACATACAGTTTCTGTGGATGGCGAATTTCTGCCTCACGAAACGATGATTGTTCAACACTCATATAACACCTTCAAAGGTGTCCATTAAGATGTAACTATTTTTATATATGATATATAATATGTTTATGTTTTAATTATTCTTCTGTATTTCTCATTTATGTCATACTTTATGATTTCCATTATGGGTAAAACGCGATAATTTCATTTTAGGAATGCGGACTACCGCCCCCTCAAAGTGATTTGAATCGTTAATGCCATATGTGGGATGTATAAAGGATGGAGTAAATGGTATTATACACTATATTATACTGGAATTATATTATACATTTATATCATTATGATTTAGTTCCATTAAATATGAAATTGAAATGAAAGTAGCGTTCATGCGTACGTACGGCTTACCGTCTCCATGAACGGTGCATTTCATTTCTTACCTCTAAATGTTACGTAATATTATAAATGAATGTATATACTGGATATATAAGATATATATGACATCTAAATCATGAATATAATTCTGGATATAATGGATATTCTACCACATGAACAACTTGTAATTATAAGAAGTTTATTGTTGACTCAAGTTACCAAAGATCGACAAAACGATCGTTATTAACTTGAATAATTACATAATATTCATAACATTGTAATAAGTGATATAAAAAGGATAATGAAATTGAAAATGGTTCTTAATAAGGTAGATATTAACTCTAGTTTATTATTTAGGAGGTTAAAGAACGGTTGAGTCAAGTCAGACACAAGGTAAGGGAACTTCTTAACCCAACCTCCATTCTTTGGGTTAATCTCATACTTTCTAATTATTTCATCATATTATGATGTATTATTTTGTATTTTTACATTCTTTATGTGTACCTATAGTGAATACAAATAATAGATCTATTTTATTTTAAAAATTATCTTTTTAAGGAATTCGTCTCAATCTCCTTTCATTGAGTCATATTTGGTTTTATACACAACTTTCTTTTATACGGTGTATAAACCCCTTTGACTTTTACGTTTATTCAAAAGGAATCTTTTTTATACGAAGCGTTTTACTAAACGACAAAAAGGGAATGTTTTTCTTTCCGTACTTATGCGGCGACAACGACTTATCCACCGCCGTGACCATTATTTGAGTCCCGGCTTCCTCTACAAGCCATCATTTTTTTTAATGAAAAATAAATACAAAGTTTTAACTTTCTTTTATTTTGGTATTGAAAATGGTTTTGAAAGCGTTTTTATTATATCAATGTGTTTTATTTATATCTTGTGATTGAAATGTGGAACTGTTATGTTTCCTTTATGCATGTTTTATGTGATACGATTATGTTATGGTTTATGATATGTTTAAACCTATTCATATGAGGAATGCATTGGACTTAATAAGTGACGGGTGGAGCCCGCTATAGCTCCTCGATGCATCGGCAGGTCTCATGAGACAAACTAGTGTCTTCGCACGAGGCCTTGACAAAATCTTATTTGTGGTCTTGGCACGAGGCCTTGACTACGTGGTTATGATAGTCTGGCATTATGCATTCCATCATTATGAAAGTGGTTATTGATATTGCATGTGATTATTCGACCAGTAGAATATCCATGTGAAGAAGTAAATGGCATTATCTCATTTTACTTTTCCCATATTATGTTGAAGTTCAAGTTTAAAAGGCTTTTGTTTTAGTTATACATTGCCTTAAATGTTAATGTTTATTTATGAAAGTTTCCGCTATATTGTTATCCTTACTGAGCATCTGAGCCCACCCCTTTCAATGTTTTAATATTTTTCCAGGATGTGAAAAAGTATTTTATGAATGACCTACAGGGGTATTCAAAAAGGGATATGATTGTGGACTATGAAGACCATGTTATTGTAGTTTGTTTACTTTTTGATGTAATGAAAGACTTATGAATGTATCTATTGTTTCCAAGGCTACTAAACTAATCGGTCTTTCGAGACATGATCTTTTGTGATCATGCCAATGTTACGAAGTAATGCACCGACTCTGGGTAGCTGGGGTCGAGGATTTACAGTTGGTATCAGAGGCAGTTTAGTACTAACCTTGGAAGCTAGATTTAGATAAACTCTGATTAGAGCACATAGCCAAAAGATAGACTTTGAGGATTAGTATAGAAGAACTTCATAGAATTTTGTTATTGTAGATATTTTGTGAGTTTTCCGAGCAATACATCCCTGTCTGGATACGAGCAGGTAGAGGCGGCTCTGGCACAGATGTACCTTGGGGTAAAACCCGAAAACACCGCTTTGAGCTAGACTCGAATGGGAACTAGTGCACGACAACGGGCCTAGCTGTACTCTTGGTTACGACACTCCCGGGGGATATGCTTAGGATAATTCTCATTTTCTTTACAAACCACTATGAAGGGTTATGAGTATATACTTCCTCAAAGGAAAGATTTCTTTTTATGATTATGGATTATATCCATAAATAGGTCAATTTATGTAATGTATTTTACAAGTATGGAATTATGTATTTTGATTCATAAACTAATCTAGTTTATGCCATTGTTTAGAAATGGCGCCTAGTGGAAGGAATGGAAACCGTATCAATGCACGCACTCAGTGTAGGGATTTCCCTCCTGCTCAAGATAATTATTGTGGATCTGGAGATACAACTGGTGCTGATCAACTTATTACCATACTGGGACAACTCACGCAGGTTATGAATAATAACCTTACTCGTATGGAGCACCATGATCCGCAACGTGGAGGATCAATGTTAGACCGCTTCATGAGGCAACAACCACCAACCATCAATGGGAGTACATATCCTATAGTAGCTGAGCAATGGATAAATTCCTTAGAGAAAATATTTCATGCCTTGGGGAGTAGTGAAAGGGAGAAGGTTGTCATGGCAGTTTACCGCCTCACTGGAGATGCCGATCAGTGGTGGTCGCTAATTCAAAACACAAAGGAAGATGATGACGTATCTAATATGGAATGGAGGGAGTTCAAAGAGATTTTCGTAGAAAAATACTTTCCTCATGACCATCGAGCAGATATGGAAAGGCAATTTCTGAGTTTGAGGCAGAAGGAGGATGAGAATGTCACAAAGTATGAGGCTAACTTTACAAGGTTAGCGAGGCATGCTGCCGATTATATACGTAACCCAAGGAGTAAGATTGATCGTTTCTTTGATGGGTTAAAACTATTTCTCCGTCGAGCTTTAGTATCACAATCCTTCTCATCATACGAACATATTGTCTCGTGTGCTATCAAGACAGAAAAGGAATTCTCTAAGTCTTATGACAACAAAGTAAAGAAAGAGAAGAAGATAACGGTGGAACAAGAGATAGATAAAAGGAGAAAGGGAAAGAAGGATTTTCCATTATGTGATAATTGTGGGAAGAATCACCCTGGTACATGCCTAAAAGGAATGGGAGTTTGTTATAAATGTGGAGAAAAAGGTCACCAGGCGTGTGATTGCAAGGGAAAGAAAGAGGCTATCAATGTTGAATGCTACAATTGTAGAGAAATGGGTCATTATGCAAATGAATGTCCTAAGCGTCAAGGAAACTTACCTCAGAAAAGGCCAAGGGATCAAGGCCAATCTTATGCTGTGACTACAGTTGAAGCGGAATAATTATTGTATTTGTGTTTTTGGACTCAAGAACTAGATTATGGTTATAAGAATAATGTGATATATATAAGGATTGTACTGCAGTACATGTTGTTTTCATTAAGGATTTAATATGATGAAGGTAATCATATTTTAGTATGTGACAAAAGAGAAACTTTAATTTGTTTGGGGAATCTGATGTTACAATTGATTTTGGAATTTAGAGACCTTTTAGAGAAAGTCTGGACAAAGGTATTTTGGATAACTATTAAAGTTGGAATGGATTAAGTTGAACAATGGATAGTATTGTTTAAGGTTAAAGAATTTCTGAAGATTATTTTTGGAATATTATAATACTACCGTTTTAGGAAAAGGACAACCTGCAGGGTGGGGCATAACCCGTCGCGTCGGACAAAGCTGCAGGAATCGAACCCACAACCATAGTGCGACAAGCCTTTATTTCCTACCACTAGCCTACAGAAAGTCCCTGGTTATTACAAAATAGATTTACTAATCTAAATGGTATGTGTTAACATTTTGAACCTTATACAATTAGGATAAATAGAATATTTTTGAGTTCCGTTACCATTTGGAGTAAAAGTTGGGTTTGTGGTAAAAATTTATTAACGAATGAAAGTATACATAACAAGTATGTATATTCCCTAACTTTCTTAGTAAATCTCCTAAATAAATTACTCAACATTATAAAAGGTAACTCAAAACAAAAATGTTGTCGGTTAACTTTTCCAACTGGGGATTCAATGACCGTTTAACCAATCACAAGTTTGTGATTTTCTTGTGGTTAAACTTTCTCCTAATCCTATTTTCTATAACTCTCCATCAGACCTTGATGGTTTGTTTCTCCTCCATATCCATATTTTCATATAATCCTAGAATGGGCTATATCGGGTGACCTTTGTACTTATCCTGCTTTCTTTTAATGTTATATATTTATTAACCTTATTTCCGATGTGGGTTTTCCTCAAAGATATTTTCTCTTTTCAACCTTTTATTTTCAAAGAAAAATTTCACATTGTGAGGACGCAATTTATTGAAGGAGGGGAGAATGTAACACCCCGAGCTTCCACGGTACGCTTCTCATTCAATAATGCAATAGCTTGCATTGTACGCAACTTCGAGTTCTAAAACACCGCGACTAATCAAAGTAGCCGTTATGAATAGTAATAACGACTTTTTAAAATTATAGAAATTTTATATTTCAAAATGGATTACATTTTTGGATTCGGAATATCGAAATTAGCCTATGTTGAATTTTTGGTATTTTTCTGAGAACTTCTAATTTTTATGAATAGTGAAAAATACTTTAAAACAACTTTTTTAATCAAAATAATTTATTGTGATAAATTATACTATTTAGTGGTTTTAAGGTATAATTAGAATATATTTTTACCATTTTATCCAATGGTGATCATTAGAATTAATTTAACAATTAAATTGGACATAAACAATTGCCAATCTTTTGATATAAATTGTTTCTTAAAAACACGCTATGTGTCGTAACAGCGGGAATTAATTATAAAATTAATTAATTCAACTTATATGTTTGGAATTTTGTAAAATAGACATCATTTTTGAATTCGGAATATCAATTATATCTTAGGGAGAAATTTTGGCATTGTTCTGAAAAACTTCAATTTTTGATGAATAGTGAAACCACTAAGTGGTAGTTAAATAACTGATTTTTCGTTTGAATGAAATATTACCACTTCTGTGATTTGATTTTCAAAAATCCGACATACATGGTTGTCATTAAGAATTAAAATGTGGTTCAATGAGATTAAAATAATTTTTTGGTGAATAGCAACTTTTAAGTTCTTAATCGCGATTATAGGTAATTAATGTAGTTTAAGGTACAAATAATGTTATAATAATATGAGATGAGCATGAAACTTGTCCTACTCCTATTGGATGAGTCATGGCCGACCAAGACAACCCATGGGTCAACTTGGGGACCCCATGGAGCTACTTTAGTTGGAAAATGACATTAATATATATTTATTTAATGTTAAAATTAAATTGACACAAACATGAGTTGTTTTACTAAAACAGTTTTTAAGTGGGGTTAAACAAGTCCAAATTTTGATTATAAATATTCATTATAAAGCTAAAAGGATTTCCTACATCATAGTATTTTTTTTATAATTTTTAGACATTATATAAATTAAATTATTTATGACATCATGATGATGCAGCGATGACCTCATTATTTAACGATTTAAATAAAATGGGAAGATAATGCAAAATCCAAGGCTTAAACTTGTCCAAATCCAATTGGATGAGGGGATTTAGAACCCTTATCACCTTAGCCTCGAATTATATAAGTGTGGGACCTTTATAATCCTAAAAATCATTGTATAATAATGTAATATTTCAATCCTTCCAAAAGAGCCCCTCCTCTCCACCTATAAAAGGCCCCCACCTCTCCCACCTTATTCACACCGTCAAGCCATTTGGCTCGGCCAACCTCTTCCCAAATACTCTCCCAACATCCCTCTATTACTCCTAGAAGCCTCATTTTGGGCAGAACTCTTCCCAAGGAAGCCTTTGGCTCAAATCAAAAAAAGTTACCCGATTTTGAGGTAATGTCTTCTCTAATGTTGTTTTGTTTTCTTTTTCTTCTCCAACCCTCTAAACTCTTTTTATTAATTTCTTTTGTAACAACACCAGTATCCTCAATATACTAGTATGTTGTTATAAGAAGGATTAGAGCTACAGTTACAGAAACCTACATCTAATTGTTAAAGAACATACGGTTTCTGTGGATGGCGAATTTCTGCCTCACGAAACGATGATTGTTCAACACTCATATAACACCTTCAAAGGTGGCCATTAAGATGTCACTATTTTTATATATGATATCTAATATGTTTATGTTTTACTTATGCTTCTGTATTTCTCATTTATGGCATACTTTATGATTTCCATTATGGGTAAAACGCGATAATTTCATTTTAGGAAGTGCGGACTACCGCCCCCTCAAAGTGATTTGAATCGTTAATGCCATATGTGGGATGTATAAAGGATGGAGTAAATGGTATTATACACTATATTATACTGGAATTATATTAAACATTTATATCATTATGATTTAGTTCCATTAAATATGAAATTGAAATGAAAGTAGCGTTCATGCGTACGTACGACTTACCGTCTCCATGAACGGTGCATTTCATTTCTTACTTCTAAATGTTACGTAATATTATAAATGAATGTATATACTGGATATATAAGATATATATTACATCTAAATCATGAATATAATTTTGGATATAATGGATATTCTACCACATGAACAACTTGTAATTATAAGAAGTTTATTGTTGACTCAAGTTACCAAAGATCGACAAAACGATCGTTATTAACTTGAATAATTACATAATATTCATAACATTGTAATAAGTGATATAAAAAGGATAATGAAATTGAAAATGGTTCTTAATAAGGTAGATAGTAACTCTAGTTTATTATTCAGGAGGTTAAAGAACGGTTGAGTCAAGTCAGACACAAGGTAAGGGAACTTCTTAACCCAACTTCCATTCTTTGGGTTAATCTCATACTTTCCAATTATGTCATGATATTATTATGTATTATTTTGTATTTTTACTTTCTTTATGTGTACCTATAGTGAATAAAAATAATAGATCTATTTTATTTTAAAAATGATCTTTTTAAGGACTTCGTCTCAATCTCCTTTCATTGATTCATATTTGGTTTTATACACAACTTTCTTTTATACGGTGTATAAACCCCTTTGACTTTTACGTTTATTCAAAAAGAATATTTTTTATACGAAGCGTTTTACTAAACGACAAAAAGGGAATGTTTTTCTTTCCGTACTTATGCGGCGACAATGACTTCTCCACCGCCGTGACCATTATTTGAGTTTCGGCTTCCTCTACAATCCATCATTTTTTTAATGAAAAATAAATACAAAGTTTTAACTTTCTTTTATTTTGGTATTGAAAATGGTTTTGAAAGCGTTTTTATTATATCAATGTGTTGTATTTATATCTTGTGATTGAAATGTGGAACTTTTATGTTTCGTTTATGCATGTATTATGTGATACGATTATGTTATGGTTTATGATATGTTTAAACCTATTCATATGAGGAATGCATTGGACTTAATAAGTGACGGGTGGAGCCCGCTATAGCTCCTCGATGCATCGGCAGGTCTCGTGAGACAAACTAGTGTCTTGGCACGAGGCCTTGACAAAATCTTATTTGTGGTCTTGGCACGAGGCCTTGACTACGTGGTTATGATAGTCTGGCATTATGCATTCCATCATTATGAAAGTGGTTGTTGATATTGCATGTGATTATTCGACCAGTAGAGTATCCATGTGAAGAAGTAAATGGCATTATCTCATTTTACTTTTTCCATATTATGTTGACGTTCAAGTTTAAAAGGCTTTTGTTTTAGTTATACATTTCCTTAAATGTTAATGTTTATTTATGAACGATTCCGCTATATTTTTAACCTTACTGAGCATCTGAGCCCACCCCTTTCAATGTTTTAATATTTTTCCAGGATGTGAAGAAGTATTTTATGAATGACCTACAGGGGTAGTCAGAAAGGTATATGATTGTGGACTATGAAGACCATGTTATTGTAGTTTGTTTACTTTTTGATGTAATGAAAGACTTATGAATGTATCTAGTGTTTCCAAGGCTACTAAACTAATCGGTCTTTCGAGACTTGATCTTTTGTGATCATGCCAATGTTATGAAGTAATGCACAGACTCTAGGTAGCTGGGGTCGGGGCGTTACATACGGAAAAGCCTAGTACAGGACGTGTACTCTAAAAGTACATGTCGTGTACAGTTTTTTTTTCATTAAACAGGATGGGTTTGCATATAATCTTCATAACATTCTTCTTCTCCATCTTCTTCGACCGAGAGCATCCCATACAGCCATAAATCTCCTCTAAGCCCTCAAGCCTCCGTCCATTGTCTGAATCGACCGCCGTCGATTGTGTTGGAACCGCATCGGTAAAATATTCCTTTTCCTAGATATTTTTTTTCTGATTCCTCTTGTTTCTCAAGATATCATGAATTGAGTGTTTTGGATGTTTTAATAGATCTATGAAGTTCCTAGTAGATTCAAGCTTTGAGGTTCGAGTATATCGATCTTCTAACGTCAAGGTAGGTGGATTGTGCCTTTCTGTAGAAAGTCTTTGAGTATTCTATGAAAATTCCACCAATACCCTTGAACATGGTATTAAGTATCCAATTTTTTCATGTTGTTTTCCTACTTTTCATATATGCTTGAGTAGAGTTATTGTTTGTGAATAGGTTAATTTACTATGTTTTGGATGTTTTTCCATGTATGTTCTCCCTGTTTATGACTGTTTGGTCTAGTTTTTCCGGTTAGGCTATTTCCAGTTCCATGCCTAGTTTGTAGGGTGTTGTGACTATTTTTATTCCATGTTGTTATGCTGTAGACTGCTAGCCAGGTAGTTCTTGAGGTTCACTTTCACTGTCATGCGATGCGATACTTGCTGAATTTACACAGGGCTATAAGAACCTAGTGTAGTAGACTATAGGGATAATGGACATAAAGGCTTCTCTAGAGTGACTTTATATTATGATGTGAGACCATAGGGGCAATTGACGTTGAGTGCTTCCTCAGAGTGTCTGTAGTTCCTCAATGTGGGCGACATCGGTAATGAGACGTTGACTGCTTTCCCATAGCAACTTTAATACGATACGAGAATATAGGCGGAATTGATGGTGAGGGCTTCCCCAGAGAGTCAATATTCATTAGCTGAACCAGAGGGGCGAGAGTATGTCTACCTCCTAGAGGGTTTCTAGTACTTTTAGGTTGAACTATAGGGTTTATGCTGGGAGAACTACCCAGAGGTTACCTGTTTGTTCAACTTGCATGAGTGGTTTCGTTCTTGTTTATACATTATATGTTAGAGATTATGGATTGTTTACTACTGAGTATTTTACTGTTCACTCATTTCTGTACTTTTACCTTCCACATATTCACTAACTGTTAGGCATAGATCTTCAAGTGGTTTTCTAAGGGGATAGTTTATCTCACACCCTGTTTGGGTCATGATTTTGGCCCAAACAGATTATATTGTTGTAGGTATAGATAAGAGAAATCACCCTTCTACTTCTGGTACATGACTTGCATTTGAGCAAGAGAGCATGGGACCAAGCCAAGGTTTACGATGCTAAGAAGTTTATTATCGATTTTTATTTTGTACTTTGGTTTATTACTATTTTCATCATTGTGACTAGTTTGGCTATTATCCTCAAAATATATGTATCATGCATCATTTACATATATTTATGCTCCAGTTGTCTATTTATCAGTCTTCTGTTGTTATTTTTGTTGGATATTTACTGCTTCCGCGGTTGTATGTGTTGTTACATTTGATGTGTACTCTTCCAATGAGGACATAGTTTCCCTACTATCAAACCAAAGTCCCTCACTAATAGTTGGTAGCCTCTGGATTATGGGAAAATGCGCTTCAGTCCATGTGACCAACTGGGTAGGGGTGCCTCTAGGTGGCATTCGAAACCCAGATGTTACAATCTAGTAGCAAAGGAATTCATTTTTATTGATTTACTTTTTAGATCCTATAGACCGAGATAAGTTAGAATAGGTACATAGTAATAAGTTGTACCCTGGAGCAGCTAACCCATGTATAGGGAAAATCCAATCTACCTCATTTATTGCAATATCTTTTGGTTTTTCAATTTTTATAGTTGATATGATTTCACCTTGAGTGACTCACATAATTTGTGTTTTTACTATTGATATCATTGAGGTTCTATTTATTTTGAAACCTGATGAGATGAGAGTATTCCATCTCATGAATCATATAGGCACCTTCTAGAAATCACATGTCATGCATTTTTTCCAAGCCATCATGGATTAATTAGTAATTTCATGTTGTTGTGATAGATGATGGGTAAAATATGCATGTTGTTATGATAGTTTCCTTGATTGAAATACCTACTCTTTGATAGGGTATTGTTTCTGTAGAGATTTACTGGAATGAATGCCAAATTTTGATTTCTGAGGTGTTATTCACCCACATTAATCAGAATTTGGTGGATCAATGACTTGGTTTACTTGTATATGATCTATATGAGATGCCAAACATTGATTCGTGGGGTGTATGGTCCCTCACAAATCCGAATATTGCACCTTAATTCTTGTTTCCTTTGCTTTCTGAGATCTGGAGCAGTTTCTGAGGATACTGCTTGAGAAAACCCAGAATACATGGTGTGTACTTTATGAATACATATAGTGTAGTTTTTAAGCCGTGTTGCTGACTATGTGAGCAGAAACACAATGTTCTGAAAAATCATCCAAAAACACGCCGTGTACCAGATGTGAATGCCATGTAGTGTGATCCTAGGAGTCCGTCCATGTAGTTAACAACACGGTTGGTGATGTATTTACTGATACACACCATTTCCACCTAGAAGAGGCTATGTAGTCTGACCCAGGTACTCAACCATGTCATGAACAACACGAGATGATGTCATACTTTCCAATACACATCGTGTCCACATATAACACGCCGTGTTGTGTCATTATTGTAGCCGGCTATGTAGCTAACCACACAGTCTGTTGGGACTTCGGGGTACACTCCATGTTCATCTGGAACTAGCCCTGTAGTGTGACCTGGTTACACAGGCCATGTCACAATCAAACACTGGCCAGTGAAGTTGTTGCGTACACGCCGCTTCTACCTCGAACATGTCGTGTTGTCTTGTGTTAGGAGAACTGTGTGGCTTAACCATGTAGAAGTAATTAGGATGTGGAAGAGGAGTCAAGTAAAAAAAATGTGTTAGGATAACATGACGTGTGTTTGGGGTGTTACACGACCGGTTTTGGCAAAGGTACATGCCCATGTAAATGACTTAAGTCAACACACCGTGTAGATTTTATACACGTCGTGTAGTCATGTTTTTTATTTTTGAATGCTTTCCTTACCCTGTTCCCTTATTACATTCATAGCTTTCAGTCCCTAATAATGTTATCTAATGTGTGCCTTTGAACCTGCAGAGTCATGGCACCAAGACGTCCTCTGGTTTTCTTCCACTTGCAGGGCAGTGATCAGATGCCCGATATGGCTGATCAAGGACTTCCTGTAGATCCTCCTGTTGTGCCAGCCATGGCACCGGCAGTGATACCAGTTGCAGGCGTCAATGCACAGTTTAGGGAAGGATTTATGAGGATGATTCATGACTTCGAGGGAGCACCGCCTCCTGCCTCGACTATTGCAGACATCACGTGGGGTTTCCAGCAGCAGAATCATCCCACCTTCTCAGGGGAAGGAGGACCTCACCCTGCATAGTAATGGATATAATCCATGATGATGATATTCTAGCATCTGGAGATGCCACCAGAAAGGCCGGTCAAGCTCTCTACCAACCTGCAATGAGACTCCGCCAAGAGGTGGTGGGATGTGATCTCACATGTGGGTCATGAGCAGGTTATGGCATGTGAGTAGTTTCAGTGCGTCTTTTACAACTAATTCTATCCGGAGACACTGAGGGCTGACCGAGCCCGGGAGTTCATGATCCTGGAGCACAGTACTCTTTCTGTAATGGAGTATTCCTCTCGTTTCACCGAGCTTCTATGTTTAAAACCCCTCCAGAGCGATTATTGGTTGTTCTTGGAAAGGAAGAATGAGAATGGTCTCAGAAGGATGATCTGCTCATAGGTGAATATCTTCAGGAAGACATCCATCTCTTCCATCATAATCAAGAAAATGATTACAGAGTGAAATATAAGAGATTTCGAAGCTGGGAGAAAAGGTGGTTCCGCTTCCGGAGATAGTGCATCGTCAACCGACAACATGAAGCGTTGTAGGGAGTCTACATGTGGTGATCCGAGGCAGCAAGACACCTCATCAGGTAGTCAGGTGGTATGCTACCAGTGTGGAAGGGTTGGGTATACGAGGCCACAGTGCTAGAGAGACCAAGTGGAATGTTGATCTTGTGGCAAGTTGGGTCCTTTTAGTGCTTTTTTCAGGTTTTCTCACCAGCAGCTGGTGACAAGGGTTCATCCATGACTCCTCATTCAGGAGTAGTGCCACCGGTTTATCTCTAGTTTGGGAACTAGAGTTCTTCGGGCTGTTCAGGCCAAGGTGGGGGTCGAGTCAGTGGTGGTCAGTCATAGGTCTTTCAGTGACATTCGGGTAGATCAGCTCAGAGTGGTCAGGTAGGGTCATAGGGTCATGGTACAGGTCAAGCTTTTGCGGTGGAGCAGACCCAATAGAAGTAGGATCCTGGACCATCTATAGTTCGAGGTACGATCTTAGTATCCTCAGTTTTATATTCTGCTCTTTTAGATATAGGGGATTCCCAGATCCTTGGGCTCTGTATCGTTTCCTCTACCAATACATTGACTATAGACACACCATTGGGGACTAGAATGGCTAGTGTACATTAGTGCAAGGAGTGCCTTCTAGAGGTGGCTGGGTATCATTATCTAGTGTATCTTTACATCCTAGAGATGTCAAGATATGATGTCATTCTTATAATGGACTGGCTCATCCCTGTCTAGGAAGTCATCAACTGTTATCGATGCAGGGTGAGTTTCATATCACCAGAGGGTGGATCTATTTTTCATAAGGGAAAGTGGGATGTTCGGGCGAGCAGAGCGGATCCAGACCATCATGGGTTGGGAGCAGTTACAGCCCAGATTTCTATTCATTATCTGTATGACTAGGGGACTTCACAGTTATAATTTCCTCTAGTGGTGGATCATTTTAGAGATGACTGTCCAGAGGACTTTTCAGGTTTGCCTCTAGAGCGTGATCTAGAATTTTCTATTGAGCTCTTTCCAAGAGCAGCATCGGTGTCCATTCCTCTATATAGGATGGATACACTTGAGCTACATGAGCACAATAAGTTGTTGGAGGAGTTATAAGAAATGGGGTTCATCTAACCCAGTACATCTCCTTGGGGTTCGCATGTCCTGTTTGCGAAGAAGGTAGATGGCACCCTTATGATTTTTAGGGATTATAGGAAGCTAAACAAGTTGGCAGTCAATAATGGATATCCCCTTCCAAGGATTGATGATCTCTTTGATCATCTTTGAGGAGCCCGAGTGTTCTCGAAGGCTAATTCGAGATCCGGTTATCATTAGTTGTGCATTAGTCCATTTGATATTCTTCTTATAGACTTCAAAAGCAGGTATGGTCTATACAGATATATGGTTATTCCATTCGGTCTTAAGAAGGTACCTACAGTTTTCATGTCCCTGATGATCCGAGTGTTCCATCCATACTTAGACTCTTTCGTGGTGGTCATAGTGGATGATATCTTAGTTTACTCTCACACTCAACATGAGCATATTAACCATCTTGAGATAGTTTTGAGTACACTAAGAGATCATCAGTTATATGATAAGATCTCAAAATCCCCCATTTGGATGGATCATATTCACTTCTTGGGTCCTAATATCTCAGAGACTGGAGTATCAGTAGACCCAAAGAAAGTGAGAGGAGTAGTTTCCTAGAAGAATCTGATGAACTTCTTTGAGGTGCAGAGTTTTCTAGGGCAGGCTAGATACTATAAATGCTTCATATAGTACATTTCATGCTTAGCTGCACCACTGATGGGTCTCACCAAGAAGGGTGCGAAGTTCTTATGGTCAGATTCTTGTGAGTCAGCCTTTCAGGAGCTAAAAGAGAGGTTGACTTCAGCACTCATACTAGTCTTTCTAGATCTAGGCAAGAGAAACACTGTCTATTGTGATGCTTCTGGAATCGGTCTAGGAGGTGTGCTTATGCAGGGAGATGGAGTCATTGCGTACGGGTCTCAGCTGTTGAGGCCACATCAGTGGAATTACCCAACGCACATTCTGGAGCTAAAAATGTTGTTCATTCCTTGCGCTGTTAGAGACATTATCTTCTGGGAGATCATTTTGATATTTTCACTAACCAAAAAAGTCTCAAGTACATCTTCACTTAGTTTGATCTGAATCTGAGACAACACAGGTGGGTTGAGTATCTCCAGTCCTTTGACTTTGAGATTTCCTATACAACTGGAAAAGGAAAAGTAGTGGCTGAAGCATTGAGTAGGAGGACACATATACAGGAAGTTCAAGAGTATAGAAGTGAGTGGCAGCTTATGGTTATGTTCTCTGAGATTCATTTGGAGGTGCACGACGGACAGGGGCCAAATTTTTTTTTTATAGCTGTTACCTCTACCCTTCACGATCGAGTTCGAATTAGACAACTATCAGATTATGAAGGCCTAGTTCACTAGGAAAGTGTGTCAGGATATGACATTATTCTTGGATGGATGGTAGGTGAGGATGAGATCTTGAGTTTCCAGGGATGCGTATGTGTGCCAACCGACATACGCGAGGAGCTCATGTGGGACTTTCATTCCATAGTTAGGGTAGTTCATCCTATCGTCACCAAAATTTATTGTGATCTACACCACCAAAATTGGTGGCTAGGTATGAAGAGTGATGTTTCTGGTTTCTTCATGATATGTTCTACTTGTTAGTAGGTGAAGACAGAACATCAGCGACCATCATGTCTTTTACAGTAGTTACACATTTCTGAGTGGAAGTGCAATGACGTCGCGATGGACTTCGTGACACGGTTGCTGAGATCACCACGTGGGAATGATGTTGTTTGGGTTGTAATCGATAGTAGTACCATGGTTTCTCACTTCTTTCCAATCAAGGAGACCATCAATGTTGATGAGTTGGGACAGTTGTACATTCGATAGATTATACGTCTGCATGGAGTTCCACACTCAATCGTTTCAGACAGGGATGTACGTTTTACTTCTCGGGTCTGGCATGGGCTTCAGAATTCATGGGGTACACACGTACTTTTAGTATAACATACCATCCCCAGACAGATGGCCAGGCCGAGCGTACAATTCAGGTGCTTGAGGATATGCTCCGAGCTTGCATTCTGTACTTTGGAGTTTCTTGGGAGAAACATATACCTCTTGTGGAGTTTGCCTACAATAATAGTTTTCAATAAACTAATCAGATGGATACTTATGAGGATTTGTATGGTAGGTCATGCTAATCAGCCTTATGTTGGCTGGAGGTAGGATAGGAAGCTTTACTGGAACCTCGTCTTGTTCAGGAGATCATAGAGCAGATATAGTTGATTCAGAAGAGGACGGATAAGGAACAGTCTCAATAGAAGTCTTATACGGATCTTTGGAGATGACCTCTAGAGTTCAAGGTCGGGAATTAGGTTTTTCTACGTGTCACACTGAGGTTGGGACATAAGAGGATTCAGAGATATGGTATGCTTTCACCAAGATACGTCGGGCCGTTTGAGGTGTTGGAGAGAGTTGGGAAGGTTGCCTATCAGTTGTAGTTACCTCAGAGGTGATGGGATATGCATGAAGTCATCCACGTTTCATAGCTCCGACGTTACTTTTCAGACCCGTCTCATACCTTTCAACCTGAGGAGTTTGAGGTCGAAGCAGATGCATCGTTTGAGGGGCATCCTATCTGGATTTGTCGATCACAGAATGAAAGTTCTCCATGGTGGGTCTGTTCCTCTGGTACTGGGGATATGGAAGCATATGCAAGTATAGGATGAGACATGGGAGAGGGATGCTAATGTATGATCGCAGGGGTTGGAGTTGTTTGGGGTTTCTTCCTCTACACCACGCTAGGGAAATTTGTGGACAAATTTCATTTAGTGGGGAAGTTTGTAAGAATGTGAATTATCTTTTTAGGTATGTTTAACCTTATTCAAGTGTTTTTGAGAAAAGACGAGTTACTGTAAAATTTTCAATTACACGCCGTGTACTTTATGAGTACACGCCATGTACTCCCTTGATGCCTGAGGCCATGTACTGGCCGGGTCCGGGCCCCGTACATGGCCATGTAGGGGTGATGTGGAGGGCGCTTAAAGAGGAGTGTGGAAAAGCCGAGTACATTCCATGTACTCCAAAAGTACATGTCGTGTACTTTTATTTTTTCATTAAATGGTCCAGGGTCGCGTCTAATCACCAGAACACGCTTCTTCTCTAGCTTCTTTGACTGAGAGCGTCTCATACAACCATGAATCTCTTCTGAGCCCCAAGCCTCCGTTCTTTCTCTGAATCGACTGTCGTTGACTGCGTTGGAACTGTATCACTAAGCTCTTCCTTCTCCTAGAGATATGTTCTCCAATACCTCTTCTTTCTCAAGTTATCATGGTTTGAGAATTTTGGATTATTTCTTAGATCTACATCATTCCCAGGAGATTCAAGGTTCGAGGATCAAGTATATCGATCTCCTAACGTCAAGGTAGGTGGTTTGTGCCTTTCTGTAGAAACTCTCGGAGTATTTTGTTAAAATTCCACCAATACTCTTGAATAGGGTATTGTGTGTTTCATGTTTTTCCATATTGTTTGCATGCTATTATTATATGCCTGAGTAGAGTAGTTGTTTTTGAATAGGGTAATTTAGTGTGTTTTGGATGTTTTTTCATGCATGTTCTGCCTGTTTATGACAGTTTGATCTAGTTTTTCCTTTTAGGATCTTGCCAGTTCAATGCCTAGTTTGTAGAGTGGTGTAACTGTTGTTCTTTCATGCTGTTATGTCATACACTACTATCCAAGTAGTTCTTGAGGTTCACTTTTTCCATTACATGAGGTGATACTTGCTGACTTTACACAGGGGTGTGAGAACCTTGTGTAGTAGACCATAGGGAGAATGGACGTAAGGGCTTCTCCTTAGTGTCTTTATAATACGATGCGAGACCACAAGAGGAATTAACAATGAGTTCTTCCCCAGAGTGTCTGTATTTCCTCGACACTGGCCACAGGTGGATTGAGATGTTTAGTGCTTCCTCAAAGCGCCTTTAGTATGATACAAGACTATAGGGGGAATTGACTCGGAGTGCATCCCCAGAGAGTGTATATTGATTAGCTAAACCAGAGTGGTGAGACTGTGTGTGCCTCCCAGAGGGTTTCTAGTACTTGTATGATAAACCATATGGGTTAGGCTGTGAGAACTACCCAGTGGTTACGTGATTGTTCTACTTGCTTAAGTGGCTACTTTCTTGTAAGTACATTTTATGATAGAAACTGTGGTTTTTTTGTTGCTAATTACTTTCATGTTTACTGTTTTATGTACTTTTACCTGCCATATATTAACTAACTATTGGGGAAAGATCTTCGTGTGGTTGTCTACTAGGATTTTTATCTCACACCTTGTTTGGGTCATGCTTTTGGGCCCAAACAAATTATATTGTTGCAGGTATATATAAGGGCAAGAACCCTTCTACTTCTGGTATTTGACTTTCATTGGAGAAGGAGAGCATGGGACCAAGCCGAGGCTTGCGATGCTGAGGAGTTTTTTATCTTTTTTTATTTTGTACGTTGGTTTAGTACTGTGTTCAGCATTTTGACTTGTTTGGAAATTTTCCTAGACATATATGTATCATGCATCATTTACATATATTTCTGCTCTAGTTTTTTATTTATATATCTTCCACTATTATTATTGTTGGATATTTACTTCTTCTTGCTATTGAATGTGTTGTTACTTTCATTGTGTACTCTACCAAAGAGGGCATAGGTTCCCCAGTATCACACCTATGGCCCTTGCTACTAGTCGGCATCCTCTGGTGTTCGGGGAAATGTACTTGAGGCCATGTGACCAACAAGGTACGAGGTGCCTCTGGGTGGCTTCCAGAATTGCGACATTACAAAAACTACATTTATCTCTGCATGATGAAAAATCCAAAGCAGAAGTATGTCAGAAATTATCACCAATTTTTCCCTCAGGTCTCTAGAAAGTATTCAAATCACTATTTAAAACACAAATATTGTTCATACCCATAGAAATATCTACTAGATATATCCTAAATGATATTCTCCTTGTATAAAAATTATATCCCAAAAAAAGGTTACCAAAAGAGTGAGAAAAATGATGTAAAATGAGATAGTAACAGAATGAAAACCATTCCTAATGGAAGTAAACAATAAACTATGATGCTTCATGACCCATAAGGATTCATAAATTTCACCCATTCGGTTATTATCAATAAACAAATAACCAAACAATGTCCAAATTAAGGAACACCAATTCTCAATTTTCATTCATTGATCTATAATACAAACTAGTAATGGATTATTAGTGTGAATGAGATGCCTAAGGTATATGAACATGGGAGAGTTTCTTGTGGATTTATAATTCTACCTAATTATTTTTTAGTGGATAAGACCCTCTTCTACTCTTTTGGGCTCATATAGACCATGGGAGGTTCCCACTACCCTCTCTTGTTTCACCCTTCCACTTACTATCATTCTGGTGTTGGTTCATCGTGAATATTTAATGGGTCTACCCTCCAAAAGAATAAATTTTACTTTTTTTAACTCCCTCAATTTTATGGCTCTCCATGTAAGGTATTTGGGTGATGATTCGATTATATAATGGTTAAATAATACCATGATTACAAGGATTATATGTATCCATGTTTTTTTAAATCTTCATAAAATGAATTCACATCACCACTCGTTTTTTTTATTTAGGGCATTTGATGATTTGATTTTTTCATGGGTTTTTACATAAATTAATTTTTTTATTTTCCTAGTATTATTTGATTGGGAATAACCTAAGATAGAACTGAGGCCAAGGGAAATAAAAACAGAGGAGGGTTGGTAACTTTTTAACAATGGTGGAAGTGCCCACTCTATTA
This sequence comes from Viscum album, assembly GCA_963277665.1. Taxonomy (NCBI): domain Eukaryota; kingdom Viridiplantae; phylum Streptophyta; class Magnoliopsida; order Santalales; family Viscaceae; genus Viscum; species Viscum album. The sequence goes on from OY728138.1 coordinate 1,927,018,170, forward strand.
TCTTATATTAATAAGGAAATAATTATGTTATATAATTAGTTGATAGTTCTAATTTCATTAAATGTAAATGTAAATTTCATTACTTTATAATTAATTATTGTCTATGAAATTACATTGTAGGTGGTTTGATCACTAGTTATTGGTATTAGGTGATCTTGGGTAGTGGCGTCCCCAGATATGATTTAAAGAATAGAAGATTTAAGAACATATTTGGCACATTAAATCGACCCACACTCTTTTTAAATTTTAAAATTCATATATATACATCCTCAATCAATTCTTAAGATATTGCAATGGAAATTAATAGGATACTTATGTAATACATATTTCACTATTCGAATACTAATATCAATATGTTATAGACCTACTATGTATTGTGGTTATAATGGGATTTTCTTCATAGTCCCACCTAATGATGCACTTTACATCCTAATAATATAAATGTGAGTATATATAATTCACTATGTAATTATTGAGAATAGAGTAATGATTGTTTCAATGTTTATAAAGGTATTTACTTAATGGATGATTTTGATGTTGAATTTGATAAACAGTAATAGATTTGGATTATTATTTTTCATGACATTGAGATTAAAAATTTAAATATGGATTATTGATTTTATTTTAATATATTAAATAATTTGTCAAATTTTCAATAATGGTACCACAAGTGATATGTAAAAATGTTATAATTCAAGTGATGAAAAGGGATGATTATTGGTATCCTAGTGATTCTATGTTATTCATATGTGTTTGGTGTGTACCATTACAAATGATGATAGAGATAATGAGATCACAATGACATTGAATTATTTAATGGTAATATTTTTCTCAGATAAAAATGAATGATTGGTTATAAATGGGAATACTGTGAATTATAGAATTGATTTAATAGAAAGTAATGAATAAATTGAATGATTTAGGGGAATGAATTCATTACTTTCATATTAGTAATTTTCAGGGAATAAAATGGATAAAATGCATGGTTATCTTATAGAATTTAGTTTTATGAAATTCCACATGTTATATATTGATGCTTGTAGGGGATAGAGAATAATTTCATGTTTTGATGACACCCACTGATTCATTAATAAATTACTATATTCAATACCTTTATAAAACCACTATATTTCTATTATATTCATTATAAATAATTCCATGGGGAGGATCATCTGGTAAGTGAGTCTTTATTATACATATTAGGATCCATCTATTATTATTTTTGATACATTCAATGTAATATTTCTTAATTTTTATGAGACTAGCTTCCATGATTTGATTCGATATTATTTTTTTGAATTCCATTGCTCTGATTCTAATTTTAGAATCATGGAATGATTTCAAATAGTGAGGAGTATTATATGAGCTCAGATTATTATACTTTATTAGTGTAAAGAAATGTGTCACCAACCATGGATTCCCTACGATATTTTTACAGATGGAATTTTTGGTTGAGCGATGTATATTCACTCAAATTATTTTGAATATTGTTTCATTTTGAATTATTATTTGGTACCATTTGATCTATGGTGAATACCATAATTAGATAATAAAATACACTAGATAAAGTTGGTATAGAGAAATTCTAGGTGTCAACAAGGATCCATGGAATTATCGGTTGTTTTATGGTTCTAATTTATATTTTTGTTTTATTAATATTTAAATTGATGAATCTATGAATGGTGTGAATTAATATTTATTAATATACTAAGGAAATATAATAATTAACAAGTTATTTCAAAGACAACATAGCTAGATTCTATTTATGTTCCCCTAATAGCCTAATAGGTCTACTAATGAGCTTGGGTATCCATGACTGTGTTACTTGATTATAGAAAATGATTTTATGGATCTGATAAGTACATGTATTAGTGGTCAATCAATGAATCAAAGATATTTTTAGAATATTTATATATAATTATATTGTTAATTACCGATTTTATATTTTGTATGTTGTTGTATGATTCCATTAAATTGTACATGGTTTTCCTGTTTATATAATGAATAATGTTGATCACTATTTTGAACATGGAAATAAAATTACAATATAAATTATCTTCATGAAGAACCTAATTCTAATTATTTATAATGTTTTTTTCTAATGATTACAATGTATATTCACCCTAAAATAGAAAATTATACTCACAATTTGGACTGTGATGCTCCAGTGTATGGGCTAGTGGGCTTGAATTGATATGGAGAATGAGGTTACGATCACCAATTTGTGGTCTTGGGTGGAGGTGTGTTATAGTAACTATGATAATTTCACATATAGATCCATTATGTGGGATTCCTGAAGAATAAAATTGATTTTTTTTTGGTATAATACCATAAAATAAATAGCCCGATTTTTTGGAAACACCACTTATGTTTCATCATATTGATCTATCCTGTAAAGTTAATTTTTCAATACCCTATTATAATTTTAAATCCTTGATTAGAGAATTAGTTCAGATTCCATATTTCATTGAGTACACACACATGGAATATGATGTTGGATTGATACTATTTGATGTATGGTGTTGATTTCATCATATATTTTCATTGATTTTTTTCCACCAGAACAATTCATTAATGAATATTATATCATTTGATTTAAAAGAAAGTGTTACACTTGGATATTACATTGTTCATGATGGATCATTCCAATCACTTGGGATGGAGAATAGAAGATGGTTTTAAATGATCTTAGTGTTAGTTTTTGGTGGATTTAAATGATTTCATATAGTATTTCCTAATTTATTAAGGGAATATTCAAACTCATGTTTGGAAAATATTGGATGGATTTTTTTTGGAATAGATAAATTTTTATCATCATGAAGCTCAATTTCATTCTCCAAATTTTGTAACATTCATATTTTAGAGTATTTTAGATCCTAGATCTAGTAGTGTCGAACATTTCATTCATAAAGCACGAATGATCTCCCAATAATAGTGAGATTTGATTATTATTGCTATCAACCAAATTTTTTGTGGTCTACTCACAACCATAGTGAATGAGGACCCAAAGTTCTTTGTGGATGATTTATCAAGGATACAATGTTGAGGTTTGATGATTTTAAAATATCCCACTACCTAGAATTATACCCATATCATTTTCATCTTATCACATGGAACCCTTTCCATAAAAGAACATAATATCCCAATTGAGTATCTTGAGGGTATGGTATTTGATCATCCGTGAATTTCACATTTGGATATATCATTTCACTTCATAATGAACATAAATAGAATAATTCGTCTTTTTTTAGGTTGTAAAATGTTTAATATAGTGGATATTATAAATACATATCATTTTCCTATGAATGATGATCTAATTGATCAAATCAAGGAATCCTGACTGTTTTCTTAATTTTTCTATGATTGGGATGACGTTTTCTTGTACTCAAAGAGGAGGATATTAATAATACATCATTCTAGGGAAGGTATACACATTATGTGTGCCTCAGTAAGCCATTTAATAAAACTAACACTCTTATAGTGATAATGTCAATAGTGATTCTGATCATTCTTCATTTCACTGGCCTTTCAAGGATTTTGGGTGGATGATATATTGATTTATTTTTTTATAGATGAATAACATAGGAGGTGATGTAAACATTATATACATAATTGTTCAATCAATTTAGATAAAAATTCAATACATCCAATAAAAATGATTTCATCATAATCATAAAGGTATTGTTTCATGGGATACTATATACAAAAAATATTATTTAATGAAATATAATCAACATCACCACCAATGTTCTTATGATATTTTAAACATCATGCGGTAAGACTAAATAGAAATTTTCTATATATCAAGGGGAGAAAAAACATAAAAAATCAAGGGATCATATGACCAGTAAGTGTAAACATGAGATATATCATTCACTGGCCATATTTTATCACAACTTGAGTATAATGGAATGAGAATATGATAAATAAATTTTAATTTATTACCTAGTAATTAATTGATCATAATCATAGAGTAAGGGTCTGTAAGTTCAAAAGACAAGAATCATTGAGTAAAAAATATTATCATCCATGAGATTATATTATAATAAAAACAAATATCATAGATAAATGTAAAAAAGTGTAGAAATGTAATAAAAATAGAACTAAAATTTCATGGATATCCACAAATACATTCATCAACAATTATGGTTTGGTTAAAAACACTTCTGAAAACTTTATCCTTTGGATAACCTTCCTTTTACCCTTTTTTGGGCTTGAGGTAACACCCTAGTTACCCTATTCTTGTTCTAGGATAAATTACCTTGTAACCTATGTGATCAGAAACATTAATCATTACAATATGAATTAGTCGGGATTAATTTTCCATCCAATCATATAATCATAACCCATAAATTGTCATTCCATGTGATTTGTAAACCATTTATCAAATTTTCATAGCACAATTCTTGGGAAAGAAAATTTATTTAATAAATATTTTATCACCATATTAAGTTACCATACGATGAAAGAGTAAATATGTAAAAATTGGATCATATCCACAATAAAAATAACATTCATCAAATGATGTTTTCATAGATGAAAACATGTTCAAAAGACCCCCAAAAATCTGTAAGAAAATATTAATTTCAATTTTAAACCACCAAATTATAAAATACAACAAATCAAAAATATTAAGAAATAAAATTTTATTTTAAATGAATCCTTTAAAATTCTAATGAAATATTATATGAAAATAAAACTCATGATGGCTTAAAATAAATTTGGGTTGTATTTGTTGAAACATGGTTTCTATTCTCAACACTATAAAATGTCCCATATTCTACCAAAAACAATAGTAGTTTAATTTTAAATTTTATTATCGGAATTAATGAATAGGTAAAAATATTAGAACTCAACTATTTAATAATATATAAAATATTCATGAAAACATTATATAGAAAATATGATCATGAAATAAAATAGTTATCAACCAAATACAAAGAAAGAAAAATTCCCCTTAAAAACATAGATTCAATATTTATATTAAATATTTAGAGGAAAATTAAAGGAAAATAATTAATTTATATAAATTACTGGAGTATAATAATATATATAATATATTAGATAGATAAAATTAATAATGATATCATAAAAAAAATTTCATATATAATCATGTTAAGGCTCTCTCCTCTCTTCTCCTCGATGGGGTAGGCCATGGCCGCCCCACACCACCTTAGTTCTCTACGGCCGAGGAAAAGGGTTGATATTATTTTATCTTCAATTCCTTATCATAACCCCAGATTACCCCCCCTTCACTGACCCATATTCTCTACCTCACTTTCCTTTATTCGATGTTAACCCTAAGGTCCAATCTGGCACGCATAGAGTTATCTCGATCCCTATTTCTTTGTTGGAGTTCATGGATGATTCAGTGGTCTTGAAGCTCAATCGGGTGGCTCTATTTGGTAAGAAATGTCCATCCGGGAATGATTTTGACAGGTTTGTGCACTCTTCTTGGAATCGACAGGACTGTGTGTTTGTTGTTCTTCTTGATGCGAATCATTTTTGAATTGATTTCTTGATTGATGAAGTCCTGGTTTTTTCTTTGGATTCAACTCCATGATGTGTGGAGGGTTTCCATTTTTCCATCATTCGAAGGTCTTTAGACTTCCACCTGATGTGAGATCCTCCTATTTTTGTGCTCCAAATTTCTCTTCATGGACTCCCTTTACTGTTCCAGAATCAGGAGATTCTTCGGTTGATTGGAAACATCGTAGTGTGCTACCTCTGCTCTAATTCTCATACTGATGATGTTTTAAATCATGTCTCTATAAGGTTATGTGTTCATGTTTATGTGTCGAAGGGCCCTATGGACAATGTTATCATCGAGATTCAAGGTGAATGCCTATTGTACCAGAATGTATGCTATGGAACATGGGCTGATTATTGTGATATCTGTAATCATCTTCGGCACATAGATTCAGTATGTCGGGGAGGGTGTTGTTCCACCCAAGCTCAGCCCTCTATGGATGGGGAAGGTTCAGATGTTGGCAATGTGTATTCATGCTCCTTTGTGGAGTAGAACCATTCAAACTTTACATAGGATAGCATTCCTTCTTCTATTTCACATTTGATGACTGATGCTACTATCACCACCCTCTATGAGGCAGGGAGCAGGGGGGCCAACCCATTAGATGCAGACATCTTCAGGATTCTAATGGAGGACCTGGGTGTTCCTATGGATATTCAGAATGATTCGGGGCCCAATTTAGCTTGTATTCCTAGAAGCCAGAATGCTTTAGGGGGGGTCTGTGTGGGAGGTGGAAGCTCAGACAACACAAGATTCAGGTGCCCAGACTCAGGTTTCATGGGACTCTTTTAGAGCTGTGGGTATAATTTCACAAGGTGTGACTGGTCTAAATTGTGTAACTATGCTATGGAAGTGCGTGATGGTGGTAAAAGCAACTCAATAAGTGGAGACATAGTCTACTAGTGAGATTAAGGATAATGAGGGACATGAGTTGTAGCAGACTTCATTTTGTAAATTCAGGTCGCTGAATTCCAAATAGGAAACCAACCCAATATAGTATCTTGTCATGTCTAAACATAAATAACTAGTTTGAAAGTTTGATTAATGAGGGAGAGTTTGAAGGAAATCTGAATTTCCCCTATGAGATCGAGTCTGATGATATTAGGTTGTCCTCAGATTCCAATAGATTGGGAAGGTCTAGTAATGGCCTTCACTATCAAAGAAGGAAGAAAGGGAATAAATAAAACAGAGACCCGTGGATTTTCATTGTCTCCAAGAAGCTGAAACCAAAGGGTAGTAAAGGTTACTCCTCTCTCTGGAGGCCTATGGAGACCCAATCGGCCAAAAATGAGAGGAAACTCAAAGATCACATGACCTTACCTATGGAAGGAGAGTAGGGTCAGCAAGGAGATTTAATCCACCCCCAAGAGAAAGTGGAAGAAACATATATGGCAGAGGACTAACATGAGGGGAAGGACATACAATCTCAAGAGGTAATGTTAGTGGTGGAGGATACCATTCCCCCTGGACAACGGAGTGAGGCAGGGCCCCCTGGAATCTTGTAGGGTTGGAAGGATGTGGAGGTGGATAATAAAATGGAATTACTCATTCATTCAGGTGAATAAATGAAGGAGGAATTTTTTATGATCAATGCTCTGAGGGTAGATATTGATCAAATGATGGGAAGATTAATTCAAGTAGAAATTTCCAGAGAGAAATCCCTTTGGATTGATAAGAAATACCACATTCTTGTAATAGGCTTTAATGCGATAATGATTAGAAAAGATGATTATATTATGGCTTTTGATTCTTTAGCATGACACTATAATGAAATCTTGGAGGCTGATCTAGACTGCCAGGTGAGTTCCTTTCCCTGGAATCTGTTTAGGGAAGAAGATTCCATTCGCCTTAGACTCCTGTTTAATAAGTCAGTTGTATCCTTTAATGCATGATATGATTTATCTATGAGGCTTCTCACATTCCCCTTAAAAGTGATAGAAGATTAAAATGATAATTTGGAGTGAGAGAGAGATAATCTTGGTAAAAGAGATATTGTATCATAAAACACTCCTCACTTTAGTAACATATAATTAATATAAACTATGAATGAAATAAAATAAAATTTATCTTTAAATACCATTAACATAAATATATTCATAATATAAAAACTCAGACAGATATTATACACACAAAAAATTGGAAACATGATATAGATAGGGCACATCTCTCAGATAAACAAAAGTTAGATGAGAAACTATTGGAAAATGATCATATTTATTCATAAGTAATTTAACCTAATATATAATAAATTAAAAATAATTATAATTTTATTAAATAAACATTTTCATATGAATAATTACATTAATTATTTACTTATATGATATTTATTTCCATTCACAAACAATATTTAATTGTCATCATCAATTAAGGTATTAAAGGATATTTTTTCATGTATTTTTTCAGTAGTTTGGATATATGAATATTGATCATCATTCAACAACAAACATAATGATAAAATAAATATTAATATAAAATATATATTCATTTCATTCATTTCATTAATTTTTGGATATTTATATAAAAAGCACGTATGATGAAATGAACGACACTGTTTATGAAGACAGAAGTACATATGTATGGATGAATGTTGTAATAATGTTCTAATGAAAATAAGGAAAGAAAAATAAGTAGTATTTTATAATTTTAAAATATAAATATATAGAAATATAATATATATTTATTTATTTCATCATGTAATCAATTAATTTTTGGTTGTGACAAAAATTGAGTCATATCTTTAGGTGGAGGATGTATTTCACATTTACACTGATGCAATACAATCATTTCCAATTTGATTGAAAGAATTTGTAAAATAGGTTTCCCATAGTCATAATATAATCTGCGCATATGTGTGATAATTTATTGGTTATTTTCGGAAGTATTTAAATATATTTAGGGATTTTACAATAATAATTACACTTTTAATGTGTTAGGAAAGAGGATAACATCATCATTTAGATAACTATTTTGGATTAAATTTTAGGCATCACTACGAAAAAAATAGGTAATTTTTTTGTCTAAACATTAAATGGATGGAATATATAATTTTTTTGGGGTTTGTATAGGTTGAAATATAGTGCCAAATTTTTGTTTCTAATAGAAGAAAAGAGGCTCTCTTTTATATGCGAGGGATGGACCCACCAGAAATTAAATAATATATTTAGATAATATATAGTCACTTTTTATGAATGTGCTATAAAATGAAAATGAAATAAATGATATGATAATTTAATATCTAATTTTTCTTGAAAATAATTTTTTGATATATTTAGGTTGCATTTTTTCAGTTTCCCTATATTTAATCCCACCATAATCATGTTTTAATCTGAAATGTGGCAACAAAATGTATAATATATTTAAAATTAATTATGAAAAAATGATTGTTTACCTATTAAAAAAATATATAATTTATGATTCAAAATATTTAAATATAATTTTATCAAGTAATTTTCTATATTTGTTAAAAATTAATTATAAAATAATCACATAAAATACAATGATCATTTTTTTTTGAAAATTGATTATTTAAGAAAAAAAATGTGGTTTTATTCATTCCTTTCCTATTTAATACTATTATATGAATGATAAAATATTTTATTGAATATATATTATATACATATCATTAATTTAACTAATAATTTGTGATTTATTCTACAAATTAAGATAAACTGACATTACACACATAAAAATGGTTCTCAAAAAATATTAACATATTACAATCAAATTATTTTATCTTCATTTTAGAACATTGTATAATTAATGTATAAATTCATAATTTAAAAAAAGATTTCATTATAATAAATTTTCAATAATAATAAAAACATTTTGTTTAATTATAATATTTATGCATATAAATCATTATGTTGTTAATCATTTTTATAACCTCTAATATAACAACTATGTTATAAAATACATTATATATTTTATTTGTTTTAGACTCATGTTTTTTAAGTAATTATATTTAATAGATCAAATTTATTTCATATGAATACATATAAAATATTTTGGTGATACATTTTACCCCTATTATTATATTTTTTCCCATAAAATTATGGTAATAGTAATACAGACAACTCCAGATATTTTGTCCTAATAACATACTTAGGTTCCCAAATAGCTTACTTAAATTTCTAATTACTACAATGGATAGAAATTTGTATATATTATTATATTGTAGAACATTATTTATAATATACATGGTTAATATGGGTTTTTTTCATATGAGTTTTCATACATCAATGGAAAAAACAATGAGTTTAGTATATGTGAAGCATCAGTTATATGCTTTTATAAACGAGATATATGTAACAAATGATGATCGTGAGTTTGGTTTGGTGAAATTAATGTGGTATTTTATATCATACTCAATCTATCAATAATCGTAACGTGTTTTATATATATTGGTAATAACATTCCACTCTCTCTAAATATCAATTCCTTATTCCATGTAGTGAATCACAAGAATACTTCCTCAGAAACATTTAACTCATTATATAAAATATTGTTTTATTAATTACTTTTTTTATATTTGAGCTAAGATGATGTGCTTGTGAATGGTCTAAATTTTTGTTCCGTCTCCCCTCTATCTTCGATTCCAATATAATTATTTCCCCAACATCATACTAGAATGTGGGATACCTAAATTTCCTCTACAAAGCATGTCATATGGATAAATATGAATAATATTGAGGATTCTATTACTTAAAGAGAATTCATCAAGGGTAATGTTTTTATCCAAAACACATTTTAAATCTAGAGAATAGTCTTAGAAAGACCTATAAATATTAAATGTTCACTTAACAGTAACCATCTATCTAAGGATGATATGTAGTACTGAAACTTTATATTGTATATTGAGTATACTGAAGACATTCTATATTAAGGTAATGCTCGTAATGGTAATTGATTCTATAAAATAGTTTACTCCATGAACACATAAAATTGAAATGATTTATATCATGGAAAACATATCAAGGTATAAATATTCAAAATCATAATTGAAATGTGCATATTTTAAAATTTGATAAACAATAAACCAAATAGAAATATTCCATTTATATTTATTGGGATGTCCTATGATGTAATCCATTGTGAGGTTTTCTGATATACCTATAGGTATATGTAGTGGATATAACATCCCCTTAGACAAGTAGTGCACATCCATAATTTTTTTTGTCAGTTGACAACCATGATACATGATCCAAAATGTACATATTCATGTTATCCCCCATGAAGTTATCCTTAAGGTCTGTGTAAAAATTCATAATTCTAGGATTTATGGATAATAATTATTTAAGAATTTGACCTAATATATTATTCAATTATAACATATCATGGATATATACACTATTCATTATCTTTACCACTATATCTAATGAATTGTTACTATTAGGATGATTTCCCACATTCTTATACAATTATTCAAATTATTTAATCACCTATTTAATATTCACATGGATAAATTATTGAACCATAATTTGAGAGTGATAATATTTCAATGCTTCCTTCATTATATCAAGCTATGTCGTTGGAAAATAAGAAAGTATATTATATTATTATATCCCTTAAATAGATATGTTTTCATGGCCTTTTTGACTCAATGAATAATCTAATGTGTTATACTTCATTCAGAGTAAATGTATTGAGTATTCATATTCTTTATTCAATAACAACCATCTTATACGAAACATATTCAACTCTCTTCATAGTGAATATATACATTAATATTTTATAATCATTGTACATAGAACACAATTATACATAAGTATACTGACTATATATCATCAATGAATTATTATCTTTTATATATTCATGTAAATTGTCATGTAAATTTTCTTATATGTTTCTAGTTTTTTAGGAATCATAATATACAACCATGTAATTATGTGTATCAATAGTTCCTAGTCCCCAAATATATGAATTATTACAAATCAAAAAATCTTGTCCAATTTAATGTAGTTAATGTATAGATTCACTAACCAACAAACTCTTCAATACCATGAAATTTCCCTCACATTCCTTAGTCAATTGTTTCAAAAATCTATTTTGTGTTTACATGTTTAGTAGAGTATTCCACATTGAGAAATTATTTTTATAATATAAAAAATATCAATCTAATATATGTAATATAGGGATCTCAATCATGTTGGTTGGTTTGGGCCAATGATCAATGACTTCTTTTTTGAAGGGCCTACTGATATGCACCTAAAAATAGTCATATGTCTCAATAATAATGATAGATGTAACTAAAATTCATTGTTTTTTAATTTGGAATATATTTTATCCTTATATGTGTTACTTCACTCATTTATCATGTTATCTTCATTATAATTATTAAATTTGGATTATATGTAAATAGTTTATATAAATAATATAACAAATTCTAGAAGGTAGTCTCAAAAGATCATGTTCATTTGGCCCATGGGGATAGTGGGGAATTGAAAAGTCCAAATGGAATCACTATATGTTCATAGTGTCCATACCACATATAGAAGGTTGTGTTTGGTATGGGTTTACATATGACCCATATTGATATTATTACGAATAGTGGTCAATCTAGTGAGTTTCTTTTTTTCATTATAATTGATAATGAAATCATTATTATGGGGTAATTTATACTTATTATTAACTATCGTCTTATTAGGTTCCTAGTAAACAATGATTATTTGAATTGATTCATATTTATTTAATTAAAATAATTAATGGATTCCATAGTGAAGTACAAAACCATATGAATCCCTTATCTAGATAATCATAAAATATATTAATCATTTCCTCTAACTCAATCAAGTCTATTATAATATGGGTATTTTAAATTTGTTAAGAATCATCCAAGAGTTATATTGAAAAATAAACCCCATTATTTAGGGGTAGAGTAAGATATTATACTGATAATACATCATCATATTCCATATCAATAGTCATAACATCAATGGTTAGTTTTCCTCCAACAATTTGAGATAAATACCCATCATGAATGGAAATCAAGTCCGACACAACTTCTAATGGATGTTCATATCAATTTGTTCACTAATATAAAATCATAATCTATTTACTATGATAATATGGGATTTATGTAGTACTTATTTTTTAGATTATAAATTTTGAGATATAATAAATCTTTGATATCACATTATATTCACCAAAATGTTGAACAATTAAATTTCTATTTGGTTGATTATTATAATAATGAACCAACTATATCAAACATTATAGTTGAAGATAGGTGTTCAATAACTATCTTGAACCAAATCCTTGATTTAATTACTATAAAAGCTTCATTACTATAATATTTTGTCCATGAATTATGGTTTTGACTCAGATAAATCCCATGTAACTCAAACATAAGACATTAATATATAAATTTTAGCATATGAAAACAAAATATTTTCCTCCATTAAAGTATTATTATTTACACAATGATTCTATTATATATTCAATTATTTCCAACGCATAAAAATTGATTCCATTTTTTAGAATGTTTTGGGGGTTCATATTATCATATTACTGTAATCAAGGGAGCTAAGTCATCATTCATCCTTGGTCTATATAAATGAAAAATTACTAGAACCTCAATTCTGTTTTAACCTGTGTGTTATTGAACTCAAATAAAATAACATTTCTATTGATATTTTGAGATATATAATTACACATATTCATAATGTTTGATATTCCATATCCCAATTCATTTAATCAAACTTGAGAATGATTATTTAATTATATGTTACATTCATTGTTTACAATATTCATCTTGGTTCTATACATATAATAAATATAAAAAATAATGTTGGACACAATAATCATAGTCGTTGATAATTTCATCATGAAAAATAATCCACATGATATATAAGTCATGAAACCTTGTAACACACAGATCCCAGTTTCTCGGTTCTAGTGCATTATTATATTCAATTGGCATGTTTATAAGGAATCAAATCCTGAAATTCCCAACAGATTAGTTATTTTGGAAAACAAGATACATCCATATGTTCAAAATTAAAAAATGAAATTAAATAAATTATATAATTTCAACTAGAATCAACAAAACTCCAAGATTATCCATACAAGTCATTCATAATCCACATCATCACATTATAGTGAAATAAAAAACATAAGGGGTGAGATTAAATGATCAGTATGGATAAATAATATAGTGTAAGTAATCATAAACACAAACACTGGGCATAATAAATAATGAATAACCCAAAACATTAAAAATAAAATAGAGAATAATATGAGAGGAATAAAAAATTGTTAAATAATATCGTAAAAGAAAACCAAGTAAATTCTACTAGTGGAATAAAATCATGTAATAAAAATATCTACTTTAATAAGGATTGAATACATAATAAAAGAAATCATAGTCATACTCTCAAGGCCATGTGCCAATACAGTAAATAAATTGTTAAAAAACTAACTGATATGTCTCATGAGATCTACTGATGTGTCGAATGGCAAGAAAAATCCCCTCGAATCACATATTAGGCCAAATAAATTCTTCTTAAGAATATGGTGATAAATATATGACATAAACATTTGTATTTAAGAACTATCATACTAAATGTGAATTATTTAATAATAATCCATGAATGGTATCAAATTATCACATCAACATTCAAAATGATCATCATCCCTTCCAAAAAATATGATAGATGACATCAAGAGAGATAAACTAAAATTATGTAATAGATTAAAAAATGGGTGTGGAAATAGATGAAGATACTTTTAAATGATACCACAGATAAGTTTATGAGGAATGTTTCTTTAAACATTAAAATATGTCCCATACCACATTAAAACATTAAAATCATAATCCCTTAGAATATTATGATAATAATGAGTGTATTTATATGATTTATCTAAGGTCATTACGTACACAACATTAAAGTAATAATTGGTTAACAATGTATATATCTAATAAAAGATAATGTGAGATAATAAATGTCTATTTTTACTTTGGAAATAGGACTTATTTTGAAATAACATTATTATTTGTCATTAAATTAGATTAAAAACAATTATATCTCATAAAATAAATTTTAATAACATTGAAGTCATATTTTCGGCATAATTATTGTCCCACTGAAGTGAAATCATGTAATAAGTGTTTTTAATGGCGCATTATAAATAAAACATTTTATTGTAGTTTAAGGAAAATTTTGAAGACATTTTAATGTGGAAGGGATTACTTTTCATAAACCAAAAATAAACCAATAAATTTTTTCATGAAAATGTTTTTAATTTAAAAAATATATTACTTAAAAAATATTATATAATGAACTTGTAAATAGGAAAGTATTCGAGAAGTCTCATTTTAAATGGGCTAGTTTTATGGGAATAATTTAGAAAGGAAACATTTTAAATAATTGAATTCTCATAAATTAAATATTAAATGATATTAATATAAGATTTTTTAAAGTATAAAAAGATTATTGAAGATGTTCATAAAAAGAAATATACATTACACTATGGTAAGAATAGTAAAAGAATAACCCTATTGAAAAATGAAGCTTCATGTGAAATTCCTTACTAGTTTATAATCAATCAAAACATATTCCCCAAAACTAATTATCATTAAATCATTCATTAAATGTCATGAAAATTTATTAATTATTGATATTTTATATCAATGGGTATTAAAAATACAACATACACTAGAAATACTGGTGAATGAAGAATATTTAAAAAAAATGGAAGATTGATGAGAAAAACATAAATATTTTGTAATTAATTGAATTGTATGGAAACAAATTAAAAATCATCTAAAGAATGATTAAATACAAAGAAAAAAATAGATTCATGATAATATATATATATATTTCTAATTTTGGTATAAATACACCATATACAAGAAATAATTGGCGAATAATGGAAATCTCATGGAAATAAAAGTGTGATGAGAAAACCCATACCATATGTCCAAACATGATTTGAACATGAGTTTAACATCCTGGATAATAAAATTTAATCAAATAATTAATTAATTCATAACAATATATACATGTATGTTATTTATTATATTTTTATTAAGTTCATCTATGATATTTGGGACGAGTTATAATATACAAATTTTTAAATTGGGTGCATTTGTTTCTTGGGTGTTCACGACCAACAAACATGTATATGATTATAAAAGTTCATGTGGAATGGATATAATTTTCTAGAATTGAATTATTATGTTATTAATTAAAATTAAAACGTTTTATTTTTTATATCTATCATTTTTTCATGATATGAGAATAAATCATTTGATAAGTCATTTATTGACTATCATAAATATTATCATAGCGGTTATTGATCATAAGGAATTAATTTTGTTTTATCATTTATTATAATGAAAATATGTAAATTCTAAATCATAAAATCAGTGATATTATACATTTTAAAATATTTATCAACCATTTAAATGGACTCATGAATTTCTTTGTAAAAAATTTTATGAATGAAAATTTTCTGTCCACGACGTTTGTAAATTGGCACCTCCAAAATGAAGAATTCATTTGTAAAAAAAGAGATTAATGAGAATAATAATGGTTATTAAATTAACAAGATATGATTAAATAATATAGATTACATATTCAAAATATCATGTTATTATATAAAAATAAATTCATATAAGTTGAAATTAAATTAAATGAAAAAGGAATAGGATTTACCTCATGAAATAACCTCCTTGAGATCCTCCGTAATAGAAAGGGTTTTAGTATTTTTGCAAGACCAAGGGATCCCTAATGAGGTGAGGGACTAGGGAAGAGTATTTGAAAAAAAACATTGAGACAATTCATGTCTTAGATAATTTAATAGAACATGGAGTGAGGGTTGGTTTTATAGTGGCGGAGAGGAGGGTTATTCAATTTTTTTAATCATTATTTTATTATTTTGGTAAAATACAATGAATAGTAATGATTATTGTGATAAAAAATAGTAATAAGTGCATGTGAGTCATAAACAATTAATATTTACATCATCCATGACACAATCATAATGTAAAAAATCATTTATTTAACATATATTGTAAATTATCAAATTTCACTATTCACAAAAAAAATAATATATTTTAGAAAAATGTCAAAAATTCAACCAAACCATTAACATGAAGAATTCATAAATAGCCTCAATTTATAATATTATTTAATTCTTTAAAATTAAAATATTATTTAAAATCATTTTTATTGAATGATGGATACTTTAAATTTAAAACTATCTTTTCACTACCTTTAAATATTAAATGTGGTCTCATGAAATTATCCGAAATTCATAGGACAAATAAATATTAATTTGGGAATACATATTATGAAAATTAAATTTATTAATTTATTTTTTTAAAATTTTAAATAAATATTTATTATTATAATAATACTGACACATAATTATTAATTCTTATGTATTATTCACACTCACTTATATGTTGTCTTTATTTTATTTATACTTACATGGCTGTGTTTAAAAATCATAACATTAATTTAATATTTATAAACATATGTTTCTATTCATAAGGGTTGTTAATATTCACTAAAAATGTAAGTTGAACCTATTAGACTCTAAATATATTACTGATTGCAACTGTTTATGTCATTTTTTTATAATAAAATCACAGAAACAGAAACATTATGTTAATTGGATAGGCTATAACAACGTGTTGCTTCATAGAGTCTAAGTTTTTAATGAAATCAATATTATATTTATCTATAAATTCTTGGGGAACTACATTCGTCCCCCCCCCCCCCTTTTTAAAATATCATATTCAAAAATACTATAATGTTATCATATAAAATGATTTGGGAAGTTCTTCATCTTATATACTTCTGGATCCCATGTCACCTCTTCAATTTGATGCTTTTTCAAAAGTACCCTTACCATTTGAGTTTTCTAATTCCTCAACACCTTCTCTTTAGTGTTTGGAATATGTATAGTCTCTTCTCAGTGAGATTAGTCCGGTTCCTATATTATTTCTTTATTAGTTAGTACATGTGTTTGGTATAGAATGTAATTTTTTAAAAAAAGAGCCGTGGGAAACATTGTGTACCTTAAAAAGGCTAGGAAGAAATGGTAAATTATAAGACACATCATCAGTTATCTTCATATTTTCAAAAGGAAGAATATACTTGAGGATCAATTTAAAATTCATCCAAAATAATTAACACCCTTATTTGATAATTTCCATATCCATAAATTCTAGATCCACGAACATAGGGTTCATGGAAATCATCATTTAGTATATTACGCCCTGATACATCCTTGTCAGTACATCATCTACCTTATTTTCTATTAATCAACACGAAGTAGCTCTAATTTTTCAAATTCCAAACATGTGGATAACATCATCATTTGTCCTAATAAAATATACTATTAACTCAAAATACCATTAAACCTTATTGGAAACATGGATTCATAATCCAACATCTTATTGGACATATTCCTTATATACAAACATGTTGTGAACTCCATCAATGATAGCATACACCACTTCTTGACAACTCATTAACAAATTCTAATATAGTTAGAAACTATCCAAATCAATCATTTCTTCATCATTATATTAAGATTAGGAATATACCAAGGGTTGTATTTCCTATAATAACGTGTTTTAAAAAAAATAGTTTCGAGAGAATATATTTACTTTGTACCTTTCGACTTATGGCCTAAAATCCTAAATAAAAAAGTACTGGTGTACAATCCTCATATATTACATAATTATTATAAATAGTACATTTTTAATAATATATTCAAATGAAATGATTCTTGACTAGTAATATTAATAATGTGACTTCATCATCTATAGTATCATAAATTTATCATTATCTAGTAAAATCATTTTGTGTATATTCATTTTACAATTGGGATATTGATTCATATTGTGTCACATCCCCTTGAAGTTGATGTATTGTATATTCAAAACCATTTTCATAACATTACAATATATAACATCGTGTCCTCTTTCTCTATAATTATAAGAAACTCTCATTCGCTTCAATCATTTTCCAGAGTGATTCATTCCATAGTTATCAGATATGGGGAAACCCTTCTTCTACATCTTACCATTATCAATATTTTCGATTTCATCCTATTATTCTCTTATTTCCCTTCAAATCCATAAGACTCATAGAATTCCTAACACATCGTGTTAACACATGATATTATTTCCTCATATGATTATGATACTTTGGAGTATAATTCCCTTAAAAATTAAGGGTTAAGACCATGAGAGATATGATCCCTCTTACTCTCATCATCACATGTATTGGTGAATATCTCATTATTTCAGCTATGATACATTTATAATCAATTCCATATACAATATTATCTGATAAAATAATAAAAATTATATAATTATAAACATGGTATATCACATAACTTAAATTTATACATCATAAATCCTAAAACAATATACTTTGTTTACATTGGGGGAATAAATAATTCATAATGTTGGGTTAATTAAATATGGATATTCATATGAATATCTTTTGGGAGTGTCAAACGAGGAACACATTATGGACCATTTTCACATATCAGGTAACCCATATTCAAGCTAGAAACACCTTGTCAGAGTTTGTACTCTTAGGAATAACTATGCAAGAACCATGTCCACTTTTAGTATCAATACATGGATGCATTTTCTAGTTATATACACATAATAACTTCCTTTCTAAAATTATATTATATTATTTTATTCTTATCTTCATGGTCTATAATTGGTTTTTGTTTCCTAATATACGTTTTCAAACTCATTTTTCCATGGTTTGTTATAAAATTCATCTCATACTAATTGAAACGCCTCAACCTCGGTTGCCCAAAGCTGGTGTATTATTTTATATTTTTGGAATGATTACATGGAATCAAATATCAAAAACCAAATAGTATAGTAGTATTTTTGGAAAACATTATACATACATTGGTAAAAAAATTATGACTTAAAATGAAATATATTACATAATTTCAACATGAAACATCCCCAACTCCAGGATTTTCCCTATAAGTAATTCAAAATACAATTATTCCCATCCTGTGGAAATATAAAACTAAATAAAGGGGTGATTTAAGATTCTTAGTATGGTTAAATAATATAGTGGAAGTAATCATAAACATAACCACTAATAATGATTATTAACTAAAAACCAATGCCGTTAAATATAAACTTGACCAAAATATTTAAAGAATAAAAACTAATTAAATAATTCCCTATATCATATCTATGTATATTCTACTTGTTGAATAATTTGGTGGACTATAAATATCATGTTTCATAATAAGGTAATGCATAATTCTGGACATCCAAATCATTATTACAAGGGCTCGTGCCAAGAAAAAATGTAAACAGGTAAAAATGAATAATAGTTTGACTCATTTGACCTACTCATGCATCAAAGGTCTATAAGAGGCTATACAAGTCACTTAATATGTCAAATAAATTTCTCAAATTAAAAGGGTGATTCATAGACTACATAAATATTCATATTGAAAAACTAGCCTATGAAATTTGAATACCTTTAATATAACCCATGAATGGTATCAAATTAGAACATCTACAGTCAAACCAATCATAAACCCTTAAAAAAATATAGTAGATGATATCAAAATTGATAATCCTCTTTAAATTAAAAGAATAAATACATGATTTTGATATATATGAAGATACTTTTAAATGATACCATTGGACAGTTCATCAGGAAAAATTATATAGACATTCCAAAGTGTTCCACACAACATTGAAACAATCAAATAATAATCCATTAGAATATTAAAAGAATTAAGAGACTCTTTATATGAATTATGAAATGTTTGTACATTCACCACATGGATAGGATAACTATTTAATAATGTTGTTTTGATTTGAGGTGAGGATTTTGGGATATCACAAAGATCTGACGGGTGACAAGCTTCTTATTTTATTATAGAGAAGTTCACATTAGTATTATTGTTTTGACCCAATCAACATCTTTATCCATAAGGTGTAATTGGATTGATCGAACTAGGAATGTTCAATTTATCCCTTTGTATTACAAATGTGTTTCCATAGTCATTATGTCAATGAAAGAGATTGCATGAGGTAAATGTTTTGTGAAACTTTTCCTCTTACAATATGACTTCCTCGTATGGTCTTTAATGGGTTCATTCATGGGCCCAAAAACACCAAATAGCCCTAGTATCCATGATTCATGGACCTTATTTCCAAAGGAATCTTCTTGCTAGAGGAATTTTTGTCCAATTACAATTAAGGACTCCATTGGTCGAGAGGATGAGAGGTTAGGCTCATCACACCCTTTTGGGGGAATTATTGCCTATTTCAGGACTCACTTATATATTTATTCCATGATGATATGTTTATGAACCCGGAATTGATTTCTAAAGAGTGTATTATAGGGCCAACCGGGGTTTGGAGAATCATTATGGATATATAATATTTGAGGATACTGAGGATATGATTACATCATCCATACAATAAAGTTCTCTGGGGTATATCGTCATCCAAGAGGGATGGAAGGTTGTTTGACGTTCATATCAGACCCATATGATGGGCATCCAACGTATCCTTGGGATATGAATAATATCTCACATAGTTCAGCTATTATTGGGCATTGACCATATAGATGGCCCATTTATTGGAGGATTAATTGGGAGAACACTTTTTGAAGGGAACCCCTTTTAAGATTGGGCCTTAAAGAAGGCATTCTACATATCATAATTCGGACTTGAATCACAGTTCTCATAGTTTATTTCAGGTGTTTCATAGTCACGGACTCATCCCATTTGGGGGGACATGATTGGGTGGACCTTTTGGATGAGAATACCTTTATTCTCGGCCCTTCAAGAAGGCATCTTACATATCATGGTTTGGATGGGAATCTAAGTTCCCATAGTTCATGATGGGTTGGGGATTACACACGGAAGTATGCAATTTTTGGGGGACATGAATGGGAGAACCATTTTTTATGGGAACCCCTTTTGATCTTGGGCCATCAAGTAGGAAACCTAAATATCTTAATTTGAACTGCAATCAGAGATATAATATTTCATGAAGGGTTGATTGTGTGGATTTGGTAATCATACCAAATCTATAAGCCCATGTGATCCACACTCGATTTGAGAAATAAGAGGATTTGATAGATTCATAAAAAAAAGCTTCTCTCCCAATTCTAGAAGTGGCCAGGCCTACAATTGAAGAAGATGATGAGATGGTAGGTGAGGGTGCAGAGCGATGAACCAATAAAAGTGGGATGGAAATGGATGTCATGTGGCTCGGCAGTTAGATGTTTAGGGACATACCTCAGTGCGATTGTCCCTGAATGCACTCTAGGAAAAGGGAGGAATGTCACACCTTATAAAAATGAGAAGAGAGAATCATTAAATCGACTCATCATCATTCCTCATTGAATGTAAAAGAAAGTGATCACCCAAAATCCCTAAAACGTGGAGGTTCATAGAGGTATCCAATGGTTAGACTCTTGGATTCCCTGACAATGTATACATATATACATCACGAGAGTCTGAACTATTCTTGGGCACAACCTACATGACTCTGGATGACATGTGTATGCAGACTCTGAGGGGCATGCCCATTTGCCTAATTATCTGATCATATAGATCTGATGGCTTTGTAAGAGGATTTTTCCTGATGGAGGTGGATTGGTTCATAGAGGATCATTGGAGGACTGGATGGTAATTGAGGAGAAATATTGGAGCCGGAGGGATAGACACCTGAAGAATCCCTATTCGGAATACTATTTTATCATGCGGGATTGGGGTGCCCTGCATAACATAGTGATATGTGTGTATGGGGTCATCTATATACTAAATCATTAAATGGGAAAGGGTATGGACCCCCATGTACCAAAGTGGTGTGTGGTCCTTGATGTGGTCTTCCTATCTGCATTAGGTTTTATCAGTGTACAGATGTAGTATGTTTTGTGGGGTTCAATCTGCATACTAATGCAATATACAAAGAGTTGTTTTGAATGAGGGCCCACGAACCTATGGATCATGGGGAGTTCATCATCGTGGAATTTTGTAGTTCATGATGACAGAGATTAGGTTTATGGTTTAACTATTATTATTCCGTTTCTTATTTTTTATGGATTTTTGGTCATTATATTTGTGGCAATGTGATTCATATTTTTCACTTCACTAATGATTCCAAACCGATGTTAGAATCCTCTCTGAATTATTTCTTCTTACAAATAGGGTCCCCACCATGTGTTTTTCACTTGTCCTCATCCACTTCAACATATTCTCTATTTATAGATCATTTGGAAACCATATCTTTGGTAATGCAATACCCGTTTTGGAATCCCATAAAAATATATCTCAACTCGCAAATGACCCTTTCAACAGGGGTTTATGAAGGTAGTTGTTCACGGTTCTTCATTCGTGGAACCCATCCATCTTGCTTTATTTAGAAAAACTATTGATTTGTTATTAATGTATGTGGATGGAATCCACATGCTCAAATTATCCCATGATGCAGTTCATGGAATCATGGGGTTTTCCACTAGTGCCCAACAGGAAAGTGCCTCATGGGTCCTTCTACGTACCATTGTTATACGGTTAATTCATTCTACGAACCATTCATGATGATGGTATGCCGGTCACTTTAATTGTTGAAAAATATTATTTCTTTTAGATTTATTCAACGTTATAAAATCAATTTACTTCCATTTTCTATGCTGGAACTATAGGATAGTTTGATTCCTTCTGTAAAGTTCTTGTGGTAGTATTTTCATCCCTTAGTGATGTTTTAAGAACCCTAAAAAACCCCCCATTGGTACGAGGTCTATTCAGAATGAATAGGATTCTATTACAATGTAGAAGAGGTCCTAAACAGATGTAGTTTGTGGAAAAACAAATAAGCCAGTTCTAGGGGACTACGCATATTTAAAGGGGCCAATGTCATTTTTTGTTATACCATTTCTTGGTGAAAAAGTGATCTTTAACTACCCTTGTAATTCATTATGTCCCTATACCATGTCCATTAAAAAATCCACTTTCATGAACCACCTTGTACATTCCATAAACTGAAATCTTCAAAGCTACTTCATCCCACGATCCAATTTTTGGGTCTTTCGAATTGCATTGTAGAATTAAAAAGTAATATTTTTACATCTATTTTTTAGAACACTATGTGATTTACATGTTCCCAACACCAAACATAAACCAATGAACATAACATTAGGCCTTATTAAACCAAAAAAACTTTTAATCATCATTATTTTAATTACAGTATGATGATGGATTAGTTTATGGTTTCATCCTTCCGTAAATCCCTATGTTTTCTGGACAACGCTCTGCAAGCTAGTGACCCACGGAATATTCATATACCATGGATATACGTGGTATATAGCTTCATCATACCACTATAGTGTGTGGGAAATATATTCTTCTTACCATTAATTTTATGGGAAATTTTTTATGCATATTGTTTATGGGATTAGTACATAGAGAACCATGCAGATCCACTTTTAAGAACCATGGCCATTTTTTTGGCCCTTATCCCATAATTTTCTCATGGGGCTGGTTTTTTGTGCCCTTTTGTATTTTTAGGTATTTTAATCAATGGATCTTCCAAAGACCATATAGAAATCAATAAAGATAAGGTATTCCATGGTGGAGGACACAATGGACCATCTCCAATTCTACATTGTTCTTCAAGTCAACTTATTAAAATATCTCCTTATTCAATAGCTTGTAGGTTACCCATTTTCCTTGGAGTTGTCACTTTCTGGATTTGGTCTTCATAGTGAAGTTCCTTTTCTATTTTCTAAGTTTAGTAGCCCTTTCATTCTCCTAGAGGAACCCCACATGAATTATCGAGTGAATATTTCCTCAATAGGGGAAATCATAATTACTACC
The DNA here is from genome assembly GCA_963277665.1 of Viscum album. Lineage (NCBI taxonomy): Eukaryota > Viridiplantae > Streptophyta > Magnoliopsida > Santalales > Viscaceae > Viscum > Viscum album. The sequence continues at coordinate 1,927,042,543 of OY728138.1, forward strand.
ATTCAAGAGAATGTGTTTATACTAGAAGGCTCGGTGTGGACTCCTTGAAATCCTAGTTAGCACAACACAACCTTGAGACTTATCTCCCTAGAGTGCCCATATTTTATCAACCTTTCCCAAAAAATCCCTAATGGGGGGGGGGGAGAACCAAATAGGACTTGTGAGCCTGGGGATGCTTCTCTGATGAAAAGGCATATGAATTTTGGGTACATAAAACTATTTTGGGTCCCATGAATAGTTGGAAGCAGTGAACTTATACCATGAAGCTACGGTGTCATAGTTCACAACATTCTATCAGGGAGAAATCCTCCCCGAACTGATGAGCCTCCGGTTTTCAAGCACCAATACCTTCCATTTTCTTCATGAGGAGGTGGGGATAAACATATGGGACATCCACTAGCTCGATGGAATCCACATTCATGGAAACATGTATGCTGAATTTCTTACAGTAATTATAATACCAACCATGATCCCTATTGACAAGGAGGCAACTTGTTATGGAAGACAGACTTCTTAATCACCACCTTAAGGCTCATTTTCTTATCTTTTTTAATTATTGGATAGGGTTATTCCTTAATTTTAATGGGCCTAGGATGAGAGCCTGCTGTAGATGAACTCATCTAACACATCAGTCACGAATAATTCTAGGGTCATATTTCTCCACCCTCAATGGTGGTCGATATACTACCTAAGGATATGAGATTCAACTGGGCATGTGACCTGAACATGGATTATAAGGATTATTTAAAATATTCATACGAAGATGGATTTTCCCATACTATAACACATATAAAGGTGTTAGAGTTTTCACTGTCATGATAGAAGATACAATGGCAGAGGGACAACCAATTAATCTATCCATTCATAATCTTCACTGTCTATATGAGTTGATGGGGGAAGATACAAGAAGGTAAACCACTACATCATCTCAGTGGAAAATTTCAATTTTTGTATGGGTTGATAGAGGAACACTACCCTTGTAATTAATATTAACACACGGTGACAATTCACCACACTAACTTTCAACCACCTTCATAACATCATATTTATTCATCCTATGACATCAATAATTAGATATGTGGTTGGGATACTAAATGATGATTCCTGCTTCTAATTTTCACAATACCCTTCCCATCATGGTTCACTGTAGTGTGACAGAGTTGGTTCCTCTGATTAGAACATGTACATTATCTCGCATCAATATGGGATGATCATTGATCACAAAATGAAAATGGATTTTTTGGATCCATACATCATTTACCAGTTCGCTAAGTAATTCAGGTTCCATAAGAAGATCATGGTTTTTTTCACATTCATGTTGATGGGAGATTTTAATCTCATAATGATTTTATAGTTATGGATGATAATAATGTGGTAAGGTTACTCTATGAAGTTCATCATCACTAAGATGACGAGCTCCATCTTTCTATCAGAAGAATATGCCTAACTATTTGTTGACTATTACCCTGATGTGGTGCTGGGAAGAAAATTTTGATTGGTCCAAAAAACAATAACCATCCTTCTCCTTGTATTTACCCCAATGATCAGGCAATATATTCCTATTCTTATAGTGAAGGCAATGGATACACCTTCTATGTAAGTCCCTATGGCGAAAAGATTCTCGATCCTCCATTAGATGAACCTAGAAGTTTCTTCTTCTTTGCAACCAATCTCAGTATGGAGTGATTCATACTACTCCCTTCCTACGAAAACCATTCACATCCCAAATGAGGTTCTATCAAGATGAGTATCAGTGGGTACGTCGTATGTTGGATACAGTCTTCCATGTCTAGCTCTGTAGGTCATACGATCTAAGGGGAGGGAGATCTCCCCTACTTGGGAAACATATCTTAGGTCCCTTCCCACTACTGTAATGATGCTTCCTACTTAAAGAAACCTAGCAGTAGGAGAGGACCATGGACCTGGTGCTGGGGGAGGAGGCATTAGGGGGTGAAAAATAGACATAGTGTTAGTTATTCACCCTTTCTACTGAAACACCTCTTGCTAGTTGTACTAATGAAATAAAAAACACTGGGTGATTTTTTTTCCAAATTAGGCTCATATAGATTTGATTAATAGAATATATTATTTCATATCTACCAGAAAATCATATCCTTGGAATACCATGCTTCTTTTGTGGGAAAATGGGAAATTCAATTACTCCCATCATCAGGAAATGAACTTTCAGTATGTTTCGGAGGAACTCAATCACCTAACAGTTAAGGAGTCAAAGGCAGCTAATTTCTGGAATGACCTAACAATAAAATTAAAGGAATATGAGGATATATTGGTGAGGATTAAGGATCAACTAGCTGTCATAGGTACCAATTATTAATCTCTCATGAATAAAGATAGAACCTTAAATCCTTCATAGAATGCATGCACCTGATGGTCGAAGATGATGTGGAATAGAGAGATACTTTAGAGAAAACTCTTGATGGCCCATCATAGTTGATTTCCATTTTTTCTAAATGGTGAGTCGATCCTCACATTCAATTTCCCAAACTGTGATGTACTAATTTTATTTTGATAACATAAAGTGGCACCAAACTGGGGATGATCTTCCATATTTCATTTATTTTGTGACTAATGGAATGATTTGTCACACTAATTCATTTCCATTTCATTTTCCTGCAATTTCAATCAATCAAAATCAAAAAAAAATATTCACAATTACGATCATGTATTAATTTTGAACCATGATTCAAAATTTTTAAACTAGGATCATATATTTAGGATCTAATTTTTTACTGAGTTATAGGAATCAGTGAGCTCAGTTAAACAGTTGGAGGGGTTTTATGGAAAACTAAAAAACTTTTTAATCATTTCCATTATTATCCTAATTTTTTCCTATTCTTGTTTTTAATAGGATTAGAGGGAATAAAATGGATTTTACATAGGCCATCCTTAGCATATTTTTGACACAAAATGAATTATGTATCAGATTATTATTGGATAAATCAACATTTTTTATTCTATAAAATACATAGTATATGTTTAAAAAGTAGGTACTTGACTTTTATCCATGGGTTCCCTTTGCATGATATCATAATGGTGTGTATTGGGTATTCTTCACTTGTAGTTTATAGTCCCTCCAATCAGACATATTACTGATGATTTAGGTCAATCATCTCTGACCAATCATGACAGGTAAGGGGCCCCAATATGGTATTCATCAGTTGGGAATGTCCAAATAAAATCAGACATGAATGAGGGACTTTTCATGACCATGAATTTTCTATTTTTCAATGTATTTAAGGATTGGGAGCCATTTTAAGAAAATATATGTTGGAGAGGACTCTCGATGGAACGACTTTTTATTTTGGATGATGTATATTTTTTAGGCCACATATGCAATGCCATCGGGTCTGGATGTGCATAGTAAAAAAAGTGTCTATAGGACACTAACCATCCGTTTTCGATGGCCTAGGACTCTATGAATTATTTTTGAGGTTGGGGAACACAGTGGGTGGCTTATCTTTGGGATGATTTAAAATAGAATTAGGGAAATTTGAGTTTGTATTGAAAGGGAAACCGCACCCACAGAAACATTTACTATCTAAGGAAGAGTCGCTGAATGGTATAGTTTAACATCATAAAGCCGAGAAACATGAAACCAATTATTGGATATAATTTTAATCTGACCAAGGGAGAGTAAATGATTCAATATTACAATTATTAATTCTTTAAATCTGTGGTAATTTTAAAAGGGAAAAATATCTAAGGTTTAATCTAGTTGGTTTCCAAAACTTGGGAGCGATACCGGACACAAATGTCATGTGAGCATCAAGAAAATGTAAATGACTCTCCTAAGGAAGCATTTTCCATTGTTGATGGCCATTTTGTGGGTGACATATGAAAATCCACCAGGTAATGATGATCACAGTCAAAAAAAGGTGTCTACAAGACATTGGACTTCCATCCATGATGACTGTGAATGTTTATGGTGATTTGGACCCTTGTGGATGGAGCACATTTCTTATGAAAGGTGGTGTACCTAATCCAGAAATGGGGAATTTATTTGGATGAAAATTACTAGGAAAAGGGATCTAGGTGGGGGAAATTTATTTATTTTTGTGCTCTGATCAACATCACACACAAGGATATGGAATCTTTATTTAAAAGATTACTTAAGATACCAGAGGTCAATCACGCAAGGATGTTGTGATATATCTTGAACATGGGTAGGAAAAAGAATGTAAAATATTACATTGAGGGTTCTTGAATCAGGAGGGATGTCACTAGTCTTGGGATTTTTTTGGAATACTGTGGTTGAATAGGATGCTCTTGAGGATGAATTTTCATTTGGCTCATAATATTTTTGTATGCAATATATGCAGAGATACCATGGCATGAAGTGCATAGAAAAACAAAGGTGTCCAAAAGACACTGTCATTTCATCACTGATGGCCATGTAAGAATATAGAGATTCAACATTATATGTATATACACAATGTTTTATTTTCGGAAGGAGTGTATCCAGATACATTAATGACATTTAGGATTTGATTCACTCATAAGATCAGGTGATCCCCAGTAAATATCTAAATCAAAAACATGGTGAGGAATTTATCCCATCATATTAGTACCATGTAGTTTAACGTTGTATTACAAGGACCCGTGGTTAGTTATGGATAATGCATCCAAAAAATATTTTTTATGGTCATGCTGCAAAGACCAAACTCATGGACTGATTTTTGATGATGTCATGTTGGATATCCTTCTGAGGTCCATAAGCTAATGGGAGCAATGCTTGGTGTGAGAAACTAGGGATTAAGAAGATTTTGGGTCAAAAATTATAATGGAATAACCAATGAATGTGATCACTCTATGATCAGACCAATGCTATGTAGTTTATCGTCATGCTACAACAAAAAATTCCACGCCATTTATCATCTTGTGGGGTGGTGGTTGGGTTATCCCGACTTTGAATAATGGAAATAGGATAACCCATAAGAATAAATGTATTTAGGGATTTTTTTGGGGATTCTCATCTTTGATTTACAACAAATCTAGAAAAGGAAATATTTCAATAACATCTGTTGCTATGTTCAGATCCTAGAATTTGGGTCCACTGCACATATTTTCAACAGGGACAGTGTTATGAATGATTTCCATTAAAAAGTACTTTTCACAGTCATTCTCATATGAAGGAAGGGAAGGGATTCCCAACTCTATGTCCGAACAGGATAATAATGTTTTGGAAGAAATCCCAGGCGAGAAATTAATTTATACTACTATGATAAATCTTAATCCAGAATGTACTCTAGTGCTAGATGGCTTTCCAGGTTCTTTTTATATGGGATCTTGGTATATTATTAAAGAGGATACTATCATGGATATTTAATACTTTTATCGAGGGGGAATTATCCCAAGGATGGATAGAGCTACTACTTTGGTTATGATTTCCAAGGTCAGAAATCCTTCTTTTCTTCAGGACTATCGGCCGGTTAGTATGTGAAATTTTCCTTATAAAATCATATCATGCATTTTTAATTCAATATTGTCCAATTTTATTACTCTATGGATATCTCTTGAACAACATGGTTTTGTTAAAGGATGGTCTATTCAGGGAGAAGTGGCTTTTGCTCAAGAGATGATATGTGATATTAACTTCAAAACACATGGTTCTAATATTGTAATTAAATTGGATATGAGTAAGGCGTATGATCATAAGGAATGGGGTTTGATTAAAAATATTTTGAATTGTATGGGTTTCTATTCATGGGCTACAGACAGTATTTTCATATGCTTTAGCTCCTTCTGGATGGAATTGTCTTTCATGGTAAAAACTCCAGATTTTTTTTAAACATTCTCATTTTCTATGGCAAGGAGATCCTATCTCTCCGACTCTATTCATTCTTATGGGGGATTATTTTAGTCACCTAATTAATGAAAAACTTCAATGAGATGTCTTCTTACTTATCGTAGAACCATGAATCACCAAGAAATTCCTCCTATAATGTTTGCAGATGATACCCTTATTTTCACTAATGGCAGTGGACAGTCGGTTAAGGTTCTAATGTATATTCTAGAGGAATGTTGTCTTTGGAGTGTCCAGGTAATTAATTGATCTAAAATTAGTATTTTTTATCAATAAATTGTGGTGTTAGTCATGTTAGAGCCTTATGCAGTAGGCTGGACATGTAGTGGGGGTCTTTCCTGATGATGTATCTTGTATCACCTATAACCCCTAGTCGTCTCCAGATTTGTGACATTGATGGAATAATGAATAAAATTTACAGCAGTGTGTTGAATTGGAAGAATCACTTTTCATCTTTTGGGGGTCACATAATGCTGATTAATAGTGTTTTGGGGGACATCCCTATTAATTCTCTTTCAGGTTGTAATGTTATGAAGGGAGTCATTTCAGCCATTGATAATGTGCTGGCTAGTTTTATTTGGGATGCTTAAAATGAGGGGAAAAGACATTGGGATTCATGGAGTAAGCTGGAAAGGCTTGTCAATGTGGGTGGTATCAATGTGAGAAGTCTGGATGGGGTTATTCAGGGCATGCATGCAAGGCTTGCATGGAAAGTGGTGGAAATGAGGACCCTTTGAGGGAATATTATGTCTGATAATTATGCTTCTCATGGTTTTGCTTGTGGCTATTGGTTCAAGATCTGATTCACTGCATTAAAAACCATTCAAGATAGATTATTGGTAGGTTGTATTTCTTTTTGGCACTCCAATTTGGTGGGAGTTTCCCTAGGCTTTCCTTGTTTTCCTTCTCCCATGATAACTTTTAAAGAGGCCAGTAATTATCCATTCTTTATTGATGCAATTCTGAACAAAGATCAGACGGAAATATTTCATCTTATTTAGCAGAATTCAGATCTGGTTAGATGTTTTTTCTTAGCTTCTTATTCTAGTTTCTTCAAGATGAATGATTTTTTTCAAATCTCAGCTACTCAAAGTTATCAGGATCCCTGGAATAGCATGGTTTGGTGGGAAAAAATACCAATCAAATTAAATTTCCTTTTATGGAGAATACAGAATCAATCCTAGTCCACAAATGAGAATGTAAAAAGACTGGTTATCAACATGGTTTCAAAATGTCACTATTGTAAGGGTTATAAGGAGGAGAGCTCACATCACCTCTTTTTGGAGTGTGATTTGGCCAGGGGAGTGTGGGAATTATTTTCTAATTTCACTAGATTTATGACACCTAAAATCATGGATACTCCTTTCCATAAATGATGGTTCCATGGACCTACTGAAGAGAGTATAGAAAATATGGCGAGATCCTCGATTCTAAATTTATGCTGCTTGTGTATTTGGTTGGTCAGGAATAGAACCAGATTAGAGGTCATGAGATGTTCGTGGGAATCTATTGCTGTGAGGATTAAATTTTTTCTAGTTGATCTGGTTGTTAGCATTAAAAATTGGAATATAGATCCTTCTTTTCACATTCTACAGGTACGATAGGATGCAGTTCAAAATTCAAATTTTTTGGGAAGAGGTAAATGGATATTTTGGTCTCCGCCTAGAAGGGGTCTGATGTTAAACATTGATGGTTCTTGCTTGTATGGCTTTATGAGGGGCGATGGAGTGGTCTGGGATCACAATGGGGAGGTGGGGTTGGCTTTTTCGGCCTATTATGGGAACGATTGATCTATAAAGGCGGGGGCTATGGCCTTATGGTATGGAATCAGTATCTGTGAGCAGAGGGGTCTGAATATAAACATAATAGAGAGTGATTACAAGGTAATTATTGATTGTTTGCAGGGTAATATTTCTTCTCCTTTGGATATCTCTTATATTATCAGGAGGGTGCGGTCGAAGCTGGAAAACAAGGGGATTCATGTGAATCATACATGGCGAGAGGGTAATATGGTGGCGGATTACTTCGCATCGATGGTGGAGGCAACTCAAGGTACTAATGTGTCTGTTTTTGTGAACTTTCATCATTTTAAAGCTGAGGGGATTATCTTAATTAGGGGAGACCAGCTTAGACTCCACTAATTTAGGCCCCCCTAACTTTTTCATTTTGTATTGCCTTTCCCACGACTCCTTTGTTGGGATTCTTAATAAAAAATCATTGTTGGCGGTATTTTTTTTTGAGGAGTTCGAGGTAACATTAGAATATAATAATTTACATTGTGTAGTGTAGTTTAATGTCATGCATCCAGAAACCTTATGGACTTTAATTTTAGAGTTGTGTGGTGAGGACACTCGAAACATTGTTCAACTATCATGTTGCAGAGAAAACTATTCACAAAGACCAAAAATAACATTTAGTTAACCATTTTTGGGATATTCTTGTACTTTACAGACTTGAGTTATGAATGATGGTGTAAACCATAGGCTCATGGGGTCATGATCAAGATGAATGACATGGGTCTTTGAATCCATTTGGCACATAGAGGTAGGAAATTACTCTCCTGAGTTGGATTTTACCTTTTGATGATTTCCATTTTGTAGGGAATATTTGAGGATCCACTAGGGAATTATATGCATATTCAAACAAAGGTGTCCACAAGACACTGGTCTTCCATCTGAGATGGTGGTGAATGATTATGGGGATCCAAATATTACTAGAGAATAGAGTTTTAAAAATGGGAAAGATGTATCTGGGAACATAAGTCATATACCGACTAGGATTATCCATGAACTACAAAATAATTTACATATATATGACTCATATGTAGTGGGTAGAATAATATTTTGAATAATTTTGTTGTTATAAATCATAAATAGACGTTTTTTCATCTCATTGAATTTGTTGTGCAAGAAATCAAAGGCATGCTTAGGATCTTTTAATGCAGAGAATCGAGCCATACATGACTCTTGAAAAAGATTTCTGTTTAATGTCGTTCAGTTAGGAACATTCAAGGATTTTGTTGTGCTAAACTGAACTATACATAGAAGAAGGGGCATTTTTGTTTTTTTTGGCAGAAAAACCTGGATGTTAAATCTAAGAATCCCTATATATCCTTTAAGGGTGGGGATCAAGAGGTACCAACATATGAAATCTTCCAACTGTGGTTTGGCCTGTATGTAAGGAAAAAGGTGCATATTTTTTGGTGGATGGGATGGGATAGTAAAATATATGCGTCACTGTGTATCCTATAATGTAATAAATCAAAACACTCATATTTCCAAAAGATTCATTTTCTGTGATGGTTTTACAATGTAGTTTGACATCATGCGAAAAGAAATAATATATCATGCAGTTTATCATCATGCAATTAGGATGATCGTTTTGTACATTTTATTGTAAGGACATTAAGATGAATATGTTATTCAATTCATCTTCTTGAATCTAGGATATAGGTGTTTCCATTTGTGATGAATTTATTTAGAATCATTTCATTGGTGAGTGTTGTGATAGATACTGATATTAAAGAATATACTTTATTGGAGTAGACCATATGTATGACATATATTCCCTCTTATTTTGGATCAATATTTTGGTGTTTCCTCTCGAATATCATTGGATTTATAAGGACCAACATTATCTTTCCTTTAAGGAAATACAAGGTGTGAATGTTTTTGTTAATGGTTAGTGTGATTCTAAATTTTTTGAGACTTCCAAATGGTGAAACGTTTGAAGCCCTTTCTCATCCAGTCAATCCAACACATCAATCCATTTCTATGACATCTCATCCCTAGAATACTATATGAAAATATAAATTCATAGTGATGGAATGTGATCATTGGTGGGAAGAACCGCCTCTATGCCATATACTAATGAGTATGGGGCTTCCTTGGTGGTAGTGTGTGTTGTGGTCTGGTAATCCCATGAATAATAAAGGATCATTTCTGGCCATGTATTCTTATCTTTCTACACCATATTCTGAAGCATATTGTAAAGAGTGCTGATTAAAGACTCTGTCTTCATGTTGATGGATACATGATATCGAGATGAATATATGGATTTGATCAATACAGATGGCATTACATGTCCAAATCAATAGAGTATAATTTGATTCAATTATCCACTAGTATTGTACGAGGGATTCCAAATATGGTAATGATGTTGGATTTCAAAAAGCTATCAATTCATTTTCCTTGGACTCTTTAAGGGGTATGGCATCATCACATTAAGAGAATAAGTCATTTTCTTTGAGAATGAACATGAATGTTCTAACTATGGCAGGATAATATAGTCCCAAAACATCCATCCACCATATGAAAAATGGACCTAACTACATAGCTGTGTGAAGTATCTCTGGGGATTGGTGAGTAAAATTGGAATGAACTTCTCTACAATAGAACATCATAGTGAATGTGGTGTAATACTATATTATAGTGGGCCAAAAGTATACATGCCTTTGAATTTTATTGTAGATATTGGCTACTTATTAGTGTGATCCACAAGGTCCAACATTCTCTTATTTTATTACAGTGGCAGTTTCTACTCCATTGATGCACTTTTCAAGGATCCATTCAAGTCATTGTTTGTATGGAACCTTTTCGTGGATTTCACAATTATAGAAGACAAAATTGAATGCCCTCCTCTGAATTTGGTATCTTCTAGCACTATATATTGGAATCTCCTTCTTTTGTAGATAGATTTAAATGGGTTTTATCCATATATTGAAGTGAAAATAAGGCAAAAAAATGGTGCAGGTCTCTTTATATTATTTTTTAATTTTTTCATTAGAGGAAAGACCATCTGATGGTGATAAATGTTGATGACTATTTCATCCTGGTCTAGATCATGTAGTGTTATTGCTGCATTTTACAAAGAATTGGATTGATAATTTTGTGATTGGGGGACATATGTTAGGGATAGTTATGATTGGAATTCTTCCATAAGATCTCAGACATGCTTCATCAATGGTTACAATACATCATTATTAATTTAATAGTTACCACTGAAATTCTAGATGACCAGCTCCAAATCATATTTTCTCTTCAAGTGTTCGGCTCGTGCATGAACCACTTGCTCCGAGCCTGAAATGAGGTCTTGATATTCCAATTCATTATTTGTGCACCCCTTTAAAAGCTAGATGGTGTAAGGAGAGATGTGATTTTATGGGAATCATGTACAACCCCCATCCCTACTTTGTGCAACATTGGATCATTCATCCTTTTCCCTGTCGGGCTTTTGGAGGCACAAAGGAAGAACATTTCCCATATATGGGGGCCTTCTTGGGGGATAATACCTATTCATCACGAGTTCTAGTTTTGAATGGGGTTGTTTCTTCTGATGGGGAATCCTCTAGAAATTCTGCTAACACCAAGCCCTTGTTGGATTTCTGGGGCATGTACCATATTTCATAATGTTGTAGGATGAATGGATAGATTGATAGGCATCCATTTAGCATAGGTAGGTTGTGGATATACGTGAGTGGGTTGTAGTAGGAGACCAGAAGGAGCACGTGGTGTTGTAGGTAATTCCTGAATTTCTGAACTTCAAATATTAGGGCAAGGCAGTTCTATTCAATTTTTTAATATCATGTCTCGACATAGATCATTGTTCGACTAAGGTAATAGAGACTATTCTTACTTTTGACATCATTCTTCTGCGTGGGGAAGGTCCCTAATGACCATTTGAAGGAAATTACATACAAAATGAGTTTCTACCCTCAACTGGTGGCATCATCACTTATGTGATTAGGATTTATCATTGGATATTGATGAATGATTATTAACAATCATTATCTCACTCATACGCGACCCCATTATTCCTCAACCTGGTGAAAGGAAACAATTTACCAAAAATATTGGCTATGAAGCACCAAATGTAGGCCAAGTTCCACTAGGGACCCCTCTAATTAGTGAGCTTTTGAGGTGGAGGCATTGAAAATGGGGATTTCATTATCTCAGGGATGACACTGATTTTGCGATGGAGCACAACAATGCTGTGAAATTTCCAGAAGGTGAAGCTGAATGCTTAACTTGGGGGATTCATCTTTAGAATATGTTGTCACTAGTTAATGAAGATATTTTTATGTTATGTCAGGTGATTTTATCACATTCATTATTATAACACAAGATCGTTGAAAATGCACTCAATGATCATTTTCTAAAAGGTCTTGAAAATGTGATGCATGATGCACTGATATGTTGCACCGACATTTCTCAGACCGAAGGAAATCACCTTACAAAAGAACACTCTATAGTGGACATAAAAGTAGTGTTTTTATCATCTCCTCAAGCCATTCAGATCTTGTTGTATCTGTAATATACATCCAGGAAAGAGTGAGCCTCATATCCAGTAATCTCTTCAATCAGTAATTCTTTTATTGGGACCAAAAAGTAATCATTCAGTAAGTTTCGATTGAGGTCCCTAAAATAAATGCAGACTCTAATCTGTCCATTATCCTTTTTATAGGGACTAGGATTTCCATCCATTTCAGATTTTGAACATCCCATTTGAATATATCATTGATTAGTTTTTCAACATTATCCTCTATTTAGGAAACATGTTTCTGGTGGGTGCTTCTAGAAGTATTCTTATGGCCATGACGGTCTTCAAATAGGCCCAAGTGATGAGTGGAGACCTCAGGATTGAGACATTGAATTTATGTGTTATTCAAGGGAAACAATATTTGATTCACCTTTATACAGGCAGTATATGCTTCTTTCTCGTCGAAGGGAGTATCCACACTAATCTTGGTGGGCCACATGTCATATTCAGTGACCAGGTTTATATCCCTATGTTTATCGATTATAGTGGAGAAACCATCATCAAATGGGGGTTGTAAATATTTGAGGTCTTTTAATTCTTCTTCACCCTCTTCATCATATTCTTACTCTTCTAATTGATATTGTATTGTCATATTGAACTATCTAGAATTAAGAGAAGAATAAAAACTCAGCGTTATGGATATTGGACCAACTCCTTTTTCCCCAGATGACAACAGGGAATTCTCCAAAGTGGATGAAATTTCCATTCATTATTTTAGATATATGACAACATATTCTTCCTTAGTGACTATAGAAGGAATTGTCTGGGGTTCTATGTATGGGTCAGGAGAATCTTTGTTTGGGATTTCCCTATCATAAAAGGGGCCAGTGTGCTTTTTAGTTTCTTTAGACTTTGCAGACGTAATATAAAACATGTAGATGGACAGTTCTGTATCCATGCTTGAACTAGTACACTTAACTTGGTTGATGGGTAATACATACTCTTCCACAAACTATTTGGGTGGATCGACGAGACTCATTTCCCATCCATTTGGGGTGGTGACCCATTCAATGTCATCGACCAAATACTGATTCCCTTTGTGTTTATAGAACCCATAATCGATGTATTGAGAATCACAGCATTCAAGTGGGGATGTATCTGCATACAATGCGCCAATTTTTTCCCATTAGGGAAATATTTAACACACTTTTGGAATGCGGAGGGAATCACAGCCTACTAATGAAGCTAGGGCCTTCCCAACCGGACATTAATGGTTGTTCTTCTCTACACTTCTAGAAACTCATAATTAGACCTAAGGTCACCATTCCAAGATTGAATCATGATTCATCCCAATACAATATTTTATATTTTTCATATCCCAACGGAGTCATGGTGCAGGGTTCCCAAATGTCCTCAGTATAGCCTAACTGATGAAGTGTTCACATCGGGATGAGGTTGACTCCAGTGTCATTTTCGATGAAAATTCTTCAAACCAAAATGACAGTTATCATTATAGACACATTTTATGGTTTGATGTGTCCTTCCATGATGGAATCTTCATCCTGATCTGTGTAGTAGATAAAAATGTGACATTATCAAGATTGGTCTCCAACCGATTAACTTTGGAAGTTGATGCTTCAGCTTAGAATCCCTAAGGACATAGTAAAGAATTTATGATTACTTCCCTATGGTATGTAGATAGACTCAAGGCATCCAAGATCGTTATCTTTTATAGTACATGGAATATATGATAAATAATATCATATTGTTTTTTATTGGTTGACGATCCCCAGCTCGAGGATTATAATATCCCTGCTCTTTATTACACACTTAAACATGATTTATTACATAAACATGCACATAAGTAAACTATGAGGATATAGAGGTCTAGTGTCTTGAGAAAAATATGGATATTACATAACAACCTAAAACATAAAACAAAACATCTATATTGAAAACTTCTTTTACATGACCACAAAATTCTTTTGTACTTAGCATTGCATGGGATAGCCTGTGGACATGCATAAAAAGGGTGAGATATAAATCCCAGTAAGGGAGTAAACAATGAATACCATGAATAATATAGTACATGCTTGTATATAAGCGTATTAATGAGGCACAAGAGTATCATGATCAAAAAGTCATGATGTATCATGACTATCATAACACAGAAATGTGGCAACAACGGTTTACATGATATTAGCGGGATCTTAGGCTCATTGCTCATGGAGCATGAGTAAACCGTCATTGACATTGAATTAGTTTTAGTATACCCTAATTTCACATGATTTATCATGATAACAATCCTTACCCAATACATTGGAGTGCTCTCAGGCCACACCCTACATAGTGATTTCATTTCATACATAAGTGTGGCACATGGATCATATGACATAGATTCATTAAACATCATCATTTATTCCATGATAAAAGAATGTGGAATTCAAAAATTAAAACTATATAATCATTACGTAAATGTGCAAAAAGGTGAATACCCATTATAGTGAAATTGGCATGGTATTCACTACAAAATGACTTTGTCTAGGAAAATAGTGGTGTAATTTCTACAGTATAACGACGTGACATAAGAATTCATAAAAATGGTTAATGAGAGAAAGGATAATATCATCATATGTACATAAAATTAAATGTATGGGGTCATATAGATACATGTACTAACATATTTAATGGAATTTAGATTCGTAATAAAAAAAATAATTTCATAAATGTAAATTTAACGAGATAAATTCCTTACGGAATTCCGGCATGGTAACATACATACAAAGATATAATTAAAGAGAATTAATGGGTTTCTTCATCATTCAGAAATTAGGAAGGAAATATGGGGGAGGTAAAATATCATACCCCCATATATTTATTGAAAACTAAAATCACATAACAATATAATAAAATTTGGACAAAAATGAGATATGAAGAAACCCGTTACATGGAAGTGTGATATCAAAGGCTTGGGAGAGGCTTGATAGAGGCTTATATGAGGATTAGGGATCCATTGGATGATTATATAGAGTAGATTTCAGGGGCTGGTAATGCTCTAAAGGTTTTCAGTGAAGAGAAGTGGGAGCTTGGGAGGGTTTATATAGAAAAAGAGATAATTCTTTATAATTTAGGTTTTAGACACTACACATTAAACTGATCAAAAACACAAACCATCCCATGGTTGTTTCCAATTGTTTTTTACAAAGGGGAGTGGAAAACAAGATTTTATAAGGACATTGTCCTAAATTATTAAAATATTAGGCTTCTTTATGTGGATGTGAGTCACAAAATCAAGGAAAACATTTTAAATCGATAAATGTTTTGTATGTCTTGGGGGTCCACTAAGTCACCATAAAATTAATCAAGCTAATATAAAATCAAATTATTTTATTGATAAAACATATATTGGAAAAACATATCATTTATAGTATATTGTATCATTACTATTTTATCATTAATATGTCATGAAACACATTATGTAATTAAACAATATTTCATTTTTAAACAATTTTCTAAATATGTGAATATTTAATTTTATGATAAGAATGACATTTATCAAAATTTTATGGGTTTTGAAAAAAAATTCTATCAAACTGTAATAAAAATTTCAATTGTATTCATAAAAATTATACGATAATATAAATTTAATAAAATTAAATTTAGTAATAATATTTCATAAAAATATTATTTAATTAAAGAATCCATTAATTAATCATAATTGATTTATTAATTGTATATTAATTAAAAAAAAAATTTTTCTTTGTAAACTACTTTAAATTTAACAATAATAAAATAAATGTATATTGTCTATAAAAAATAATGTACACAATCCTTGTGCTAGGGTATTGATATATAAACCCTGATAACACCCTCAAATGACCGAAGGGTAAGGTGTACGATTCTGGAAGACTCTTGGGGCGTCTCAGATAAAATCTATCGGGTGGTAATCTCTATCAACTTCTACATCTCCCGTTGGTAGTTAAGTTCGAGATTAACGTGTTGAAGATCGGCTTGGGCAGGTCAAGAGCGAAGCCCAGTGACACGACCTTCTTTCTGAGCTCCAACAAATGGGATTTGTAGGGAGAAATTATACTGGATGAGGCCATCTATCTCTTTGTCAGAGTGAATTGGATTTTTTAAAGCCCTATATTTATACAAATCAGGTGATCACTATTCAATGACTATATTAGCAATAGACACAATTCGTAATGGTATTTTAAAATCCAGAAACATGAATCCATGGATGTTCATATAGATAACATACATAATAAGACAATTAATGAAATCATGAATAATTTTTGTTAATAAAATATTGAGTCATTATAGGGATTCTATTTCATGACTGCATTATGGATTTCAACTTTGGATCTAGATGGTCGATCTCTATGATCAGAGAGGTTGGTGATGTTGTGCTTTCTGAGTTTGACCAAATTGGCCTTCTTTTATTCCTTAGGAAAATTGAAATATTTTCCTCCTATGATGGATATTCCGAAATGATTGGGCTCATATTTCTTCCAGTGGTGGTGGATAAACCCTTTGGTTCTAATTGTGTCTACTGGAGGGTTCTTTGGCATGTTTGTACAAAATTAATGGTATGAGTTATGTCATGACTAGGAATTTGACTCCTATGATGATATTGACTTTTGTGAAACCCTCTTATTCAGTGTCCTATTTTTCTATCACTTCGATTGGACATGTGGAATTTGGGATCATGGATATTGTCTCCATAAGTAAAGGGGTCCATCAATTGAATTACATTAATGGAGTTGAAGAACAGTTCTTGATTCGACAATGATTCTCTCTGACTATCCTCTTATGATGGTTTTGTTTGGTAGGGTGTTTCCTGTTGTGTCATTTGGTGGGTCGATCCCTACATTTTCAAGCTTTCTAAAATGAGGTCTGAAATTTTAAAACTCGGTTTCAGCGTTGTTTCATTCTAGTCTACATGCTTCTAAATTCTCCCCTTTTAGAACTCAGAGGATGGTGGAGAAGTGTATGATGGTTTTGTTGTATCAGGAGTCAATGGGGGAACTGTTGGTTTCATCAATGGTTCCTAGAGGATTCCTTGCATTCAGTTTACTATTTTTTGAGTCATCCAACAATAATAATTTTCCCTTGCTTCACATGAATGTCCTCCATTCCAAATTCTCTATTAGTTATATAGGGGAGAAATATTCCAGTTGTGATGGTGGCATACCCAACATGACTTTCCCATAATACAACAACTTTTTCTGGAGATCCATGAAGTTGAATCTCTCATGGATAGTGTGTCCGAGTAATTTGTTATATGGAAAATAATGTTGATGGTCATTTAGATGCACATAGTCTCCTCTCTTTGGCTTTGGTAGCTAATGAAAATTAAAATTCATGGAGGATATAAATTTTCCACCAAAAAGGTCATATTGGAACAAGTAGACCATATTGTTTCCCCAAACTAGTTACATTTAGCACTCCATTTCTCATCATTATGTGGTGGGGTGGCTATTTGTCATCCAGTGGGTTCTTGAATATTTTGTGGAGGACTCACAATTGGACCTGGATCTTAGGGTTGCATAAGATTGATAGACGTTTCTTCATCATTTCTCATTATTTTTCATGGGGATGATGGGGCCACATGGGAATTTATATTGGTCCACTGCAATGAGTGATCAATCCTGTGGGAAATGGTAGAGAAATATCAAAACCCTCTTGTTTTCTTCACTAGGATCACAGAACTTTTCAATTCATTAAATAGATTAGCTATGCATATAGCATGAATTTCATCAAATGTGAGTGGATGGTTCAGAGAGTAAAAATGGCCCATCAATCTGAAGATGATGTCTGAAATTCTTTTATTCTCTCACTACTAGTTTTTCGTGATATTTCTGACTATTGTATTAGGAAATGTTGAACTGTAATAGAATAGAATCTGTCACCAGACGTCTTCCTTGCATGTGATTGAGTTAGCTGGAAAGATAATATACTATATGAAGGGTGAAACCTACAGAGTTCACTTGAAGTACCTCTGTTTTAAAACGTCTTAATACTCATAAGTGACAATCATGGGTTTTTATTAAGAGGCATAGTGCATTCTATGTTGTTTAGGGTCCCCAAACCATTGAACACCCGGAAATATGGGGTTCCCAATGTTTTGTAGTGGCATAATGATGATCTTCCAATCAGGAATATGTTTTCACTCTGGTTGTATTAGAGCACATCTCCCTTCAATGTCTTCCTATCTGGAATTCAATATTTCTACAGTATTTAAGATCCATTGATTCATATCTTGATGGACCTGATCTTGAGGGGGAGTAGAATGGGGAAAATGGATGTTCCAGATCTACTAGATTTTGGGGTGGGTACAAATTCAAAGGTTTCTTTTATGGGTTCCCCATATATAATCTGGCTACCTTCTAAATTAATGGAAAGCATGATGTCCTTCCCTAGATGGATTCAAGTATTTTTATGTGTAAGAACATGTATCTTCATTTTAGGAATGTTCTTTCTTTTCTAGTAATTTTTGTGAAAAAGAGGAGAATCTGGATATTTTCAAAGTACATGCTGTGTACTTTATAAGTACATGTCCTGTACTTCGATTCCATGCAAGACCATTTGTAGGTCATGTAGAGGCCACACACACGGTGTGTAGGGGCGATGTGGAGGCCACATAATGTGGATAATAGAAAATCCTAGTACACGTCATGTACCCCAGATTTACAAGCCTTGTACTTTTTTTTCATAAATCGGACCGGGGTCTGGCCTAATCGAAAGAATCGTCTTCTTCTCCAGGTTCATTGACTGAGAGCGGCCCGTATGACCAAGAACATCCCCCAATCCCTATAGCCTCCAACCGTTCTCTGAATCGACCGCTGTCGATTGCGTTGGAACCGCAACGGTGAGCTCTTCCTTCTTCTTGAGTTTCATTCCTTGATTTTCTCTCTTTCTCATGATATCTCGGGTTGAACGTTTTGTGCCTTTTCGTAGATCTACAACGTTCTAAGGAGAATGAAGCTACGTGGTTCAAGTATATTGATCTCATAGAATCAAGGTAGGTAGTTTGTGCCTTACCTTTCAATGTATTTGAATTTTATGTGCAAATTTCCACCAATACTTGTGAATGGGGTATTGCGTGTTTACCGTTTTCCCCTGCTGTTTTCCTGCCTTTCTTGTATGCTTGTGTAGGATTAATTTGATCATGTTTGAGGATAATTTATGTGCTTGGATTTTTTGACCAAGCCTTGTTCTGTTTACGACCCTTGGGTCTTGTTTAGACTTTGGCCACTGTACCTGTTTTCAATGCCTTATGACCATAGGATGGAATGATATTTTTGACATGTTTGTTTTTCTATAGACTGGTTAGCCATGTAGCTCTATAGGTGTGATTTGGACTTATATCATTATTATGAACTGACTGGAAAGGGACTGTGAGAACATGGTGAAATAGAATATAAGGGATAGACTTACTAAACTTCTCCAAGAGTCTTGGACATTATAAAATATAAGGGATAGACCAAGTGAGCTTTCCAGAGAGTCTTGGACATTATAGACTATAAGGGATAGACCGAGTGAGCTTCCTAGGGAGTCTTGGATATTATTGTCTATAGGAGGGTAGAACGAGTGAGATTCCTCAGAGAGAATTTACTTGTTTGAATTTCCATAAACCATTCCATGATAGAGGAGTAATTTAATAAGTGAGATTCCTTAGAGAGTCTGTGATAGATGTGAGACTACATGAGGAATTTACCAGGTGCAATTCCTCAAAGAGATTCTAGATCTTGGGGATATAAGAGGGTTAGACCGGTTGATCTTCCTTAGAGAGTCTGATTATTCATTCAAATTGGCTAATATTCATTGTTAATATCTTAATATTATTGTGTTTGAAATTGCATAATCATCAATTTTAGTCCAATTGAGAAATTGAACTTCATTTCCCATCATTGTGCAATTCATGCTTAAAGTGTCAATTTGGGCCCACTCAATAAATTGCTTGTGAAAAATAAATTTTCATCACTTTAATTTTGTATTTTGTTATATGATTCACCAATTTATTTGGGAAATTTTATCTTTTAGGTCCGATGGATGAATACAAAGGGAATATGGTGATTTGTGCGCCTGAATACAGACATTTGCTGGAAAAACTATAATGGGCCTAAGGCCCATCAATCAAATGTGGGTTCCACAAACCAAGCCCAATGAAGCTCAAATTTTTACATTTGAAATATAATAATATGAGGCTCACATTATTCAATTTTTGAATTAGCTAATTCTAAAGTTTCCATGATGATTAAGGGATCTGATGTTGAGATTTAAATGGTGGGCCTGACAAGAATGCACATAATGATGTCCCACCATTTTGACCATAACATCCAAACAGTTGTGCCAAATTCACTGAAATGTATACAACTCATAGAGGACTGATGAGGGCGCATATTTATTTACTAAATCTTCTCCGGATTCGGCCTTCTACAATTACAAATTTACACATTAAAATGGTGGATGAATCTGCCTTGTTTTATGGTTAACTTTGTAACGTCAATTACCTTTTGATTTTTCACCCTAATTTTGACTCTATTAATTTTTAGGGTGTAAATTTATTGTTTTGGGGTGTAACTAAGGCTCCTAATATGCCTATATAAGGAGATTTTGGTGAAGGGAAAAAGCATCTCATATTTTTCTAATCAGCTTGTGTGTAACACCCCAAGCTTCTATGGTACGCTTCTCTTTGAATAATGTGATAGCGTGTGTTGTACGCAACACCGAGTTCTAACACACCATAACTAATCAAACTAGCCGTTATGAATAGTAATACCTACTTTTTGAAATTATATATATTTTATATTTGAAAATGGACTTCATTTTTG
Organism: Viscum album; assembly: GCA_963277665.1. Taxonomy (NCBI): domain Eukaryota; kingdom Viridiplantae; phylum Streptophyta; class Magnoliopsida; order Santalales; family Viscaceae; genus Viscum; species Viscum album. Next base: position 1,927,063,465 of record OY728138.1, read on the forward strand.
GATTCGGAATATCGAATTTAGCCTAGGGTGAAATTTTGGTACATTTCGGATAACTTTCATATTTTGATGAATAGTGAAAATTACTAAATTTTAATTAAAAACAACTTTTTTAATCAAATTAATTACTAGTGATAAATTATGAATTTGAGTGGTTTTAAAGTATATTTAGAATATATTTTTACCATTTAATATAATTTTGGTCATTGGACATAATTTTACAATTAAACCGAACATAAACAAGTGTCAATCTTTTGATAGTTATTATCTCTTAAAAACACGCTTTTTGTTTTAACAGCGGGAATTAATTTTAAATTAATTTCTGCCACTTCTGTGTTTTGAATTTAGGAAAATGGATTCCATATTTGGAATCAGGATGTTCAAATTGTGTAAATAGGTAACTTTTATTTTTAGACATTTTGAATAGTTACTGTGGTAAATATTTTATTTACCATGGTTAAAGGGTAAATCCGGTAAATAAGGGTTAAAAAAATAATATTATAATAATACAAAATTACCCTAAAACGTGTCCTAACCTTATTGGTGGACACATACCCGACCATGGGCATCCTTGGGTCAATTTGGGGACCCCTTGGAGCCACTTGTATGTGGTAGGGACACTTTATATTAATAAAGTTAAAATAAAAATAAAAATGGCATAAGCTTACATCTTTTAGAAGAACAATTTTTACATAGGGTTATACATGTTGGATTTTCGATTATAAATATTCATTAGAAAGCTAAAAAGAGTTCCTACATAATGATATTTTACTTATAATTTTTAGACATTAAATAATTTATTTTATTTATGACACAATGATGATGCAGTAATTACTAAAATAGTGAAAAATAAAAATAATTGATCTTATAAATACCCAAATAATTATAATATGAAACTTTTAATGAATTAAACTAATTTTCTATGATAATATGATATATGAGGATTGATTTAATTGACTTTGTTCGAAGTAATAAATCTGTTAGGAGTTTCACAAAAATCAACTATTGAATAGTGTCAAAATTGACATAAAAGAGTTCTTAAAACAAATATTATATTATTAATTGATATTAAATTCATAAAAATCTAAGGTTCGGCCAAGAGACTTATATTATGATAGGTTAATCATTAATGGACCACTTGGGGGTCGCTTGGATGTATATAGTAAGTTTATTAACCATAATATATAAAAATACAAAGAGACATTGTAAAAGTGAAACTAATTAACTTAGAGTTAATACTTAAAGATAAGGTTAATATAAGTACCCAAACCTGTCTAAATTCTATTGGATGAGTTGTTTTCGACCTATCCCCACCTCATCCTTTGAATAGTCAACTTTGGAGCCTTTAGAAACCGAATATGAATTTATTATAAATTAATATTTCTAGCTTTTCCAAAGGTGCCCCTCACCCCTCTTATAAAAGGGCACTCCTCCTTCTCATTTCTTCACACCTTCAAAGCCTTTTGGTTCGGCCAAACTCTGCCCAAATAATCTCCCAACATCCCTCAATACAACCTAGAGGCCTTAGTTTGATCAGAAAGCCAACCTAAGGAGCCCTTTTGATCAAATCAAAAGGAAGAACCCGAAGAAGAGGTAATGATTTCACCACCCTTTTCTAAGTTCATTTCTTCTTCCACTTCTTCTTCCTTTGTTCTTACCATTCTGAAATAATAAATCCAGTATCTCACATATACTGTGATGTTATTATAAGTATGGTACAACCATATTCAGTATTCTATCCACCCTTTGAATAACATGTCACCATACGTGCGTACGTACGGCTTACCGTCTCCACGTCGTGGTGTAATTGTTATTCAATATAATATTATTTGTATGGGTATAATAATGATGTGTAACTCATGTAAATAATAAATATAACATGTTAATGATTCTGTATATATGATATTCCATCCATTTATATATTATTTTAATATCAAAAGAATGATATTGTCGCTCGTGCGTACGTACGGACTACCGTCTCCACGAACGCGATGAGATTCATTCTCCATCGTAACCATTCAAGTATAATTATCATTTGATGATTTAAAAATGATGTTTAAGGACTTGATATCATTCTGGATATGAATAATATACAACCTATCCTTTACAAACATGTCTTACGTAACAAAACATATAAAAGAAAACAAGTAAGTTAACACCCGAAACGACGATAATTCTAAGATATTATTAACAAATAAATGTTAAAAGATCATATATGATATCATATTAATATATATGATTCTTGTATAATTTAATAACAATTATTTCACCATTATACAGGAGGTTAACCTACCCCAACCAAAGAAAAGTACAAGGTAAGGGTTATTTCACAATCTCTTCTTTATCCGAGGTTGTTTATACGTAATAATCTACTGGGATCTCGTTATCATCCACATCCATGTTTCTTCAAAATGTATTTCAAAACATTTTTACTATTTACAAGAATATGGGTTAAAGTCATTTATACCCTTGTTTGACTTTTTATAAGAGGTTTATAAAGGAATCTTTCCGTCGTTTTCAAAACAAGGTCCTTTTTAACCTTTTCGACAGAATTGAGGTAAGAATGTTTTTTTTTAACTTATACGGCGGGTGCGGTTATTTTACGCCGTTATAAAATCTTCAAAGCTTTCCTTACAAGATTATAAGAATATTTTCAAAGAAAATGTTTTATTTTATATGGATCTTAAATGATTTCAAAATAAAAGGAGATATTTCTTTAAAAAGAATTTTGATTTCATCTATGTCAACATCCTTTGATGGATTTTAAGATTATTTGAAGTTGATTTATTATGATACAAAACTTCTATATTGTATTGAAGGTTTTGTGATATGTTTGACTATGGATGTGCTATTTTTATACCATTCATAGTTTATTGTGAAAGTATTGACATTTCGTATGCTAGTTTTAATACGAATGTTTATGTTATGTTTAAACCTTTTCATATGGGAATGCATTGGACTTAATAAGTGACGGGTGGAGCCCGCTATAGCTCCTCGATGCATCGGTAGGTCTCATGAGACAAACTAGTGTCTTGGCACAAGGCCTTGACAAAATCTTATTTGTAGTCTTGGCACGAGGCCTTGGCTATGTGGTTATGATAGTCTGGCATTATGCATTCCAACATTATGAAAGTGGTTATTTATTTTTGCATGTGATTATTCGATTAGTGGAATATCCATGTGAATAAGTAAATGGCATTATTTCATTTTATTTATGCCATACCATGTTGAAAGTTCATGTTTAAAAGGCTTTTGTTTTAGTTATACATTGCCTTAAATGTTTATTCTTATTGATGAAAGTTTCCGCTATATTGTTATCCTTACTGGGCATTTGAGCTCACCCCTTTTCTATGTTTTATTTTTCCCAGGAAGTGAAGATGTAAGTTATGAATGACCTGCAGGGATATTATGAGGGGATTGTAGTGTGGACTGTGGAAACATTATGTTGTTGTAGTAGTTTTTGATTTTATGATGTAATGTAAAACTTATGAATATATCTAGTGTTTCCAAGGCTACTAAACCAATCGGTCTTTCGAGATTTGATCTTTCTTGTGATCATGCCAATGTTATGTAATTAATGCACCGACTCTGGGTAGCTGGGGTCGGGGCGTTACAGTTGGTATCAGAGGAAGTTTAGTACAAACCTTGGAAGCTAGATTTAGATAAACTCTGATTAGAGCACATAGACCTAAGATGAACTTTGAGGATTAGTATAGAAGAACTTCCTAGAATTTTGGTATTGTAGAGACTTTGTGAGTTTTCCGAGCAATACATCCCTGTCTGGATACGAGCAGGTAGAGGCGGCTCTGGCACAGATGTACCTAGGGGTAAAACCCGAAAACACCGCTTTGAGCTAGACTCGAACGGGAACTGGTGCACGACAACGGGCCTTGCTGCACTCTTGGTTACGACACTCCCGGGGGATATGCTTAGGATAACTCTCACTTTCTTTACAAATCATTATGAAGGGTTTATGAGTATATACTTCCTCAAAGAAAACATATTTATGATTATGGATTATATCCATAGATAGTTCAATTTATGTTTAGTGTTTTATAAGTATGGGATTATGTATTTTGATTCATAAACTGATCTAGTTTATGACATTGTTTAGAAATGGCGCCTAGTGGAAGAAATGGAAACCGTATCAATGCACGCACTCCATGTAGGGATTGCCCTCCTGCTCAAGATAATTATAGTGGGGCTGGTGATGCAACTGGTGCTGATCAGCTAATCACCGTACTGGGACAACTTACTCAGGTTATGAATAATAACCTTACCCGTATGGAGCACCCTGATCCGCAGCGTGGAGGATCAATGTTAGATCGATTCATGAGACAACAACCACCAACGTTCAATGGGAGTACAAATCCCTTAGTAGCTGAGCAATGGATATTTTCCCTAGAGAAAATATTTCAGGCTTTGGGGAGTAGTGAAAGGGAAAAAGTTACCATGGCAGTTTACCGCCTCACTGGAGATGCTGATCAATGGTGGTCATTGATTCAAAACATGAAGGAAGATGATGAAGTATCAAACATGGAATGGAGGGAGTTCAAAGATCTGTTTTTAGAAAAATACTTTCCTCGCGACCATCGAGCAGATATGGAAAGGCAATTTCTGAGTCTGAGACAAAAGGAGGATGATAATGTCACAAAGTATGAGGCTAACTTTACAAGGTTAGCGAGGTACGCTGGTGATTATATTCACAACCCAAGAAGTAAGATTGATCGTTTCTTTGATGGGTTAAAACCATTTCTCCGTCGAGCATTAGTCTCACAATCCTTTTCATCGTACGAAGACATTGTCTCATGTGCTATCAAGACCGAAAAGGAATTCTCTAAGTCTTATGACTTTAAAGCAAAGCAAGAGAAGAAGAGACCTGCTGATCAATCTGGGAATGGAAATAAGGGGAAGAAGGGAAAGGTTGAATATCCATCTTGTGGTAAGTGCGGGAAGAAACACCCCGGTGCTTGCCTGAAGGGAATGGGAGTCTGTTACAAGTGTGGTGAAAAAGGCCACCAAGCTCATGATTGCAAGGGGAAGAAGGAAGCTACCAATGTTCAGTGCTACAATTGCAGGGAGATGGGGCATTATGCAAATGCATGTCCTAAGCGTCAGGAGAACTTACCTCAGAAAAGGCCAAGGGATCAAGGCCAGGCTTATGCTATCACTACTGATGAGGTAGAAACTCCGAAAGACGTGGTGGCAGGTAATTTAATGGTTTCCTCAAGTTTAGCAAATGCATTATTTGATTCTGGATCATCGCATTGTTTCATATCTTCCCAGTTTGCTAAGAAAATTAGATATTTCCAATTTGATTTAATAAGGGAGTTGTCAGTTAAAACTCCTAAGGGAAGTATCGTTGCAACAAAGTTTTGTGAATCAGTCCCCATTAGAGCACATAAATTTTCTTTATCTGCTGATTTCATCGTCATACCTATGATTGAGTTTGATATAATCCTCGGTATGGACTGGCTTTCGGACTATGATGCGAAGATTTATTGTAAGAAGAAAGAGGTTACGATTCTTGATGATAATGATAAGGAGCACCTTATTTTTAGAGCAGAATCGTCACCACCTAATTCTTATTTAGACCCACCCCCAGTAGCTCAACTTAATTCAATTATTGGGGAGGAAGAGAATGAAGTAACTATCGGTGAGGAAAGGAATGTTCAAATAGAGGGTGTACCTGTTGTGAAAGAATTTGTAGATGTATTTCCGGAAGATTTACCTGGACATCCTCCAGAATGAGAAGTTGAGTTTTCCATTGATTTGATTCCTGGATCAAGGCCTATATCGAAGACCCCTTATAGAATGGCCACTGTAGAGTTAGTCGAACTAAAGAAACAACTAGAGGAATTGAGTAATAAGGGATTTATTCGCCCTAGTGTTTCTCCATGGGGAGCCCCTGTTCTTTTTGTTAAAAAGAAAGATGGATCTATGAGGTTATGTATTGACTACAGGGAGATCAATGCTATAACGATAAAGAAAAAGTATCCCCTACCTCGTATTGATGATTTATTTGACCAACTGCATGGAGCTCAATACTTTTCAAAGATTGACCTTCGATCTGGATACCATCAGTTGTGTGTGAAGAAGGAAGACATTCCGAAAACAGCATTTCGAACCAGGTACGGGCATTACGAGTTTACTGTAATGCCGTTTGGATTGACCAATGCACCCTCTGTATTCATGGATCTGATGAATAGAGTTTTCAAGGAGTATCTCGATGAATTTGTGGTAGTATTTATTGATGATATATTGGTATACTCCAAAACCTATGAAGATCATGAAAATCACTTGCGCATTATCTTGAAGACTCTGAGGAGGCATGAATTATATGGAAAGTTTAGCAAGTGTGAATTCTGGCTTCAGGAGATTTCTTTTCTTGGACATATTGTCTCTAAAGATGGAATCTCTGTTGATCCTTCTAAGACCAAGGCAATCCAAGAATGGCCAGCACCTACGAGTATAACTGAGGTACGTAGTTTTATTGGTTTGGCAGGTTATTATCGACGTTTCGTCCAGAATTTTGCCCGATTGGCAAACCCATTAACGAAGCTCACACGTAAAGGGGTTAAATTTGTTTGGACAAAAGAGTGTGAAGAATGTTTCGAAGAACTGAAGAGAAGATTAGTCAATGCTCCTATATTGACTCTACCATCGGGGAATGATGGGTTCGTTATTTATAGTGATGCATCAAAGAAAGGACTTGGCTGTGTCCTTATGCAGAATGATAGAGTTATTGCCTATGCATCACGACAGTTGAAAATTCATGAACAAAACTATCCTACTCATGATCTTGAGTTAGCAGCTGTGATCTTTGCTTTGAAGATATGGAGGCACTACCTCTATGGTGAAAAATGTGAGATTTATACTGATCACAAGAGTTTGAAGTATATTTTCTCACAAAAAGAACTCAACATGAGGCAAAGGAGATGGCTTGAATTACTCAAGGATTATGATTGTACGATACACTACCACCCGGGGAAGGCAAACAAGGTGGCAGATGCTTTGAGTAGAAAAGACCATGGAGTTTTGAACAATATGAGAATTGAAAGGGATCCAATTTTCATGGATCTAGTGAAAATGGACATGGGAATAACCAGGGAAGGTGAAACATCAATGCTTTTTCAAATGGTTGCCAAACCATCTTTACTAGAAAGGATTAAGAGTTCTCAGACCGATGATGACGAATTCCAAAAGAAGATTAAAGCTGTGAATGATGGGAGATTGAGAGACTTTGTGTATGAAGATGGAATTTTGAAATTCGGGAAGAGACTTTGTGTTCCCAATATACCTGATCTAAAAAGGGAATTGCTGGATGATGCTCATAGTTCCAATTTCTCTATACACCCTGGGAGCACCAAAATGTATAGAGATTTGAAGGAACATTTTTGGTGGGACAACATGAAGAGGGAGATTGCTGATTTTGTGTCAAGATGTATGGTTTGTCAACAAGTGAAAGCTGGAAGGAAACAGCCTGGAGGATTCATGCAACCTCTTCCCATACCGGAGTGGAAATGGGACAATATTACGATGGACTTTGTCATGGGGCTACCAAAGACTCCTAGAAGGAACGATGCAATATGGGTTATTGTTGATCGTCTTACCAAGTCAACACATTTTCTTGCTATAAGAGAAGATCTACCCCTGGAACGTCTAGCAAGACTATACATTAATAAAGTTGTGAGACTTCATGGAGTTCCCCTATCGATTGTTTCTGATCGTGATCCCCGTTTTACTTCAAGATTTTGGAAAAGTCTTCAGAAATCCCTGGATACTGAACTTCATTTGAGCACTGCTTACCACCCTCAGACAGACGGACAATCAGAACGGACTATTCAGACCTTAGAAGACATGTTAAGATCTTGCTCACTTGATTTTCAGGGTATGTGGGATCAATATTTACCTCTGGTAGAATTTTCCTATAACAATAGCTTCCATTCGAGTATACAAATGGAACCATATGAAGCGTTATACGGAAAGAGATGTCGTACACCAACCTGTTGGGATGACGTTGGTGAAAGAAAACTTGTAGGCCCAGAACTGGTGGAGGAAACGGTGGAAAAGGTGAAGGTAATCCAAAATCACATTAAAGCAGCTCAAAGTAGGCAGAAGAGCTATGCCGATAATCGAAGGAAGGATTTGGAATTTCAAGTCGGTGATCATGTTTTCCTGAAGGTATCTCCGTGGAAGGGAGTCATACGTTTTGGTAAGAAAGGTAAATTGAGTCCCAGGTACATCGGACCTTTCGAAATTCTAGAACGAATTGGGGCTGTAGCTTACCGATTGGCAATGCCGCCAAGTCTCTCCAAAGTTCACGATGTGTTCCACGTATCTCTGTTGAGGAAATACATGCCTGACCCAACGCATATACTCACCTATGAGGAATTAGAACTGGAACCCGATCTTTCCTATTGCGAAGAGCCCATCAAGATTCTTGATACGAGAGAACAAGTGCTGAGAAACCGGACGACGCGTCTGGTAAAAGTTTTGTGGAGGAATCATAAGATGGAAGAGGCAACGTGGGAACCCGAGGAACTTATGATGAAGAACCACCCAAGTCTTTTTATGCAGTAATACCCTAGAAATTGCGAGGACGCAATTATTTGAAGGAGGGGAGAATGTAACACCCCAAGCTTCTATGGTACGCTTCTCTTTGAATAATGTGATAGCGTGTGTTGTACGCAACACCGAGTTCTAACACACCATAACTAATCAAACTAGCCGTTATGAATAGTAATACCTACTTTTTGAAATTATATATATTTTATATTTGAAAATGGACTTCATTTTTGGATTCGGAATATCGAATTTAGCCTAGGGTGAAATTTTGGTACATTTCGGATAACTTTCATATTTTGATGAATAGTGAAAATTACTAAATTTTAATTAAAAACAACTTTTTTAATCAAATTAATTACTAGTGATAAATTATGAATTTGAGTGGTTTTAAAGTATATTTAGAATATATTTTTACCATTTAATATAATTTTGGTCATTGGACATAATTTTACAATTAAACCGAACATAAACAAGTGTCAATCTTTTGATAGTTATTATCTCTTAAAAACACGCTTTTTGTTTTAACAGCGGGAATTAATTTTAAATTAATTTCTGCCACTTCTGTGTTTTGAATTTAGGAAAATGGATTCCATATTTGGAATCAGGATGTTCAAATTGTGTAAATAGGTAACTTTTATTTTTAGACATTTTGAATAGTTACTGTGGTAAATATTTTATTTACCATGGTTAAAGGGTAAATCCGGTAAATAAGGGTTAAAAAAATAATATTATAATAATACAAAATTACCCTAAAACGTGTCCTAACCTTATTGGTGGACACATAACCGACCATGGGCATCCTTGGGTCAATTTGGGGACCCATTGGAGCCACTTGTATGTGGTAGGGACACTTTATATTAATAAAGTTAAAATAAAAATAAAAATGGCATAAGCTGACATCTTTTAGAAGAACAATTTTTACATAGGGTTATACATGTTGGATTTTCGATTATAAATATTAATTAGAAAGCTAAAAAGATTTCCTACATAATGATATTTTACTTATAATTTTTAGACATTAAATAATTTATTTTATTTATGACACAATGATGATGCAGTAATTACTAAAATAGTGAAAAATAAAAATAATTGATCTTATAAATACCCAAATAATTATAATATGAAACTTTTAATGAATTAAACTAATTTTCTATGATAATAGGATATATTAGGATTGATTTAATTGACTTTGTTCGAAGTAATAAATCTGTTAGGAGTTTCACAAAAATCAACTATTGAATAGTGTCAAAATTGACATAAAAGAGTTCTTAAAACAAATATTATATTATTAATTGATATTAAATTCCTAAAAATCTAAGGTTCGGCCAAGAGACTTATATTATGATAGGTTAATCATTAATGGACCACTTGGGGGTCGCTTGGATGTATATAGTAAGTTTATTAACCATAATATATAAAAATACAAATAGACATTGTAAAAGTGAAACTAATTAACTTAGAGTTAATACTTAAAGATAAGGTTAATATAAGTACCCAAACCTGTCTAAATTCTATTGGATGAGTTGTTTTCGACCTATCCCCACCTCATCCTTTGAATAGTCAACTTTGGAGCCTTTAGAAACCGAATATGAATTTATTATAAATTAATATTTCTAGCTTTTCCAAAGGTGCCCCTCACCCCTCTTATAAAAGGGCACTCCTCCTTCTCATTTCTTCACACCTTCAAAGCCTTTTGGTTCGGCCAAACTCTGCCCAAATAATCTCCCAACATCCCTCAATACAACCTAGAGGCCTTAGTTTGATCAGAAAGCCAACCTAAGGAGCCCTTTTGATCAAATCAAAAGGAAGAACCCGAAGAAGAGGTAATGATTTCACCACCCTTTTCTAAGTTCATTTCTTCTTCCACTTCTTCTTCCTTTGTTCTTACCATTCTGAAATAATAACTCCAGTATCTCACATATACTGTGATGTTATTATAAGTATGGTACAACCATATTCAGTATTCTATCCACCCTTTGAATAACATGTCACCATACGTGCGTACGTACGGCTTACCGTCTCCACGTCGTGGTGTAATTGTTATTCAATATAATATTATTTGGATGGGTATAATAATGATGTGTAACTCATGTAAATAATAAATATAACATGTTAATGATTCTGTATATATGATATGCCATCCATTTATATATTATTTTAATATCAAAAGAATGATATTGTCGCTCGTGCGTACGTACGGACTACCGTCTCCACGAACGCGATGAGATTCATTCTCCATCGTAACCATTCAAGTATAATTATCATTTGATGATTTAAAAATGATGTTTAAGGACTTGATATCATTCTGGATATGAATAATATACAACCTATCCTTTACAAACATGTCTTACGTAACAAAACATATAAAAGAAAACAAGTAAGTTAACACCCGAAACGACGATAATTCTAAGATATTATTAACAAATAAATGTTAAAAGATCATATATGATATCATATTAATATATATGATTCTTGTATAATTTAATAACAATTATTTCACCATTATACAGGAGGTTAACCTACCCCAACCAAGGAAAAGTACAAGGTAAGGGTTATTTCACAATCTCTTCTTTATCCGAGGTTGTTTATACGTAATAATCTACTGGGATCTCGTTATCATCCACATCCATGTTTCTTCAAAATGTATTTCAAAACATTTTTACTATTTACAAGAATATGGGTTAAAGTCATTTATACCCTTGTTTGACTTTTTATAAGAGGTTTATAAAGGAATCTTTCCGTCGTTTTCAAAACAAGGTCCTTTTTAACCTTTTCGACAGAATTGAGGTAAGAATGTTTTTTTTAACTTATACGGCGGGTGCGGTTATTTTACGCCGTTATAAAATCTTTAAAGCTTTCCTTACAATCTAATAAGAATATTTTCAAAGAAAATGTTTTATTTTATATGGATCTTAAATGATTTCAAAATAAAAGGAGATATTTCTTTAAAAAGAATTTTGATTTCATCTATGTCAACATCCTTTGATGGATTTTAAGATTATTTGAAGTTGATTTATTATGATACAAAACTTCTATATTGTATTGAAGGTTTTGTGATATGTTTGACTATGGATGTGCTATTTTTATACCATTCATAGTTTATTGTGAAAGTATTGACATTTCGTATGCTAGTTTTAATACGAATGTTTATGTTATGTTTAAACCTTTTCATATGGGAATGCATTGGACTTAATAAGTGACGGGTGGAGCCCGCTATAGCTCCTCGATGCATCGGTAGGTCTCATGAGACAAACTAGTGTCTTGGCACAAGGCCTTGACAAAATCTTATTTGTAGTCTTGGCACGAGGCCTTGGCTATGTGGTTATGATAGTCTGGCATTATGCATTCCAACATTATGAAAGTGGTTATTTATTTTTGCATGTGATTATTCGATTAGTGGAATATCCATGTGAATAAGTAAATGGAATTATTTCATTTTATTTATGCCATACCATGTTGAAAGTTCATGTTTAAAAGGCTTTTGTTTTAGTTATACATTGCCTTAAATGTTTATTCTTATTGATGAAAGTTTCCGCTATATTGTTATCCTTACTGGGCATTTGAGCTCACCCCTTTTCTATGTTTTATTTTTCCCAGGAAGTGAAGATGTAAGTTATGAATGACTTGCAGGGATATTATGAGGGGATTGTAGTGTGGACTATGGAAACATTATGTTGTTGTAGTAGTTTTTGATTTTATGATGTAATGTAAAACTTATGAATATATCTAGTGTTTCCAAGGCTACTAAACCAATCGGTCTTTCGAGATTTGATCTTTCTTGTGATCATGCCAATGTTATGTAATTAATGCACCGACTCTGGGTAGCTGGGGTCGGGGCGTTACATTGTGTTGCTTGTTTCGTTGTAAGGTTATGCTTCCAAATTGCCATTGTATTATTTTCCATTTCTATGTATGTTTTCTTTTTATATTTTTGTTCTTAATAAACTTATTTCCCTTATATATTTTTCATTTCTTTTATTAAAGCATAATTATCACAAATCACAGTGATATATCTGTGTTTTTGTGAATTAGTTCACACATAGATGTGAATTTCATTCACAAACACGGAGGAGTACTCATTATTTCGATGATTTAAATTTCTTCAATCCAATTCTTGTTATCCATATTCCACCCACCATAGATATTATACCATCAATGGAGGGATAACCCTTTAATGGGTTGATCTTAGGAGGATTAAAAGGCTATATTGAATGTAATTTTAGAAACAAATTGTTGTTAATTGGCTATTAAATTTAAGACTTCCATTCTTGAATTATTTCAACTATTCATCTTCAATATGTCTGAGCAAGCTATGTTCAAGTATTGACTGACCATATAACTTGGATAGATCTTTAATTTGGTTCTCTATGTGTGTAGGGGATTAGTAATTGTGTTTAGTAAGCACCAAACTAGAAAATGATGAAGGTATTGTTATTTTTGAAGAATGGATTCGTCAAGAATTAATAAAACCAAAATTGTCTAAAGAAGTAAAATTCATTCAATCCAACCCGAGCATAATCCTATGATAAACCCATTTTAATTGAATCAAATTCACATAAGTTTCTTAGTGTTATTTAAAACAATCCAAAATCAACACCATCAAATCGCCTTCTTAGAATGAATGTTTCTTAGGCTTCTTGTTTGGTCTATCAGGATCGATAACCCAAGCCATACTACAATGGTCGCTTACACCATACAGCTTTGGTAAATTTGGGTGTAAACCAATTTTGGTGCCATTGCTGGGGACCAAGTTTGTCACCTTAGAACATCTTTCTATTCTCCTCAATTTCTCTTTTATCATCCCCTTTATCTTATCTTTTCCCCTATCTTTTTTTTCTTCTCTTTTCTTGGTGCATGTCCACCTACACCCGTGACAATTCAAATCATCTTGTTTGGGTATATAGTCCTAGGGTTGGGGAGTCAAGCAATCATAGAGGTCTCTTTCCATTAGATCTGAAATATTCCCAATAATCCATATTTAGTAGTTGAGTTCGATACAATGGAGAATCTCCCACAAAACCTAATCATAAACCATAGAGGGAACCAAAATAATAAGCAAGACCCTAACTTGGGAATTGATGCAGACCCGACCAAGAATGACTACCTCACACCAACATGGACCAATGCACCCTTATGCATTAGGCATGATAACATAGGATATTCCCAATATGTTTTCAAACCCCATATCCTGAACCACCTTCCAACCTTTCATGGGATGGAGTTTGAGATGCCTTACCTTCATGTTAAAGTATTTAATGACATTGTTGAAACCATGTGCCCTCCAAATCAAATTGAATCTCCTAAAATGAGACTTTTTATTTTCTCTCTGAAGGAAAGAACAAAGAATTGGTTAAACAATTTGAGACCAGCATCCATTTACTCTTGGGACCAACATCAAAGATAATTTTATAAAAAATACTTCCCCCATCACAAATCAAGTTCTCTTAGAAAGAGAATACATGACCTTTTTGAAAGGGAGGGAGAAACATTCTATGAAACATGGGAAAGATTCAAGGACACATTAAAAATGGCACCGCACCATGTTTTCTTAATCCCAGAACAAGTGAGAATTTTCTATGAAGGGTTCAGTCCCGGAAATAGACAATTCATTGATATGATGTGTAATGGAACCTTCAAAAACAAATCCCCAAATAATGCTTACGGTTATCTAGAAAATCTTGTTGAACGGAACCAAACATGGGGAACATCACCATACTATGAAAATCCACCCAAATCTGGTGGAATGTAAAATCTTATATAAGAAGAAAACATTAGAGAAAAACATGCTTCACTCACAAGGAAGGTTGAGGAGATTGATCTTAGGAACGTCCACAAAACCCAAACTGTTGAGCTTGTTTTTACAATTTGTGAAAAACATGGACACAAGACTGATAATTGCCCAACCATTCCTTCTTTCAATGATTTTCTTTTTGGAGGACCACTAGAAGAAGCAAACGTAATGAACTATCAAAATCCAAAATTCCAAAACACCTTTAATCCAAGGTATAATGACTATCCATGCATTCGTTGGACGTTCAATAAAAACCCAACACAACAAAAATGTATCAAACCATACCCTCAACAAAACATTCAACCTCATAATCAGTTCCAACCAAAACTGGTCCAATTCCAACATTATAATGTCCAATATCAAAAACCTATCCAAAAACCAATTAAATAGCCAAACCAACAACCAACGTATCCTCCTGGGATAAACCAACAAGCTCAAGAACCAACCCAAATTGTTCCACAAAGCCTAATAGAACAACTATACAAACAAATGGAAAAATGAACTCAAAATTATCATCCATTAAACTAGAACATCAATCCATCAAAACTAGAATGGGACCCATTCCAACACCGACCATTCCACAACAAACATCGAGGGGAGAGGCATGTTTCACTGAAAAAAAATCATGAACAACTAAAGGTTGTGACTGTTTCGAGAAGTGGGAAATCAATTCAGAAAACTAAAAAAATAATTCAGAAACCATCAGAATCTCCAAACTCTAATTGAAATTCAAATGAACCACATTATCAAACTAAGAAAACAGATAACAATGTGAAAGAAACAACTCTTCAACAAAAAATCCCACAACATTTACCATTTCTTCAACGCATGAGGGGGAAAACGAAGAATTAAGTGAATCATTGAGGTAAATATTCTTAGATGTCAAGATGAACACTCCACTCCTCGGTTATATTCAAACCATTCCACTATAATCAAAATAACTAAAGGACCACTTCACATTTAAATGAAAATTCTCACATAAGAATCAAGTCCTTCTGGTAGCAAATGTTAACACAACAATCCAGGGAACCCTATCACCAAATATGAATGATCCAGGAGGCCCTTACATCAATGTTGAACTAGGAGTGAATAATATTTTCAAAGCCTTGTGTGACCTAGGTTCCAGTGTCAATCTCATTCCCAATGCTGTGTACTGCCAGTTAGGCTTGGAAGAGCTCAAACCCACATCTGTTACACTTCAACATGCTGATCATATTGTTAGGGATCCAAATGGAATACTAAAGGATGTTATGGTAAAAGTATAAAACTTCATCTACCGTGCTGACTTCATTGTCTTCGTCAATAATCCAACCATTGATAATAAGGAATAAACCACAATCATCCTTGGCCGTCCCTTCCTTGCAACAATAAAATATGTTATCTGAGTCCGAAATGGGAATATGACCATCACATTTGGAAACATGAGTCTAGACTTGAACATCTATAATGAAAGCTCACAAAGAAGGGATGATTAGGATATTCATGAAGTAAACCTAAATGGATGCGTTGATAATGAATCCATAGAACATCAAGGAATAGTTGATGGATGTTTATGATAGGATGAGATTGATTTATTTATTCAACATGAAGGAAGTTTAACTACTTGGATTGAATCGTATTCAAATTTCTCTTTTGATGAAGTCCTATGACCAACAATCAGTGAATCCTTTCAGGAACCCACTTTCATGGAGACCCATCAAACATCCTTCCAAAAATCTGATCAAACCAATCATGCAGATGAAATTTCTACACATGGGGATTCAATTATATCAAAAAATCTAGAAAGAAAAATCGATCTTGATCCAATGTCCCAATATTCTACTGAAATTCTTAACCAACCTGATCTTGAATTGAAGGAACTTCCCACTACACTCAAGTATGCCTTCCCAGGGGACAATCAAACACTGCATATTGTCATTTCTTCTTCTCTTGATGCCAATCATGGGAGGATGATTTTAAATATCCTTAAGAAACATAAGATATCCATTGGTTGGACCCTATCTGAAATTCCTAGGATTAGACCACTAATAGGGTCTCATAGGATTTTTCAAGAATCTGATTCAAATCCATGTCGTCAACCTCAGTGGAGACTCAACCCTAATCTCATGGAAGTAGTGAGAAAGTAATTCTGAAATTATTAAAAGCTAGTATCAACTATCCCATAGCTGAGAGTGAGTAGCTCAGCCAAATCCACATTGATCCAAAAAAGGATGGAATAACAATGATAACCAATAAGAATGTGGAGATCCTTATAACTAGGGCGAGTAGTGGCTGGAGTGTCTACATCAAATATAGGAAGATAAAATCATTTACCAAGAAGGACCATTTCCCCATACAATTCATTGAAGAAATCCTTGAGAGAGTAGTAGGTCATGCATTATTCTGTTTCATAGATGTGTACTCGGGGTATAATCAGATTGAGGTCCCCCTGGAGGATCATGGGAAGACTAAATTCACCTGTTCATTCTGCACATTTTCCTTCAAACGCATGCCATTTGGGTTATGTAATGCCCCTAGAACATTCCAACGGTGCATGATAGGAATCTTCTCAGACATGGGAGGAGATTTTCTAGAGGTCTTCATGGGTGACATCTTTATGTTTGGGGATACATTTGAGGGAAGTCAGAGGAATGTGGAGAGAGTTTTGTCAAGATGCAAACAAAAATATCTGGCCCTAAATTGGTCAAAATTGCTTTTAATGGTTAAAGAGGGACTAGTCCTTGGCCATCTAGTATCGGGTGTGGGGATTGAAATCAATAATGCCAAGGTTGACATCATTTTTCACCTTCCATCACCCAAAAATATCAAGGCAGTGAGGACTTTTTTAGGGCATGCTGGTTTATATAGAAGATTCATTAGGAACTTTAGTTCAATTCCTCATCCCCTTTGTGGTCTTCTACTATAGGATACTACATTTCTTTGGAATGAATGATGTGAGTGTTCATTATCAACCCTCAAATCATCTCTCAACTCTCCTCGCATCATGAAATCATCAAATTAGAACCTTCCTTTCGAACTCATGTGTGATGCAAGTGACTTTTCCTTAGGGGTTGTGTTGGGAAAACATCGTGATAAAACATTATATGTATTTTCTTATGCAAGAAAATCCTTAAATGATGCCCAAATCAAATACACCATCACAGAGAAGGAGTTACTTTCTGTTGTGTTTTCCTTAGAAAAGTTTAGGTCCTACATCTTAGGATCCCCCATAAATGTGTACACTGAACATTCTACTTTGAAATACCTCTTCCAGAAGCAAGATGCTAAGGCTAGACTGATTATGTGGGTCCTTCTACTACAAGAATTTGACCACACAACAAAGGCCAAAAAGGGTGTTGAAAATGGTGAAGTTGATCACCTCTCTAGGATAAAATTTAATGAAAAATTTTCCCACCATTATGTGATGGATTCATTCTCTGATGAACACTTATACTCTGTGAGTGATATCCCTTGGTATGCTGATATAACCAACTTCTTAGTTACAATAGTCATTCCGAAATTCTTCAGGACTCAAGTTAGAAGGAAATTCCTTTCCTATATTAGGAAATATGTTTTTAATGATCCATACCTCAATAAGTTATTCCCTTACCCAGTCATTAAAAGGTGCATCCCCGAATCTGAACATGAATCGATCCTTAAATTTTGTCATAGTGAGGCTTGTGGAGGTCACTTTTCCTCTAAGAAAACATCTGCTAAGGTTCTTAAGAGTGGAATCTTCTGGCCCAAAATCTCAAAGGATACCTACAAATTTTTTTAGGGCTTCCCTATTTGTCAACAATTAGGATCCATCACAAAAAGGAATCAAATGCCACTCACTCACATCTTATTAATTGAAATCCTTGACTGCTGGGAAATCAATTTCATGGGTCCCTTCCCAATCTCTAGGGGATATTTGTACATTATCTCAGCTGTTGATTATGTATCGAAATAGGTTGAGGACATTCCTACAAAAATCAAATTATAATCAAACAGTAATTATCTTTCTCAAGGAAAACATCATCTCTAGATTTGGAATTCCGTGGGATATCATTAGTGATCATGGATCCCATTTTTTCAATCATCCATTCTTAGCACTCATGGAAAAATATGGAATTTATCACAATGTTTCCACTACATACCACCTACAAACCAGTGTTCAAGATGAGTTAGTCAATAATGAAATCAATCAATTTCTTGAGAAAATAGTTAACCCATCTAAGAAAGAATGGTTAAACATATTTTTAGATGATCTTTGGGCCTATCGAAATGCATTTATAACCATTTTAAGAATGTCCCCATATTAGTTGGATTTTGAAAAACCATGCCATTTTCCAATGGAGAATGAACACAAGGCCTTTTGGGAAATTATAACCTCTCATTGGCTGAAAAAAATAGAAATTAGATCTCAATGAACTTGAAGAACTTAGGATGTAGGCTTACAAGAATTCAAGGATCAATAAAGGTAAAGTACAAGCCAACCAATCTCGAAATCGTAAAGGAAAACACGTTGTACTGGGTAAACCAGTTCTTTTGTATAGTTCTAAACTTCATCTACACCATGGAAAGTTGAGGTCCAGAAGATCAGGGCCATACATAGTGTATAATGTGTACCCCCATGGGGTTGTAGAAATTCAAGATCCCACCAATGGTCAAAACATTAAAGTTAATGGCCATAGAGTCAAACCATTCATTGAAGCATTTAAAAAAAAGAAGTTCTTGAAGGATTGTGTGAACCAAAATTATATGTGGAAAATACTTAAATAATCAGGCAATTATGTCGAGATAGCGGCATTAAACAAAAGTGCTACATAGAAGGCAACCTATGGATTTCATGTTTTATTTTATTTAATTACAACTTTAGACTGTTGACATGTTCTCGTTAATGAGTAAGGATAGGTATGAAAGGGGAGCACCATATTCACCCATGTCACATGGTGTGATCCCTGAGAAATACCTTACCCAAAAATTTAAGAGAAGACAATGTATCATCAGTTTGTTTTATATCTATTTTTTTGTATGATAAAAAAATTAGACTATTGACCTGTTTATCTTTTATGAGTATGGATGGGTATGAAAGGGGGTCACCGTATGATTCTGTGTCATGTAGTGTGATCCTTGAGTAATAACTTACCCAGAAATTTAAAATAAGATAATGCATTATTAGTTATTAAAAAAAAACAAAAAAACAGGGAAAACCATAAAACGATGACACTTGGAATTAAATAAGCTGTTGTGTAGTTTGTTTTGTCTGGTTTGTTCTTCATTGTATGGTTCATGGACTATTTTGGGTGATACATGTTCAATCCAAGAGGTGCCTACATCCCCCAAGAGATCAAAGGAGTAATCTGGAGCATCATGAACTTCAACTTTAAAAACCAGGTTTATTTTTTCCATGTCTATCATTTCCAATTTCCTCTTTACACTACTCTCCTACCCCCTTATTACATTTATTTTCTTTAACCATTGGGGACAATTTTATTCTATGTTGGTTGGAGAAAAAATAAATTCATTTATTTTGTTTTCATCATAAAATTTGTTGAAGGAAAATTTTCATAAACCTTGAACATGATAACAAACCTTGCAAACTCTGAAATTGGATATCAAATAATTTTTCATGCCTTGATTCTGATTTTAATGCATGTTTATTTTCATGAGAATACTTTTTAGAAAATGTGGTTTTCCAATTTGATTTTTCAATGTTTATATTTTATCCTCTTAAGAAAAATTCAACAATGCACGTCTACTAGATCTTGGGTGTAAATTTGAGTTCTTGGGTCCCTTTAATTATAGCATAGTGTTCTGGGGTAACTTTTAGTTTAATTGGAGTATCCAATAAAAAAAAATTGAAAAAATAATAATGACCCTATAGAAATTTTTTATCCAAATGTGTGGTGTCTAACACTTGGGGATCATGACTCCATAGATGCCTTGCCTCGAGTTAGGCTTTATATCTCTATTGTAGAGCACATAATTGACAATATGTGTGGTGTTCGACACTTGTGGATCATGACTACATAGTTTTCTTGCCCAGATATAGTCTTTTCATATCTATTGTGGATAAAAAATAAAAACAAAAAAATCCAAAAAATGGATACTCATTTTAAGGTTTAATGTGATTCCAACCCAATGCTTCCATTTTTTCCCCTTGAACAATAAAATGGGCCCCATATATTTTGTGATCCACAACACTTTAGCATGATTAATTAAAATTGGATGAAATGTGGTGATGCATTTGAACAAAGGAATGGGCTTGTGGTTGGGATATGCTTATGGACCTTTCTTGTTTTAAATAATTTTGATGGGTTTCATAATTTTTTTGGTATGAGGTCTTTGGGTGAGCAATGTGTATTAAAAAGTTTTTGAAAAGGGGGATTCAAATTTCATATTTGTAAGATATTTTTCATGGGACTAGCAAAACTCATGCTAGGGGGTGTGATTAGTCACTAAAAGTGGATAATATTTATTGTTAATATCTTAATATTAATTTTTTTCAAAGTTCATAAACATCAATTTTAGTTCAATTCAGAAATTTAACTTCATTTCCCATCATTGTGCGATTAATGCTTAAAGTGTCAATTTGGGTCCACTCAATAAATTGTTTGTGAAACATACATTGTTCAACATTTTAATTTGATATGTTGGTATATGATTCATCACATTATTTTGAAAATTTTATCTTCTAGGTCCGATGGATAAATACCATTGTAAGATGGAGCTTTGTGCACCTGAATGTAGAAAGTTTCTGGAAAATCCATAATGGGCCGAAGGCCCATCAAATAAATGTGGGTCCCACAAACCAAGCCCAATAAAGCTTAGTTTTTTACAGTAGAAATATAATTCTATGAAGATCATTTTATTAAACTATGGATGGAGATAATTCTTATGTTTTCATGATAATAAATGGATCTGAATTTGAGATTTTAATGATGGGCTCGACATGAATGCACATAAAGTAGTCCCACCATTTTGAACATAACATCCAAACAGCTGCGCCAACTTTCTTGAAATTTTTAAAGGTCATAAAATACAAATTTAAGAGAATATTTCTTTGCTACGACCCCTCTAGATTCGTCTTTCTTAAATTAAAAATTCACACGTCAAAACTGTAGACGAATCTGGATGGTTTTTTGGTCAACTTTGTAACGTCAATTTTATTTTTGATTCTTCACCCCCTTTTGAATCTATTAATTGTTGGGGTGTAAACTGATTATTGGATGGTGGACCTAATGGTCCAAATATTCCTATATAAGGATTCGGTGATGAAGGGAATAAGCATCTCATATTTTTTTTATCATCTTGTGTTGCATGTTTCATTATATGGTTATGCTTCCAAATTTCATTTGTAATGTTTTCCATTTCCATGTAATTTCTTTTTTGTATATTTATGATTTTATCAACATATTTTTCTTTTATATTTTCCATTTCTTTTATTAAAACATCATTATCAAAAAGCACAGTTGATATCTCTGTGATGTTGTGAATTAGTTCACACATAGGTGTGAATTTCATTCAAACACATGGAGGAATGCTCGTTATTTCCACAGTTTTAATTTCTTCAATCCATTTCATGTTAGCCATCTTCTGCCCACCATTGAGATTATACCATCAATGGTGGGATATCCCTTTAATGGGTTGACCGTAGTAGGATGAAAAAGCTGGATTGAATGTTATTTTATTAACGAGTTGTTGTTAATTGGCTAATTAATTTAAGACTTCCATTCATCCATTATTTCTACTATTCATATTCACTGTGATTGAGAAATCTAAATTCAAGTACTAAATTACCATATAACTTGGAGAGATCTTGAATTTGGTTCTCTACGTGTTTAAGGGATTAGTACTTGTGTTTATAAAGCACCAAACAAGAAAATGATAAAGCTTGTGTTATTTTTAATGAATGGATTCATCAAGAATTAATAAAACCAAAATTTTCTAAAGAAGTAAAATTAATTCAATCCACCCCAAGAATAATCCTAAGATCAACCCATTTTCATTGAAGTGAATTCACTTATGTTTTCTAGTGTTCTTTAAAAGCATCCAAAATCAAAACCGTCAAATTTAATTTTTAGAATGAATGTTTCTTAGGTTTCTTCTTAGGTCTATCAGGATCGATAACCCAAGCCTTAATACAATGACCACTTACACAAGACAACTTGGGTAAATTTGGGCGCGACCAGAGTCCCTGACTACCCGAGACTATAAGGGGAATTGACCGAGCGGGTTTCCACATAGAGTCTTATAATTTTGTATTACCAAACCAGAGGGGTTAGGCTATGTGAACTAACTAGAGGGTAGTTGGTGCTTCTTGGATAAGACCGTAGGGGTTGGCTGCGAGTACTTCCCAGAGGGGTTTATATTGTGGTTATCTATTTTCTTCACTAATGCTTGTGGTTATGTGGATTGAATATTTCCGTGTATCATCCTGTTACTACTTATTGATTACTGCCTGCTGTTTACTATTACTTTTTACCGCTTACTATACTATTACCTGACATATTCTCACTGACTAGTAGGCAGAGATCATTGGGTGGTTTCCTACTGGGATTTTTTCTCACACCCTGTTTGGGCCATGCTTTTGGGCCCAAGCAGACTATGTTGTTTCAGGTTTAGACAAGGAAATGCGCTATTCAACTTCAGGTACTTGATTGCTTTGGAGAAAGAGAGCATGGGATCAGGATTAGGCTTGCGATTCTGAGGAGCTATTTATCTTTTCATTTTTAATTGTTTTGGTAATGTTGTATTTCCAGAATTGTGATCTGTTTGGCTGTTTTCCTATATATGTATCATGCATCATTTCATATATACATATGTGCTCCCTTTTTTTATTGTTTTATTCTTCCACTGTACATTGTTGTTGGATATTTACTGCTTCTGCTATTGTATTCTTTTTTTACATCCCCTAAATACTCTTCCAATTAGGGAACAATTTTCCCACTATCACACCAAAGCCCTCGCTACTAGTCAGCAGCCTCTGGCTTTTTGAGAAATGCGCTTGAGGACTTGTGACCAACTGGGTACAGGGTGCCTCTAGGTGGCTTCCAGAACCGGGATGTTACAAAGTTGTATAAGAGGAATTATTTTTTCTTGAAATACTGTTTGGATCCAATAGCTAGGGATAAAATGGAATAGGTTCTTGGTAATAAGTTTTTCCTGGGAGTAGCTAACCCGTGTACAGGGAGAAGCTGATCTACCTCATTTATTGTAGTTTTTGGTTTGAGATTTTATAGTTGATATGATTTCACCTTGAGTGACTCACATGATTTGTGTTGTTATTGTTGTTGCTATTACAGTTCTATTTTTTGTCGAAACCCGATGATATGAGGGTGTGTCATCTCATGCATCATATAGGAACTTGTTAGAAATCGCATATCATGCATTCTTGCCATTCCATTTAGGGTGAATTAGCGATTGCATGTTATTGTGATAGACGTTGTGTTGATTATGCATGCTGTTGTGATAGATTCTATTATAGAATCCCTAGTGTTTGATAGAGAAATTTTTTATATTATACCTTGCTTAAAGGAACGCCAAATTTTGTTTCTTGAGGTGTTATGGGCCGTTAGGAATCAGAACTTGATGGATATTTGACTTGTTTTTCATGTATATATACTTATATGAGATGCCAAGATTTGATTTGCGGGGAGTATGGGCCCACACATATCAGAATTTTGCACCTCTATGGGTGTTTTCAGTGTTTTCTAGGCTTCGGTGAAGATTCTAAGCTACTACCCATAAAAACCCAGAATGCATGGCATGTAATTTATTTATATGTGCAATGTAGTCTGTAAGCCGTCTCACTGACTGTGTGAGAAGGAACACGGGGTTGTGAAAATTCTTTAGGAACACGCAGTGTATGGTCGGTATATATTGTGCACTAGTGAGTTGTATACCCAACTGTGTCACTAACAACATGGTTTGGGGATTCTCATCTAGTACACATCGTGTTTCATACAAACAAGACATGTAGGCTTTTTCAAGGTACCCAGCCATGCCACGAACAAAACAGGTCAGTGTTATCTTCTCTTATACACGCCGTGTTGGTTCAGAACATGCCGTGTAAGGGTCACCCATGTAGTCTGCCATGTAACTAACAACACGGATCGCCAAAACCATTTTTGGTACACTCCATGACCTTAGTGAATATGTCGTGTAGTCTAGGGTTAAGAGGACCATGCGAGTTAGCCATGTAAATAGACTCAAAAAGGGGAATAGAGTTCATGTACATTCCTTGTGTGGGGACAACACACCGTGTAGTCTGGGATGTTACACAACCAGCTGTGGCGGAATTACATTCCCATGTGGATGGCTTTAAGGAACACTCTGTGTAGTTTTATACACACCCTGTAGTTGTGCTTGGTAAAACATGATTTTTTCTTTCTCTTGTTCCCGTTTTTTACTCTTGTTTTCTCTGTCCTTGATGATCCTCATTTAAGGTGTTCCTTCGATCTTTCAGAGCATTGCCTCCGAGACGTCCTTTGGTTGTATGTCAGCTGCCAGGCAGTGATCAGACAACAGATATGGCCGATCAAGGACCTCCTTCTGATCCTCCTGCTGTTCCATCCTTGGCACCAGCAGTTATACCCGTTACAAGCACCGATGCACAGTTCAGAGAGGTCTTCCTAAGGATGATGCGGACCATTCAAGGAGCTCCGCCTCCCGCCCCATCGATGGCTGAGTTGACGAGGGTTTTCCAGTAGAATCATCCTCCTACTTTCTCAGGGGATGGGGGACCCCAGGTTGCAGAGTCATGGTTAGAGTCCATGGTAATGATCTTCGAGCATCTGGAGATACCTCCAGAGAAAAGGGTAATGGTTTCTGCTTATATGCTCTAGGACACCGCCAAGAGATGGTGGGAGGTGATATCATAGTCAGGGAGCCAGCAGAGAATGACTTGGGATGAGTTTTGGTGCATATTCTACGATTACTTCTCTCTGAAGACCTTGAGGCTGATGGAGCCAGGGAGTTTATGAGTCTCGAACATGGTACACATTTTGCTATGGAGTACACGTATCGCTTTACAAAGCTGCATCGCTTTACACCGATTGCAGCAGGTGATTAATTGTTTATTGATAGGATGTTTAATGATGTTATCAGTCAAGATATCCATTACCAGGTGAATATATTAAGGTTGACTGCGATATCCACTATCATCAACCGCACACTGATAAATGAGTGTAATCTGAGAGATTCTGGAGTAGTGGGCCAGAGCGGTTCGACATCCAGAGTCAATGTTCCTCCTACTGATAGAAGGAAGCACTGCAGGGAGCTGTCTCGAGGAGATCATGGTAGGTGGAATGTATCTTCGGGCACCCAAGTTGTGTGCTACCTGTGTGGTAGAAGTGGGAAAACTAGTCCTTAGTGCCAGAGAGACCCGATGGAGTGCTGATATTGCTGCAAGATGGGCCATTTTCAGCGTTTTTGTCAGATATTCTTGCCTACAGCTGGTGGTAGGGGCTCTTCTATGACCCCATGTACAAGATATGTATCACCGGTTTCTCAGCAGTCTGGGAACTGGAGTTCTTCAAGATGTGCAGTCTGAGGTGGAGGTCGCGGCCGTGGTGGTCAGTCACCAGGTTACTAGTGACAGCCGAGTGGATCAGGTTTGAGTGGTCAGCCAGGGGCATAGGGCAG
The DNA here is from genome assembly GCA_963277665.1 of Viscum album. NCBI lineage: Eukaryota > Viridiplantae > Streptophyta > Magnoliopsida > Santalales > Viscaceae > Viscum > Viscum album. Next base: position 1,927,089,431 of record OY728138.1, read on the forward strand.
CGGTACATTCCAGACTTCCATCGTGGAGAAAACCAATCAGGTGTATGATCTCACCCCTTCCACAGTTCGAGGTATGATCTTAGTAGCCTCAGTTTTATCTTCAGCTCTTTTCGATACTGGTGCATCACATAGTTTTATCTCTGTTGTTGTTGGGGAGAGCCTTTGGCGCTGTATCGTTTATTCTGCCGACTTGTTGACTCTTGATACACCATTGGGAACGAGGACCTGTAGCATATGTCAGTGCAGAGAGTGCCCTCTTGAAGATTCTGGGTGTCACTTATTATGGTAACTCTATGTTCTAGTGATGACATGCTATGATGTCATTCTTGGTATGGACACGTTAGTTCCCTTCCAGGCAGTTATTGATTGCTATTGCCGCAGGGTGAGTTTCACATCACCAGAGGGTAGATCTTTTCTTCATAGAGGCGTGTGGGGTATCTAGGAGGGTAGAACTAGAACAGAGCATCATGGTCTAGGATGAGTTGCAACCCAGATTTAAAGTCTTTATCTAGATGACCATGGGACTTCACAGTTAGAATTTCCTCCATTGGTGGATTGTTTGAAGGTTTTATTTCTAGAGGACTTTTCAGGTTTCCCTCCTGAGCATTATGTAGACTTCTCGATTGATCTTGTGCCAGGGGTGTTACTGGTGTCCATTCCTCCTTATAGTATGGCTACACCTGAGTTACAAGAGATCAAGAAGCAGTTGGAGGAGTTGCAAGAAAATGGTTTCATCCAACCCAGTACTTCTCCTTAGGGTTCACCTGTCCTGTTTGTGAAGAAAGTAAACGACACCCTTAGGATTTGCATGGATTATCGGAAGCTAAACCAGTTGATGTTCATGAACCTATATACTTTGCCGAGTATCGATGAACTCTTTGATCAGGTTTGGGGAGCCCGAGTGTTCTCGAATATCGATTTGCGGTCCGGTTATCATTAGTTGTTAATTAGACCATCAGATATACCACTTACACCATTCAAGAGATGGTATGGTCTATACGAGTATATGGTCATGCCATTCGGTCTCACGAATGAACCAACAGCGTGTATGGCACTGATGAACCGAGGTGTCCATACATACTTGGATTGCTTCTTGGTGGTTTTTGTGGACTACATCTTGGTGTACTCTCACACTCGATACATCCATGATTTCCATCTTGAGATCATTCTGAGTAGACTGAGAGAGAATCAGTTATATGATAAGATCTCAAAATTACACTTTTAAATGGATCAGATTCATTTCATGGGTCACGTTATCTCAGAGACATGAGTATAAGTAGACATAGAGAAAGTTAGATCTATTGTTTCCTAGGAACAGCTGAAGAATGTCTTTTAGGTGCGGAGTTTTCTAGGGAAGGCTTGATACTGCAAGAATTTTTTATTGGACTTTTCACGCCTTGAAGTACCATTGAGAATTCTGAAAAATAAAGTTGTGAAGTTTTTATGGTCAGATTCTTGTGAGTCAGCCTTTCAAGAGCTGAAGTGGAGGTTGAAATCAGCACCGATACTAGTCTTGATAGAGCCGGGAAATAGTTATACAGTCTACTGTGATGCTTCAGGTGTTGGACTGCAAGATTTTCTTATGCAGGGTGTTGGAGTCGTTGCATACGGGTATCGGCAGTTGAGGCCACATGAAGGAAATTACCCAACACACAATCTGGAGTTGGAAGCGATTGTTCATGCCTTACACTGTTGGAGACAGTATCTTATAGAAGCGAACATTGTAGTTTTCACTGACCACAAGTGTCTCAAGTACATCTTTACTCAGTGTGATATGAACCTGGCATAGCACATGTGGGTCGAGTAACTTCATTCCGTCGACATTGAGCTTGCTTATACACCGGGAAAGGGCAACATAGTGGATGATGTGTCGAGAAATAGAACTCATATTCAGGTAGTTCAGGAGGCCACCAGTGAGTGGAAGCTTATGGATCTGTTCTCTAAGATGCATTTGGAGGTGCACAACATATAGGGGAAGAATTTTCTATCATCTATAGCTATTACCTCTACCCTTCTTGATCGGGTATGGATGAGGAAGCTATCAGACTCAGAAGGCCTAGTCCTGCAGGAGAGTGTGTTAGTATAAGACCCTCTTCCTGGATGGATAGTGGGAGAGTATGAGATCTTGTGTTTCTAGGGATGCGTATGGGTGCAAGCAGACATACATGAGAACTGAGGTTGGATTTTCATTATTCAGTTTGGGCAGTTCATCCTAGCGTCACCAAGATGTATCGTGATATACACCACTAGTACTGGTGTCCAGGTATGAAGAGGGATGTTGCTGGGTTCTTCATGAGATATTCTACTTGTCAGTAGGTGAATGCGGAGCATCAACAACCAACATTGAATTTACAGCAGTTACCCATTCCCCAGTGGAAGTGGAACGATGTTGCGATAGACTTCGTGACTAGGTTACCGGGGTCACCTCGAGGGAGTGATGCTGTTTGAGTTGTCGTCGACAGGCTTACAAAGGTTACTAACTTATTGGCAATCAAGGATACATTCAACATGGATGAGATGGGGTGGTTGTACATCCGAGAGATTGTACGGATGCATATAGTTCCACACTCAAATGTTTTAGACAGGGATGCACATTTTACTTTTCGGTTCTTGCAGAGGATTCAGAATGCTTTGGGTATAAAGGTTCTTTTGAGTACAGTATACCATCCCTAGACAAATGGAAAATCCAAGCGTACGCTCCAGGTTCTTGATGATATGCTCTGAGCATGCATTCTAGACATTGGCGGTTCTTGGGAGAAGCATATTCCTCTTGTGGGGTTTTCCTATAACAATAATTTTCAGGAGACTATTTAGATGTCACCTTACAAGGCTATGTACGATAGGTCATTCCGATCACCATTTTTCTGGATGGAGGTAGGAGAGGCATCTTTGCTGGGACCTCATCTTGTTCAGGAGACCTCAGAGCAGATAGAGTTGATTCGGAAGAGTATGGCTACAGCATAGTCTCGGTAGAAGTCTTATGCTGATCAATGGAGATGACCTCTAGAGTTCGAGTTAGGGGATTAATATTTTCTGCATGTCACACCACGGTTGGGACATAAGAGGATTCAGAGATAGGGTAAGCTTTTAGCATGGTACGTCGGGCCGTTTGAGGTGTTCAAGAGAGTTGGTCTGGTTGCCTATCAGTTGTAGTTACCTTAGAGGTACTAGGATATGCACGACGTCTTCCCCGACTCTCATCTCTGAAATTACCTTTCAGACTCGTCTCATATCATTCAACCTAAGGATGTTGAGTCTAAAGTGGATGCATTGTTTGAAGAGCATCCTATCTGGATTGTCGATCGTAAAATGAAGGTTCTTCATGGCCGGTCTGTTCCTCTGGTACGGGTTCTATGGTAGCACGGGTGAGTATAGGACAAGATGTGGGAGAGGGATGCAGATATACGATCGTAGTGGCCAGAGCTGTTCGAGGTTTCTTCTTCTATGCCTCTCTAGGAAAATTCATTGACGAATTTCTTTAAGTGGGGATGTTTTTAAGAACCCAGTTCTTCATTTCATGTATCTTTTCCTTTTATGGTCATTTTTGAGAAAAGAGAAGAATCTAGAAATTTTACAAGTACACATCATGTACTTTATACGCACACGTCGTGTACATCGATTCCACGCAAGGCCGTGTGTTGGCCATATCCGGGAAACAGACACATTGTGTAGGGGAGATATGGAGGCCACTTAAAATAGAGTACATAAAATCCTAGTACACGCCGTGTACCCCATATGTACACGCCGTGTACTTTTTTTTCATTAATCGGACCGGGGTCGCGCCTTATCAACACAATCATCTTCTTCTTTAGGTTCTTTGACCAAAGGAGACCCGTATGGCCGTAAACATCCTCCATGTCCTAGATCCTCTGTCCGTTCTATGAATCGACTGTCGTCGATTGCGTTGGAACTTTATCAGTGAGATCTTCTTTCTTCTTGAGTTTCATTTCATGATTTTCCAAATTTCTCAAGATATTGTGGGTTGACCATTTTGTGAATTTTCGTATATCTATGACATTATAAGGAGAATCAAGCCCTGTGGTTCAAGTATATTGATCTCCTACCATCAAGGTAGGTGGTTTGTGACTTACCTTTCGAAGTCTTTGAGTTTTATGTGCAAATTTTGCACCAATACCTGTGAACGGGGTATTGCGTGTTTACCTTTTTCCCCATTTTGTTTTCCTGCCTTGATTTTAGGCTTCTGTAGATGTTATTTGATCATGTATAAAGATAATTGATGTGCTTGGATGTTTTTTTCCCATGCCTTGTTCTGTTTACGACCTTTGGGTCTTGTTTAGATTTTGTCCACTATACTTGTTTTCCATGCCTTATGACCATAGGATGGAATGATATTCTTGACTTTCTTGTTTATCTATAGACTGGTTATCCATGTAGCTCTATAGGTGTGATTTGTCCTTATAGCTTTATTATGCACTCACTGGCACGAGACCATGAGAACCTGGTGCTATAGACTATAGGGGATAGACTGAGTGAGCTTCCCAAAGAGTCTTGGGCATTATTGATGATAATGGATAGACCGAGTGAGATTCCCAGAGAGTATTGGAAATTATAGACTATAGGGGATAGATCGAGTGATCTTTCTAGGGATTCTTGGATATTATAGTCTATAGGAGGGTAGCTTGAGTGAGATTCCTTAGAGAGTCTTTAATTGTTTGAATTTCCTAAAACCATTACAGGATATAGGAGGAATTGGATGAGCAAGATTTCTTATAGAGGATGTGATATGCCTGAGTCTATAAGAGTAATTGACTTAGGGCACTTCCTCAGAGAGATTATATTCCTTGGGGTATAAGTGGGTTAGACCACATGACCTTCCTCAGAGATTCCCTGACTAACCTAGACTATAAAGGGGATTGACCGAGCAAGCTTCCCCACAGAGTCTTATAATTTCATATGACCAAAACAGAGGGGTTAGGCTGGGTGCACTTCCCAGAGGGTTGTTGGTACTTCTTGGATATGACCAAAGGGATTGGATGTGAGTACTTCCCAGAGGGGTTCTTGTTGTGGTTATCTATTTGCTTCACCGTTGCTTGTTGTTCTGTGGATTGATTATTTTCATGTATCACCCTGTTACTGATTAATGATTAATGCCTGCTATTACTATTACTGTTTACTTCTTACTGTACTATTACCTACCATATGATCATTGATTATTAGGCAGAGTTCTTTGGGTGGTTTCCTACTGGGATTTAGCCTCACACCCTGTTTGAGCCATGATTTTGGGCACAATCAGACTATGTTGTTGCAGTTATAGACAAGGGTAATATCCCTTTGACTTCAGGCACATGATTGCTTTGGAGTAGGAGAGCATGGGACTAAGAGTAGGCTTACGCTGCTGAGGAGCTGTTTTTCTTTTCTTTTGTACTTGTTTTGGTACTGTTGTATTACTAGAATTAGGAAATTTTTGTCCATTTTCCTAGATATGAATCATGAATCATTTCATATATTAATATTTTCTCTAGTGGTATATTATTTTAGTCTTACACTATTCATTGTTGTTGGATATTTACTGCTTCAGTTATTGTATTCTTTGTTTTCATCAGCGGTGTACTCTACCAATGTGGGCATAGTTTCCCCCACTATCATGCCCAAGGCACTCACTGCTAGTCGGTAGCCTCTGTCTTTTGGGGAAATGCACTTGAGGCCTTGTGACCAACCAGGTATGGGGCTCCACTGGGTGGCTTCTAGAACTGGGATGTTACATTATGGTCCTGGTGCCGGATTAGATGGGAATCTGATCTTATATTCATTTACCACGATGGGATAATGTTTGAGGGGAACCACTTTTGGGACCTATTGTGGGTGTTTCTCTTTATGAAAATATCAAGAAAGATATATCCCTTGACGTAGTTCAACATTGATTCACTTGGGATATTTCATTTTTTTCTCATATTTGGATAATATCTCTTAAAATGTGAGGGAAACATTCGTAGGAGGGGGAGGAGGAGGGTCATAAAAGAAATTGGATTTATTATTCTCCTTATTGGGGAATTTTTTTGGGGGGGGGTAGTATTGTGTTTGTTGAGGGTGAAACAATATATTGGGTAGCACTCTGGTTCTAGGTTAGCAAACAATCAGCCACGAGGTTGGATGCCTCTAGAGGGAACCATATTCTCTTACATTCTCCCTATTTGTACTATTTCATGTCTTATAAGTGTGGATGATTCTCACCATGTTCACTGATGCATACCGCGTTGGTAATAGTGTACCCAGTTCCGAATGTTAGGAGATATTTTTATGCCCATTGTTTGACATTCCCCTTTCATTATGTGGTATTCTATTGATGTCTTGAAAAATATTGACATAAAGGTAGCCTTGGTTTGAACACCGAAATTTTTTTGATCCTGGAGGTTATGTACCATTAGAAGGGGTTGGAGAGGTATCATCTCTACTCGTCATTCATCCCAAATATGAAAAGACACACCTCTCATGTGCGGGAAATCTAGGTAAAAATTCCTATGTCCCTATGATATGGGGTTACTCTTGTTATCTCATTGATGCACTATGGCCTAGATTTTTTAGTCTTACGGGGTAATTTTGAGTAAAAAATTTTCCCCACCCATGTGGGATAGGGATAATCCCATATTGCGAGTGTGGCCACCTCTATTGCCACATAATTGATTTCACACACTCCCATTGGGGTATGATCCAATTATGGAGGTGGATATGCATAGGATTTATTGGATTTATAAGACATGAGAGTTTTATATTGGTCAAAGTACAATATGTGGGAATCCTACTAGATGATCAGTGTTTTCGGGACTGGAGTATTTTTTATGGATTGATCTTGTTGGGCCTGATGCTTTTGAGAATTATTTCGGACCAGTTATTGTTGAGTATTACATATTTCCTAAGTAGGGATTTCATTTGATTTTTTTTACTTTTGGTAGGGAAATTGAAATATTTCATCTCCAATGAGCCCTTTTAGATGGGACATGGGGTGATGTATACAGCACCTTGTTCTCCCCATCCATGAATATGAACTCTTGATGGGGTATTTATGATGGAAAAATGTAACTTCTATAGCACATGGAGGAAAAAAAGTTCAAGGGTTTTCTTTCACCATTATGATCATTGTCGTTATGCATATAGGAGGGATTCCTAGTCGATTAGACAAAAAAGGACTCCTAATATGTTTACAAGCTCTACATACCCTTTATAGGGCAATAAAATTTATTTTAGATGGTAAAGACACATCCATATATTAAAGATAATGTTATGCATAAATTTCTCCCTTGGTATGTCGATGTGAGAAGTGGTCGTGGGATAATATATCACAAGTATATTATCCATTTCTAGTTGTATTATCACAAGAAACATATCATATTTTTGGTCTTCTAGGGTCAAATCTACTTGATATTCTTATCTAGAATGATTCTTAATGATGTTGTTCCAAACAACATAACTTGAAGGAGACTCAATGATATGTGAGCAACATACATGTGACCTTAAAGATGAATATGGCCCTAGAATGTCTTCTAGTTGAGAAATGATGTTACCGAAGATAGGCATAGTTCCCGACATGTCTTCCTCCATCATTAAGGGTTCCTCCGAATATAAGGTATTTATCATGTTTGTCCTTACAAGGAGAGGACCTTCCTGGCCGCGTGAATTTTGATTGTGGGGATGACCTTCATAACTGTATCTTCAATGGAAAGGGATACCATTGAAACTAAATTCCTGAATATGGGGAGTTCCACTATGGTGCATACTCTGGGGAGGATTTTCAGAGTAAGGTGTAGAGAATGTAGGACCTTCTTGCTGCTTGATGTCACTGAAGGGTGTTATTTATCGATGAGTACTATGACGACAAGGACTATTGTCACAACTTGATATCTTAATGAATAGATAATTTATCTAGTTTACATCCTGGGGAGGGCCTTCATGATATAATTCAATAAGTGGAGGGCCTACTCGTTTCATGGTGTTTCTATATGGAGGGACATTATGGAAACTACCATTGTGTTGGAGTGCCTTCTCAATGTCTTCCATCATGGCGAGGACTACCTTTTTGACTAGATTTATGAATATAAATAGAACCATATCTACAGTGTATACAATGAGAAGTACCATCATGGTCGTTGAAAACATGGGGAGGACCTACGTTCTATGTTATCTTCTAGTCAAGGGGACAGATACCCTGACACACATCAAGAGATAGGGTCTCATGAATGATTTTTTCTGGCCCCTGGAGTTATCCCTTGTGGGTGCTCTGAGAAGGACCTTCAGATCCACCGGTAGAAAAATATAGGGGAGGGCCTCCATAACTACTAATATAACTTCCATAATTTGGTATTGGACTGACAGGGTCTTGATAAATTATTAATATATACTCAAGTTCATTAAGAACACAATATTCTAGAAGAGGGTATCATGTGTATGTTCTTTATTTTACATGTTCCTTTGTATCATTTTATTTTTGGGAACTATCTTGTGGGTAAACGGGGCCGACTGCTATTGGTAATGACCTTTATATGTGAGCACCTAATTTGTTGGTTCTCGTGATTCCATTGAGATTCACTTTCTGAAATCTTGAGTTCTATAAGGGATATATGACTGCCCAGGAGTGGCCTCTAAGTTAGAGTGACATCCCCCAGTTAGAGTGGATATTTGTTCCTGATCTTGTTTTCCATGTATCATGGGATGTTGTATTAGAACCTATAATACATGGGCATGGATGAATTTGTACTCTAGAATGACTAAATTTTTTTTCGGGTAAGTCATCCCATTCAAGGAAACCAGGTCATGGGCCTAGTTCCTCACCTTTTCCGCTGATGTAATGATATCTTGATATTTCTAGAGGATATAGTTTGGTATAGATTTATGATAATTCATTATTTATATAATTTTATGTGATGCATGTTTGGACATACTGGGTATGAAGGACCATTCTGATGTTGGATGATTGAGTCTTCCATTAGTTTCCTTCTCTAGATTCCACCACATTTTACTGTTGGAATTTATATTTATGAGTAGGAATTTTCATCTTATTGTTTTCCTTTGTACTTGTCATAGAGGCATGATATGAATCTGATATAGAGGAATGAATCTTCATGAACATCATTGATGAAGAATATATAGAATGAACTTTCATCATCCATGAATGTTGTAAATTGGCACATCCCGAACAATGATTTGGTTTATATTATAAAAGAGGAATATTAAAAAGATTGATATTGGTTATTAAATTTTCATGAAATAATTCTAGTATATAGATGATTTTAGATTCATCATGGTCAATTAGGGAGGGAAGGTTAGAAGATAAATAGAAACGAAGAAAAATTGAAATGAAATAAAATGAAAATGGAAGAGGATTTACTTATTGATATAACATCGTTGAGAACCTCTTTAAGGGAATGGGTTTTAGACTTTTGGAAAGACTAATGGATCTTTAATGAGGGGAGGGACTGGGGAAGAGTATTTGGGCAGAATATTGAGATGATTCAGTGCTTAGTGGAGTAAAAAAAGAGGAAGATATTTGAGGTTTTTATAGTGGAGAAGAGGAGGGATTTTCAATTATTTTAATCAATATTTTATTATTTATTATTAAGATTATTAATAGTATTTATTATTGTGGTCCAATTAGTAATAATATAATTTTAGTTTGAACTAATGGACAATTACATCAATTATGACTCAAGCATGATGCATAAATTAATTTATTTATCATTTTTTGAAAATTATCAAATTTCATTATTAACAAATAATACATGCATTTCAGAAAAATATGAAACATTAACCCTAACAATTTTACTATGTTTAGAATTAAAAAATGGACTGAATTATTTCAAAATTAATTTTATAAATATGTGTAATTACATTTTTAAATAATTTTTTTTATATATAGATAATACAAATTTTAAATTTAAAACTGATTTTATAATACTTTCACAAATTAATTTATGTCTCAAAAAATTATACAAAAATCATAAGAAAAAATATTTTTATTTTTCAGTATATTTTATGAAAATAATTTTATAAATTTATTGAATTAAAATTTTAATTAAATATTTATTACTCATAAAAATACAAACACATAATTATTAATTTAGAAAATATTCACCCTCATTTATATGGTGCCTAAATCTTGTCAATACTTACATGGGTGTGGTTAATATTTATAAGGGTACTATATTATTAATAAGTGTAAGTTACTATTCATAAGGGTAATTTACTATTCAACAAAAATGTATGTTCATCCTATTAAACTCTAAATATCATTCTGATCACAACTGTGTATGTTAGTTTTCTAGATATTCAAATCAGAATAGTTAAAAAATAATGTTAATTAAAAAGGATTTAATAATGTGTTGTTTCCTAGAGAATATGTTTTTCATGCATTCAATATTTTATTTATCTGTAAATTCATCTTGTGCAACACTTAGAATTTTAAATTTATAACACATGTGGGTCAATATAGGTCACTAAATTTCATTATCCATCTTAATCCTACACAAGGGTATAAAAATTAGAAGTGAATTAAATTAATCATATAACATGAGGGAATATATTATGTTGTTTAGTCTTATCCCCACTCCTCATACATTAGTGATTGTAATGTCAATACTGAGTCAACAAATTTTAGAGTTATTAACCTTTAGAGCATCTACATTGAAGCCACATCAAATTTCCGGGTTCCAATGGAGGATGTATTTTCTATGAAAGCCTTAGTCCATTATTTATCCTAAAATAAAATTTTATTATTATTGATAGGTTTATCTTAAGGGTACTTAATAATATTTTCTAATACTAATCTATAAAAATAATAATACCATATCTAATTCCAAAATGGGTGACTCAGAAATTTAATATAATAATATATTATTTTTTATGATTATTTCTAAAATTTGACAATATTACTCATCGTATAATTATAAAGTTTTAATTTAATTAGATTTTAGATATATTAATATTTTAGTTTATGAATGATTTTTTACATATCCCAATAACCTCTTCTATCATTATACAATTCTTATAATCACCCATCATAAAATATTTATTCAAATTATAGGGAATCAAAGAATAATAACGTGTGAAACCAAATTCAAAGTAAGGGTAAAACTGGGAGAGGCTATTCAATGATCATATGTATGCATGAAATGGGAATAAGGGAATGAACATACGATTCTAACATTTTGAAATCATTCCCACAACATTTCAGTCCATTATTATGGAATTATTTTTTAGATATTCATATGAATTGAATCTCTGATGATTAAATGATAGTGAGTCAAGAGATTATATAACAAGTGTAAGAACATTTTGTAGATAATTTTTAAAAATTCATGTAGTATTAATATCAATAAAATTTATATGTTAGATCTAAAAACAATTTCATCGATTACATGTTACTCTTGGGTTGACAGCCTTCATATATTCATTTGGATTGGGATAACCTATTATGTACCCTCTGTTGGGATTGGGATAATTTCATGTGTACCATATCTAAGGATTGGAATATTGAAACATATACTCATTTAGAAAAATAATATTAATCATTAACTAAATAAATTTGATTATTTAATGGTCCCATTAATCACATAGTCCAAATCAATTCATATGAATTCCAAACGATCATTAAAACAACACTCTTTTCTTCATTAAATAAACATTGGAAAATAAAATGTGATTCATGATGATTTAATAATCATATTCATTATCCATACTAGTATGGAATACATATCATAACATTAGATATTATCCGAAATAAATAATGATGTTCTTAAAAGGATGTTTTTTCTAAGGAATATACTATTAAAAGATCAAAAGATCATTTCCAAAAAAAATAACCTTTCAATTTTAAAATCATTAAATTATCATCGAAAAAGAGTACTCTATATTGGAATAAATTATTATTTGAAATGAAAAATATGAACTCTTAATTTCACATTCAAATAAATGATTCATTATTATGAGATGAAAATCCATTACTTTGGTATATGTTATTACAAAATTATATTCAAAACCATCATAAAAATGTATCTTATAAAGAAAATGAATTGTAATTATTAAAAAACATTTTATATATGTTTCAAAATGGGTAATAAAAAACATAATAAATAATCATTTAATTGTAAAATCAATCTTTAAATTTATTTTATTAAAACATTTTCATGGAAGAAGAGGATTCGCAACCAAATTGGGGAAAAAATTTAAATTTACACTAAAATGTTATTTTGAGCATTTGAGTACATATAGAGAGGAAAATGAAAATAAAATTTGAAATTTTTGTCACAATCTCTTGGAAAATAAAATTCATAATATTTTTTAGAGTTATATCATATAATTGAGTCACTATAACATTAGTGGTAAACACTTATCATTAAATTTAATATTCTAGAACTAAGGACTTAAAATTTTTATAAAATTTTACCCAGAAACCCTTGAATGAAATAACATTAAATGAAATATAAACTACCTAGAATCATTACATGACCATCAATTAACACATTTAATTGAATATTTTCTTGCAAATTTAAGTTATATAGATGATTTATTATTCCATATTTTATTTATTATATATTTTCCATATCATAATATCTACAATAATACCATTGTGGTGTACTATGATATTGATGGTATGGTGTCACCACAAAACCATCCAAGACCCCTGATAACATTCAGAAACCATTTTTTTATACGGAGGCTTTCATGAGTCCATGTGGCCAACAAGTATTTAATACTTATTATTTATATGAGTGAGGTATATTGCAATATAGTGTCAATATTTACTTCGTTATAGTTCAGTTTCATTAATTAGAAAGGTTACTTGAGAAGTGCTTGTATTTGGAAGTGATCATGAGTTTGTGAGTACCAAAACCATGTATAATGAAAATCTCAATTACCAAGGATGGAAAATTATTGTTCTATTTTTTGTTGTTACATTAATATTGATTAATTAGTTGGTTGATTCACTTGATTTGTGGATTTGTAAGAGATATAATTATTGTGAGAGTTTTATTCTTTATCATTGAATGTGTTGGAGGTATCATTTCAAGCATCATAAACAGAACAGAAGTATTCAAATTACCTTCATCATTCCATGATATATAGGGGTATATCCGTAGATAAATTTCCTATATTTCTTCTAAATTATGTAATGGACATGATTTTTAGATTTGACAATGTGCTAAAATTTATTCATGAAATGGAATAATTTGATTACATAATGTTTCAGTATCATCCTAATTTTTTTTCCTTCTTGACAGATGGTTGAACCTTTGCAGGCTAATTGTGAAATTTTAAATCTATGGAATAGTAGTCATATTGCCAAAATAATTCATGTATATTTATAAAACAACTAAAAATGGTACTTTATGACTTATTAATTTCAATATATTGGGCTTCATAATTTATTTAATAAAATATTTTCTATGACCTATTAAATCATGATGTTGAATATAAGGGTGATTTCACAGTTACATGATGTGATAATTTGAACATAAATATCATTTTAAATTATAGATTTGGAAATGTGGCCCTATTTAACATGATTGTGACATATATAAGTATATATACATATGTGTGAGTTTGAACATAATTGAATTTAAATTCATAATTAATTTTTTTCTATTAAATGGGGATTATAATTTAAATGTCATGGGTAATTTCCTCTATACCGGGAAATTTACAGTCTATATATCGGGACCTCTTCTACGTGATGTGAGGTCATTAACATCACCTCAACATTGTTGTTGGTTGAAGGTAGCACCTCTTTTAAAAATTATGGTCATCCTATTTCTCATAGACAAGGATTTTAGAGTAATAATATGTGATGAATCTTATATAGGTAATCTATTTATCTTCCCCATTCTGTTATGTTTGATCATATCTATATTTGTACCATATTTGGGGTGTTTTATTGAAATTTTTATTTCCATTCCACCAAAAAATCATTCAATCATGCGCCTGGAGGGTGGTGAAGACCATACTCTATAGGTGGTGTGCACTATTCCACCGATATTAACTCCTCTATCACTACATGATATACCTCTAAATAATCATAATCTGGGAAATGATGATCAGTTCAATGAGAAATTACTATGATTAATATATTATATTCAGGGGGCTCCAATCATTCCCCCACTATATAAGAATAAAATTGTTTTTCCTGTAGTAAAACCCTCTTCTTTTTTCTTGGGAATATATTCATTGGTATTTTAAATCGTGGCTAGTGGACATGATATCAAAATTATATAACATGGATATGCATTAGGAGATAAGGTTAACGATCATGACTTATATTCTCCATGATTCTTCCTATAATGTATGCGACATGACTTCTCAGGCTTGTCAAAATCATGGTATGATATGGGTAGTTTTTTGGATAGCCTTATTGGATTACATATTCCCTCATATAGTAAGATATTTCTTTTCATGGGAATTTTTCACCTTAGATTATATATTCCTATTGTGGTATTAAACTCATTTTTTTAGAATCAATTCTTTTCACTGACACATGCTGACAATTAGAAGATGACAATAAGATATTTTAAATACGGTCTCATAAACACCATTTGATCAGGGTCCAAAGTATTTATATTTACCATTGAATATGAAATATTGTATCAGGACCTCATCGATGGGAAGAATAAAATGAAACCTAATAGCGTGGCCTATGTTGTATCCAAATCAACAAAAAAAATTTGTTTAATATGTGGCATGAATCGTCACTAAAAGATTCCATGTGTGGGCATAAATAGTTATATGGTACATATTGATAGTTATAGTGTCTATCAACAATGAATGAATTAAGGGATTTGGATGCTCTACTGCCCTAAAGACCATGCTGAGTTTTTTGGATATGGAAGGTTGGTGAATCCTTAGTGTTTTTGTAGGTCCTTCACAACTATTCCAAGTTAGAGAGTATTAATGTTATCTCTACATTCATGATCAGGTATAATAACACCTTCCTAGTGTGGAATCTTTGGTACTATAGACCATTATTTTAGAGTAGGAGTTCATGGAAAATGTAGGCAAGATATACCAAGATATCACCAGAATTGAAAACTTGTACTCGACATCCATGTAGCATCAAAGGGTTGTAAATCTAGCCATACTTTTATGGTGAAACCTACTCCCATGGAGTAGAGTCCCAAACCATATAAATTAATAGTTTCTATTCTAATAACCTCTACATCATTATCTTTCTTATTTGTAATTGTTGCATCACATGATTTCTTATCTTCAAAAATATCAGGAATGCATGGGTTTGAGAAATAATATTTTTTTTGGCATGATGAATCTCAAAGAAACATTGGGGTTTTAATCAAGGAGTATATAATAGTGAAAGGGGTTCCAATTGAGTTTTGTGATATTTGATTCTTATAGATCGATATTTTCATATAGATGATTGCTTTTCAAATATAGTTTAAATCGACTTTTGAGTACTGTATCCTGTTCATATTTAAGTTTATCTATAGAGGGTGTCTTATACAACACCTATGGTATTTACCAAAATTAATATGGGATATTGGGATGTCCTAGTGAGTCAAGATGAATTAATGAATCATAGCTTGGGGAGAAAGAAACCTATAAATATTCTTTTTTGAGGAGTTAAGGAATGATACATATGAAATTATCACATGTAGTAGATGAATTCTGGGATTTCATAAATAAATTTTATTAGGATTACCTATTATAAGAGTGGTAGAATTCACTATTTATATATTTCTACAAAAATAAGAGATGTCCTTCCCTCTCTTTTGGGTGGAAACTAAAATGATTCAGTAGATTAATAATTATCTAGAGGACTTGAAATATAATGGTTTTATGCCACCAAATATGTTACCTTTGGGTTTACCTATCCTCTTTACTGAGAAGGAAGACATTAACCTTATATATTTTGTGAATTTGTGAAGGTTATGTTTTCTTATTGTTAAGATACAATATAAATTTCCTTATATTGATGACATATTTTTCAAGATCTAAGGAGATAGGGGTCTCTCCATGATTTATTTGAGATTAGATGACCATCAGGTATGAGTGTGATCTGTATACATATCTCATATAACATTTAATTTTATGTATGACCTTTATAAGTATATATTTATGTTTTTTTTGACTCAAAAACATGCTTATAAATATCATGGACCAAAAATGGAGATTTCATAAATATTTTGATTTATTTTTGGTTTTCATTGTTGACTACAACTTATTGTACTTAAATACTCAACATGACTATTTCAAACATATTGAGATCATTTTGAATAAACTAAGAGAGAACTCCGTATATTTTACTTCCAATAAATGAATATTTTGGATCAATGATCAATTATTATTGGTAAAATCGTCTTAATGGTTAGAGTATCTATTTTCCCAAAGAATATGAGAATAATATTTTTTGGGGTTCATCAAAATACCTTTTTTGTATACAATTTTTCTTGTAATTATATAGATATTACGAATTATTCATTATATAATTTTAATTCCATTATGAGCCTCTAATGTTCTTGACTATAAATAGTGTTATGTTTTTATGGTCTATATATAGTGAAATAGGATTTCAATAGTTGAAAGGATATTTGAAATCAACATTGATTCTAATTATTCCTAATCCAGCTATATCAATAATGTTTACTTTCATGCATCATGTATTGGTATGTGAGATAATATGATAATGGGAAATAAATTCATGGGGTATGAGTCTCATTATCTATGGTTTAATTAGTGGTAGTACCCTATTCATTACCACAATCAATAAGTTGTGATTTAGGCCTTAGTTTTTGTGTAATTACATAATGGGAGATTTTATTGTGGCATTCCACAACATCATTATACTAAATTTCATATTTACCCATTTTTACATGACTCGCAAGAAGAGAACAATTGTGAATACTCAGAGTACATCAAATGAAATATCAATTATAATCTTAAGATGGTAAATTTCTTCATTGTTGATCAATGTTGTAGTACTCAAATATTTGACATTGAGGATGCTTTTATTGAGTGGCTGATAATGGATTTATTTTATAAGATGATTTAGGAGGTTTCAGAGTTTCATGGGAATTCCATTTTAGTATTTTGGAAGTGAAACTTTATATTCCATAATTAATATAGATAAGTTATATTTTATAACCTCAAAGCCTCGTAATTCTAGATAGTGTTTTAGGGTAGGACCTACCCCCTTGTTGGGTTGTTGATAGGGACGAGGTCTTGAAATTTCATGGAAACATATTGGCTCCTACATATATGAAGGAAGAGTTGATGTCAGATTCTCATAAATATTTTAGGGGGGGTACATCCTATTTTAAAAAAGATATAACAAGGATTAAATGTATAGTATTGGTATATGGTGATGAAGTGGAAGACATCTCACATTATCTACTAGTGTTCTCCCTGTAAGTAGGTGAAGGTGGAACACTAGAAAACAATGTGAATTTTGAAGTAATTCACCATACATTAGTGGAAATTGGATGAAACCATCATGTTATTTGTTAATGTTTTACACTGGTATACATAAATAAGTGATTTTTTAAGGGTTATATTTTACCAGATGACCATGGTTCCACAATTTATACCCAAATGAGAGTCCTTCTAAATGGAAGATATTTGGAGGATTTACATACTACAAATTTTATTCTATATTGGAGTTCTAAAATATAACATATTTGAAGATGTTTTATATTTTATGATAGAGTTATACAAGAGGATACAAGCTTCCCCCAATACATAGTTTCTTCATATCTCAGACATTGGCTCCATGCTTATGGACATTCCATTAATATGATTCATATTTAATTTGACATGATCTAAGTTTTTTTTGATTTTGGTGGTTCTTTGTAGAAGAACATGCCAATTTTTAATTTTTTTCATACAATGAAGGATTCCATTTAACTATCCAGATAGATCCATATGAGGCACAATATGGTAGGTCATTCCATTATCCCATCTACTACATAGAGGTATGAGAGAAAACAGTACAATGACCTCATATCATCCAATATAATTAGGTGATATTTCATGTTATTCAGATTTGTGTTAATATAGACCAATAAAATAATATATGTTATTTTCAAGGTCACCACTTTCATATAGAATTTTATGTTTGAAATAGGTTATTTCTATGAGTTTCATCCAGATTGGGTCATAGACCGTTCAAGACATGGGGAATTATTTCACCTAATTGTGTCATGATTTTTTAGATCTTATAGATCCTTCAGATAGTAGCTTGTTTGTTTGAATTACCTAAGAGGTACTTGAACATTAATGATATCTTCTATGTATCTTAGGGTCACTATTATTTTTCAATGTCGTATAATACCTTTGATCCTATGAATTTCTTAATAGGAGTTTGATGCATACATTAATGTTTATTCCATCAGAAAAATTGATTAGAGCGTAATGCATCATTGAGGAATTTCAGTTCTTATTCTATTGGTGGGATGAGGTCATTTATATGTATAGTTCATGCCCGGAAGGAGAAATGATAACTTACATGAACATTGGTTAGATATTTTCTCAAATTATACTTTATCACCATTGGAAGGAAAAGTGATGGATGAGTTTTTTTAATAGAGTTCATTCTAAAATCCTAGATTTTCAAATGAGTTATGAACCATTTAAATTTCAATAAATAAATTTTCATCAAATATGATTTCTTAATGGATGACAAAGTTGTTAGGAAACATCTAGGGATCATTCAAAACCTCAAGCTATGAAATTTATGGAGGAAAACTAGGCCTTGAAGTTAGTGCCTGATTAGGGATAACTCTGTCACTCAATTATGAATTGTGAAATAGTGAAATATAGATGGTTTAGTAGGTGGTTTAAATAATTCTCCTTGGGTCACCTAACCGTGAAACATGATACATTTGGATGATGGAGGCCACACTATTTTCCAAAAACATGCACCTCATGAAATATCCTTAGGGAAACATAACCGGTATTATTAAACAATTACTCACATAATTTCGAATACCATGCATCCAAATCATGAGAAGTATTATATTTTTTTTAAATTAATTATTTTTCACTTTTAAAAAAATATATTAAAGGCCACATTACCTTTCCTTTCTCCCTATATTCTGTCATGTGAGATGATCCTCCTTACATTATTCATAGGCATTGAAGACAAACCTATATCTAAGCTCTGATTTAATCACCATTTTTTATGCTCAAAGAGTACCATAATGATATTTGATCTATAAACATACATTCGTGGTTTATCTCACAATTCATGGTCATAAATTGTTTTGAGATATTATTCCCAATTTTCATGGAATTCGACTATTTTTTTAATTTCTAATATTTTCTCTCTAATTAATTGATGAAAATGGATGAAGATATAACTAAAAAACACAAGGTAGGTTTTATGGTAATTTTACCCATAGGATTATTTCTTTTTATTTGATGAACTATAATTCCACACGATGGACTATCATTAATTTTTTTATGAAAATAATTTTCACATCAATATATGCTGGCTGTCATGTTAAAATTTCTATATATTTCTGTGCTTATGGTCTTAGGTCACCCACATTCAGAAGTTCCACTCATTTGGGTGTGATAACTAAATAAAAGTGACCTATATAGAGTCAAAAATGACTGAACCACAATTTTTTTGTTAGTTATCACCCAATTGAATGGATTAAGGAAATCAAATTGAAAGATATTGGTATTACCACATAACTTAACCCTTATATAAATAGTGGTCTTGCACTTAATTTAAATAAATGAAACTAATTTTTAAATATTACATTCAGGTGTATTAAATATTGACCAGATAATAATATATATTTATCCCATGGGAATGAAGATTCATGTATAAATGATACTTTATAATTATTTTCTGCAAAATTGTGATGATTGGGCATGGGTTCATATTTATTAATAATACTCAGTCATAGTCTCCCAAATATTTTTAATACACCAACATTGTATCCAACATATTCACGATAATAATGATAGGTGCCCCATAAATCTTCTAATAATAGTAATGGATTACAATAATAATTTCATATTAAGGAAGGGATACACGTTCGACTCATCATACCCAGGAATCAAGTGTCTTGTCAATATATGATTCTTATTTGACATTGTTTAGATGCCCCAATTATGACTATTTCATTTATTATATTTGTTTCCATATATAAATATATAATTCAATATGTATATATACTATATATATACGTACATAAAAAACATGTATGTATATATATTGTCACCTGTTAAGAGATATCCTGGTTTAGACTGAAGCATGAAGTGTCAACCAGGTGTAACTTTTGAACCAAATCTCACTCATTTTAAAATAAATTATTATGTTAATATTTACAAAATTACAATTATTATTTTATAAAAACCATCAGGATCATACTAGACACCATTGGTGTTGTCCTACAGTGTATTACTCAAACCTAGTTTCATCCCCTGATTATAACATGAAATGATCCTATTGATTTAGGTAGGGAGAAAGGGAATAATCCATCATTTGGTGGTATATTAATTTTTTAATACTATAGATTATGGGAGAAGAAGACCTAAATTCAAATAATGATACATGAGGATAGAGTTATTGTTTTTTTCATTCTTTCAAACATGTTGTATACTCATAAAGCTCTGATCTTTGTATTCCTTTTTTATAAATTCATTGCATGAACACCATTTTTTATTTGAAAATGATTTTTTCTATGCCTCATCTATTGTATATGTAATATGTATTCTTCTATTTTTTATTTGTTATATAGTTACTAATGTTTAAGGATTATTGTAGTATAGTTGTGCTTCACTCTGATCCTGAGGGTAGAGTTTCCCCACCAAACTATTCATGACCCTCAACACTAGTTGGAATCATTAGGCATATAAAGTAGAATACATGATGCTATCTGGAGAATCGAGTTTAGTTACTTATGATTGAATTAGTTTTGGTAAGTTTAATATTAATCCTTATCTTTTTTAACAACCCCTTAATTTTATATTCTTGAACATAAATGGGACAACAACTATTTAAAAGATGAAGAGCTAATAATGTTACCATAAAAGTATAAGTGATTCATAAATAGAAAATTGATATTATATTCATCAAATATTACAATCCAATGGATGAAAATATATTTTCAGAAAATTTTAATTCATTTAATAGTATATTATTTTTCAATAAATATTATTAATGATGATTTTGAAATTATTCCATTAATGTGCCAATAAATACACCAATCAAATGATTGAGTTAGAATAAAATCACTTTATACATCAATAATAAGTGTTATTTATATAACAAATTCATTTTATATAATTATTCACATATAATTATTTACATTTAACATTTTTATTAAGAATTATTTATTTCTCTATTAATTGAATAAATATTTTTCCAATATTACATTCGAATTCAAGGAAGTTATTAATTAATAAAAATTTAAAAATAAATTAGTATGGTAATTACCATTAAATTATATTTATTATATAAATTTAGAACCAAAATTATCCTATTTTTATAATAATTATAATTTTTTATTTTATTTTTTAAAGTTAAGAGGTTGAAATTTTGTATTTATTATTTTATTAAAATTATATAACAGTCATAATCAAAGAAATATGAAATTCAGTTAACATATAATTATTGAATAGATTCATATGGAAAAAATTAACTCATATAATAGGGTAAAGGTAAGTTATAGATAATTTTTATAACCTTGTAATAGTTATTTACCCTTATGATACCAGTTTTACCCTTAAAGAGGTGAAAACCATTCTCTTTGGATAATAATTAGATTGAAGAAAAAAAGGATATCATTTGAAAAATTTAAACATCATAACTCAAAATATGGAATAAATTTATTATATTTAAATTTATCTATTTGGATGAAATTCATTTTAAATTACTTGTGAAAAGCCTTAGTAAAACTATTTTTTAGAAAAAGTATTTTCTTAAGCATCAAAATGAATTTATTCCAATAAAATGCCTAGAAAAAAATAAAAAAATGGTAAATTTTTTTATTAAATATATATATATATATATCATTAAAATAAATTAACATAATTGATAAATTTATGTTATTAATTTTAAAAAATAATTTGTGCCTAAAATTATCTTCTAAAAAAATATTTTGAATTTTAAAATGATTTTATTTAATACCAAATTATTTGATTTACAGTGAATTTAGTTTATAGATACATAAGGAAATGTTTTTCAAAATTTAGATATCCCTACTAATTCCCTACAATACAAAATCTAAACATTAATTTTTATATAAAATATTCTATTTTAATAGTGTATCACTGTTTATTTACAGTCAGTGTTGTGTTTTTTCCAAGATATCTAAGAGATAAATTTTCTTTGAAGCTAAATATTTCATAAAATCCAATGTTATATCTTTTAACCCATTTAATAATAATATCATCCTCAAAATTCCATCACTATTATACAATGATATTATGATATTTCTTCAATATACCCAGAGGTTTCAATGATGTTTCTTCAAATTTTTTATTTATCAATTGAGATTTGAAATGATAAAAGTCTCATTTTAAAAAAAATTGTGTCTCAAAAAACCATGATTTTTACTAGTTTATATTTTAAGTACTAAATAATTATTAAAATATATTAAGTATTTGTTTAGTACATGTGAATGATCAGTTATATTTACCTTTAGAGGAGACATGTGGAACATATCATGAATTTTTGAATGGTTTGATAGAAGTAATAATTGTTAAGTTACTATCCCAACCTGACCAAGAATTGAAAGAGGGAAAACATACCTAGTGATTTCATTATATTTCATTCCAAATCACATAAAAATTTTCCATGTATATATTATTGTAAAAAAATTCATACAATATTTGTACTATATATCTCATCAGGGATTATCATCATAACATTTTTTTTTCAAATATAGGATTCCTTGATTTTTTGCTGAATATCTAAATTTTTTTTCTATCATTTCATTATCTATATTATGTCCCTATACCATTATTTATATGACATTATTCTCTCACATTATAGTTTTTCATTTCCTTCCACAAAGGTATACATAATGATCTATCATAATTATTTATTGGATGTAGTTTATTTATATAATCTCAAATCGAGAAAGGTGTACATACCAAACAACATTAAAATCATTATAACAATATAACATCATATTCTATAGTATTTGAATGGTTTAGTTGGATTGACCATCTATCTATGGATGATTGTCAGTTGGGAAACAAAATAATGTTTCCAAATGTTACATATGTTTTTACCCGAACATCAAGATAAACCATTGTTCCGGAATAATTAAAATATAATATGGGACTCAAGGAATCCATACCACATCATTAATATAAGTTCTATAAATCTATTTTGGGAAAAATCATTCCAAATGGTAAGTAATTGTGTAGAATAAATTATGAAATTAAGTATAACCCAAATAAAATTATTCACTATATAATATATAGGGAGTGTGATGATTAAATCCATGGTGTTTATCATTTTTCAATTCATGTATAGGTAATCATTTACACAAACCATTACACTTCCACATCTTATCCTTAACTTTTTCACATACTAGGAATTAGGATACAATCTCAAAAATTTATCTCTTTTTTTAACATAAAAAAAATTGTTTAGAATCTCTAAGAATCTTCATAATTCTATGATTAATATAGAATACTAAACTAAGGGATCATCTAACAACTCCCTCTTAAAATCTGGTATGGATGAAATACAGACAATATTCATGAACTATATCACTCATTCGTAATCATGGATGAAAATATGATGATTTTTACCTTATTTTAAATATATATATCTTACATATTTTTCTATTTAATACTCTAATAGACTAATAGTTATATACAAATTTGATAAATAAACTATTTATAGGCTTTAATTATATTTTCTAGATCCATCCTTTTAAAATATAAAACTATTGAATCTTTTTTGATCCACATTATAGGTAATCTATAGCGATTCATTCAACTCAATAAATAATCCACCCTATTTACATCCTTGGTGTTGTAATTAATTAAGAATACATCATCAATAATATTCTCCAACCATCTTCTATGGCACATATTATACTATTTTTGAGTGATAATATACATTAAACATTTTATGATAAGTATATATATCACACCATCCTCTATGTAGATAATTCTTTTATATCTATTGTGAGAAAATTTTTATTGATAATTCCAAATAAGTATTTGGGTAATTATTGTCATTGACCATCAATATCCATGAGTTATATGATATCAACATAAATTTTTACATGAGATATAATCCTAGTACCTATATCAAGGAATAAATAAATATTCAAAACCCTTATACACTAGTGGGTTATATTGAAATGGTTTGTTGTGTAACCTTCTCCTTAGTTGCTTGAAATTTTCCACACAGTAACCTGTCAAAATAAACATTGCTCCCTTTTTTATAGACACAGTGAGTGGATGAGATAGTCTTGATATGTTATCCATAATTAATTGTAAATATATTTAATACCCATGAATATAATTCATATAAGTCAGAGTGATGATTCTAAGTCAATGTTCAATAACTTATAATTATTATGGATCCACCAATATATCCTCAATAGATATTAGATAACTAAATAATGAATCTTTTTTCAACAAATTCCTATATTTGTTAATTATTTCATAAAAATTATTCTTAAATAGAGTCTCTATTAAAATCATTATGTTTTCATTAATATCTTCGTTTCTATTTGAATATAAATGAATATCCTATATAAATACCAGCACAACATCTTAAGGTAATCTCTATAGACACAATTAATTAAAACTACGATGATATGTGGGGAATTAATCAGAGAAAATTTCATTACTATATATTCGTAATGGTTTTATGTTGTCGTAAATATTTTCTATGGTATATAATAATTTTAAGATCTTGATTAGTGATATATTCATTAATGATAATTCTTTAAAATATATAGAACTTAATGTAGTTAATCAAATAGGTAATTTATATGAGATAAGATAAACAAATTTTTTGATTGTGATCATATTAAATTCTTGATAACCAATGAAGAGTAACATTGATATTTATTTTTTATTAATAAAATGAATATTTTCACCCCAGAATGACACACTTGGATGAGTAAATCCCTTTTTTATATTCTATTTGAATTTCGTTTTCAATGTCATAAACTCTTTTAGGGATATTCAATATAAAGTATTTAATATATTTTTTAGACTTGGTATGGGTTATATTGTGAACAAAAATTAATAATTTACTGTAATAATAGTTATGAAATCGTGTAATACATCTGCATAATATCTCATAATAAGAAAATCACGGATGAAGAATATTCCAAAGATATGTGATATAGAAAATTCTTTTGAAATGTAATCAATACTCAAACATTTAATCTAATTTCCATTTGATTTTAATATTTATCATCACACTTATAAGTTATTTAATTTTGGTTAGGAATATATAATTTTACTTCCCTTGCCCATTAATTAATTTCGAATTTATGTAATTATTTCTAATCCATGTCCGAATATACATAAAATTCATCTAGTAGTATAATAACAATATATTGAGGATGAAAATTCCAAAAAAATCTTATTTTTTAAGAATCATAGTCTGGATATGTGATAATTATAAAAATTGGCGTTTTTATTATTAAAAAATTATATAATCCTTGTGGTGTTATAGTGATACCAATTGAAAATTTTAAATATATAATAGATTCGGTCAATCCATAAACTAATAATACATTATCCATTTTATATAAGACTTTATGTTTACCAATATCCTCATAATTATCATAATCTAAATTAGAAATAGTGATCATATGTGATTTACCATCATATATGAGTTTAATAGGTTTCTAAGATCAATAATCATAATTATCCTTGGAGTTTAATCATTGATTTACATAATTCAAATCCTCCTTGATTTTGAAATATAATAGTGATGGTGGTAAATTAAATTGAGTTTTTTTATTGTTCGTTTCATTTATTAGTCAATTCACATCACATTGGAATTTTGAATCAAGATAACCATATTTTCCAAACAATATTAATTTACCAAACCCCATCAAAAATATCAATCCATTTTTCCATCCACACATCAAGCATAAAGTAAAACTCATATTATTTTAATAATTTTTTATAATATCCTTTGAGATCTATCTATAATTTATTTTTAAAATAATGAGATTTATCGGTAACTCTAATATCAATTTAAATATTAGATGTAAGAAGAATGATCTAATAATTGATACTAAAGTCTCTTATAGTTAACTCCTTTAGGGGGATTGGATTTAATCATTTAAAAAATCAACCATCCTTGATTTTTGGTTTGATGATGAAACTGTAATCATACATTTCTAGTTTTGTAAAATTCGACATTAAGGAACTAAAATATTCATTTTCCATTTTATTTATCCCAAGTAATTCCCTCTACATCTTCTTAATAATAATACAGGGAATGTAATTATTAAGAAAATATTCTCTCAAACTCATCCCACTACATATAGTAAATTTAGTCCTATTACCTCATGTTCTTAGTTAGCTTCCACCAATTATTTGTTTCACCTTCCAAAACATAACAATCTAATATGAAGTTTTTATATTCAAAGTACAACATGATTTAAAATATATTATTTGTGTTACTGATCCAATGCTCAGATACAAGTGGAATAGAAGATCCATTATCAATGGATTAGTGTATTCACATGGAGGGATCAATAGATTGATATTCCATTCATTTACCTTTTTGAATATCAGTGTGATTTATATCATGATAAATATTCAGAAACAGCACAGTGGGATTTTTCATTTCATCTCCCATTAAATTTTTATTCCTTGGATGACAATATTTTCATTATCAATTGAATTCAATATTAAAAATGCAACATCAAGATCCTTAAATTTACTAGAAGAAAAATATATTTTGTGAGTTATAATAATCATATAGGGAGACCAAATAATAATTTAAACTCATTAGTTACATGTCAAAATAAATACACAATAATTTTTCTCTTTAACCACATTTATTTATCATAATTTATCCATTTTCATTACCAAAAATATATTATGTTATCATATATATAGTCATATATCTAGTATTATTACTATTTATTTCTCATCCTATTTTCAAAATGTAGATAATATATTCTCTATAACATACTATAGTGACCCATGAATTTCATACATAGATATTACTTATTATAAAATGAATATTTTTTTTAAAAAATAATGTTCCATTACATAATTGTTTTAGTATTGTAACATTTGGAACAGGGATGTGTAAACAAGTAGTTCATAAGATAACTACATCATATCCCACATTTGTATTTATAATATGAAACCATCATAGAGATATCATATCTACATACATTTTTTAAACATGTGGAATGTGTAATTAAATTGTGTGTGCATAGATACACCATAAGGGTTTGATTGGAATATATAAATGATAGTGTTAACATGAAATGTGCATAAGGGTTTTATAATATGAGAACGGAATTTGAAAACCATTATATACATATCATAGATCATAATAATGAGTCTTGGAATAATTACTGTAATTTCATGAGACATTAATGACAATGGAATCAATGAATGAAATCGATAAGATCATAATATAATCATAAGACATATGTTTATTACATAAAAATATGAATATAAAATTATTTTCATAGTGGACAAGTATCATTGAAATGATTCTTATAACCAACTGGGATTTCACCCCAACACCATAATAGATATTCTAGTTCATTTCCAAGACTATAATAGTAGAGAGTGTCCCTGACTAAACTATGATCACTGGGTAATCTAGTATTTCTTATCCCATGAGTTATCAATCATTACAAAAATAATCATCATATATATATATATATATGACCAAAAATTACATTATAAATGTCATATTTATATGTCACAAAATATC